>CM050400.1:14833838-16033838 GCA_027562975.1 Rhynchospora breviuscula | reverse complement strand
GCACCGGCATGGGAAATCAGACTGGTGCTGGTTCTGGTTCTGGTTTGACCGGCGATGAGAACCCTCTCATCAATGAACCAGTGGGTTTGGGGGACATATCAATGGCACCCACAGCAACTGAAACTTCAGCTGGTGAGGAGGCCACACCGGTGAAGAAGGCATCCAAAAGTGGCGGGGAAGGGAGGAGGAAGAGACGGCGGCAGCGCAGGCTTAGCTCCCTTGCCGCATTTTTTGAGCGGCTGGTAAGGCAGCTTGTTGACCACCAGGAGGCGCTGCACAACCGTTTCCTGGAGTCCATGGAGCGGCGGGAGCAGGAGCGCACCAGCCGGGAGGAGTCTTGGCGACTCCAAGAAGCCGCCAAGGCTGCCCGTGAGGCCACCGCTAGGGCACAAGAACGTGCTCTTGCTTCTGCTCGAGAGGCTGCCATTGTCTCCTTCTTGGAAAAAATCACAGGCGAGACAATCAACCTTCCTACAAACCCTGATATTGACATGACTGTCACTGCTGCTGATGCTAACAATATGCTTTCAACTCATGTGGTGGATATGTCGGAGAATCAGGATCTTGGTAATGCTCATGCTGGTTCAGGTCTAGGGTTTAGCACAAGTAGATGGCCGAAGACTGAGGTTCAGGCGCTAATTAGGGTCCGAAGTGGGCTTGAGGCCAGGTTCCAGGAACCAGGCTTGAAGGGCCCACTTTGGGAGGAGGTTAGCATGAGGATGTCGGCAGTGGGCTACCGTAGAAGCGCCAAGCGGTGCAAGGAGAAGTGGGAGAATATAAACAAGTACTTTAGGAAAGCTAAGGAGAGTGGCAAGAAGAGGCCCCAACATTCAAAGACATGCCCCTATTTCTACCAATTAGACCAGCTCTATTCTAAGTCTAGCAGTTATATGTATTCGCCGAGTTCTCCTTCAGTGAATCCCACGGGGGATACTGAAGTGGCAAAAGGTGGAGGTTCGGAGCTGCTTGATGCAGTGGTGGTGCCATTAGATCAAATGGGTTCTTCACGCGAGTTTGAGAGAGAAGGGGATGATGGAGAGGAGGAAGAGGAGGAAGAAGAAGAGAGGCATGAAGAGAGAGAGGAAGGGGAAGGAGAGACTCATGGCCATGGCCGAGAGGTTGTGGATCAAAGGACGAATGAGTCGAGCCTTTTCTTCTAGGTAATGCAGTGCTAGTAATGTTATCTAGTTAGAATGTTCATTTTTCCCCCTTAATTTTGTAGGGTAAATCAATATATTCTGATCGCCCATTTACCTGTTTCAGTTTCGTCTCCAAAAAAAAAAAAGAAAAAACTCTCTCAGAACCATAATTTACAACTCCAAATTTTCAGCTTAGGATCTATATTTGCAAAGATAGGATCTGGAATGATATTAGATTTAAGTAGTGTATTTGAAGTAGGGTCATCAGAAATGAGCACTTTTTTAGAATGCTAGTGCTTTTTGATACCTTAAATCATTCCTTTTGGAGATGAAACATAGGTACGAGTGGGAGACCAAGAACATTCCCTCACCCATTTTCTCTTTTTTCCCCCTTTTGTAGTATTTTTATCATGTTTGTTATTCATTTAATTCCCAATCGAGAGAATTAGGGGCTGTAGTTGTTATTGTAGCTAAATAATTATATGTAATGAGGGGTAAAATATGTAAAGCCCCAATGCTAAGAAATGAACACATTAACCTAGATGCTGAACCATTAATTAGTTATTTTCGTTCTTTTATTCCCCTTCTAGCATTTAATCATTGGATTTATTTTTTTATTTTTTACAAAAAAAAAAAAAAAAAAAAAAACTGGCTTCAAAGAGGAATGGTCTTCAGTTAATTCCTCTTTATCATGCAACAACAAATTTGGTAGACTTTGAGGATGAGAAAGCCAGCAGATGTCAGCTGGTTAGATGTGTACCCACCTTTCTAAACTTGGAAATTCTTTTAAAATGATAGAACACTTATCACGGTACAATAATATGCAATAATAGTGAGGATATATGTGCAATATTCACACTACTAATAGCATTTAACACAGTTAAAGGGGACCGCAATGGAGATTGTACCTATCCAGATAATGACTGTAGGTGCTACATGCACCATTGTACGGTTTACTATTTGTTTAATTAACCTATATATTATATGACAAATGACAAATTAGGAGGCCACCTGCTGACCTGCATCACTGCATAGATTTTAACATGGTTGGGATTAGAGATTTTAAAATTTCTGTAATCCCTAAATTTTATTAACATTGGAGTTTGCTCCTCGTATTATAGTGTTTAGAGGATAGACATTTGCAAACTCACCCCTCTCATTAATTGCTAATCAAAGCTAGATGGTATGATTATGCTGGAGATGAAAAAAAATGGAGAAGTCTTAATTGCTGGTTATTGGTGATCTTAACACAATGTGACGGAAATATATATTTTTCTATATATACATATATATGAGGAAGGCTAACGTGCCATCAAGTGTTTCAATTTCAAATACTCACAACAATGTTCTAATTAGATTTCAACCCATAACATGCACGTAAAATCGGTTTTTCTTAGATATAACAAAGCTGATTCTCAACTTCTATGAAATATATAGCAAAAGCCTGATCAAGATAGAGGAGACCAAAAAAAAGAGAGTACAGAGTAGAATGTGTTTGGTTGTAATGTTCTCCGAGGAGCAATCTGTGACACAATACTGGCTTGATTCCTTATAACATGGTTTTTTCATGAAAGTTTGGGATCTCATATTTTATGGTGGCGGAGAGAGACAGACAGAATAGCCCAATGCAAGTGACGTCAACAATTCAAACCTCAATGTACGGATATGATAGTTGCCCAATAGTTTTATTTGATTCCCTGGTTCCTCGGTTTATCCTTTATTAAAATTTGAGAACTGATTTTGATCGCCTAACTTATCCACATAGAAACAAATCAAAGTCAAGCGGGCTACTCAAAACTGAGTTTCGTACAAAATTTTTAAGATTAAGCTAGTTTAAATTAAACTTTTGAACTTATACAATGGTTTGAGTTAATTTGATTTGTTAAGAATTCAAGTTGGCTTAATTTTAAATGAAGAATGAGCTTTTCAATATATGAATCTGCTATAAATTCAACTAGCTTCTGTGCGTAGTTGAGTTTATCAAAATGGTTAAGACTATAGTGAAAAAATAATATTCCAGTGCTTAAATTATATTTTTATTAAATGGTAAATACCTAAATCGTATCGGCCTAATGCATATAGGGCCTAAAATTTGATAAAATACTTCTGTACATATTGAGTTGGTCAAGTTCAAAATGAGGTTCACTTTAATTCGTCAATGATTTGAGCTAAATGTTTGGTTTGCTAACGAAATGAAATTGATTTGTCGAGTCGTTAATCCTTACTTCTATTGCCTAAAAATGATGTGTTCAATGTTCTATTGTTGGCCTCAATCCTACGATCATAATTGACAGTTAACATCATATTTAAGAAGAAACTAAAAAAATTCTAAACTAATATGGTTCCTTTAATTTTGATCTGGACGACTTCTATATACGACGATAATTAATTGTTTTAGAAAAGCTTGACAGTGATAAGGTTTATAAGTGTGTTTGGTACGTGGCGTGAACTAGCCGAATAGGCTATTCGAACAGCCCCTTATTCGTTTACTAGTTCGCTGCTAGTTCGTCAATTTGGGGGAACAAGAATAAGACGCGGAATAAGTTATTCATCTTATTTGTTCCGCATTTGGTTCGCCCAAACAGGACTAATTCACTTGTGCGTCCCCAAAAAAAAGAATTTGCGTCATTCAAGTACCAAAAAGCTATATGCAAATTGCGCACTTCATTAAAACATTACATTCCCACGTATATTTCATAATTTTTTTCATGTTGTTTCTGTACAAATTGTAATTCTAATTGGTGCTGAGATTCAGCGAAATTTCGGAGAATAGTCAGTCTGCGACTAGTGACTAGTGACTGTGCGGTTCCTAAAGCCTCATATAATTGAAGCATTGTTAAACACTAAAAATGCATGCAACTGACCTACATAATTGTTCCCTTGTCTTTTTTACCTTTACCCAACTTTTCTTCTGACATATGCAATATAAAGTTCAAGTGTTTTTTGTCAGAATCTCTGGAGAGAAGTACGCAAACAGTAACTAGCAACTCTGCTCCTTATTTCTTTTCTAAGCGTATACTTGATTCAATGATTCCTTTGCACATATTTGTTCTTATCTTCCTATGCTACGTACAATTATTTTTGCTATTTTCTATGAAACCCCACAAAATGTTAATTCATTGTTATATCCATCATAGTTTGGTCCTGGTAATCTCCCCTCTATTCAAACATGTCTAATTGTGTCTGAGCTGTCTCTAGAATCCAAAGACATGATGTGTATTATTTATCAATCATCTTGTGTTGTCTATCATGATTATGCCAACTAGTGCACCAAGCAGTATCCCTATCCTCATATTTTCATGAGTCTTACACTGACCTCCACAGTCTACATCACTAGCAAGTTATATCGTCCTTTGCTTGGCTAAAGTATGTCATGTCTTAAAAATGATTTCACATTATAATTGATTGCTTCAATAATTTGAAGTGAAATGTTCAACGTACATGCAAATAATTCCAATTAGAAATATAAAACAAAACTTAACAAGGGCGGATTAATTAAAATACAAAAATATATGGTGCAATGTACATTTTTCTTTTTCATCAATTTTTTTCATATATATTGTTATATGGCAATTTTTTAAGAAATTTTACATTTGATGCCCATAAAAGGAGACTATGATTCTAATATTGACCTCAAAAGTTAAATTTCATTGTTTCATATCGTAATTATATTGTTATTGATACAAAATTAATAGTACTTAAGTGACCTCTGTTGAATCTCCGGCAATGCAGAAAAAGCTCAGGAATAATGTATGCATGTTCATTCATGATCTTCACGGTAGTCATTCACTATTTTTCTTTCTCATACTAAAAGTTTGTTCATTTTTTGTCCTCACATCACATGTGAGAGTCTATTTGCTTAAAATTTTTAATTGATAACAAAAAATGTAAATAACTTTCAGTTGTTCAACCGGCTTGTTTGTTCTAGCTGATATGATCTGACAATTAATTACTGAACACGTGAACATTATAACACATAATGTTGTTTTACCAATTACTCTCTCCTGCTTCAGTTGATCCATTTTAACACATAATGTTGAAGATGCCAAATTGCCAATCTGGTTAATCTCGCAGGCTGTTTCCAGCTCTCACAAAAATAGTTCAGCTTCATAATCTGTATATATGGGATTGTCAAGGAATTGGTACAGCAGTTGGCCATGCTTTTTAGGCCTGGTATATGGCCGTACACATTCTAGATTCAACTGGTATATGCTGGTACAGGACTGATGCAGGAGAACACGTACATGATACGTGAAATCACGGTCTCCTTGTTTGGTTAGAAAAGTTCTGTTTGGAAATTCTAGTTCTTTACTTACTAAAAAAGGTTCTTTTTATGTACTAAACAAATTAGAATGCACGGAGGAGCCATGAAGGCATGCTTTTAACAATTCATTTTGAATACAAAAGTTCGCTATTCTTGCATTCAGTCTGGTTTTTTAGTATACGCAAAAAAAAAAAAAATCAATGTTTTTGATTGTTGAACGCACGAGTCAGAATAACTTGTGAACGCAAGCCTTTAGACATTAGGCATACAATGATACAAAATTATTTTGAAGATAAGATGGGCTCAAGTCATCAAACTCATTTTGAAATAAAATTCCTTAACCGGGTCGAATCCACAACCCTCCCTTATTATGCATTGCCCTTTACCACTAGAATAAGTACTAGTTATCAATTATCAAATATTTTAAAATAAAATATTGTAATCAATTATCAAAAAATCCGCGATAAACCAAAAAAATTTCTTTAATTAAAGGCCGCCTCACCGCCTGTTATGAACTGGGCTTTTCTTTTTTGTATTACTGGGCTTTTGGGATAACCTGGTTTATTCTCTTCTTTACCTTCTAATTCTATTTTTCACATGATTGTTACATTATTTTTTGTTTAATGAAATGCAAAATTATTGAATTAAGCAATTAGGAGAAGTTCGCAGGCGCAGCTATGACATTTTAAACAGGCCCGATGATCTAGTAATAACAAAGAAGAGTTATGATGCTCCTTGGGTATCAGGAAATGGGACATATAAATAATAAATGTGAACTGTATTTTTCTTGGAGATAGGCTAAAATCAGTCGCGACTGACGGATGAGACCGTCAGCTACGATCAAATCTCAATTTTCAAGATTTTAACGGTCGATCCGAACCGTTCAATGTGTTCTCCATATTGAAATCTCATTGGAGACAAAATTTTATATTTTTCTGAAATTTTTTAGTATTTGTTTGGTATTTTACAAAATTCTTAATCTAAACAATTCTGGACCCTTCAATAATTATGATTTTTAAAATTCTCAAAAAAATAGTAAATAAAATCAGAAAAATGCAAAATTTGGTCTCCAATGAGATTTCAATATGGAGAACACATTGAATGGTTCGGATTAGTCATTAGAACCGCAAAAGTTGAGATATAATCGCAGCTGACGGGTCCAGCCGTCAGTCGTGGCTGATTTTAGCCTATCTCATTTTTCTTGTTGTCTTTTTAAGCCCGTAAAGAAGTTACTGAGCAAATGCAATGCAAATATAGGTGTATGGAGATTGTTTAAATTTGTACGAATGTAAGAGGTATTTGTGATAACCAACTTCTAGAAAGTAAAAGATACCATGAACCACACCAAAATATACAAACAATATACAATTGCTACTTTACTGAAGCATCAAAATATACAAACAAAACCTTCTAGGGACGTTGTGACTTGTGAAGTTGTCATGCCATCAACCACACCAAAAGCACAATAAATTTGTGAAAACATACTCAAGGAGAAACAATAACGTGACAAACGTGGCCTTTCCGAATCGGACTCTTAGCAATGACAAACCACCAAAAACTTTTCTCAAAAAACTCTTTACAAATGCCCAAAAAAAAAAAAAGATCAAGAACTTTCGAATAAAAATTATTTGTCACAGAATCCTGACTAAAATGCAAAATAACGGAAGAATAAACAGAAAAATACAGAAGAAAAGTCTCGATAACTCCTATAAAAAAACTCTTTACAAATGTTATAAAGATTAAGAACTTTCGAGCAAATAATTATATATATATTTAGTATTTACCGAATTCTCACTAAATGTTAAACAACGGAAGCATTAACAACAGAAAAATAAAAGAACAATTGATTAAACACATTATTTCTAAATGAAAACTAATGGCAATGTCGTGTAGTCCACAGATAGCATATAGATAAAGTAAATCCACTCCAACTCCCTCTAAATGAACTCATGCAGTCATATATCCATCCGTAAACCTGTTAATTCAGTCATGCATCCATGACAATTTCAACTCTTTTTTTCATTAACACACATGGAACAATGAAAGCACATATATACAACTAAATACATACATCATCCAACCACAAATATAAAGATACATACATAGATACATCCATCACATCTAACATTTAGTAAGCACAATCCAGAACAAAAATCAAACTCTTGCTGTGAGAAACAACAAGCAAAATTTACAAAACATAACACAAGATTTCGCTATTTACAAAGTCAAGAAATTCTACAGCAAACTTACTCATACAGGTTCAGTTAAGGAAGCCGCACAAAATTCACCCTGATTGCTGCCTAGAAGTAACTCCTTACAAAACCAAAATATTTTGATGACAGTTTTACTTGATTTTGACCCTGGAAAAAGATGTACAAATGCAATCGACATCAAATTTTATTTGTAAATTATTTTAAAATCCAATATCAAATTCATTCTCATAAATGCAATTGGTTAATGACTAAAGCTACGTCAAGGGCGAAAGAGCTCTGAAATTGGCATAAGCAGTCCAAAGTGTGCCACAACACACACATTCTATCAAAATAAGGTCCACCCAGATTATAAAGGGGCTTCCAAACTATTAGGAGGTTCAGTGGTAACACTTCAGGGAGAGGAGTCTGCGGCCCAATACTTAACCACTTTTTTGGAAAGAGGTGTCCTCTAGACCCTTAGAAGTGCTACTCTCAAACAACCAGTAAGAAATATAATGGGGCTACATAACAAAAGCCCTACAAACCATAGTAGATACACACAGGGCCTTTTAAAGTAAATTATAGGAAAAGAAAAGAGATGAGAAAGGTAGCTTAATAAAGATGGAAAAAAAATAGATTACAATGGACGGAAGTGGAGAAGGTTATCCGGGCTGCTTGATCTGAACTGCTCCGAGCCACTATGTGCTGATAGCAACCTCCTCTGCAATAACAGATATGCAATGTTAGCGATCCCATAAGCAACCACACTTTAGTAACTAAATTTAGAAGAAGATGAGGATGAAAAATTACATGAGGTTCGAATTCAGGGCTAGTCAAGTTCAAAGACAGATTACGCATCAGCAATAAAACCTGCATATAAAACCTTAAGAGTAAGCAACGACTTAATTATGTTTTTTTTTCAAGAAAAAATTCTTAGCAATGGCACAAACGAACCGTCTCCACATCAAGAGGATCCATTTCTCTTAACTTCTGCAAATGACCGCTCGTGCTTGGATCAAATATACTCCCAAGAAAAGCGTATACTTGTGCAAAATCTGGCATTACTGTGATTGACCAATAACAGAAATCAGAGAAAAAAGTCAGCAAGAACAAATAACTCTAAGAAAATTTACCCCTAAGAATTTCGTCTTCAACAGTATACTATACTTGTTGACAGCTGCTGTCAGCATTCTCAAAAAAAAAAAAGCATCCTATACTGTTGTTCTGTACCTTGCTGTATAAGCAGACAGTTAATTCTGGTACATGCCAGTCAACACTGAGGTGAATCTTACAGAACAACACTATTGACTTGAAAATCGAAGTAATTCTCTCTGATTCCATATAACAGTAATACAAGCCTGGCAATACTGGTACAATTGAATCAGTATTAGAGCTGTCCTAATTCACAGTAGTTCTGGTTTGGGCCTTTTTCCTGTTTACTCAACATTTTGTCACAATACCACCAAGTTCAACAGGTATAAACCTGAACCAATCCAGCCCCTAATTTGGTTTCATTAAGACATTAAGTAACAGTTAATGTTTCGAAAATATATCAAGACCTAGTAGATTAATAAACTCAGCCAAAAAAAAATATTATTAAGGCTGAAAAGAGGTTTACTTTGTTCCCATACCAGTAGCTTACCAAACATTCTTCACTTAAAAAAAGAAGGTAGGAATTACCACGAAGACAAGGAACATAATTGTCATAGGCAGTTGCTTCAGAACGGCTGTCAGTGCTGCTACAACTGTTATTTTCCATAAGCATCCTTGCATCTGCAGTTCATTTTAACAAAATGAGATCTTAAATTCCGATTTAAATTTCAGAAAGAGATTTGTGAAGGATTTTTAATGCAAAAGATACTAACCATCCATAACTTGGGCAGGGTGGGAAGTGGCTTTGATGGTGTCAGATGCACAGGTAGAGAGAGAAGCTTCCTTATGTGGTACTACTTGAGTTGCCGCTGATATTAACAACATCCAGATTTAATATCTTAGTTAGTATAGATACAATCATAAACTCACATCAACATTGCATCACTTTTAAACATAGCTAGTCAGTTTATTGCTTATAATATCAAATAAGACTGAAGAAAATGTTTGACAATAAATTTACCATTTTTAGGGGCCTTGTGGGGATAAGGATGTGCTGCCTTCCTCTTAGGTCTGGGAGGGGGCAGATGCTGATCATTAGTACCACTCTTTTCGACTTTCAAAAAGTATTTCTGTGCATGACTCCTAATCTGACAATACAGAAAAAATAAATCACTTTAGTAAGTGTTGTTTTGAAGGTTTCATATCTTTACAACTAAAAATAAAAGCTTCACAATTCCCAAATTCATATTTTATGGCTAAATGGTGTGTAAAAATTAAAACCCTGATATTGGGCTGTATCTGTTTGTGTATTAGGGTTTCTGCATCTGAATTTATGTATTTCTTAAACCCTTGATCGCCATGTCAAGTGAGAATATAAGATAGTACAATACCTGAATCACTGTCTTTGAGCCAATGAAAGCTTCAATTTTCTTCCAATCACGACCAAACCTGATAAGACAGAGAACAGATAAGATGACATTTACCAACAAAACCCACAAAAATTTCCAAATCAGATCAAACAGAACTCATAAAAATGTCAGTATACGTCCCAATATGAACAAAAATTCCTTCCAACTGACAAGAAGGTGTCAATTCAAGCTCAAAACTAGACCTTAGAATGTCAGAAAAAGAGGGGTTTTTCACACCAACACCTCCACAACACCAAATCAAACCCAAAATGGCACAAAACCAACCAAAAGAACAATACAAGGAGGTAGAACAACTAAAAACACGTACAATTGGAGAGCTTCGATGAATTTATCGTGCTCTATGTCAGTCCAGCTCTCTCTCGATTTAGTGATGGTGTACGGCTTCCGAATTTTCCTGCTATTATCTGCACCTGAGTCCTCCATCTTTGGAGAAATCTCAAGTTCTCTTTGTTGCTCTGCTGAGATGCTCATAAGAAATAAGAAAAAGAGAGAAACTGAGAAAGGGAAGAGATGTAAGGGAGAGGGAAAAGGTAGAAAGTCGTAAGTCGGTTTTTGTTCTCAGTTGAGGACTTGAGGCGGTGTGCTGTCGCAATGGCATGGGTCATTGGGTGGAGGTGAGTTTATCGCATTGGTCCCTGTAAATTAACGAATTATTATTGTAATGGGCTTTTTTTTAGTATGAAGGTGGGACGGATGGCGCCATGTTATTACTTGCAAGTACGTAAGTAATAATGGTCGTTGGTGAAAATAATTTGGCGAGTAATGGAATAAAGATGTTTTATTGATCTAATATATGATGACAGATAGATGCTCATCTCAATTCTGAATTCATGAGCAGCTAGGTTAGGTGTCTATGTTTTGTCCCTTACAAAAAAAAAAAAAATTGCAAACAGGGGGGGGGGGGGGGTATGACTTGTTTTACCTGAATACGTTTATTGATAGAGCAACTTTTAAATTAAATATTTTTTTTTGGTAAAATGGATATATAGATAGACATTAAAAAAAATTAGCAATAAATCGAAATGTTTAGTACTAGATACAATTCATTTTCTTTTTTATTTATTCAAAACTGTATTACCGAATTAATAAGGCCATGATCAAAATCCCATTTCTTTAACATGGGATTTCATTTCGTTGGAAAATTCTTGATCAAAATGAATGGATTTGATGTTATTTGGTTGGAATTCCTATATAATTAGATCCAAAGAAATTCCGTGAAATCAGTTGAAATGAAATGTATTCTGGAAAAAAAAAACATTTTGATCAGGCCTAAATTGTACAGTTTGGAAATAATTATTGCACGCACATTAGATTGCTCGTGATCACGTAATCAATTAGTGGAAATTTTTTATACTTTTAAATAATTAGAATATTTATGCTTGGTTTGGCGAATTGTTGCTTCGGATAAATCAAACTAGCACATCCGGACAGTGAGATGGAGAAAAAAATAAAGCAAGTTGTAGGTTTTATAATTAGGATTTCTAACTTATTATGAAGACGCTCTTTGCTACTTGCCAATTAAATTCTGTTTTCCGAAAAACTTGTCAACTAAATGTCAAAGATTTTGTTTGACTTTAACAAACAGAAAAAAAAAAAGAAAGAAAGAAGAAAGTTAGGGACGATAGTGACAGAGAATGACATAGAAAAAAATTTACTGAACCATATTTACTTTAGTTAATTTATTTTTTCCTTTTAGTTTTGCACATTAAATATTTTGGTAATTCGTTCTTCCCTCTGTGAGCCGGATTTGATAATCCTTTGATCCCAAATTCCGAGAAATAAAAGCTGGACTAGGAATATAAAACACCATAGCAAGTTAGCAATAAAAATACTCAATTGTCGATACTAATTCTTTGGTCCCAAATTCCATTTTGGAGCAATATTTTTCTTTCTAATGGCCTTCCAGGTCCTTCGTGCGAATTACGGTGCTGGTGGGTCCAGGAGACCAGCTGCTCCCACTTGTCAGAGAAGGTGGCTAACATCTTGAGTTGGGAGCCTTCCTAGGAAAGCAAAATTGATCTAGTGAACCACCCATCTGTGTATTCTTTTATATTGTTTCATGTAATCAGCAATATAGGAGGTACTCTTAAAAAAAAATAAAAAATTATGGCTAGTGATTCTCTTGAGATCGATTCGACATTAGCTCAAACTTGATTCGTTCGAATAGACTCCTTTAACCAACTGAGTTTGAGTTCGAGCTCAAGTTCATTTTTATGGACTCCCTCCATTTGTACTCATTTTTTTTTTTTTTTTTGGATACTGGAAAGGCCCGTAGGCCCCCTCCATTTGTACTCGAAATAGTTCGATATTCAATTGAGTTATCTATTTATTATAGAATCTAGCATTTTAAGATGGTATATAACATATTATTTGTTTGCATATAAATATTAAATTTCTTCAATTTTTTTTTCCAAAATTTCTTATTAAAGCGACAACATCAACATATCAGTTGGTAAATACATATAATGTAGAAAATTTTAATATTAATTAATTTGCACTTTAATTAGTCGAGAGAATATGAAATGAATATAATAAATAAGTCTAATAACTCAATTCGTCCAGAATTTAAGTTCGATTCAGGTTCAAGTTAACTCGAGCATGAAAGCTCGATTAATTTTTCAGCTGGAGTTATTTTTTTTTTTTTAAATTAGAAGTGACAAATATCAACAAAACCTACCAAATTAATTCTACAATAGTTAAAATTACTAGTTCACAAAAATATATACCCTATAACAGCGATTGTTCTCGATATATATATATATTTTATGCAAGCTTCATCGAAACTGGTGTATTTTTGTGTACACCAAAACTTGTGTATTAAATTTCATCTAAATTCAATATTAAGCATCTGTAACCAACAATCGCTCCTAGAGACTACTGGGCCCTTATCAAAATGTTTTTTTACGTGGGATTTCATTTCATTTCGATTGATTTTACATAATTTCGTTGGATCTAATTACATAAAAATTCCAATCAAATGACTTCAAGTCCGTTCATTTTGATCACGAATTTTCTAACGAAATGAAATGAAATCTATGTTAAAAAAATGGGATTTTGATCAGGGCCTTAATGAGATCAGTAAACCCCTCAAGCTTCATACAGGCAAACAAACATGCGACCCACGCCGACAAGTTATATTTTGCATGAAATTTTTGCCTTTTTGATTTTATTCCAACGGTCTTCTTAGAAGAGGAAAGTGCATTTGACATTGCAAAAAGACATCTTGTTGTTTATAACATGGGAATGACTTCAAAAAGTTTTTGATTGAAACAGGCCAATAAAGCCATGTGATCCTTATCCTTGCCATTAATTCTCTGCATGAAATTATCGCAACAACACTGAGACACATTGAAAGATACTTTCTCTTCCAATATTCGGACTAAAACTAAAAGTAAGAGCGTGACTGATGGATTGGATGCTTTACGCAAAGGTAACTCAAATTCATTGCATCTTTTGTTTGTACTTTGTAGAAATATATGTTACGTACGGTTTATCCAAGATAGACATTCGTAGAGCTGCTTTTGCGTTTCTGGTTTGGTCGTGGTCGTTTGGGAAAAAGTATGCTTTTGTCCAAAGCTATCGATTTGATTTTGTTAATTTTGTTGAATTTATTTTGTTGGTTCAGTTTGGGACTAAAATAGTTCACAAGTTTGATTGAACCCAAAGATCTTCATGGGCTCTATGTTACATGGTATTGGGAAAAAGTATGCTTTTGTCCAAAGCTATCGATTTGATTTTGTTAATTTTGTTGAATTTATTTTGTTGGTTCAGTTTGGGACTAAAATAGTTCACAAGTTTGATTGAACCCAAAGATCTTCATGGGCTCTATGTTACATGGTAATTGATTTCTATTTTCTAACTGGACTGCCCGTTTGCAAAAGAAATGTAATGGGCCGAGATTGTTTTAATAGTTTTAACTTTTGATACCCAGTGTATTGGGATGAACCATACAAATAGACCTGTCAATATTAACGTTTCGTTCTGTCGAAACGGAACGTTAAACGAAAGATGAAATGGGTTCCGTTTTTAGAAATGGAACGGAAACGGAACTGAAATTTGTTAACGTAAATGAAACGGAACACGGAAATAGGGCTGAAATCAATAGAAAATAGAGACGGAACGTTAAACAGAACAGATTTCTATTTCGTTTGATGAAACGGAACGGAAACGAAACAACCATTTCGTTCCGTTACCAAAACGGAACGAAAACGGAAATGGTTGTTTCCGCTTCCGGTTTATACGTTTGACAGGCCTACATACAAAAGCTAAGGTACGCTACTCAGCTTTGAAAAAAAGGTGACAAGTGACAACAAAAAGTTGTCCTAAAAACCGCTAGAAAGGATATAAGATAACTCTCGCTGCCATTGGGACTGGGTGTCAAAAACTCAAAATGCAAGTTCTTTGTAGAGTGTTTTCTCCGATTAAGGAATTGGGATTTGTTTTACAACTGGTCAAGCAGCAAAATAGTATAGCAAATATGTTATTTTTGAAATTAAAAAGGTGATAAATGCGAATTAGTGGGCTTAATTTACCAATGGATTTCAACAGTGAATTAGTGATGCATGAGATAGTTCATCAATGTTTAACTGCTATTTCTATCGTTACTGCCATTCCTACAACCACTACTGCTAAAGTTCACCTTGGTGTTATTGTTGTCACTGTTGTTGATTACTGAAGGATTTCTCCTTATTTCGATGAATAAAGAAAAGCTTTGATGCCAAAAACTTGAGACAATTGATTTTAAGTAGTAGAAAAACAAAGGAAACTCGGATTTAAACCAGCACCACAGTTCGGCAGAACAACATCCTTGTTAGAAAAACCCAAAAAAAAAAACGGCTTATGGCAAAACCATATTATCACATCTACCTCAAATGGATTATACAGCATCAACTCAACATGCAAACAATTACTACAGTTAAAGACAATTCTGCCAATCAATGCATAACGACGGTTTTATTTCAAAAAAATTAACACAAGCAAATCATCAGATATTGAAGATACATCATTTGCTTGTTACCTCCAAATGAACAAACCTAGAGAGGCATCATTTGCCCTAAATCATATCATTATCATTTACATCATAACCAAAAAAAGGGCTAAAAATTCACAGATAAAGCCGCCAAAATGACAAGCAAATTACCACCCCAAGCAGAACCACCTTCCAACAACCAAACAAATAAGCTAAGAATTCTCTAGTTCTCGAAAGATTCCTTTTACAATAAGCTAAGAATTCACATATACCGGCCCCTCCAACTGAAACAAGTAACTAACTAATAACCTACAAATGAAAGAAAAATTTGCAAAACATAGGGATTCTATTCACCGACCGAAGAAAGAGAACCAACCAAACCCCCTTTTCGGTTGTCGATCAGCTTCCTCAAGTGCAACCGCAGTCATGGTATCTCCTTCAACCAACCGCCACGCAGCCTGCTCAAAAGCAATGCCAGCTGGTGCAGGAGGATCATTCAACACCAATGGGGACCCACGGTTGGTGCTCCGAATCACCTCGGCATCCTCTGGTATAACCCCAAGCAATGGCAAGCCCAACATCTCCTGCACATCCAACGGCGACATCATATCCTCCCCTCTCACTAAATCAGCCCGGACCCGGTTCACAACAATTTTAATATCCTTTATACCGTCGCACTCTAATAACCCGGCAACCCGATCCGCATCCCTCAAAGCAGTTATATCAGGTGTGGTAACTAATATTGCTTCATCCGCAGGTGCAATTGCTGTTACAAAACCGGCATCCACACCGGCCGGACAATCAATTAGGATGAACTGAACCGGGTTATCGGGTTCGAGAGTTTTGAGCGCATCTACCAAATATGTAATGGTTTTGGACCCGAAAGACAGGGGGAGCTTGGAGCGTGGCTTGGAGAGGCAGAGCAAGTGAAGGTTGTTGAATCGGCGATCTCGAATCAAGGCTTGGTCGAGGCGACACTCGCCAGAGAACACGTCGGAGGCAGTGAAGTGGACCCGGTTTTCGAGTCCCAAGAGAAGATCCAAGTTACGAAGCCCAGCGTCGGCATCTATGGAGGTAACTCGAAATCCGAGTCGAGCAAGGGAGGCGGAGAGGTTCGCCGTGGCGGTGGTTTTTCCAACGCCGCCTTTACCTGAGGTGATGACGACGGTGCGAGGCGGGTCGCCGGAGAGGTGGGGGCGGTGGGAGTGGGTGGCGGAGGGAATGGTGGAGTGGTGGAGAAGTGGGAGCTTGGTGGAGAGAGAAGGGGAAGTGAAGACGAGAGGTGGCATTGGATTAGGGTTTTGGAGGTGGAGGTGGAGGTGGTGTTAGGGTTTTACTGTTTGTTGGTGAGAGAAAATGAACAAGGTGACCATTGATGGGGCGCAACTTGGAGTTGGGAAGCTGCTCAGTGGTAGAGTAAATTATGATATTTCTACTGGGTAAAGATGCAAAATTCTGAGCGAGGTTTCAAGTTTGAAATTTGAAATTCTGAGTATATGGATGAAAAGTTTTTTTATATCTAGAGTATGGATAAAAAATGTTATCCAATTCATGTTTTTTTTTTTTTTTCCAGATGGTTGAATTTTGTGAGTTTTATATAAGGGAGTGGCTAGTGTCCAATATGTTGGACATAAGCACTCGTCCAACATGATAAAATTTCAACTTTTGAGGTGAAAATAGCCGATCTAAACCGTTCAAATTGTTCTCCATAATAAAATCTCCGTTGGGACCAAATCTCCATAATAAAATCTCTAAAAAGTTACGAACCTTCTAATTTTGAAAATTCGAAAAAAATAGTTAAAAAATTTGAAAAAATATAAAATTTGATTTTCAAGGATATTTTAATATATAGATCATCTTGAGCGGTTCGGATCGGTCGTTTGAAATTTTAATAGTTGACTTTTTGGATTGTGTTGGATATTCTATATGTTTGATTCTAGCATTACTCTTTATATAATAAATAATGTGCTTTATAATTTTTAAAGTCCATAATCAAGAAGAATACAAAAACAAAAGAAAAAACGTAATTTTACAAATAACAGAAGCATGAAGTAAGTGTATGAAGAAGCTAGATGGCATATTATTTTACAAACTTTTAGTTAAATCGTAATATGCAAAAAAAAAAAATAGAAAACAGTATATGTCACGGAGTTAGCTTTTTTAATTCAGTTTTTTTTTTTTTTAACAAAATTTGTATTCAAAAGGACACAGCAGTTTCAGTTTCATGTTGCATATCGAAAAAAAGCACCTATTCTACTGAAAAAAATAATGTTAATTGAGGCATAAAAAGGTTCATTCTCGATGTACAGAAATCAAATTAATAACAATTCAAAAGGACTAATCGATATAGTTAGCGTAGTGATTAGAGAATGTAATTGGATTTTTTTTTTTAACATAAACTAGATAGAGACTATCTAGTATCTAGTAATGTAATTGCAAGTCAAAATAAGTGACGCAAGGGTTTGACGCGTTACAAATGTGAACCTACGATATTACAAGCAGATATATTTTTCTTGGGTGCTTTTCAAAAGAAATAAACTTCTAATCTTCTCTTTGTGTCAGATTGGCACAACTATGATTACTCGTCGACATGTATGATGTATCACTCGTGGCAGAACCGCAGAACCAAACAGCCCCTAAGTTTAAACATTGTTTAAACTTCTAATTCGTATTTTTTATTTATTTAAACTATTTACAACTTAATAATATTCAATATTTAATAAAGCAAGGTTTCAAAAATTAATGTTAGCTTTGATTTAATCAAATCAAGAAAAAAATATTTAATTAACCCAATAAAATTCTTAAATATTTATCCTGGATTCGGTGGAGTTATTGAGTCTTAATTAATGAATTTTGACTGATTGAACTAAGAAAAAAAATTTCGTATACTTGCTTGAGAGCGAGTAGCAGCGTAGGTGAATTAAGAAGAAGTTCATGGTTATAATTGAATAACGAGCAATAGTTAAAGATATTAATTGGAAAAAAAAGGGAGTTTTGAAGACTTTTTAGTTCTTACTGAGGTAATAAATGCAGTGAGTTCAGAGATTTCATTTTAGACCTTAATACAGCAACTTATGATCGTTCTCTCTTATTTTGTTGTCTTGCTCCCTTTTTCCATGGAGAATATTCTAGCCAACTCTTGAAGTTTGTTTACGTTTGGTGCCTTTCTTTTATTGGATGCAAATTTTTAATTCTCTCTGTAAATGTGTTCCTTTTAGATACTAAGTACGGAGCTCTTTTGTGATTTTAGTTCCTCGAGTCACGTAAAGTATTGATGTGGAGTTGTTGACCAATTAAGCATATAAATAGCGTAATTTTTCTTAAGTGGGATTGTGGGCACAATTTAGTGCATGTGTAAAATAATCAGTCTCTTATCGCTGATACACAAATGAAATTATTTGAAAGTGGATAAAGTGACAAACTACGAAGATAAGACATATTGTATTTTATGAGACTGATATACCACATTCATGCCACAATCAAACACAAATACTCCCCTTCTATAAACAAATACTCCATTTTTTACGTTAGATGTATATCTTTTCAGCATTTAGAGGGATTGCATGTTAGCTTTTAAATTATTTAAGGGCTTTTATGAATTTATTTTTGCATAAAATTTTATATAAATGCTCACAAAATCAGGGGTGGAGCCAGTAGGGGTGCGAGGGGGGGCTGGCACCCCCAACATTTGAGAAAATACAAGGCTAGGTATATAGGATTTTAGGAAGTCCAATTGACAGATACGTATTACCTTGCGTTATTTCTTTGTATTTTTTTTGGGCCGTAACAATATAACAGAAAAGTCCATATTTAGCATCCAATATCTCTCTTCTTACAATTTTACTTCACATTATCACATACATAGCAACGCAAGGGAGGGAACTAGGGAAGGGAGCATTTTTTATTGTTATTTTTTTCAGCATTTGGACATTGGATGTTAGCCATTGCCCCCCCAAATTCAAATCCTGGCTCTGCCCTTGCACAAAATTACAAAAAATTCAATAATATATATATTTATATTTTAGACTTTCAGAATATATAAAATCATTTTTTTCACCACATGTTATTTACTTTTGTATAATTTCACACATGTATTTCAAGTAGATTGTTTGAGGCATTTCCAAATTCATTTTCTCATATAATTTTATATACGTTCTCATAAAGTTATAAAAATCTAACGATACAATTTTTTTGGGCCTTTAAAATAATTTTACATATTTTTAATATTTTGAAAACTAAAAAAAAAACTATATTTTATCTATTTGTTTGTTTAGGATCTTCCTAAATTTGTTTTTTTTAATCAAATTTTATATCAATGATCCAAATATTATAAGGAATATAGTGATACCAAAATTTTCTATGTTAGACCTTCAAATATTTTACATGATTTTCAACATTTCAGAAATTTTCAAAAAAATTATATTTCAGTTTTTTAATTGTTCGAGAGCCTTCTAAATCGATTTTTTACATCAAATTTTACGAGCATGCTAAAAACATTTAAAAAATATATATAAGAATAGTGATATTAAAATTGTATATTTTGAATATTTGAATATTTTATATAATATTAAAAAAATTATTCTATTTTTGTTAGTGCATTTGAGCATTTTCGAACTAATTAAAAAAATTATAAATTATTTTGAAATTAATAAATAATTGCACGATACTAGTGCGTGTACATATATAGAATGGATATAGTACACTCTGGTGTACGGATCGTCTCCCGTACACTAGGGTCGTTTTTGAAATCCAAAAATCAAACAGTCGATCAGAACCGTTCAAGTTGTTCTCCATATTGAAAAACTCTTGGAGACCAAATTTTACATTTTTTCAAAAAATTTTGCATATATTATGATATTTTAAAAAAAACACTATAATTGGAGTATTTCAGTCCCTCCAATTTGAAAATATCATAATATATAGCAAAAAAAAATCGAAAAATATAAAATTTGGTCTCCAAGAATTTTTCAATATGGTAAATAACTTGAACGGTTCGGATCGACTGTTTGACTTTTGGATTTCAAAAACGACTCGGGTGTACGGGGACAATCCATACACCAGAGTATATTTTATCACTCCTTTATATATATATATATATATATACATACATAGAGTTTTGCTATAGTGAGTCGCGACTCATAGAGGGTCCGTGAGTCGCACTCAAATCTCCTAGATCTGGTTCAAAATGACCGATCCAAACCGTCTAATACGATCTCCCTATTGAAATCTCCATGCAGACCAAATTTTATATTTTTTCGAAATTTTTAAGTATTTCTTTGAAATTTTAGAAAATCATAAATCTAATTAGTTCTGAACCGTTCAAATACAACAGTTTTTAAAAATTCGAAAAAAATACATAAAAATTTAAAAAAATATAAAATTTGGTCTGCATGGAGATTTCAATAGGGAGATCATATTGGACGGTTTGGATCGGTCATTTTTAACCAGATCTAGGAGTTTTTGAGCGCGACTCACCATAACAAAACTCTCTCTCTATATATATACATAGATCCGATTGTTTGCATATTTCTTATTGTTTTTATTTCTGAAAGAAAGAGATTCTTAGCGCCTCAAGTTAACAGTTTCTATATTCAGAAATCAGAAGCAACATAATGTTCTATTTAAAATTTCTGTTTTCCAATGTACAACAACAACACAAAATTAATTTTCAAATCGAACTAAATCTGTCCAACTAAATTTTTATTCGGTTATATATGTATATAAACCGAATCGGTACGTTGTAACTAGTCAATGCATTTAACTACATCAACCGCTAATTGGTTTTGTGTTTGGAAACGAAATCTGGTCCCGCGCAGGACTGTGCAGCGCACCCATCTGCACCGTCCGATCTGATCTCTACGGTTAAGGGAGCCCCGTGCATAATACCAGATTGATAGGCCCGAACCGTCCAGATCAGATCGGACGGTGCAGATGGGTGCGCTGCACCGTCCCGCGCGGGATGGGACACGGATTCTTGTGTTTGCTTCTATGATTGAGGTATCTATCCTGCGCTTTATAAACAAACATGGAAAGATCCTCAAATACGAACATGGCGATTACGTATAATATATTCAAATAATCACATCAACCAAATTATACAAAAAGACGAAACTGAAATTTAATTCAGTTAAATTTGATTAATATGAAATATCCAAATTCTATCTATTATTTGACAATATGTATAATATTTATCAACATAATTTTTTATTTTATCTATTAAATTCTAAATTACAAAATTCGAACCATAAACTGAAATCCAAACTTCCATAATTTTTAAACCGAATCCATTAGACACTTCTATATCCAGAACAATTGTTTGGGAAAGAAAAATTGCTGGCAGACTTATACAACAATAGCACCCAAAAATAGAAGCAAAACAGGCGAGCTAACTGTCCGTAAGAAATCTTTCCTGTTAGAAAGAAAGAAAGGAAAAAACTAACAAGTAACAAGAAAAGAAATCAGGGGTTAAGTTATAAATGTACAATCACCCACCTATAGCGCTTGCGAAGAGGGTATGTCCGAACCTTTTCATGCTTTTTAGGGTAACTTGGTAAATTTCCCATTATTAAAAAATAAAAAAATTCACTGAAATCATCTCTCTCTCTCTCTCTCTCTCGCTTCAATCCCGGTCATCGCTCTCTCATCCCAGCCGAGCAAGAACTCTCTCTCTTTCTCTCTTCCAAAGCACTAATCCATCGATTAACGAAGGTAATTGTGTTCGTGTTTCTCTCTGTTCTTGTTAGATTTGTAATTTCTAGGGTTTCGTTTTCTCTTATCTAAATCGTATCGCCATTTTACTGTTTCAATACCTTTTTCCGAGATGATTTAAGCTAAATTTCACCTTAGGGAAGCTTACGTAGCTTGCATCTTGTTGAATGATCTTGTTAATGCTGTTCTTTTAGATCATCGAGCTGTTGTGTGTAGAAACAATTCCAGATTCGGTTCTAGGGTTTGTGCTTCCATCTTTTATGTTCTTAATTTTCTCCTGTTTTTTATGCTAATTCATCACCTGAAATTTCTACAAAGAACGTGTTTACTAATTAGCGGAATCTCTATCTCAATTGTCTCCTCTGATACACTGCAATTTTGTGATTTTGCACGAGATTATTAATTACTATACAAAAAACTGTAAGAAAAAATGTTCATCTCCACAAGATATTTGGTATGTGATCTATGTACTCCAACATTTCAACATTTTCTCAGGAATTGGTTTGTATATGACATTGTTTTGTTCCTAATGATACTTAGATCGTGCAATTCCATTTATTGCACATAATCTTTTTCTTCTGTACTGTTTCCTATTTTTCTGTAAAAGTAGTATTCCATGGAAATTAGATCACTAAATTATTGGGTTTCTAATTGCCACAGGGAAGCTGTACAGGATTCTCAAAGAAGCTTAAAAACTTCCTCGGGATTTGATTCGACCCATATGACTTAGACTGTAGAAATTTAGTTGTAGATCCTGCCGTTGTAGAGTGCATATTAAACATCTGGGGATGAGTTTGAAAATTGCAAACCAGTCTCCATCTCATTCTCCGCTCGAAAATGTACCTGTATCCAATAAGTAAGTCTTTTTTCCTCCGTCAATTTAAATGCAACATTTGTGATTTTTGTTCTGATAATCTTAGAAAGGATTGCCTCTTATTGACAATCTATAAATATGGCTTGGGAACTATATTGCTGGACATAATACAGTGAAGATAAAAAATGTAAGCTGAAATGCTGCTATGTATGAAACTTTTATGATTTTTGTTTCTTCTTATTTACTCTAGGAAACCAAAAAGTAGATATACTAGAGAATTCCTTCTGTCCCTTAGGGACTTGGTAAATGCAAGAAATTGCCCAATGGGTTTGATTCTTATTTTATGATTTTTGTTTCTTCTTATTTACTCTAGGAAACCAAAAAGTAGATATACTAGAGAATTCCTCTTGTCCTTCAGGGACTTGGAAAGATGCAAGAAATTGCCCAACGGGTTTGATTCTTCAGTTCTAAGGTACCCCTGTTCTATTGTAATCGTTTATTTAACTGTTCTGTTCTTGTAAATTTTAAATTCTTCGAGAATATGGTATGACATGTATGTTGTCAACATGCTCGTATTTTGGAGGCATAGTCTTTTATGTTAATTTCATGACACATGGCTTGATATGTATTAATTGCAGCTACTTTACCAACATATAAAAAAATACAGTGAATTTCACATGCAGATTGTGATCCATTGAGTTAGTCATTATGTATTAGTAGTTATAACCTAATAACCCTCCACATAATTGTCTATGGACTGCAGCGGTTAGGCCATTAATTCTAGGGAAGTTTTAGCAGCAGTTAGGCCATTCTCTTACTACCCAATTCTAGCGAATTAGTAGCAAGTGAATGGCTCTTGTCGTAGTGCTGAGATGCACTTAACAATCATTGTTCTTGGCACAGCGCCACTAATTATGGAGATGTAACCTCTATAATTATTTCCTTTCGTAGTCGATTCTTTTCCATACAAAAGCTTGTTCACATATCCGGTATCCTTCTTCACACTAAAGAATTTGGGTTGAAGTTTGAAAAGTGAAGGTTCTTAGTGCTTTTAAGTAAAAGTGTTCTGTATTGCATTTGGTCGAGTCCTTTTCAGCTATTAAAATATTGGAAACAGTCATATGGGTCTGTCTGTTTTGCATGTGGTGTTTTCAGTTCAGTACAACATTTTTTCTAGAAATACCATGCTAAAATAAAGTATTTATATCAACTATGATTTTATTTATATACTTATATTTATGTGTTTGGGTTTGCGGGGTTGGGGGAATTGGTTATTTTGGCTTGCCTAAAGAAATTTTGCAGGGCTTGCCAACCTATAAGGATATTCCATATGTCCATCCTCTGATGGTATTTCTAGTGTACAAATTTTGCCCATTGTGCTTGATCAAGTATCAAACCTTACTCAATTATGAAAAAAAAACTTGTATTAACAAATGCCAAATGAACTTGTATAAAATGTCAGCTATGGTATGGGCGATATGGGGAAAGTTTGTCTAAACCATATGGAGACTCTAGAAGTGTGGCTTTCGTTAATACAAGGCTAAACCCAGGATGGAATTTCCACGAGCGACAATTAGCAAGTCACATTTTTTTTTTCTTTTTACCCTGTGGATCCTATCTTGGATCAAGTTAGCACGCAAACAATGCAAACTGTAGTAAACCTTTTAATTATACCTGAGTTTCTTGCTTCCTTGTGTATGAATTACTGATAGGCCAAATTTCTTTTTAGCTTTTAATAACTATTAAATTTACTAGTTTAACAAAAGCACTTATTCCAACTGGAAATCGATATTTTTTCTACTTAATGTTGAAGGAGGCAACTTTAACGCCAATTTTTTTCCTAACTTATGATGTGATGTGTTTTTTGTAAATTTTAGTGAATTAGAGGATACTTCCAGCAGTAGTTTAGAGAGGTCAAGAGGCAGAGGGGAGTATGGCTCGACTATGACGAGATTTGATAGTTCTAGCACCTTCTCCAAAGGGAGCTCGGGTCGATGGGACACCCGTTCTACCGGGTCAAGCGACAGAGATGCTGATTCACAGTCCGAACACGACACTTTTGTCCCAGGTCTTATTTTCTTCCTGTATTATCCTTTACTGTATCCCCTACAAAAATAGGAAGTGCCTTCAAAATCCAAGCTACTTTCCATAAAAGGCTCCTTAGTTGGGCACTTGATTACAAGTTGCAAGAGTTTTGGGATGTTTCTCAAATTACATTGTGCAAAGCTCAATTAGTGCTCTGTCCTCATGAATCTGTCAAAATACTTTAAATTGATTCAGAAAGAAGATATGGGAACCAGTACAGGAAGATCTGGCAGGGCTCATCAGGAGGGCATGATGGCCTTTTGGGAAAGCCGTCTGGATTTGTCAGTGGGACCACACATAGCACCCGCCCAAGCGGACCCTATCAACTTAAAAAGAGTTCCGAGCCTTATCAGCCTCCCCGTCCTTATAAGGTAATTTGTCCTGTCCTTGCAAGGTAATACCTCATGTCCTTACAAGGTTATATCCGCAAAATTTAACTTGTGAATTATTTATCTCATATACACATATTCACATCAGCTCAGACCAGTGCTGATGTTGTTATTTCGATTTTGATCTCAATTTTATTCAATTAGGGACTTTTGTGCATAGATAGGACACTGCTTTAAGTGCCCTATTATTCTTTGCTATTCTCATACTGGGATTCATGGTAAAATCTTTCTGGCTATTAGGCTGTGTCCTACTTGTTGACTATATTGTACTTTTGGGCTGCATAGTGAACATTTTGCTAGGATGTAATGTTCTCTAAAAAATCTTATTATTTTTCATTTTCAGCCAGCAACTTATTCAAGAAGGGATGGTATTGATTCTTGCAATGACGAGACCTTTGGCTCTACAGAGCACTCCACCGAAGATAGAAGTGAAGAAGAAAGAAAAAGAAGAGGTCTATGTTCTTTCCTGTCCCAAAACCCCCATTCCGCAACCCCTTTCCCTTTATGCTATCGTGTTTTGAGTATTTTATTACTAGATATCTTGATTTCAAAGATTTCTGCATGCAGCTTCATTTGAGATGATGAGGAAAGAGCAACATAAAGAGCTCCACAAAGTGCTACAGGAGAAGCAAAACCAGAGAGAGAGAGCCCCAAAGCCAAGTGGAGATCACCTCCTTGATCTGTTGCAAAGCTCAAACAATAGCCAAGGGGCGATCCCAGAAAAAGATGAGGACATAGATGAACATGCAGCCCGACTTCCTATGTCCCCACGTGATGGTTCCAACAAACCTTCTCTCTCTAGGCCAGTTGTGCCACCAGGCTTTGCCAGTTCTTCTATGGGAGAAAAAAAGCTCCAAAAGGGGTCTTCAAATGCCTCTACTGAATCTGAGGTAATAATCATATGCAACCCTTCGTTTATTATTATTATTTTTTTTTTGTAGAAGAGAAAACACTTGATGAAGTTTTGGATTGCCATAAGATTAAGCTCTTAAAGGAGTGTTGAATTGTCTAATAAGTTACTTGGGCTTAATTCTGCACATCTCCATTATGACCTCTGAGCTTCAGTTGATGCATCCAGTTGTTTTTTTTTTTTTTTTTAATCCAATCTGTGAGTCTAAAGCCCATAATTTATTACATGGAACATGTTCAACCAAATTTACCGGCCAAGGAATAGGAGTTCAAGCAAAATGTATGTGCATATAGAGAGTGATATAAGAGTTACAGGATATTATAATCATTAAGTGATTGTTGTTTTCTTTTTTCCTTCTTTTATTATTGTCATTATTTTTTTTTTTTGGGGGGGGGGGGGGGGGTGGGGGAGTGGGGGGTAGTGTACAATGTACACTTGAACCTGAACACTTATATTTACAAACAGGAGCAATACTTGCAAAAAGTGTTGCTGTGCTGGTATTTGGTGTGATTTGTATATAACTGAAACTTGATTTGATAATCAATATAAGACGAAGTGGTATGTGCTTTCAGATGAAGAATGGTGCAATTGAGGCTCAATATTGCAGTACAGCGGTTAGTACTAAAGATGCTGCGGGTAGCCCAAATTTGACTCAAGTGTGGGATGCTTTTCTAAATCATGAGGATAAAGAGGCAGGGTCTGTTGGAATAGTTGCAAGTTCTTCAGATAAGGATAGTTCAGTTTCAATTCTGGAGAGGTTCTTTGGTACTGCCTTGTCAAAACCTAGTGCACCCTCATCTTCCTTTGTTCAGAATGAGGTACGTTCACCATTTTGATGTTAGGTATTAAATCATATTTAGTCCTCAAATCTTGCTGTGCACTGGGATTGGTGCCATTAATGTTTGACTGTTGTGTGCGTGAGGTTCGGTGACTGTTGGGGTATCGTTATACCTCTTACTACTGGATCTACCTTTTTAAGCCTTCTTGTAGTTTTATCTCTAGCAGTCCAGTACAACAAGCTCCTTGTGGTATTTTCTATTTTCATGCCAAGAAAGTGATCTAGCGAAGTTACAGTTTTTGCTCACTCAAGTGCTATACAGAACCATTTGTCTCTTATGCAGTAAACAGAATGTTTGTTTTATACTGACTGATATGGCTATAGCAGTTTGCAGATACAATTTTTCACCGTAGTTCTTTTCTCACTCTGCTTTTGAATTGCAGAATCAAGCTTCCAAGGCTGAAGAAGAAATAATCCATACATCTTCTGTACCAGAATCATCCAAATTCGCTCAGTGGTTTGTTGAAGGTGTGTTGGTCAAATTGTTTACTGAATCTTGGTTGTGGCATGGGTTATGATTTCCTTGTAACTGATTTTATGAGGTCTTGATTTTCTCTATTGTAGATACAAAGCCTGCAGAAGACACTTCATCCAAGGACCTTCTTTCCTTGTTTGGCAGAAATCCTGACAAAGAATCTACTCAACTTCCTCAAACTAACAAGACAGAATTTGGAAAAGTGCTGCCAAAAAATTTAGCTCTTGAATCAATTGCTCCTATTAATGAGCCCCAGAAGCCAGACCTCAGCACTAACACTAATCCTGCTATTCTCACTTGTGAAGATCTTGAACAACTTATGTTAGCCCAGGCAAGCAGTAGTACTGATATTGCTAGTAATACTGGCCCTAATATCTTGGGTCAGAATTGGCACGTTAGAGGTGGGTCAGATGGTACTGACGGGAACAATAGCTCATCTCACCACCTCCTATCTTTACTGCAGACGGGAGCTCCTGCTGCCATGAAGGAGATAATTCCTGAAATTACACCTAGCACAAATTTTGAGGCAAATTCGACCGACTCAGGGAAGAATGTTACCCTAGAAGCTCTATTCGGTGCGGCATTCATGAACGAGCTCCATTCAATGGATGCACCTGTCTCCTCTCACAGGGAGAATTCGTCAGAGCCTCAATTCCTGGAGCTCAGGAATAACAATTCCGATAATGTCTTATTTCAGGGTTTTCATGAAAGAGAGATGAATATTAAACTACCTGAAGAAGAGTGTCTATTCTCTGTCAATGACCCACCTTTGAACTTGCAGCCAAACCCGAACTCCCTGCCACCATTTACAAACCCTAGCAAGACTGAGGTGGCATTGCATGATACTTCAGTCAGTGATCTTGGTAATAGGATGCTCAATATTGGGCTGGGACCTGATAACACCACATCTCTTTCCCATCTTCGTGTGTCAGATAATGTACCGTTATCTCATGTCGGTGGGCCTCAGGACACCAATCCAAGTCAAAAGATGAGATTCCTCGTCCCTGAAGGAATGATGCATGATCAAATCCATCAATTCCACCCCCAATTTGACTTTGACCCAGCTGGTCGGCATGCCATGATGCAGAATATGCGTTTAGGGGGTGTTGGATTTGGACCAGAAATCGACCCAGTCCGTCAAGGACTAACAAGGGGTGGACCTGTTCCTCATCCCATGCATCAGGTGCACCCAGGGTTTGTATCTCATGAGACCACTGGTTTGCCTAATTTTGGTATGCACCAACAACCTAATTTTGGGCATGGAATTGGGATTCGGATGCCAGGTACTTTAATTTGATTAACCAAGTAAAATTGACTTCTGCTATTAGTTTTACATTTTGGTGACAGTGTTCGACTCTTTGGTTGGTCAATTAGAAATGGAACCTATACTTTAAAATCCTATTATAATTCTTTCTGTTTGTTCTTGCAATGATACGAAGGATATGGAAATTCTTGAATCAGGTGTTCTGTATAGATTTGGAGGATTTCATCCTTCATCAAATGTCTATTTTTTTTTCCCAAGGGGACCTGAAACCTTATTAATAGTTTTCATGACAGGATTTTCTTCGACTGGAATGCTATAGTTCAATGAAATTTTTATCATCAGATGAACCTAACCTCTAATATATTCATGTGTTGGTAATTGATTAGTTTCTGACTTGTCATAAAATTTAGGACCAGGTCCTTTGGAATTTGGGGTCAATCAGAGTCACCCTGAGGCACTGGAGAGGATATTACAAATGGAGATGCGAGCTAAATCGCAGCAGGCAGGCAGGATACCTGGTTTCCATGGTGGTCCTGAGCTTGGTACAGATATTAGATACCGATAAATTTGCCTCTCGGCGCTGTTCCTGAAATAACAAATAGAAAGAGAGATTGAAGGGATAAATAGAACTCTCGAGTTTGTATTTTGTTTGTTTGAGGGTGGTAAATATATGGAAGTGCTTTATGATGATGCAGGAGACGTATCCGAGAGGTCATCTTCTTTTGTTATTATACTAGATTGTTCAGAGTATCTAGAGAAAGACTTAACTGAAGTGCTAAGTGTATTTTCAAAAATTGCATTTTGCTTCTTGAAGTCAAACATCTCTTGTTTGCTTCAACTTTACCGGTCGTGGTATATGTAGAAAGAGTATGGTGTACAACTTCTATTTCAAGGAGCAAAATGATCTGGAGGAACGGTAGAAGTACATTAGCATCTGCAATTGAAATGGTTAACAGAAAAGGGAGATGGTAGTTGGGATAGGTTATTGGTATAGTAGCTTAGAAGACGGGCGTAAAAGATTTTAGGGAAATGGTGTCATGTGGAATCCATTTCATGGTTAATGTTCTCTTTCTTCCTCATCTTTGTTCTTGAATTGTGACCTGGGTTGCCGGTCTCTGCGTAAAATTCTAGCATATTGACTGAGATGTCTGGTTTTGTATATTAATTGTAGTAAATGATTGTACTCGTTCTTTCATAGTGCCTTTTCTCTTTCTTTTTTTTTTTTTGTTATTTGGTATGTTTGGTTGCTTTTATGCGTTTTTTTGTGTTTTAGTATTTGCCAAACCAAGGAAACAAGTGCATTTTGCTAATTCGTGCGTGCTCTTGCAAATGGGACGTGTTTAAGCAGTGTTGCGACTTGCGAGGTAGGATTTGTGTCAAGTTCTGGTGCGGTCTAAGGTTTAAAATATTATGTTTGATCCGTTCGGCTTTTGTCATATGAGTCTCAAAGATGTGGCATTTTATTTTAAGTTTAGGTTTGGCTCTATCTGGCTTGATTGTGGTAATGTTTATCTAATTAATCAAAATATTTATTATGTGAACACTGTAACACGGTTTATACCATATAATACTGGTATCACCATGATTTGTAATACATTAGCAGCTCAATTAATATTCATAAATATGTTATACATTCATTCGTAATCTTATTAACATTCTAAATCGTTTACTGTATCTTTCAAATTGCATTGAAAACATACTTAATAATAACTCTACAAGAATTTTTATAGAATACCTCATCACATATACACAATTACTAGGACCTGAGAGGTGAGAGGTGAGTCGGTCACTCAGATTGGACCCTGAGCGGCCTAACATTTTACCACGTCTGACACTTAGCCAGCCCATCGAGGTCTTGGGTCAGATAGTATCAATGATCAGACCGTACGGATACGAAAGCCTAGACGAAATTTAAACTTCTTTTTTTCATCCTAATATTCAGTATGTGTAGTATGAAGATTTGAAAGCAGGAATAATGAATGCTTACTAATAGTTAATATCGACCCCCAAAACAGATATACTGGGTAATATGAAGAACGAACTTCCTGCGACAGTCAATTTTTAACCCCCAAGCAGGTTATACTCATGTGTGAAAGTAGATAGTAATTACGACAACTAGTCCAGCTCCAGAAAAATTGTGCAACTGTCATAACACCGGCAAACTGTACCACAGGAGTACAAACCAGTCTTTGAACTTGACGGGAAAAACAAAAACGTCTACTATAAGAAGTCTCAACAATATAGCATTAGTTACAATACAAGGTAAGTACTGGTATAGTTTTAAAGAGGGAACATGAAGCCAAACAATCAATAGTTTTACATAACCATCAGCAATAACATTATTCTTGCTTATGGTTTTTCGCTGCATCAACATGACATTCATTCTACACAAGCAAGCTGCCAAAAGAACTCTGAACTGCTTGCTTCACAAAGCATGCAGACCCCCTTTGTTCACTTCATGTACCGCTGCAAGAATTTACGGTGGAAGTCACTCCTGATGGTATCATTAATGAACCGTTTAGGGGTCTTTGTTTCCCCACGTGCCTGGTTCTTAAACACCACATCATCATCCCACCTGCATACATACAAAAGAACCGATAAAAAACAAACGTACAAAACAAACAGACAATATTATATGTGTACTTTGATAATTAAAAAAATAAAATCAACATTTTCATGGTGATTATATGACACACATTGCATATGAAAGAGAGAATGAGGTTCGGTCATTCTTTACCATTTAGCAACCATTTCAAAAATTTCTGACAATCAATAAAAAACCAAGTAATACTTATAGACGAGCCCTTCCTCATTTAAAGCACATCCTTTTTTAAATGGTGGAAACTTAAAACTGGATTTTGTTTTTCAAATCACTTGATGGATTGAACAATTGACAACACAATGGATTGAACAATTGACAACACACCACATTTGATACAAAGCCTACCAAAATCACAGAGAACATTATCCACAATTTCTATTTTTTATTTGATACACAGCCACGTATCCACCTTGTCAACATAACTATACTGTAAAATATACTCAATTTGCACAAAATATGATGGGCAACAGCCTATCGATGTGGCTAAAGACAAGACCTATAAACTTATCATAAGTTCTTTCTAATTTTGGACCTTTTTTGGAGTTAATTTGAGATATGAAGTCAATATTCTATCCCATACAGCAATACTCCGTACTTAGCAAACAAATCCTTGGTAACTTGTTTAATACATACTAATACCTACCATAGTGACTCAGCACTCACACATGAAAGTACATACAACTATGCGTCCCCATTTCTCTTTTCCATCAAAACTGAGTTCTTAAGAGAGAGAGAGAGAGAGAGAGAGCAGACCTTCGCTTGACGCTGAAGGAGGTGGAATTGTTAATGTTTATAAGAGGGTTGCCACGCATTAGCTCAGCCTCCTTTGCCTTTAATTCTTCTTCCTGCTCCTCCCTCTCCTACAAATTAAAAGGAAAAAATATCAAAATTTAAGTATGAATTATGGTGTGTGTAATAATCCTTAGACTACATGGACAAGACTAAAAGAAAAGGCAACCTTTCTAAGCTTTTCCTCAGCACGTTCTTTCTTAATCCTCTCCAATTCAGCCATCAAAGCCTCCGTATCATCATCGTCATCGTCATCTTCGTCATCATCATCTTCATCACTGCCAAATTAAAATGGTCATTAATTTTAAGTTTTTAACATAAGCTTGAAAGAAATTCAAGTATGCAACAAATCACGTAAGACAAGTTATGGTAACAAAAACAACGAGATCATTAATAAAAATTGCATGGCTTCCATCCTTTTTTCCAATTTTCTGCAATATCATAACTTGATAGATAGGTGTTGTAGGGACAGCATATACGAAAATGCTGATTTCATGTGTACAAAAGCAATTGAATACTAAGTTTGATTTACAAAAACTAACCTGTCATTTTCAGCTTTGGTCTCGACATCAGAGTCATCAGCATCGATTTCTCTTGGAAATATTCTATCCTCGATTTCTTTCTTGGACCCTATCATTTAATCATATAAAAATATTGCATATTTATATGGAAAATACCAAGACATTCTATGGATGCAAAGAAAGTTGGTAAGAAACAGTGCAAAACTCACGTTCTAAGAGAAGCTGGCTTGAGCTCGACCCTCTTCTTCTGTCCCTTTCCTCTGTAATGAAAAAAATTTAATTAGACAAGAAAAAGAGCAAGGTTGCACTACTTCTGCACAGGATATGTCTAACTAGAACAATTGAGCATGTATCAACACCAAGTACTATCCTTAATAAGACAAAAATGATATGTTAACACACCAAATAATCTCCCAGTTAAAACCCTAATTTACTCTCTAGTAAACTTAAACTGTGTAGGTAGCTGATCTATTCTTGCCCCAAGTTAAATGAAGCCTAAGTTTAAGTACAATTTACCCAATTCTGAAACTTAAGAATACATAATAAACAAACTGATTCTGAACAAGGTTGTAAATGAAAATTTACCATAGTGTGACTTATCCTTGGAAGAATAGTGCTTGCGCTCACGCTCCTCCAATTCATCTCTCAAGTTTCTCTTTTGCACCTCTTCCTTGGTATCCTGCCCCTCTCTCCTGAATTATTTTTCCTCTTTTGTTAAAAAAATGGAATATTTATTTATAGCTTAATTGTACAGGAAAAATACACTAATAGAAACACTTGTACTTGTACGACAAAAATAAAAGAGGGAATAATTTGGATTGGCGAACCTAGGTTTGAGATTGGTGTGAGCTGCGAGATCTCTCGACGAGTACTTCTGGGAGGGCCCAAAGATGCGGGTCCCACCCTGCTCGTTGCCTCCCTTAGCTGGGGCCCACGTAGGTCGCGCTGCAGTTGTCATCTTCTCCCTTCTCTATCTCCTCTCCTCTTTCTTTTTCTTTCTCGATTCGTTCTCAAAGAAACCCTAGCTGTGAGAAGAAGGTTTTTTTCACTTTTTTTTTTTTCGTTTTTCTGAAAGAAAGGTTCGGTCTCTAAAATTTTGTTCGTTGGTGAACCGGGTGCACCGACTGTAGGATATCGGGTCGGAGTTGCCTTCTCTTTGAGGTTTATAATCCGTTAGTTAGGCGGTATAATAGTCCGTTCATTGTATTGTACCGACTATTTTTTTTTGAAAATTTTTTAAGACGCGTTTGTGCCTTCCGCCACAGCGAAAATGTGTGAAAATTTCATGAAAGATAATAATAGAGTAAACGCATGGTGCATACTAATGTACAGAAGTTTCGGTGCATATTGATCCAAACTCTTGAATCTGCTTCAAAATGGCCGATCCAAACCGTCTAATATGATCTCCTTACCGACCAAATTTCACATTTTTTCGAAATTTTTAAGTATTTTTTTTTCAAATTTTAGAAAATCGATAATCTAATTTTTTATGAACCATTAAAAAAATAGCAGTTTTTAAAAATCCGAAAAAAATACTTAAAAATTTCGAAAATATGTAAAATTTGGTCAGCAAGGAGATTTCAATAGAGAGATCATATTGGACGGTTTGGATCGATCATTTTGAAGCAGATCAAAGAGTTTGAATCAGTATGCACCGAAACTTCCGTACATTAGTATGCACCATAGTTTTGCTTGAAAGAGATATATATCAAACACATTTCAGAAAATTATTTTTCACACTATCTTATTTTTTTTTTCCAATTACTGTTTGACAAGATTTGTTTAATATAGCACAGAATTTTTACCAATTCTAACAAAAATAACTATCTTTATAGAAAAAAGTAGAATCTACGCGGGCCTTTTCTACCTATGAATTTGTAAATTGTTTCGTAAAATTGTCTCTCGTAGAAATCCCTACTACTTATAAAACACGTATCCAAGGACTAAAATAATTAGACGAAAGGTGTAAATAATTGTTTACTCTATGCAATCTTATCTATTGATCATTTAAACTAATGGCTAAATGTTAGTGATGGATATAAGTTTAAAAACTCTTCAATTTTAATAGGAAAAAAATCGCTAAATTGGTTGTGCAATTATCATAATCGAAAGAAATTTATTGTTAGATTGATTGTGCACTATTAGATTAATAATTGGATGCCCCGCAATTTTTTTTTTTGTCATAAAAACATCGTGTTACATTACAAGATATGGAAATTGCATCAAGAGGCTTTACATTGCAAAACTAAATACAATAAAAGAGACATAACATACCGGTACCAGTGACTGGTATTGGACGTGTCAAGTTCTTAACTACCTCTGAAACTTCAATACAACCACAATGGGCATCTTCAATAGCCACTGTAAAGAACTCGCACGAACACATTTAATTTTCAAATTAGCAAGGGGATGGATGCAGCGAAACCAATTCACATATATGACAGCACTAGCCTTTCTTGATACATGATTCATTCAATCCAATATTGCTTAGTCTGCTATACCAATATTGCTTAGTCTGCTATACCAAGCTCACAACTACCGTAAAAAAGTAAAGATAGAAACAAAAAAAAGAGTTCCTTTCTAAAATGGAAGGCCCATTAGTACTTATGAGCTATGGCAGTGTATAAGAGCACTGCTGGAACTCGACTGTATCAATCGGCAATGACTCAGTTGGAAATGGACATGAACCCTCATGCTTCCCCTGAAGAGGTTCGCATGGTTGGGGACTGACATCACTCGATACGCCTTCCACATCGGTGCATGTCCACGTGTACTTCTTGGATTTCGCCATGCTAACTGTGACATTGGAAATGCAAATACCAGTGAAGGCGTCGTTGGGTATTCCCTCTAGCCTGGCTGCTGTTGTTACCTGAGTTGCAACCACATTGCTGTAGCTGATGCTTGTAACTTCTGGCATTGCATTGGGGTCGTAGTTGTTGTCCGGGTGCGACTTGTAGTTGCCAGTCATCCAAAAGGCCCATTTCATAGTGTTGAGGTTCATGCCCCGCACGTAAACATCCTTGACGTAGGCACCTCGTCCTGGTGCAGTCTTGATACGTACCTGTTAGGCAAGATGTGTTTAGTTTCATACAAAGAATAAAAAAAATACTGACATTATCATTTTTGTTTTATAGCTACTGGGTTATAACATAATGGATGTGAAATGCCTGATACTATTAACCAACTACTGGGTTTTGCCTGATGGCACAAATTACTAATACATTACATTGGCGTCATTAGTGGTACCCCAAAAAGATTCTGAAAATTGCAAATCATATATAGATACATCATTGATTTAGGTACCCCAGATTCAGAATTGATGGCGGTTATGTCTTCAGCACGGACGTCTTGGATGCCACCAGACATCTCACTTCCAAGTGCAATGACTGCACTGGTGGGAGAGATGCATGTCAGTCGCCTGATGACAATGTGCTGACTAGGCATGCCGTAAGAGATGCCATACTCATCCCAACCACTCTTTATCGCCACACAGTCATCCCCTGAAACTACGTAGCAGTCTTCTATTCTCACCTGCGAACATGAATCTACAACCAAATAGGAGAGGTTTAGAGAAATTCATAACCAAATTATTGTCCAATTATTCAAGCTTATTAGACTAGCTTTAAAAAAAAAAATTAAAAAAAAGGGGAGTACCTGGGTTTATCCCATCTGTGTTAGGAGAATGTACTGGAGCGAGAATTGTTATACCTGAGACTACTATGTTGCTGCATTGCAAATTGGAAGGTCATATCAGAAAATATATCATATTGCCAGTGAAAGTAAATTGGCAAATTATGCCGTTCATAAATGGGGAAATAATTACATTAAACTCAAATGGTTGGGAACTGCCATTCAATTACATTTGTGATATCCAGGGAAGTACAGTTGTGAGTGGCTTTCAAATAGGGAACTGTGGAAATCATTCAATTAAATTTACACATTTATTAAAGTTGGATTTTATATAAAGCATATGAAGTTTTCCAAGAAATGTACTCATTTATTAAAATTGGAGCCACGGAAATCATTCAATTACATTTACTCATTTTAATTTTTTGAGAAGAGCAATTCCAGATCAGTGTAATGGTAAAATAATATTGTGAAAGACCTGCTGTAGACAGGATGGATATTCCAAGCAGGCGAGTTAACCAGGGTGAGGTTGGAGATGAGTATTTGATCCGAGTAAAGCAGCTCAATTAGGTAACCACGTGTGTATTTCAGCTGATTTTTGTGAAACTTTTGCCACCAGGAGGCGCCTTGTCCATCAATAGTTCCATTGTCACCTAAAATTGCAGAAAAAATATAATTTCATATTGTCGCGTGTACAAGAATCAACCCCAAATTAGGTCCTTCCCAATAAAATCATTCCATTTGAATGGGTTATTTTTAGTGAAGCAATGGTATATATCCAAATATAGCTGGTTCTTTTGGCAAATATCCTAGCAGAGATGGTACCACTCTGTAACATGTGGTACAGTCTTTTTTTTTTTTTTTGAAAAATAGTGGTATGGTTTGGTACAAGTACAGATACAAGTATATTATGATGCACTTTGCCTCATTGCACAGGCTTTGGGCAAAATTTTGCACCGTCATGCAATCATAAAATAAAAAATGGTACATACCAGTAATTACAACATCAGTGAGGTTCGCTCCACCAATGAGGCTACTGTACCGGCCTCCAGGCTTATCTCTGCCTCTTCCATAGGAAGGCAGTGGGTCTATCAAAGGCCATTGATTCACATCCTGAACCATTTTACACAACACCAATGTCACTTTCAAATTATATCTGCTATTTACCTACATTACCTTACAAAATTCGTGCCTTGTATATACCAGACCTATGGTTTTTTTGTGCTCATCTTACCATCCATGCTGAACAGAGATGAAATGTGCAACTTTTATTTGTTTAGGGAGGCAAAAGCAAAAAAAAAAGGGCATTATAAGAGCAAGACATCTGCTTCCTCACCTGTGTACCTAGAATTGTGGCATTCTTGTGCAAGTACAATGTGAAGTAGCTCGTAAGGTTAAATGGGCCAGTTAACCACCTGCCAGCTGGTACATAGAGCATACCGCCACCGGTACTTGAATACTGCGAGAGGTGTTCGACAGCTGACCGGAAAGCATTAGTGTTTAATGTGGTACCATCCCCAACACCGCCAAACTCTGTCAGAGATGAAACGTGGGCTCGGCAGCTTGGGGATGAGTACTTTATCTCTGTTATCGGGTTACCGTACCTGGGTTTCTCATCATACGGGCCCCGCCTCGGGACGGCATGACTTGGCGAGATGGAGACAGTTGCTATGAGCAACAGCCACGTTGTTAGTTTGATCTGGCACAATAAAAATAAATGATAATGTGTCATCATAAATAGAAAAGCAAAATTGGAGAAGACTAGAGAGGGATAAAGGGGCCAATTTGCTAATTACTGCTCAAACTTGAGAACAATTACGAAATGCAACACACAAAATGTGGCAATGATAGCACCAATTACAAAGAAATTTTGCAGAACATGGTCTAGTTGTATGAAAATTTTGGTTCAGTATGTGAGGGGTAGTACTAAATGTGCTTAAAATGATCATCCTAAGAAAAATAGCACACAAAAAAACAAAAGGGAAATGCATTGTAACTGGAAATACACTACACAGGTGTATATTTTTGTGTGTAAGAGAAAGAGAGAGTATATACAGTGATGGAGAAGCTTCTATGTCTCTGGGACTCCATGTTCACAAGGAAAAGAGTTTGTTTACAGCTTAGTCGGTCGTGTCGTGTGGATTGCTAACTTGCGCGAAGCATTTAAATGGTGAGAAATACAGGGTTGCTTTTTCATCAATTTTAACTCCAGTTACACAACACCCCCTGGATTTTTCTTAAATTTACTTCCTCCTTTTCCAATAAGTACAGAAGCACCAACAAAAAACTTCTGACCCAAAATATTTCAGACTAGAAAATCCTTGTAAAATAAGATCATGCAATATACAACTTATACAAATAACTGTATTAACTATTAATTACAACAGAATGATTCAACCTAATTTTAACTTTTTAAGGGTTATAAGTGAAATAAAACCTGAAGTGGTATTCATAGTCAGAATGGAGGTGTCCCTTTCCTTTCGGTGGTTGAGTGCTAATTATGGGGCGACGATAAGGTGTGCGCGCATGAGGAAGAAAAGAGGCCCACTTAAGAACATAATTAATCAATTCTTGTTTTCAACTGCACTTCCTCTTTCTGGTAACCATGTCGTTTTCTTTGCACCGATTCTATTTGGTACTGTTCTTGTTGGGTCTACGTGAAAAGTAGAGACTAGCATGTGTGGTTTGTTTGGTACAAAATTACACTAATCCAAGTAAAATGTAAAAATAGAATTGTGTCTAAGATTAGAGGTTGGAATTAAGATTTGGGTTTGGACTTTGGGGGAGATCACATGACAAACATAGTGGATGCAATTTGTACATTGTGGAATGAATGAATGAAGGAGACGACTGCGAGTCAGACACAGACTCCGTGTGTCTCAGGTGTCACGGGTGCACAATAGCAATAGGTGCATGTCTGTTGTGCCTCTCTGCACGGCAACTCACGGGTGTGCATTTTTGAAGAAGAGATTTAAAGCTTATTATTGTTTCTAGAGTAAATTGCACATATGTCTTTCAAATATACTTAATTACTATTTTGAAGCCAAACCAACAAATTGTATTCGAAGTACGAAAAATATGTCAAAATTTGTGATACTACAAAATCAGAAACAACAAATGTTTCTGAAATTTCATCTTGGGTGGTAGGTAAAAAATGTTTTGTGCAACACTGAATAGTTAGCTCTTTGGCTCTAAATTTTAATTTTCACAATTTTTAACGATTAATCCAAATCATATATTAAAATGGGAATTCGCTTGACTACAAAAATATTACCCTTATCCGAGGAACAAAATGTTGGCGCGTAGGTACTCATCAATTATTTTCTTTTTCGCACATTGTAATAATCCAATAACAAGTAAGCAGTGTCAGAAAAAATATATTTATAAAATCTTCTCTCTACACAGGGATTTACTACCAGAATGTACTTTATTATTGAACCAACCGTACAAGTTTCGTATTAATCCAAATGGAATTTATTGCGATTGTGACGTGGCTGTTGCTTGCTTGAGTTCGGTTTCTTGTGTTGTGTTGTGTCACACTGTCACTTGTGTGTGTAACCAAGAGCTTGTTCTCTTTCACTTCACATAGAAAGAGAAAAAGAAAGGCTAATTATTAGAGAACTTTTGAATAGGAGAATTTAGGAGGAGGAGAAGAGACGAGAGAGTCGTTTTGCATGCCATGTGGGCCCCACCACTTCAATGTATAATGCTCACATGCACACCGCCATTACCAAGTTGGTATCCTGTCTCTTCCTTTTTCGGAAAAATAAATTCATAAATAATTGGAAATTATTCTCACACGACTAATGGCTTGAAATCTGATTGGGGTGCAGCCGAAAGATGTGTCACGAGCTAGAAATCCATCTCAGCGGGATAAATTATTAAAATCAAAATAGAAATAAATTATTAGTTTTAAAGAAGCACTTTCTATCGCTAACTAGAAAATCATTTAATTTTGGTCCACCGAGTAGAGCAATTTTTTATACGTTCAAAGAATTAACTATATATAAATACATTAATCACTACGAATTTTGATATCTTCAGAAGTATAAATTATCTCAATGTACAATTCATTTTGTATGTAGATTCTGAACATTGTATAATATACTAGCATTAATTTTAATATTCTAGAAGTGTTAACCATGTACAATGCATAACACGAATTTTGATGTGTCCGAAATATAAAAACCATACATTAAATTAAGGTATTGTATGGAGTTTGGACCATATAGACATTTAAATTTGTATATAATTCACACTAACTAATACACAAAAGTTCGTACTAGGTTATTTGTATATTGTTTATTTTTATAGTAAGTCGAAAATCGTGAAGTATCTTCCATAAAAATTGTACGATTTAGAAGTATAGATTACAGACGCCAATAGTTCAAAATGCACAGTATTTTATCTGATGATTTAGGTCCATATTAACAACAAACAAGTGACTTTATACTTATAGAATAACAAGTAATTTCTAACAAATTTTTTTTTTGTGAAAGCAAGATTATTTATTTATTTAGAGAGGTATAACTTACTATGTTAAGTAGTGATTTATCTCTCTTCTTAGTCTAGCAAAAAATTGAACCCCTTACCCTCTACGACTGACGCGCATCCTCAGCGGTAAAAAAAAAAAGACTGCTCCAAGCAGTCCTTTCTTTCTTTTTAATATTTAAAAAATTTAAAATTCAAATGGAGAATCCAAATCGTTGATGTTGTTAAATTTTACCGGCGATGCGTTTTCATATAAGTTTTATAAAATTTGAAGTCGATTTGATACTTGATTAAGTGACTAAATTATGAACGTATTAGAATTAATCTAACCAGATTCATTCATTTGTTGACCACTTGATCTAGTATCAAATCAACTTCAAATTTTATAAAACTTATATGAAAACGCATCGCCGGTAAAATTTAACAAGATCAACGGTTTGGATTCTCCATTTGAATTTTAAAATTTTTAAATATTAAAAAAAAAAGAAAGGAGTACTTGGAGCAGTTCTTTTTTTGACTGCTGAGGATGTGCGTCCCCTCTACGACAACGGCGAAACCATATGTAAACAACATAATTATTTTTTTTATCCTCTTCATTTTGCTTGATTCTCCTTTGATGTAGTGTGCTTAACTACAAAGTCTACAACTGGCGGCAATTCCTTTATTCGTTTGCATCCTATCCACCATTACATACAAATAAATATTTCTTTTTGGTGTCTTCCTTAGTCCAACATTCCAAATTGTTACGAAATCAACAGTGAAAACTATAACAATGAAGGTTCCATTATAAATTATAAATTATAAGACATTTGAACAATACTATGATAATTTTATCTCTCCGCGCACTTGTTGTGGTTGATTGCTAAGTGTGTAGCCACAACAATTAGTTAAAAGACGTGATGGGAGAAAGTTCACACCGTAAGCTTTCTAGGCATGGTCTTGAAATTTCTTTTTGATTGGGAATCATGACATGATTTTCCAAAAGTAGGGATAGCTAATAATCTAGCACAAGCCTATAATATCATGTCTTTAGCCTACCTCCACCTAATCCGTGCAACTTTGTCTAAGTAATTAATGGATGCATCCCTTCAGTCAAAATCCTTCTTTTCGACCCTAACGGAGGCTAAATTGGGAAATGAATTAAAATTTAAAAATAATATACATACTACCTTCAAGAGTTCAGAGTAATTTTGAGGGGAGTAGGCTTAACATATTGCAAGTTGTGTAGAGTAATTGGTTGGAAAGAAAACTAATTTGTGTAACTGGAATATATAGGAATCATATGTTATTAATGGATCCATTTCGTCATGCCATTATGCAATATTCAGTATTCTCTTGGGATGCATATTATTGTGGAATTCAATCGTAGGGCTGAGTTCCATAAGTTTTCGACCAACTCTCATGTGTACCAGTAAATCTTAACTATTTAACGGTTTTTAAGTACAACACACAAATTCAACTAAGTTTCATGGACCCTTGTAGTTGATGCAGTGCAGCCACGAGCTGGATTTTTATGGATTGAATTTGGACTTGATCCCAATGATAATTTTTATAATCTATGTACGATTCATGATTGATATAAGTTACAATCCATCACAGCTCGTATCAGTTCTACCATATCTTTTAGAAGCAAACTGTGCTAAGCACACACAAGCCAAACTGAATTTTCCAACACAAAAACCTGAAAATAATGATTGCTCACCAAGTCTTCACCCACAGGAAAAGAAACCTCATACATATCTCAATTTAGAGAAGGTGAGAAAAAATCTCACACATCAACCGACTTATATACATGGGTACCCAAATTAATAAGCAGTACACCCAATTACAGTATATTTGAATTACTTAAGAACTTGAGTAAATATTGATTCCATTACCATCCCCTAGGCGACACAGCCTGCAAATCATCCTCTCTAATTTGCAGAGTCGACACAGCCTGGGCGGCCACTAGTCCAGGGCAAAATTCAACTGGACCCATTTCATCATACACCGGTGAACCCCTCTCGCTCGTTGGGCCCTTTGAAGGAAATATGATGCCTCCAGCTCCGCATTCACTCCATCTTCTCTCTGTGTCATGGTACAATTCACTTCCTCCCCAACCAAATCCACTACTACCATAACCTGTAGAGTATTCAGATAATATTCTAGAATCCCCAGCAGGTCCCGCATGCAAGCCAGATTCGACCATATCGTCTGGGGTGTCCTCACCTAGCAGCACATGTAGTGCAACGGCCTCTGCAACTCGGGCCCCCTCTTCATCAAGTCTCTCTTGTTCTTCTTTCTTTTTTTGTTTCTTCTTTTCTAATTCAGATATTATAGCAGCTGAAGCTGCCAGTGCTTTCTCTAGTCTCCTTTTTTTCTTCTCTGCTTGTTTCTGACGGTCGGATTCAGAGTTAATGGGTTGCTTTTTCTTGGGTTTTTTTAAAACGACCCGATTCATTTGGCCAGACTCAGGTTTCTCTGTACCAGATATACTCCGGTCTTTATTTTGTGTTGAAGTTAAACTCTAATTTATAAGTACTCTAAAGCTATTTTATTTTTGATGTTTCTCAGAAAAATGTCTAGAAGCACACGTGAGCGGACAATGACTACACCCACTCAGGTCTGAAAGAGTACCTCATTTTGCGAAAGACACAATCCCAGAAGGAGACGACAGGATTGAGAAGAAGAGATGAGCAATATGTATTGGCTAGTGGATGTGTTGTAACTTCTATACGAGCAAGTCCCATGTTTAGAGAAACCACAAAAATAGGTGGGCGATAATCTCAACGAAAGGAAGTTGAACTTGATAGCTCATAAGGCTCCTTTTACTGCACAAGTATAACACAAAAGGATGCTTAAAGTCAGAATATATTTTCAAAATGAAAAACAATTCCAACTATTGCACTACAACTAGGCAGGTCATATAAGCCCTGGCGGACCATGCTAAGAATATATATATAAAAAAAAATTATGATATCCATAAAAACAGCAGACAAGCAGTATATACTTGTATCAAAAGCAGACTCAGCACAACTCTGAGATATGACATCTTAATCTGGCTAGAATTATAATTTCCAATCCCAGAAAATACAGTGTTGCACTAGATTACATGGCTCACCAAACACAGAATTTGTGTTCAGTACCAACCAGTACAAGATAGAGTGTATTAGTACATAACAGGACCCCAAGAATAAAATACTAAGCTGTAGAATTTGCCTTAAGGTTTAATAATTCGATTTTCTTTTATAAATTTCCTTGATAATCAATTAATGGCGATTCTATTAGTCTCTTATATCAATCTACTGTCATCAAATCCATCTTATTACACACTGACCCAACTCCAGCTGAATTAATGAACTTAACGATGAAAGAATAAGCAACTAATGAAATTACACCTCAATTGTTAGTTCAAAACTTCAAACATTATAAATGCCTCTGATCAAATCATATATAGCAGAAGCTTAGATCTGCCACAAATGGACTAATAACTCAATACTACATCCTATTATAGTTGCTTTCAGAGAAATTAACTAAAAACCTAGTCACATCACCCTTCAATCGTCCATAAACGAAACAAGTTCGCATAATTGAGATTCAGTCAAAGTTTCAACAAGATTTAATTGAAATCTTATATGTTGGGTCCACACCAATTAATACCCAAACAAAGAATTTAAATTAGATCTAACAATAAAACCCACAATTGTCGAAGATTAAACACACAAAGATACGCACCTCATAATTAACAGAAGTTTTAATAAAAAAGGGGATCTAGCTTCTAGTATGAGGAAACAAGCAGAGAAGAGAAGAAGTAGAGATCTTTACCTGATGCATTAAAAATTGAAACAAATCCTGTAAAGACGCGCACGGAAAGAGAGAGAAAGGGAGAGGGAAGCGAGGAGAGAGAGGGAGAGGGAGAGGGTTTTGGATCTGAGAGAAACTAGCTTGGAGAAAGAAAAGAGAAATAACTAATAAGGGATTAGGAACTAGGAAGAGACGCACATCACATGATAGCCACGTGACGTGAAGCGATGGCGGAGCCAACAAGGCACGAAATGGGGGGCACTTTCGTCAACTAATACCGCTGATGGAAAATGGTTCGCGACACCGGAATTGTGTACCTTGTTGTGACAGATTTTGCTTTAATAATTGATAACCTGGTGTCAGTGTCGTGTTTGGTAGGAAGAGGATATTATGATGACGTAATATTATGTCAAGTAGTATGAGGTTAAGTCATAGTATAGTTTACTTATATTATAATTATCACTATATTAATAACAATAATTATTATTAGAAAATAGAAACAGATAATAATAAATAATTATTATACATTTCGTAATATTAATTTATATTACTTTTTATCACCACTATAACAATTAATAATAATTATTATTATAATAAAAAACAAATTAATTCGATTTGATCACGCAGTATAATTTATTCCACCTTAGCCGGTGGCATAAGTTATTGGATTGTGACTACTTTAAAAATGGACTATGTTTGCCTAAGGCATGCAAAATAAAAATAATCACTTATAATAATTTATCCACCTTGACGGCTTAAATAAAAATAGAGAGATTATTCCCCATTTAAGACTACCAAAGTCCCTCTGTGTATTTAGAAAAAAAAAATGTCTTAGTTTTTTGTAAGCTTTCCCATCCTTGTAATATTTTGCAGAACTAATGCATAAAGTTTTCATATGTACTAAATAGCGGTTCAAGTATGTTGTGTTATATGTAGTATTTTGTTTTGTTTATAAGAGTGATAAAATAAAAATTTTAAATGATAAAAAATTGTCATACGATAAATTTTTTTTTTTTTTTATCTCAGTTCTAATCTCTTCAAATAATGATATAATTGCCTTGTTCTGCATCCATTTTTTTGTTTTGCTATTTGCTAATAAGAAAGATAAATAAAACTTTTCTATGTGTTTAATATGGAATAATAATAACAATTAGCTTGTGTGAAAATTCTGTTGTTAAATTTCGCATCGCATAAATGAGTAAGCAGATACGAGAGTGACAACTTTTGGGTTAAAAAAAGAGGGAAGGACATCAAAATGAGACCTTTGAAATCTCATACCGAAGTTTGCTATAATACTCCGAACTATTATTAAGTTGTTCAAAATGGTTCTGAAAAACCAGTGAATTCTCCACTAACGAATGATTCTCCAAATCAATTTTGACCCATGCTGGTTCTAATCTAGAACATTTTCACAATAGGCTGTCGTCGGTAAGAATAGTATTGGATTGGATACAGTCAGGTATTACGTTGAATTTTTTGGTTTTCTATTTTAAATTGTAGGTCCGATGTTCGACCTTGGTTTAACAATTCCGATTCAGTCCATCGTCTGTTTTTTTATTTTTTAATAGACTTGATCTACTAGTCAGATCCTAGTTCATTGACCGAATAGATAGCATAATTATTTTTAAATAAATTATTTGAAACAAATATGTAGGAAAAGATAAAATAGTTTATTTAAATAAATTATTAAATATAAGATTACCGAGTATATATTAATGTGTCAATTAATATTCACGCACATTTCATATATTTATTCAGAATATCATTAAACTTTTTAATAAATATGTTAATGTACCATTAACATTTCATTGATAAAATACACTCTAAATCTACACTATATTAAGAGAGAATTTATTAGCAATTTAGCATTTTGACGCATAGAGCATTTTATACATCATGATATTTTCGGTCGAATTTATTTTAAATCGACAAATCTAATTTACAAACTCCAATCTACATATTAAAATTCCATAACAAAACGTTACATTTTTTTTTAAAAATTTATGAATTTTTTTTCGAATTTCTTTTACAACTTGTCATTTTTGGAAACAGAAAAAACATTTCAAAAATGACAAGTTTTTACAACTTTAAAAATATACTAAAAGAAATTTTTAAAAAAATATAAACATCGATTTGTTACGAGATTTTAACGTATGCATCATGATGCACTGTAAACTACCTTATGTATTAATGTACTATAAACTATCTCATATATTAATCTACTATAAAGAGGATTGCTAAGATACTACATGTAGCACACATGAACTCGTGCTACATATTTAAATCTCAATTTTTATGCTTCAAATGATCAATTCAAATCTTTCAATGTATTCTTCATATTTAAATTTCATTGGAGATCAAATTTTACATTTTTTCAAAGTTTTTTATTTTTTTTTGGGATTTTCAAAGACTATTATTGAAGGGTTCAAAACTAATTAGATCGAAAAATTTCTAAAATTTGTAAAAAAAAAAAAAAAAAGAATTAGAAAAAATATATAAAATATGGTTTCTTATTAGAGGTCAATATGAAGAATAGATTGTCCAATTTGAATCGGTCATTTAAAGTATAAAATTTGAGAAGTCCATGCTACAGGCAGCACTCTAGCAATCCTCCTACTATAAACTATCTCATCTCATATCTCATAAATTAATGTACCATTAACTTCATTTTTTTTTTAACACGTCATGAACTTTTATAACCCGCTACACCAATACACACAGAATCCCTAGTCGTCAATAAAACTACAGGATCTCCCGTCCGTACAAAACCAGAGCACAAAAAGATTCAAAAGAATCCCCGAACCGAACGATACCAATACTGCAATACTGTTGGAAATAAAATCTTTGTCTAATCTCTGATTGACATCTGGCATTCCATTTGCATATCCAGGGAGATCGCACAATCAATCAGAGATTAGACAAAGATTTTATTTGATTATTTCCAACAAATACCATGCGGTCAGGCTGGATCCTATTCCTCTCTGATGGCCCACTCAATCTGTGCTTCCTTCTCTCCTGCGCTCTCGACATCCCGGTTCACCTCCTCCAAATTCCGGTTCAACGCTCGACCGGTTCGACCAGCGCAGAACCAGAACCAGAAGCTCTCTCTTTCGCCTCGTCGACGTGGCTCTATCGTTGTGAACAACTCCTTCTCTCTCTCGACACCTGTCATTAAACCCGACGATCATTGGGCCACGTGGACTGCGCTCTTCTCTTTCGCTGCCTTCGGTATCTGGTCTTTTCTTCTTCCCTTCTCTTCGGTTCTATCTTTGAATTTTGTCAAACAAAAGTAATTTGATTATATCGGAACACTTTGACTTGTGCGACAAATGCAGCTGCTACTGAATGGTGGGACCATAGTTATCATGTAACTGTAATGCTTCAATGAGGACTAGTTCTAGTTGCATTTGGTAGAGTTCAGCTTGTGTAGTTACATTTATGTGTCTGTGGTTGTTTAAACTTGATTTTACAAGATTGCAATTGGGAAGGAATGTTTTGCCAACTATTTTTTTTTAACATTACAAACGTTACTACTAATAAAATGATCATCAAAATTTTAAAAAACTAAAATTTTAGAATTTTTTTTTTATAAGTTTACATAGATCACATTATATGGTGCAATTTTGGAACTTGTTTAATCACCTATCAAGTGCCAACAAAACTGAATCATTCATTTCTCAAACCATTCGATAGGCGATCATGTAATTTTTAAATTATGCTGAATCTGCTGCAATTGCAATCTATCTAAACTATATAGATCAGATATGTAATTTTACTTTAACTTTATAGCCATGGGTCAGTTTTAATGGTTGTCAACTAAGGGGGCGCTTGGCAACACCATAAGTTAGTCAGATTAAGGATTAAAGTTAGTACTTTTGGGATTAGTGTTTGAGATGAAGTTAGTAAATATTAGTTCTAACGTGAGCACTAACTCCGTTGATCTCAAACTCGTTTGGCATTTGTAGGTTAACAAATTAGGCTACTAACCTAAAAGTTAGACTAATCTTATGCATGCCAAACGGCCCCTAAGTTTATTGTCAATATAGCCTATCCCATCGGAATTTTGGTTTTCACCCTTTCATTTTTTACAACAAGCTCCATAATTTGGAATCCGAGATACTGATTTTAACCTGGAATCTACTCTGCATTTCTTTATAAAAGGTATTATTGATAATACTGTATATGGTTGAAGTTGGAAGCTGTAAGAGTTCTGGTTGTTTCTGAAAAAATTATGTGCAAATTTATTAAGGGTTGAATTCTGAAAATTATTTTGGTCAAGTAAAAATGAATTTAGTGATTTATTTTATTTATTTTATGCTCATTCTTCAGGTCAGAGAAAACAAAATGGGGGAGTGCACTAAGTGGGGCCCTTGTAAGCATTTTGATTGGCCTGGCAGCAAGTAGTGCTGGTCTCATTCCATCTGATGCACCGGCTTATGGGGTTGTCTTGCAGTACCTGTTACCTGTGGCAGTGCCACTTCTCCTACTTGGAGCGGACCTTCGCCGGGTCATCAGGTCTACTGGGGCCCTCCTCTTGGCTTTCTTGCTTGGATCAGGTATGTTGGAACCTTTTGCATTACGCATGTAAGAATTGAATCAAGCAACACACATGTGTGCCTTATTGCTTGTATATATTGTTTGAACCCTATGGTCACCTGCATTTGTGCCCTAAGAATTGTTAAACCAAAACATTGAAACTTGGAACTTGACTTTTGCATAAAATGCAAGTAACCTAAAACAAAAAGTAAACACCATTTGATAAATAGCTCTTACAATCTCAAGCTGACTACTTTGGTTCTTCTATTGACAGTTATAGCTGCAGTTTATAAGAAATTGCAGTCCTCACAAAATCCCACATATAAAAAGCATTTAATTATTTATAGAATTTTTATTTCTTCTAAATAAAATTTCAGTCTCAGTATCTTTCTCTTACTTGGAATCCTATGTGTGACAGTTGCAACTACAATTGGTACCATTGTGGCGTATCTTTTGGTACCAATGAGATCACTTGGACAAGACAGTTGGAAGATTGCTGCTGCTCTCATGAGTAGTTACATTGGTGGAAGTAAAGTCCCCTTCCCTATAGAAAAAGAGAAAAACAAACAAAACAAATCCTTTATGCAATTTGTTTTATTTGTGTAGCGGTAAACTACGTGGCTGTGTCGGAAGCCTTGGGAACATCTTCTTCAGTTGTGGCTGCTGGTGTGGCTGCCGACAATGTCATTTGTGCATTGTATTTCACTCTCCTTTTTGCCCTTGCATCCAAAATACCGCCTGAGTCTGTTTCTTCTCCCACAGGTACTTTTCTTTTCTTTACAACCTTTGGTATCAACTAGATTTGATATCATACTACCCTATCTCAGGACCTGGTACCAGCAATTACTGATCCTATTATTTATTTTGTGGACAATGTAGCACTTGGAGATTGCCATTATTCTGTCTCAATACTGTATTGGGTAAATGCTATTTACTTTAAAAATACGAATACCATGATAAAATTAATATATTTTGTGTGACAGATTGTCAAAGAGATTCCAATTCTTCTTCAGGTGAAAAGCTTGTGATTACTCATAGTGCAATGGCAATTGCTATAGCCTTGACCATATGCAAAGCAGGGTCAGGTTTCAGCTCTTTATTAGGCATCCAAGGTGGAACCTTGCCATGTGTTACGGCTATTGTGGTTTCTCTTGCGACCTTATTTCCTTCTCAATTGGGAAAAATTGCCCCTTCAGCTGAAGCCATTGCTTTAATTCTCATGCAGGTACAGTATTTACTTGTTTATTTATACCGTACTGGTCTGATACTGGTCCAGACCAGTCTGCATTGAGCACCCAGTAGGTACCAAATATCAATATGACCAAATTAGGCTCTGAGCAACTAGATTCCAGTTCATGTCGTCCTATAATAATGGAACTTCTAGTAAGGCTGATTTTGCTCGTATCCACTGGAACTTTTGTTTTGCATTCTAACATAAATTCTTTTATCATTTATATTTTTTTTAACTTGAAGCATAACTGTAGGTTTTCTTTTGTGTGGTTGGGGCAAGTGGAAACATTTCTGATGCAATTATAAAGGCACCTGAAATATTCTTATTCGCTTTTGTTCAAGTCCTTGTGCATCTCTTCATTACTCTTGGAATTGGGAAATTGCTTGGAGTTGATAAAAAGTTATTACTCATTGGCTCAAATGCCAATGTAGGTGGACCCACCACAGCTTGTGCAATGGCAACAGCCAAAGGATGGAGCTCTTTGGTTGTACCAGGTGTTCTTGCTGGAATTTTTGGAATTTCAATTGCTACATTTATTGGTATAGGCTTTGGGTTATTTTTTCTCAAAAATATGCATTTAAGACTTTCTTAGGTTCTCATTATTTCATTAAAACAATTTTGTACTGTGCAGATGTTTCATTTTGGTAGGGTATATGAGTTATCATAATGCAGCCATGTTTCGTTGCTGGGAAAGGCTTAATATTAGCATTTTTTTTTAACTTTTTAACAATACTTCCTTTTCAACCTTTATCACCCTTTTTCAATGAGCAAAAATGAAAAATGTCTCACTGACAAAGCTCCAATTTTTGCACTAAAAAATTTTATGTAATTGATTGATATAGAAATTTGCACATATGTTCAAAGCACATTGAAGCTTCTTTTCAGCAACTTCAAATTGGTTGATCTGCTTCTCTATGATTGACATGTAAAGAAGCAAAAGCAAAAGTTGTGCCTGTCGACTCAAAAAAAAAAAAAAAAAAAAAAACTTTTTGCTGCACAAGGATATCCTGCATGTCGCTGTTGTCTAACTAGTCAACCCTCATTAGTGTCACTAAAAATCAAGCATGACTTCGACTTTCTTTATAATTTATGATTCTAATCACGTTAGTACCATAAGATCTAGTTACACTTTCAGGTTTCAAAATTCAAATACTTATAATGTAAAAAAATTAGGTACGAACTCGCAAGGTTACCCGCTTTGTATTGTCTCATGACTCAAGAATAAGTATTGCCAAATACCAAACTGCATTACACATTTGTCACTGCAACTGAATAGTTTTAGACCTAATTCAACATAAACCTGACTTTAGAAGGATGTATTAGAAAACTTGAAGTGCTAAGCTAGTACTTGACTCCTAGAAGGTCAGAAGCTTGAATTATATACTTGTTACTCTTGGTTGATCTCAGGTAGTTTTGCTGAATGAACGGAGGCCTCCTTTTTCTTTCCCCACAGTAGGAGATATAAACCTGCTATCAGCAAAACAGAGCCCAAAACACTGCAATAAAAAGTCGATTGATAAAATCAGAATTGTTTGGTCTAAAGCAGATAGAATATATGCAACCATCCTGATCATTCCATGATTTCCCCTTTGGAATATCACATTCCCATTTAATTTATACTATATTTCTTGTACACACCAAATATTTTAATTGACACATTTTTTTATTTATCCTGATAATTTATGTGGCTGCACCCTACAAAGGTGGCACAAACATTTAACTCTTTTGTTATCCCAAATCTAATTTGAGGTTTTGATAGAGCATTTGGTGTTGAGCAAACTCAAATAATTTAAACGATTTTGCTGATCGACAAGAGGAAAATTTTTACATTGTTAGTTGGACTTGAAAAACTTTTGAACCAGCAAATGGTACTCTGATTATTTTCCTCTGTTAGCGGAATATTTCACAAACAAAAATAGGTTGTACCTTCCAAAGTAAAGAGGTTCATGGAGAAATGCGAAATCGATTAATGCAACAAATATTTGAACGAGAGGGATGAAAGCAGATGTGAAAACTGCACCCCTCTTCTGCACTGCCCATGTCATAAGCACAAATCCTATTCCTGATGCAGCAACCCCCTAAATTTACCAGGATTTTATTAATTATATCAGTAAAGAAAAATTGAAACAGTTCATATGCATAAGGTGATGAGATTGTTTTTGCAGATCTAAAGCGAAACAACTTTACACCCTTCAATAAATGAGAAAAACCTCATCTGTATATTATTTCAAAGAGTTAGTGTTAAGGACATTTTTTATAGAAAATGAGGAAGTTAGGTTGTAGGATGTGTGTGTGTGTATTTTGCAGGGTGCAGCACGAAAGTTTGTGCATACAGTTTTACAAACAAAAGAGGAAGAGAGACAGAGAATATCAATGTTTATTAGGCGATTTTTCTAAAGAAATCAGGAAGTAATTTGTAGAATAAAAACAAAATAAGAGAAAGATAAATGTAATCAGAAAACTTTTCTAAAGAAAATGTGGAACAGGAGGCTGGGGATACGGTATTGGAATATTTCTCCTCATACGCCAGAAAATTCACCCCAGGATTAGCGGTTTACAAACTGTTATGCCATTATAACCTCAATCTTAACTTACTGAGTATACAACTGCAATGATCTGCACTGTCCCCTTGGGAAGCCACACAGAAGGACTTCTTTCTATGGCAACTGCCAATCCAGCCACTTGAAGAAAACTAAGAAATGATACTATAGCAGTGCTAGAGTACACAGCAGGATACTTCTCTAAAACCTTTTTTTGTTGCAATAACCAAAGAGAAAAAGCGACTACATTTGCAACCATTGCAGCAGAGCCCAACATCCACTTCTTTGGATTACTATTGGGCCCCATTTTGGTGCTGTTAAGTGGGCTATTTTGGTGGGTGGTTTTGTGGGTTAATGGCACGCCCTTGTAGAGAGTAAGAACCATTGCACCAATTAGTGATAAGAGAGCCCCAAGTATCTTTGCCATTCCAGCCTTGCTTTTTACGTTCACAGTCTCCATCCTGAAATTGAATCAAAATTTATATAACTTTGCTTATTTTTAAAGCATATTAGGTTCTGCTAGTAGAGTTGGAGGCAGGTGGCAATGAAACTGCTGTTTAACAAAACAAACATTAAAGCATGTTAATTACAAGAAAAATTATTATTCATCAGCACACTGAAATATTGAAAAAATGAGTTGTTAAACAGCTAAAGGTTGCATTTAGATCATTAGTCCCTAGTTTTCCATTCTTTGAAAAATTGGATATAACCCTCCATAATCTTCCCTATCCGGATATAATTAACCCCCTCCAATCATGCTTATTAGGGATATAACCCCCTCTTATCAGTTTTAGTTATTTTTTAATTAAAAAAATTCAGCAGCATAAAAATTATGACCAAACTACCCTTCTTCTTTCCAAATATCGTTTCACCTTCCTGCTTGATAGATACAGTACCAAAATTGTACGGTCTTTCCTAAAACCGTTTCATCTTCCTTGTTTTTGAAATTAGCGATTAGCGATACCATATTCTATTCTCAATCGTTTGCCTCTCTGCGCCAAATAAGAATGGAGACGGGAGAATCAAATGAGGACCCTTTCTCGTCCTTGATTATTCAACAAGCAACTTTTCAAGATGATACTTCTTTCACTAGGGAAGAACCTCATCAGAAATTAAGGGTGAGAAGAAATGGAAAAGGAAAAATTCATGAAGATTCAAGGTAATGTTAAACTCAAGATTTGCTTCTACGTTATAAGTTTGTATTAAATTTTACTGGTATGTATTCATGGTTACTAGTACGCAACTCAATTACTGGTGGCTAGATTGGATACAAAAAGATTAGGTTCTCACATGATCTCCAGTACAATTTTGTGGTTGCGAGTTTTAATTATACGGTACCTACTGGCTACTGCTAAATTACAAGAAAATGGATGAATAGAGACTAAAATTGCATGAAGTAGAACTGGGGATGAAAGTCACTTGAGGTAAAATTCCAACCATTTTGGGTAAACAATGCCTAAACGAGGCTTACTGAAGCTCAATTTTTATCACAAAACTTAGTTCAGGCTAAAGCCTATTTGCATAATCAGGAGTTATTTGTTTAAAGGCCCAGTCAAATCCAATTTTGACAAATTTGCCTGCAAAGATTTTAATCTTGGCTAGGCCAGTATTGAAAAGAAATTAGGTGCTGAATATGTGCACACGTTGTGGTTTGTACGATCATCACAAGAATACGTGCAAGAATGCTATCCTGACACAAGAAAGTGAAAATAATCCTCAGACACATAGGACGAAATCTAACAGGTCTGTTATTATTTCATATTTTATTGATTAGGATGTTAATTAATCATTTTCACTAATATGAAAATCTTTTTTTTAACAGTCGACCAAAGAAGAGGGCATGTCCTTCAAGTATCTTCAGGATCCTCCAAGAAGAAGAAAATTAGAATTTCATAGAGCATATTGAGTAATTGATAATGCTAGGTTAATTAATGTATGAACTAGTATTTGATTTTTATAACTTCTTTCTGCATTTTTTGTTCTTCTTTGATCTGGGAAGTTGGCTTGCTATAGAGCACCATGATGACCTTGCACAATTCATGCTTGGCATGGGTTATGCCACTGAAGCTCTCCATTTGCCAGGAATATCCAAGATGTTAGGAATGGAAGCACTAATCTTCTTTTCCTACTGTTTTATATTATTTTGAATTTTGGACATGTGTCTCAATGGGGAGACTTATATCTGTTATTAACTTATATGAGTATATGACATATCTGACAAATTTTTCATGATGATAGAAATGTTATTAGTTTTAGTTTTCACACCTAGTTTGTAACATTTTTCATTGCATAGCGAATGCATGGTAAGGAGACAAGTTTCATCTGATGTGTTGTCAGATTTTCTGAATTCCTAATCTTTTACTATTTGAATTCTGAATATCATTTATTACATGAATAAACAATACTGGTAATACTAGTAAATATCATTTATTACATGAAAAAAAAATGTAGGATCATCCGCTGGTGAGTCATAGCTTTAATTTAGTTCCAAGCACAACATTAACATTTTTTTTGTCAACATAAAAAGTTATAATTGCCAATTATAAGACAAAAAAGAATAAATAGTTGCCAGTGCAAAACTTGCCGTGCAACAGGCAAGGTGGCATCTCCATAATGATGATTTTTTTTTTATTCAGATGTTGAGATTAGTCCATTACTTGAATTTGATCTACTAACAAATTATTATTGGCAAAAAAAAAAAAGAGGGTGGGGGGAAGAGAGATCGGAGTCCAATGATACAGTAGAGATTTGGTGTCGTGTAATATTAGGAAGGTGAAAGATTTTTTTTTCTGAAGGAGGGTAGTTTCGTCACAATTAATTGTTTTTAATTAAAAAATAAGTAAAACTGATAAGAGGGGATTATATCCCTAATAAGCATGATTGGAGGGGGTTATATCCGGTTTTAGAGATTGCAGGGGTGATATTCGGATAGGGAAGATTACGGGGGGTTATATCTAATTTTTCCTTAAATCCTTACTGATTATGGGGGGTACAATAGGAAGTTCTTTCTGATTTGTCTAAAAATGGTAATGGCGATTCATAGAGGTAAAATCAAACGGTCTAGATCCACACCATTTAATGAAATTTGTTGAATTAGAGGGGGAAGAGGGATAACCTGAATAAAAGTGCAAGCAAGAAAGTAACTACTGGAGGTAAGTTTGCGAAAGTTGATGCAAAAGTAGCCGTGGTGTACTGCATTCCTAGGAAGAACAAGTACTGAGGCAGAGCCGCTCTGCACAAAAGGTGTTAAACATAAAAATTTGATCAGGGAGCCATAATTTTTTCTTTGTTTTCCATTTTACGTCTGTAATCCAAGTAAATAGTATTTTTTTTCTTTTAATATCTTTATTATATTTGTGTAAAATGGGGAAAAAAAAATCAAGGCCACCTAACCTTAGCATGTGTGATGGTGTGAGCTGAAGCAGAGGATTCAGACAAACTTTCATGAATACAAAGGCTATATTATCATAAATCCACTTATGGTTGATAGCATTTGCTCAGTATATTACCTCTCTTTAAATATTTAAATTACGCTGTTCCAGAGTTGGCATGATAAACTAGACCTACGAACTCTGTTATGAAGATTTTAGCAGCTGACTTAAACTAACTCGGCTAATCAAGGATATAGATCAGGTGCATTAACTTCTGACCAATTTTAATGATTCTTAATTATAGTTAGGAATTTAGACGTTGTTCAAGCAACTATAAGTTGTACTTAACCCAAGAAGAGCGCTGAGGAAGAGGAGCATACAAATTTCACTTGTCAGCTTCGGCCTTGCATTTCTGAACAATCAAAAAAGGGAAAAGAAATATGCTTTTAGTAGTTTTTGCTACTAGTTTGAAAGTATCTTAGGAATAAAAACATCGTAGGATCGTTAACCTTCAGAGAAAAAAAAAACAAAAGAAAAAAAAATTTAAGAATCTAATCTGTATACATATTATACCATTTGGTATGTAGCTTTTTTTTAGAATGTCTTTAATTTGTCAATGAACCATATGAAGAGCACATACTAACCATAGCAATCTGATCGGTTATACAGTTGCTTCTTTCCAATTTACAAGCCACAAACAGCTTTTAATTATGTTTTGTCCAATAAGTGAAGACTGTTTATCCAAGTTCCTCCTTTTATTTATATATTTACTTATTTTCACAATGCAATTAAAGTCCTGCAATCTGTTATGAAATTTAGAGACTACTAATCTCAATACTGAGAACTTACCTTTCTTTGAAAAATGCAATTGGAGCGATAAAGATGACTGCTACTATTTGCCTTAAGGTAATGATAACTAGCTTACTCATCCCTTCATCCAAGGCCTTCTTTATTAGTCCTGTCATCACTGAAAAAATTATGTCGAACACCACCATAGCTATAGCCGGCTTCCATTCTTTTAAACTCCACAACATGTCAAGAAATATTTCTTCTTCTCTTATCTCTTTTTTCCTTTATTTTGTGGGTGATGCTTGTACTGTGGGTTCTAGAGTCTTATATAATTTGAGCATCTTTCCAAGTCAGAGAATTAACTGTTTCCGGAGCTCTAGTGATGTGTTGTATGCTAAATGTCTAGCTGGTTTGTGAATTAAATTATGCTTTATAAAAGGTTACGTTGTCTGAATTTAGTTTAAAAATATTCTGCTATTGGCACCTAATTTAGTTGACGGCGACCTTAATTTCTAGTTAAGTTCATTGCCCTTTTATTTAAATATAGAAATGTTCTAATCCTTTGCGCACTACTGCCACTTGAAAGAGCATCACAGTAAAGCTTTAGAATACACTGTAGATCAATAGTAATTACCCATAATAGTAATAATTGATGTCAACTTGAGAATATTGATTTGCACATAGCAACATATTATTGGATCATACATATATGCAGTCTAATTGTAGATCCTGCTTGATGCATGAACAGGAATTACGTTGAGGTTAAGACACATCAATGTCTTTAAAAAATACTTGATGTTTGTTAACGTGCACGTTTAAATAAATTAGATTGATGTGAAATAGTTGAACCAAAATTTTGTGGTTCGAGCAATTAATAAAAAAAAACGACTCAACCAATATGCTATGGGCTTGAAAACTTGATTATCTGAAACAGTTGTCACATTTATGGCCCCGCTAAGCATCTCCTCCACTTAGTATATAGAATGGGTGCTGCTAGCTCATTAACTTTTGGTATCCAATTCTTTCAAAATTTCCAATTCCAAGTTCTCAAAAGATAGAAAAATTAAAAGAAAGGTTCTACATGAGAATTTTGATTGCCTAGATGTTATTCTGTTCATTCATCTTCTTCAAGTTTCACTTGTAAATGCTCCCCCCCCCTTTTTCTTGAGGTTTAAAGTTTGAACAGTACCTAATCCATTACTGGATTTTATTTTCCAGATGCACTTTGTCTTCAGTTGGCTAGCAGGAAGACAGAGATCTTTTTAGCCAATCAATTTTGATCAAGTAATATGCCACTCTCGATCTAATTCAATTCAATGACAAACTTAAATTAATCCTTCCTGAATTACTTATGTGCTTTACTTCTGATCTATCAGTTTTAGGATCGGACAGGCTGTATATATCTCAGGTGCCAATAGATGGAGATAAGGACTCCATCGATTGGTGTAAAGCTTTCATTCAGAGAAAACCTGTTGATTGTGTTGAAGTATAGCTGTTGTTAACATAACATTGATAATAATTAATGACAAATTGACAATGAAGTTTTAAGAAAAATATATGTTTGCATCGATGAACAAGGCTACTGTCCTACATAAATATAATAAACAGAGGAGGAAAGAATTTAAGCAGATGGCCGGTCAAGGGCTCAAATAAAAGAAAAAGGACATAAATAGCCTTCTTTTAATTATATTTTGGATTAGTTACTCATAAATAAAAGAAATAGCCTTCTATAATCTATTTATGTCATTTTTCTTTTATTTGGGCCCTTGACCGGCCATCTGCTTAAATTCTTGTAATTAGTTACTCAGATGGCCTTCTATTTCTTTTTAATTATACCTGGGTAACTAATCCAAAATATTGTATGTTTTAAAAACATCAAACGATATGATAAATGGGGGAAAAAAATATAATGTCCACTCTGTATGTATCTCATGATTGGACCAGTGCCGATACAGTTAAAATTATTGAACTCACGTGTGCTCAATGCTATAAAATAATTTCACAGCCTACTGAGAACAACTTTACTATTTTGTAGAATATATGGAACTTTGAGAACTACCCTGTAATTTACTCGTAGAAAGCTCAAGCTTCATTTATTCATTCTCTTGTTGCTGCTGGTTAATCTCGGGTAATTTTACCGAACTAATAGAAGCCTCTTTTCTCTTTCCCCACAGAAGAACATATAAACCTATGATCAGTAAAATAGAACCCAACACACTGCAAAATAATAATAAGATTATATTAACTAGATAGATAAAGGCGACATTAGGATTAAACTCTAATACTAATAAGTCCATTCCAAATGGTAGATTTTGATATTGTTACCAAGAACTAATTAATTTACAATGTTTTGTTTAATTAGAAAAGAAGAGTTGTTTTAGCAGTCATTGCAACACAATCGAAAGTGTGAATACAGCATAATGGTGATACTAACAACACAATCAGCTTAATCAATCTGTCCTATTTGAGGTGCTGAGCAACCTATAAACTTCTGGCAGAACAGATGTACATTTTCTGGTATTGATCTCTGCACTCTACTATGTGACAATTTTAACTACACTAATACTAGGGCTGTATACGAGCCGAGTTCGAGCGAGTTGAGCATAACTCGAACTCGAACTCGTTACAACTCGAGTCAACTCGTGACTCGTTCGGGAGGCAGTTCCGAGCTAACTCGAACTCGTCATTTTTGTAACTCGAGTCAACTCGTGACTCGGTATTCAACTCGTGAATATAGTGAATAGATGCAATAATTATTTATGAGTATCACAATAATATAAAAAAATAAAATTTATTATCAATTTTATTCTTTTCTATTGATTTGAAGCAAAATATGTCTTGAAACTCAATATTAATACTCATAGATCATGTTGATGATCTCCAAAAAATTAAAATTTATTACGTCACGAGTCAGCTCACGAGTCAACGAGCCGAGTTGAGCCTAACTCAAACTCGACTCGTTTATTAACTGAGTTAGTTCAACTCGAGTTATGCCAACTCGAGTTCTTTTAGCTCGAGTTATAATCGAGCTTTTCACGAGTCGAGTTCGAGCAACTCACGAGTTATGAGCTTTTTGCTCACCCCTAACTAATACCCATCATACCCCAACTGAAAAGCAAAATTAATTTCGCCAAAAGCTGCTTCCTCCATTTCTCTCTCTCCAAAAGAAAAAAAAAGAATGTAAAAGAGAAAAACATTATTCTAAGTATGCATATAGTCTTCTTCCCTGAATCCCTGCTGCTTCTATTAAGAAGAGGAGGTAGCTAGTTTGCTTATATATTTCTCATCAATTCCAATGGTATGAGAAAAATGGGTCAATTGACCCACTGAAATTTGCAAAGATTCACTGTTTTACACGAAAGATCTGCTATAACTTTATGGCTCGATCAGCCACTGAGGATACTCATATATGTAATTGCTGAAGCTGGCAAGGTTTGAGTAGGTGCTTGAATAATTTGAATAATTTTTGGCAATCACGTTTAGATTTTCCATTATCATTTAAAAAACCATTTGGTCCAATAGTGGATACTCAGATTTTAATCAGAAGAATTTCTCATACAAAAATTTGAATGTACCTTCCAAAGAAGAGTGGTTCATGGAGAACAGCAAAATCGATCAGCGCAACAAAGACTTGAATGAGAGGCAGGAAAGAAGAAGTGAAAACTGGACCTCTCTTCTGCACTACCCATGTCATCAGCACAAACCCTATTCCTGATGAAGCCACACCCTAAAAACTAAAATTCTTTTTCATATTATTCGGCATACTTGAAGAAAAATTTTAGCAGTTATTTTCTGCTCACGAAGTTATCTGGTCTAATGCCTTGCTTTTCCAAACTTTGTGTTAAGGCTAAAGACTATAGCGCCTTAGTAATCAACAAAACTACTCCTGTTTCTTGTTTTTTAAGAAAAGAGAGACAGCAGAAGGCTGAAAAAGTACTTACAGCGTATATAACTGTCATGATCTGCAATTTATCTTTAGGCAGCCACACAGATGTGCTCCTTTCTACGGCCACAGACAATCCGGCCACTTGAAGAAAGCTCAGAAATGACATGAGAGCTGTGCCAGAGTACACAACTGGGTACTTTTTTGTAACCTTTGATTGTAGCAGGATCCAAAATGAAAAAGAGAATGCATTTGCTAGCAGGGCAATTGAGCCGAAAATCCATTTGTTTGTGCAGCTATTGGGTCCCATTTTGGTGGTGTGTAATGGGCTTGTTGGGTGGGTGGTTTTGTGGGTTAATGGCACACCCTTGTAGAGAGTAAGAACCATTGCACCAATTAGTGATAAGAGAGCTCCAATTACCTTTGCCAAACCTGGCTTGCTCTTTATGTTTACTGATTCCATCCTGAAACGGAAATCACATTACAATTTTCATTAAATATTGAAAGTAACAGGTAAGTGATAATTTTCATTTTTTTTTTTTTTTGAAGATAAATTGGGGGTCAAGCCTCCCAACTTATTTTTTTTTTAAATTAAATGTCTATAAAGACCCTCCAGCCGGGTTTCGAACCTGCGACCTCTCATTTTTTAATTGTTGGAATACTACTTGTTAAAATTTACCAGAGTCATCTGAGGTTTCTCTAGTTAAATAATAACAGGTATTTAATTCACAGCAGCTAACTCAAATATTAAATTAATTTTGCAATCTTTTGACTTGTTGCAACTAAAAATTGTCAGTTCAACTGGATGAATTTCCTTTTGGGGACAGAACTTATGTAAATTGATTTGTTAGCTTGAAATCTAGGAAAATACTACTTGACAACTAATTAGTATGAACAACATGTTGGTCAAAAGTACTTGAACAATCGGCAGATTCACATTAATAGTTTTAGTGTGTACTGAAAGGCACAATTGAAGCTGCTTGGTGCAACTTTTTCTGGGACCATTAAAATTCAAAACAATATGGAACAATAGAGTCGCTATCTCAGCCAGTGGTTTAATTTAAACTACTAAATTAGGAATTATTAGGTTTAACTAACACGTAACTTGTGTGACTCGTACACCATATATATAGGATATATAGTGCCTAGTGACATGTCAAATGGCGAGGCGCAGTGGCAGTATATGCACTAACAATTAATAATTAAAATTAGGAAACAATAATCGTGTACCTAAGTAATAGAGCAACCAAGAAAGTTATGACTGGATTCAAATTGGAGAAAGTTGATGCAAAAGTAGCCGTTGTATACTTCATCCCAAGGAAGAACAAGTACTGAGGTAGAGTCGCTCTACAAAACAGTTTTTGTAACTCAAGGGCTATGATATACAACATTTAATATGTATATATATATGGTTTATAAAGCATGCCAATCCATGTATCTTTTTTTGTGTAATATTTGGTAGCATCTTATTGGAAATTGATGAACAATTTATCAGTAAAACATGGTGGCGGTGCTTTCTTAAAACAAATATTTTGTTAGCTATTCTTGCAAGTTAAAACTATTTCTGAACTGACCAAACCTCTGATCGTGTTTTCAAGCAACACGCTAGCTAGGAAGGTCATTGTAGCTTACCCAAGAATAGCGCTCAAGAAGATGTAGATGCTAATCTCCATTGTCAACTTTGGCCTCTGCTTTCTAAACACAAGCATTAACAAAAACCCATCAGCTTGGTAGCATTAGCTGTAACTTGAAAATTGTTCCATATTACAATGAATCAATACAAATGGATTATCAATTCAACAAATCAAAACTGAAACAATGTTAAGGTATGTATATATGCTTTTGCAATTTGTCTTTTTATTTACAATTGACCTTATGAATTTTGTTTGGCTTTGCAGAAAACAGAACTGTTCTACTTTGTTTCTTTGACTTCGAATATATTAAGGATAGTTTGTTCTTCATTCAATCACTGAATTTTTAAAAAGAATTATTTATTTAGAAGAATGCCTATAAAAAATGAAGCAAATCATCTCAATTATGTACCTTTCTTTGAGAAATGCAATTGGAGAGAGAAATATTGACGCGATTAATTGCCTGAGTGTAATGATGACTAGCTCACTCATCCCCTCATCCATAGCTTTCTTTACAAATCCTGTCATCACGGCATAGATTATGGTAAATGCCATCATGCCAAGAGTTGGCTTCCATTCGTCTATGCTCCATAACATCCTTTCCAACACTTGGTATGGGTACACGAGCTCGTGGAATTGATTGAAGAGCTTTCCTACCTTATCTTAAAAAAGAAGAGCTTTCCTACTTATAAATAGCTTATACTATGCTAGTTTGATTGTAGGCACTATCAAAGCTATATCTACAATCGTTCGTGACACTATCTCATGGAGACCTTTTTCTAGATACATTGCTTTATTTGTAATTTCGTGTGGGGCTGTATATGTAGTCCTTATCTTTGCCCACTACCACCACTTCAAAGTTCAAAGTGTCTTTCATCCCATTTCTGTAAAAAACTGTTGATGAATGTATAGGTGTTTCTTAAAGAAGGTTATAAGGGAGGTTTAATAAATCAAGTAGCAAAATTCCAAACAACATAGCATCCAATTGGATAATTCCTAATAGAGAACATATATATTAGAAATGTGAAATATATTGTGAACAACTTGCAAATAAAGGAGTAGTGATTGCATCCCCATTCACTTCATGTATGTTTGGTTGAGTTGTATGCGTTGCATCATATTTCAAAGAGCTTGTTTAACAAACTGTACACTCCATGAACGGCAGTCCTGCTATTAATAATCACATCTCCGCAATATTTTAATATCAAATAACTGCTCAAATTGTGGATCAAAATAATTAATTATCTATCTTCCTCACACCCACACACAACAACTCAATTTCACATGGATCAAACTCGATCCAAACTGTTCAACTTAATCTACATGTCGAAACTTTGTAGAAAATCAGAATTTACATTTTTAAAGTTCTTTTTACTATTTTTACAGATAGGAAAAATAACATCAATTAAAATAAATTATAGACCGTTCGATAGGAATGAATGTTTTCCAATTTGAAAAAACAGCAAAATAGTCTTAAAAAAGTGGTGTTTTATTTTTATGCAATTTAATTAAGACTTTGATCCGTAGAACCTGCTGATCGTTAATGTTCATGCATAGTATCATATATTCATATATTCACTCGGACATATTTGCAGTGCCAAAACAAGATATGGAGGAATATTGTCTGTCCTTTTTAATTCATCTCAAGTATCTTTCATATTAAATTTCTTCTTAATTTATGCTCCACAAGCTAATAGCTTTGAGTCCCATTCCTATTGCTTGATCTTCTCAGCGCAAGTAATCTTTTATTTCTTATATGGTTTTTGCAGCAGGAACTTAATCAATATGTTGATGACTTAATTAATTATATCAAGAAGGACATTTATCAATGTACTACTCTGAATGAGAGTTCGTTTAGTTCTTCTTCAAGACTTTTATTAATTTTCATTAATTCAACGTTGACCAGGAATAAAATCCAAACTATTTGACGAAGCTTTCGGACTTCATCCCTGTATTCATCATTTGTTCATGAAGCTTTTTTAGTTAAAATGCCAAATTTTTTTATAATGTCCTCCTTTTTCTCTTTAATTCTGGAAGGCCTCTGTATGTAAACGGAGCTAGATATATAGGGCTCAAAAAAAAAAAAAAAAAAAAAGGAAAAAAGCTGGATATGTAATGATTCAATCATTTTTTATTCCCTTGGGAGGCTGGGACCCTTTCTTTGAAAAAGTTGCATATATGCGTCTCTCATCTTAAACCATAAAACATTATAAATCTCGAATATTATTTTAGGAAAGAGGATAGAAATTTGCAACATCTACCACATCATGTTTTTTTTTAAGTTGGTGCTGAGAAAAGGTACACAGCGTGATTATAAGAACTGCTAAATTCTGACACTGATTTCTCAAATAAAAAAAAAGTGTCACAATGAATTAATTTTCCCTTTTTGAAGGTTTACACTCGAGAGCACGTATCATCCCCGTACTCTCAAGTCATTTTTTGAAATCCAAACTTCAAACTGTCGATCTCAACCATTCAAATTGTTCTCCATATTGAAATTTCATTGGAGATCAAATTTAATAATTTTTAAAATTTTTTTGCTATATATTATGATATTTTCAAACTGGAGGGCTTGAAATCCTCCTGTTATAGTGTTTTTTAAAAATATCATAATTTGTACCCTAGTTATATAATCTCACAACGCCACCTCCTTCCTCCCTTCTCTTCCACAAACCTCTCTCTCTATATATAGTTTATGTAATCATTAGCAGATTGTTAGTCGTAAATAATTACTGAGTCATAAATAACTCCACCATCATTGAATGTTTTCTTCGGAGACCTAATTGTCAACCTGACATCTCAATAACTAATAATTGACTACAAAGTCAATGTTATAAGCTTGGGAGCAGAACCTCCAAAATATATATAGAGAAGAATGAAGCAACTTTCTGTACGGTGAACATAGGTTTTAACAAAATATTAGGGTGAGCCAAACAGAAAAATTAAAAACAATTTAATCTCTGTAGGGTGAGATGCTGAGATGAGAATTTCACATAAAAGGAAACACCGTGTATAAATTTCATTTTATAGGTATTAGCTAAAGTGCAGAAAAGTGCCAAATGATTAATTTAGTTGTCTTATTATTTCAAAACAAATGATATTGAAAAAGAAGATTGCAATACTTCTCATCAACTTTATCTATGAGAAAATAAAGGCATAGTTGACCCAGGACCAGGAGTCTATAAAAGAAATCACATCTAAGATTAGCATAGTGCAAACTTATGATCCGAACTGTCCGATCAACGATGGGTGCCTCGTGATTAATATCAGACCCATCGAGATCCGTGCGGCCCTTAAAAAATATGCCAGCCGAAATTAGATCGGACTGTTCGGATCGAAGATTAGCACTCTGCTACCTTTTAAGTCAGTAGAGAATACTGGTAGGGCTGCATAACGTCCAAAATGGTAACGAAAATAGGGTGTTTCGTTAGCTGTTTCGTTTTGGACACGAAACTGACTATCAATTCCGTTAATCATTTCGTTTTGGACGAAACGATCGAAATCACGAAAATACACATGGACGAAACCGTTTCAAGCTTTCGTTAACCGTTTCGTTTTTGAAACGCAACCAAAATCTTTAATCGTTTCGTTTCGTCTTAGACGAAACGAAACAAAATAACGGTTAAAACAGTTACCGTTTTCACCCTTGAATACTGGTATGTCTATAAAAAATAGCCGAAAAAATTAAAACTAACGTTACTGTTCACACAAATTTCGATAATAACTGTTAAAAATTCGAAATTTTAAAAATAACGTTGTTGGATCGACATTCGGATTGCGGAAAATACAAACTGCTTGGATCGGCATTCCGAATGCCGATCCAAACAAAAAAACTATGCACGGCAACTTTCACTTTTGCTTTTTTCAATTTTGCTTTGAGTAAAAAAAGCGGCAACAAAAGTTGACTTTTGTTTTGAGTCAAAAAAAGCGGCACGTGTGGTGCAAAGTGACATGACGATGAGTTTCTAGTTAAATTAGAACAGTATGTTTATCCTTTCAATTTTTATATGTGTAATCAAAGATGACATAGAAATATTCACTGGTGCAATTTTCTGAAAAAATACTTCTTTTTTTGGGTGCTATAATATGCATTTAATTATCGCATATTGTATATATGCTTTAATTGATATTTTTAATCAAATCTATCTTATATTGCAAAATAATTCACAATCTACCAAAACTAACATTATTTTTCAAATATAATCGACGAGTAGAAAAAAAATTGGTTATTTATGCTTAGCTTCTATATATTCATGTATTATATTCGATTAGATCCCCAAATCTCATCGGTAATGACAAAAATTGATAAACGAGCTAGACTGATTGTGATTTTACAAAGTGATACATGATACATCAAATATCATAAATATATTATGTAAGGAGTCAGCTGCCAGATCTATAATAGTACATTCCATGTATCAATTTATGTTTTTAATCAATTGACGTTACATTTAAGTCAAATAATCACCAGATCTATAACGGCAACTTTTTGTTTTTGTTGAGTCAAAAAAAGTGGTACTTGTAAAACACCCCTCATTAGTCATTATCAAACAACAAACAACTTGATCTTCATACTTCAAAAAGATCAGCCATATCTCATAATGTTTCTTGAATTATCTTAATTGCGTCATTACCTATATTTTCATCCTATTATGTAATATACATTATTAAATAATATCATAGCCATTATAATAGGACAAGATTATACTTTTGTTGCACTCGTGGATGGTGCATTATTAACTTGTACCATGTACCTCATAACAGGGAATGGCTAGAAATTTATCATGGAGTAGTTTGATGCCGAATGACATAAAAATAATTGAAAATAAAATGATGTATATAGTAGGATATATATATATTTTTTTTCCTTCAATTGAGTAAATTCACATATAATTGAGGGAGTGGAATCATCAAATTTGAAAATAAATATAAAGAACATGTCGCATATGTGACACAGACCGCCGCATAGTGGCGACTGCAGAAATAGTTGGATTATTAAAAAATTTGTTTTTTGAACCGTAATAAATTGAACAAGTATATATCATAATTCATAAACAACTAATTAATATTGAATATAGAAGATTATATATCCACGGTAAATAAACATATATTTTATTTAGAATTCTTATGCATATTTTATTTGGTACTTAGATGGTTTCGTACAAAAATAATGGGTCAAACTTTAGGCACAGGTTTTGCAACTTTATATTATTGAACTTGTGTCTGTCGATATATGCTGTGCCGTGTCGTGTCAAACACGCCGTGTCCGGATCATATGTCGTGCTGTGCTGTGTCATGTCTAAATATTTCACGTGCAGTGTCGTGCCGTGTCTAAATTCTAAAAGATGGACACGACACGTCTAAGGACACGGCACGCCTCGTGTCCTCGTGTCGTGTCGTGCCGTGTTTTCTTTAAACGTGTTGTGTCGTGTCGTGTCGTGTTTGAACACGTTTGAATTTCATAAAATATAGTTATATACTTATGCTTATGGATGAATGGGACATTCAAACTATGAAATTATCCTTAAAAAATATAAAATATAAAGATTTATCTTATTATTTCGTAACATTTACTATCTTTGATCCTGATTATAAACTTGTTATGTCTCTTGGATTGTGTCGGGCAATAGTTTAAGAGTATATTTAATTTAATTAGAATATATTATTGCTTTTGTTTTGGGAAATTTTAGTCATGTAAAACCGTGTTGTTCTTCCTTAATTATAAGCATTATTTAAATATATTAAAAGTTAGCAGTTAATTATATAAGTCTTCATTTGAATTTAAATAGAATTTTCTTGTCTTGATTTAAGCTTACTTATTGATTTACAGAGCATATAAGTGATAATTGAACTTCTAATCAACCAAATTTATTCTGTTGATCTAAGAGTTTTAGCATTTGAAGTGGTTGAGGCGTATTACCAAATCCAAAGGTGGATTTACAGAGCATGTTACCATTTGATCTAATTATAAAGTAGCTTTCATGGTGATAAAAATAAAATAACATTTACGATATTACTCATAATTTGTTTCATGCGATTTAAGACTTGCATCACATACTGATAGAGGGATGCATTCATAGGTGGATTTAAATAGTAAGAATGAGGACAATATTTCTATTTTTTTTTCCTACAGTTATGCATATATATTTATTTTACTAAATTAACTTATTTTTTACGCTGTTGCATTAAAACCATATAAAAATTAACGTGGTGTTTAACTATATATTGAACATATTCATACATTTATAATTATATATAAATATAAATATATATTAATATAAACTATTCTGTGCAAATATTATATTAAGTTTCATCAATTAATTTTCTTGCTCTGCTCTTGGATGCTTGGAAAAATGCTCATTTTTTTTTCCCATTTCCTTGAACATACTGTTATATACGCATTTCAAATGGAGTATTATTTATATCCTTTTCATGTATTATATTTGGAAGTGTTTATTTTTTATTAGTTCGTATGCTTAAGTTGCCGTTTTTTTTGACTCAAGCAAAAGTCAAAAACAAAAACTGCCGTGTATGTTTTTTTTGTTTGGATCGGCATTCCGATTGCCGATCCAAGCGAAACCAACAACGTTATTTTTTAAAATTTCGAATTTTTAACCGTTATTATCGTAATTCGTGTGAACAGTAACGTCATTATTAATTTTTGAAAATTGATTACTGCCATCTTCAGTTTTACCATCCCTGCCATCGCTAAATATAAAGTGAACACATAGAATAGACAAGATGAACATATATAGTGATCAAAGTGAACACATACAAACAAGTAAGTTTAATAAAAATAAGTTCAATATACATATAAAAATCTGAACAAAAGATGACAATACTTATTTGTTTGTAAGTGTTCACTTTGTTAGCCTATATGTTTATCTTGTTTGTTGTATGTGTTCACTTTGTGTTTAGCGATGGCTCGCGATGGTTTATTTGCCGATGGTGGTTATAATTCCTGTTAATTTTTTCGGTAAAAAATAGTTCATACAAACCAAGTTTTAGTTCGGAAATTCAAACATCAGGCCTTTTGTAGTAGGCAGTGTGTAAGCCCGGCCTTGAATGAGCCCAAAAGAGGAACGGGTTCTTTACTTGAGAAATTCTTTCACTACTATTTATATATTGTGCTGATTATGTAGCGGGTTAAAATTATCAATTCTGACAGATCAAGTGGGACCCGGTCTCCAGCGAAAGACTTCAGTGTAATAAGCTGGGTATATGTGACAATCAAATCGGACGGTTCAGATCATCCTAAGCCTTGTCGCTCCCTCTCCAAAACCCTAATTTGTACCCTAGTTATATAACCTCACAACGCCGCCTCCTTCCTCCCTTCTCTTCCACAAACCCTAGAGAGAGAGAGAGAGAGACAGATTTTGCGAAAATGAAGACGATTCTTGCATCAGAAACCATGGATGTACCCGAGGAGGTCACCTTGAAGGTTGACGCCAAGATCGTCACTGTCGAGGGGCCACGTGGCAAGCTCACGCGCAGCTTCAAGCATCTCAACCTCGATTTCCAGTTGATCGAAGATGGGAAGAAGCTCAAGGTCGACGCATGGTTCGGAACACGCCGCACCATGGCCGCCATCCGTACCGCGATCTCGCACGTGCAGAATCTCATCACTGGTGTCACCAAGGGATACCGCTACAAGATGAGGTTCGTGTATGCTCACTTTCCCATCAACGCTTCCATCACCAATGACAGCGCTGCCATTGAGATCAGGAACTTCCTTGGCGAGAAGAAGGTATGTTTTGTTGTTGATTGTAGAGATAGAGATTTTTGTGATTTTGTTTAGTTTGTGTCTAGATCTGTGGTGGTTTGTCTTTATAACTCATTTTAAGGCGGCATATTAGGACTTGACCATTCTGTTAATCGGCTGGTTATCTTAGATAATTTGCTTCATTCTCACTGTTCACAGTTGTAGACTGGGATAAATGATTCTATATTGTAATTTGACAGTTAGTACAGCACCTACAGCACCTCAAAAAGCCAAATAAAAAAAAAATAGAAAAAAGAAATGCATTCTTTCTACATTTGATGAACATTTGTTGTGTTGATTATAGTCTGTATATTCGTTTAGTAAAATAAATGTGATTTGAGGCCTTCTTCGTGTAAGTTCTTAAGCCTTTTCCTTAGATGGTGCAGACTTTTGTTGTATACTTGCAAAATACCAAATAAATGCCACAGAGAATCTTCTATGATGTTTGATTGCTATTCCCATGATGGCTTCAGTTGGTTATTTGATTGTAATATCTGTTGATAATGTGGGTGCAGGTGAGGAAGGTGGATATGTTGGAGGGAGTAAAGATTATTCGGTCAGAGAAGGTGAAGGATGAGCTTATCCTTGATGGCAATGACATTGAGCTCGTCTCCCGTTCTTGTGCTCTCATTAACCAGGTAAACTCCATGTTACACATGCATAATTTTCGGCTGTGACCATGAACTTTCACATGAGAAGATTAGCAGGAATTTCTTATCTAATCATTGTGTTGTGCAATTGAGTAGTCAATAGGGACTTTGGACCATTTAATTGCTGGATAGCACAAAATATTCAATGAATTTACTAGATCTGTTAATTTGTTTAATAAGGTGTATTGCAAAGCAAAAAGACAACATGATCAGTCTGTTAGTAAACCCTGCTCGTGTGTGATTGTTTCCTGTAATGAAACTGGTGGTGGTGTAAGTACAACTTTTCCTCAAAAGAAAAAAAAACCATCGAAAACAAGTTGGCCTGCTGTCTCAAGCAGTAAAATAATTTGGTACTGGAATTATGAGTAGACCAAGTGTCTAAGTTTTGGAGTGTATCCAACAAGCTTTGGAATTGTAGTATCAGAAATTTGAATTGCATTTCAAACCAAATAAGAAAACACTTAATAAATTAATGTTAAACACTTTTCTTTCACATTTGTCCAGATATTGTTTTCAAATGTCTTACTGAAATGTCTTGAGTAGTCTTTAACGAAAACTTTGTTTTTAATTGTTGGTGAAACAGAAATGCCATGTGAAGAACAAAGATATCAGAAAGTTCTTGGATGGTATCTATGTCAGTGAGAAAGGCACCATTTCTGACGACCAGTAAACAATAGTGTTCAAATTTTGTACTGCATTTTAGTAGTTTTGCTATCTTATTCTATTTTATCTTGTGAGGGAAAAATATTAGTCAAGTTTGAGACTGAATTTTGGTGTATTTTGATGCACTTAGACAGTTGCTTTTCATTGTTCTTTGGTCTGGAAAAATTGTTGATCTTGTCACATGATGTTGAGGTGTGTTAAAGAGATTTTAGGTTTGTTGGGTTATGGTAATCTTTTGATCAATTTATATGTGAATTGTTGGCGAGCTCAAATTATTAAATTAGTGGAGAGTGCTTCCTTGAAATTCATAAGGGATTCATATGAGATCCAAAAGGATGCAATTCTCTGTTTGAGTTGTCCTGTGACATCCAAAAGCATTTATCTTTGGGGAAATCCATCATTGAAATTCATAAGGGATTTTTATGTAGATTTGTTGCTGTTTGTTAGTGTTCTGTAGAAAGTTGGATGGGATTTTATTGTTTTTCTGTTTGGTTGATCCTGCCGCGTAAAGGAAACCGAAAGCAATTCAGATATTAGGTAACGCAAGTCTTGTCAAACTTTTTTTTTTTTTTTTTGTAGTGGAATATACCTTTATCCTTTAAAAATATTAAAATTTACCTTTGTGCTATCGATGTTTCGAAAATGGCAACATAGAGCATTTCATTTGGAATTCTTCTCTCATTGTAATCGATTGTGAGTGTAATGTCTACGTTGAAAAGCCTCGTTTCTTTCTTTAGCATCTTCCCTACCGTTAAAAGAAAGGCAAGTAAAGCCTAGCTTTCTAGCCGCCTCTGGTGATATTCCCTTAAATTTGGAAAGTTTGAAATAACTGATAAGTGATTAAATTAGCGACTTAGCATATATTCTGTGTCTGGCTGTTGTTTGATATGGTACTTTGAGATCTCTCTTTTGTTTTATTTTTTTTTTTTTATCTGGAGTTTCTGCGTAAGATATTAAAAGTGCTACGGTCGTACTCTCGTGCGAACAACGGAACAAGTGTCACCGGTTCATTATATTGTATTGTATATATAATATCAATATGTACCACCTTTTATTGGAATGCTTGATTTTGTGCTAGCTAGGCACAGAAGATCCTCTGCATCCAATAATTTGAGCTATAGCAAACTTGTTCTACTTATAGCTTGATTTGTTTATAAATTGAAACAAATCAAACTCAAGTTGAAAAATAGCCGAGCCGCCGAGGTATCGAACTCAGACGGATCGAACTAGCATAAACCTGAGGACTACACGTTCAATTGTCAATAATCCTCCTTTACTAGATAAAAATATTTACTCATCAATATTATGTTAACCTTATAGAAAAATTGAGCATTTTGTTATTAATGGGTATATTTTAGGGCCAATAAACTGGTTCAACCCTATATACATTTTTTAAAGTGATGAGTTAGTATATATATATACATATTTTTTTTAATGTATTAATGGAGCACTAAACCTTTTAATTCCCTATATAACAAATGAATATGTGAAATGTTCATGAATACTGATGAGGTGCTAATTTGTCATCCCTGGTCGAGCTTGAAGTAAACTAAACTAGCAAGCCAATAACCTAATCGAACGAGTTCGGATTCGATTTTGAATTGAATATGAGCTATACATGCAGACCTAGTTGTATACTTTTGAAAAAAAGAATAATAAAAGAAACTTTCAGAAAGAAGAAGAAGATGATGCAAAAAAAAAAAAAAAGTAATTGAGGTTATATTACAACTATGTGGCGCGGATTCGGCAAAACACAGCCGTATCCTATATCGGATACGTATTCGACACGGATACGCGTGCGATACGCAACGGATATGCCATGTGGCGAATCCTATTATTTTAATGCATTTGATCGGCGGATTCAGTCAGGATACGCCTAGGATACGGCTGGGATACGACTGGGATATGGATGGGATACGTTTTTGAATATTATAACTTTAAATTGGTATAATTTTTTATGGGAATATCCGTTTTGGACGTATGATCACAATCCGGAAAGCTCGCGACGATATCTACTGGGTTTGTAACGGTTTACCCACAAGAGTTTATCCCATAACGACCTTTTTCGAGGCCAAAAATTCGCAGTCTAAACCTCCAAAATCCATTTCGAAAGTTTTTGAATCTAAAAATTATATAAAACTATCATAATTAGTTTTTATTCTCTACAAATTATTTACTATACAAGTTAGTTACAAATTACAAAATATATATTTTTAATAAAATGAATAAATTAGTTTTTTAATTACAAAATATATTATTTTAATTATTTTATATATACTGCCGTATCTTAAATTTTAAAAAAATGACGTATCCTCGTATCGTATCCAATACGATACCCGCGCGCAAGCAACATAGTATTACAATTCTACAAGATTTCGACGAGTGTCTTTTGGACCTTTGGTCTGATGCCTAGTTTATCGACAATATCATCTGAATTTCATGTTAAAAGACGCAAAAATTGGTGACTGATTCACTATTTTGTGGTCGACACGTTGTCCCCATGTACCAAATGAGCCGTCGCAGCGTGTCCTCTTTTTAAAGAAGCATTAGATACCTTCATAAAATCTTTTTTTTTTTTTTTTTTTTTTTTGGGTGGGGCTTGCTGTGCTAAGTGTCACGCTTCAAATTTTGTCATCATGTTATTAGCTACAAAGGTTGGTGGCATTATGCAAGACCAGCACCACCCCATATATATTGAATAGTACTGTTGACAAAGTCCAGTATCATTATGTTTCAGTATAGTTTTTTTTTTTTTTTTTTGAAAAACTGTTTCAGTATAGTTATTAATTAAAATTAAGGTATTTATGCACCTGTTGGGTTGTCACATCACATAATTTACAAGTATCGCACGTGCATCGTAGATATGAGCTCCACTAGATGTACAGATTTCTAAATTGATGGGGAGGTTTTGAAGCATGTGTTCATCAATTCAAATAAGTGAATAACATTTTCTTCTCATTGCATGTATTTCTCATGTACCTTTAACTTGGGATTTATTCTTCAAAACAAGGTTGGTTGGACACCGGCTCTCCTTAGGTTTTGATTCTCTCTTGTAATAATTAAAATAATACATTGCTTTCTTTGAAAAACATTTTGGGTGTACTCAATTTGGTTGAACTTATTCGCCATATTAAAGTAATGGTACCTCATTATTTGCACTTAACATATTATCCTGTCGGCACTAAATATATTATGCAAGAGTAAGATGTAATGAAATATTGCAATCTATTTATAACTATATTTCATAAAATTCGCGTGAAATTTTAAATTTAATGAGCCAAAGAATAATTTCAAAGTTTCAAACTTGATTTATTTTAGTATGATATCTTGGCGAGATCATCCATTTCGTACCAGAAGTTTATTTCGCGTTTACTGTTTCACTTGAACCAGTACTTTTCTCTAGACGTGCCCCATGCACGAGGACTATTTTTTTCACACTATAAAAAAACTTAGTATGAATGAATCCAATAAGACAAAAACATGATTGACATCTAAAAAATTCTAATCTAGTTTGCCTTATTAGGCATTTGTAGGTAATAGAGGTGAGATCAAAATGATCGTCTTTATCTTCCTTCTGCGTTCCTTCCATTCAAAATTTCGGTTAAATTAAAAAAATAAGATAAGTGAGAGAGATTTATTCTTCCAATAAGCTAGACGCCTTGTCCTTCCAAGATATTCCAATCTACTTTATAGTAATTAGGTCTAATAAGTATAATTAAATCTATCCATGAAAGAGATTTGACATTCCAAGTTTCCAACAATTAGAAGGAAGTACTGCTAGTACTGTTCAATAAAGTGACTAGGTACAAGTATTTCAATACCAGTACAAAATTGCATCTAGTTCAGACATAATTTGCACTTTCACTGTCTTTTAAGGCTGTTATCCGTTGATGACATCATAAGATGAAATATTATAGGGTCTTATGATGGAAACACATAAAGTTAAGGAATATAGTTATCCTTGAGGCCATAAATAGTTGCCTTGTGATGGTGAAGTCTTTCATAACCAACCAAGACAGAGATAGCGGGTGCGAGTACTTTCGAGACATCAATTAAGAGAGAGACAGAGAGAGATGGGGTCTTGTTTGAGGGATTGGAAGCTAGTATTGGTGATGCTTAGTGTAACTGCATGCTTTTCAGTGATGAACATACTGATAAAAGTGGTTATCACTGAAGGCATGCCTCCGCTTGTTTTAGTCTCTCTTCGTCAGCTTGTCGCCACTGTTTTTATCGCACCAATCGCCTACTTACGAGAAAGGTACCCTAACTCATTGTGTATATCCTGAAGTTATTCTGTCAGGATTGTAGCCCAACATCGCTTACACATCAGTTGATGAATAAATAGTTAAAAAAGAAAGAAATGAAAAGTAAATTTGTTGATCAATAATTAAATAAATTAAATGAAAGTATTGGAAGATTAATGTTGGTTGTTTAAACCTTTAATTGCTTGCTTAGACTGTATCTGTAAAATTTGGAGAGATGTGGAAGGTCATATTCTTTTTTGTGTGTGTGAAAAATTATTATTAGTTTAGTGAAGCAAAATGTGCATGTGGTCTAGTAGCTTAAGTGGTAAGAGCTCTGGGCTGATTTCTGAGAGGTCCAGGGTTCAAACCCACATTCTCGCGATAGGCTTTGCGAGTCAGCGTAAAAACTTAGCCATGTATACAAGAAATGATCAGCGTAAAAACTTAGCCATGTATACAAGAAATGATCAGGGTTGGGATATCATTTCTAGCCTACCCCAAGTTGTTTGGAATAAAATGCGCTGACTTTTTTAGTGAAGCAGAATGCAATTTTGTAATTATTGAAACCATATCTGCAAAATTTGGAGAGATGTGAGAAGAAGTTTTAGAATTTTGAATAATGAATTGAGTTCGTGATTAAGGTGATTTATATATTAATTGGGTACATATGTATTTTTCTTTGACGCTAGAAAAAAACAGTCTTTAAAATGAATAATACTGAAGGCTTTAATGAGTATATGATTTCTGGAGCATATCATGTTTTTTCTAACTGGAGTTGGGGTGGAAACAGGAAAGACCAAAATTTAGGTGGTCCAGGTTTGACAGGGAAGAATCTAGGTAAAAAAAACAGGTACATCATACTTAATTATCAGTTAGGACACACGGAGAACTTAATATCTATAATATATTATGAAAGATTATTGGTGCCTTTTTGTGTGAATTTCTAGCCATACAACAGGCGAATCAAATTAGCACATCTATTGTAATTAATTTGATATGCTCGTTTTCTTTTTCCTTATTCTATTGAAACACTTGCTGCCGAGAGAACCTCCTTTAGCTATCTGGGAACTCCGGACAACAGAGGGTGCTTAAGTTTGCATAAATTTATCAGTGATACATCAAATCTAGAAATAAGACAATTATTCTCCAGCATGAATTTAGAAAGTTGATTTGAGACATTTTTTTAGTTGTTTCAGTCGAAGATTATAAATGAATCCAACTAATGGTATTTCAACACATAACTGAAATCTTAACTTTTGCTCTGGTATTTGATTAACAAGAAAAGTGCAAATAAGCAGTAATTACTTATTTTTTAATTATTTCACGCTATCACTAATAATAATTTCACCTTCTATAATTCTCTTCTTGCCACCAAGCCTAGAGTCTCTAACAAAGATATATGTCTTGTTGAATTGCAGGAAGATGAGACCAAAAATGACAATTGAAATTTTTGTGTATCTCTTCTTGGGCGGCTTGTTTGGGTAACCATGTTTTTCCTGATATACTATTTATATCTGGTTTGCAAATTGGAACGCCAAAATAACTTCAGGATTCCAAATATAATCTCTAATAAAGATTCTACCAACCTTTTTTATATTTTGAGTAGAAAAAGGATTATATCAGTTTCTTTATTAACAGTACTCTGCTCCCAGCAGACAGGATTGGAAAAACAACATCTAACTACATACATGTTATTGAAAACTTCAATATGATGCTATAAATCTAGTGATACACAATTTTATTGATGCCATACAAAAATGGTCTGTTATAATAAAATTATTATATAACAAAACAGAACTGATTTTGCAGTGCATCTCTGACACAATATCTCTTTTACACGGGGTTGAAGCACACTTCAGCAACATTCACTTGCGCATTCCTTAATATTGTGCCAGTTTTCACTTTCCTAATGGCCTTATTATTTAGGTACTTAAGATTGCTTGACTTTTTTTTTTAATTAATTAAAAAAAGCAGCAGCTGAGACTGTCAGTCCTTAAATTAATTGGTACTATGTTGATACTTTTACTAAAATTGTGACCAGCTGAGATTGTCAGATCCTTAATAATAGAAGGTCGTGAAATGGATTGGTAAAAAATGATATCTATTTACTCTGAAAAGAGAAAATCAACAGTAAAAGAATATCTAGGAAAACTTTTTTCATGCCTTGCAAAGCTGGAATATAGTCCCTATTATTTTTTTTAACAGTATTTTATTTTTGTTTCATTTGCAGATTAGACATTCTAAATGTAAATAGCAAAGCTGGTGTTTTAAAAATGACGGGGACCCTTATTTGCCTAGCGGGTACAGTTCTGCTAATGTTCTACCAAGGTTTGACCCTCATTCCCTCTCATCACTCAGAAATATCAAAGCAAGAAAGTCGGCCCACGATCAGCTCAACTCGACACGATTGGATGATAGGCTCCATCTTTTTGGTGATCGGGTGTATTGCCTGGTCTTCATGGTTTTTAATTCAATCCAAAATTGGCAAGAAGTATCCCGCATTGTACTCTAGTACCGCAATTACATTTTTCCTTGGCTTCATTCAGGCAACTGCCTTTTGTTTTGCCACTGAGAAAGGGATCTCAGCTTGGATACCGCAAACAAAGCTGCAGATTATCACTGTGGTGTTTTCAGTGAGTACAATTTTTAGTTCTCATTATATTTTTTATACATTTTATTTTGTCGCTTAAGCTGATTTAGCCGCCTTACTCAAATCAAAGAGCACTTTAGAATTTTCCATTCTTTTATAGTCTATTACTATCAATATGATAGGAACGGTACCACAAGAAGATTAATAGTGAAGTTGTTTTACTTCTATGTACTAATTGATGCCACTGCAGGGAATTGTGGGGTCAGGAATAGGCTTCCTGGTCTTGTCATGGTGCGTAGAGAAGAGAGGCCCCGTCTTTACTGCTGCATTTTCACCCCTTACGCAAATGATGGTTGCTGTATTTGATATCCTTTTCCTCCATGAGGTGCTCCACCTTGGAAGGTAACAAGTTCCTTTGTGTTTACTATATTTTTATTGACAATGTATACCAGGACTAGAACCCAACAATGATACATATTACATAGAAACAGATTTCAATTAAAATAACAAAAACTTTTTGCACTCAATTTTAAGTGGTGATAGAGAAAATAAAACTAATTAGAATTTGAATGTTTTTATAAAATTGCTCTGCATTAAATTTTTGTCATCTTTGGCAAGTTACATCTTAATGTGCAATAATGTATAAAAGGGTCTCACGTATGGATCACAGGAGATTCTGAGCTTGTTTTATTTTATGCAGTGTGTTGGGCTCGGTTCTAGTGATAGCTGGCCTATATTTCCTTTTATGGGGAAAGAGTTATGAAGCCCATCATAGTGATGTAAAGCCTATTGTACAAAATGGAGACGCCCATTTGCAGCTTCAAACTGTATAGCGGGCCCATTTAAAGAAAATTATAAAAGTACAATGCTTGCGATTTGATCATTGTTAAACATCATTTTGTTGTGCTTAAGAAGACAATCAGTAAATGTGTATGTCGACATTTGAAGATAGGTGTTATTGATTTCGGTGTAAAATTCAAAATTCCTATTGCCAATGCTTTACACGTACATGTATCCATCCCATTGTACCGTATGATCTGCATTTTCATTTTTTCCTGAATCATATTCTGATAACTAAATGTAACATTTTTGTATGAAGAGGGATAAAACATGCTAAAGAAAAATGTATGTGATTAGGTTGAGTTGCTTAACAGAAGTTCTTTTCTTTGAGGTTTTGTTCCTAGACATTTATGACCTATCTTTTCTAGATGCGTTCTTATTTCTTGCTTAAGATGGATGCTTTAGCTTCAGGATCAGCATTTCATATTACATTGGATTACTACACGTCAGTTGTTTGAATTTGTCTATCTCTGGTATCACTAATTAAGCCAGTTCAAATTGACCCCTTGTTCTGGTAAATTATAATTTTAAGTGAAATTTTCTGCAATAGAAAAGTATATTGTTTCAGACTTTCAGTAATGAAACTTTTATGCCTTACATATATGTTAGATAGAAAAGAGAAAAAAATTAATGTGTTTTAAAGTTAACTGTCTATTTGATTGTATTGCTATGGCGTAAACAATATTAATCCAACTTTAAAGAATTCATCCATGCACTCCCTAGATATATACTCTCAATCAAGCCGGCCAGGAAAGAAAGAATAGATCAATATAGCTCTTTTTGAAGAGTCTAAACTCTAAACTAAGATTATCAATAAACAAACGAGAGGAAAATAAAATGAAAGTAATACAAACACTTCTTTCATTCTAGACAAATTAAAATAACTCGATCCAATGATTGGAGACACTTGAATGATCTATATCTCTGCTTAGACTCCTAGTTTAAGATCCAACAATGGAGCACAATTCGGGTCAACCACACTGATTCTCCTTTTTTCTGGATCAAGAAGTGCCAAGTTCACTCCAAATAGTCTAATTCTCTTTTCAGACTGTCGACTGCAATAATTGATATCAGAGTGAAAGTTCACCACTATCTCCTTGGTAAATTGTTTCACTTTTCTTCTGGGGCAACCAACATAAGGGCCTGGCCTTATACTTATGACTTCAAGTGGGCTCCGATGCCTATAACTAATAAAAAACCGATTTTGGCATGTCGAATCACGTAAGAAGTACACGGTGTCGCCAGCTGATAGCTTCTTTTGTCTGACAAAGCGGCTCCATCCCTTAGTCATGACATAGCTCTGGCTGCTACTCCAGTAGGAGAAGCGGAAATGCCAGTGCTCACCGGTCGCACTATCCTGAAAGCTGAGCTGTGTGCCAGCAGTTGGAGCTTCCAGACGTGGGAAATGGCGCTCGGCATGCTGCTTTGGGACAACAAGGCGGTTGAGCTTGCCAACATCACTTGGAGTAACGACTTTCTCGAATAAGGGTTCGATATTGAGATCGTATATTTTGAATTGAGTGTTTCGTTGTTGAGATTCAGCTGGCTTGATTCTGAAATTAGGGTTTATGTCCTTATAAATTCGGTTGGAATTGAAGTTAGCCTTTTCATCTTTATCACATTGTTTGAAAATGAAAATTGGGTTTTGTAATAAGGGAAGGTGTGGGGTTTTTGTTGATACTTCAGTGTCCATTTCAGCTTCTGTACCTTCTGTACCTTGTGGTTTCCAACAAGGGAGGTGTTGGATATATACTCGGGCGCTTTAGGGGGGAGGGATGGTGATGAGGGTGGATATATGATTTATGTCTGATGTTGTTAAAGATGAAAGGAGGATTTGAAAGGGATATTTTGGGGCCTTTGCTTTTCAGAAGAACTTATCCCTGTTAGTTGGGAAGTATAGATTGTATCTATTTATATTGCAAGAGGGAGAGAGAGAGGGGAGTATAGGGGAGGTGGTTTCTGACGTACAGTTGCTGGAAGAAACCACTTTTACTAATAGCTGGTTTGATAATAATTAACTCATATCGTTTTATTTGAAATATTTGTTATTGGTGTTAAGCACTATGGTACAAAGAAATGGCATATATGGAAAGTTGATTAATATCATCTCACATATATGAAAAAGTTCAGTGATTCTTGTCTGATATTTATGATAAAATTGCTTATGTTCTTCTATCAATAATGTTAGAGATTGTTTCAGGCTTTCAGCATATCTTTTTTTGTTAGTAACAATAGACTAAAATTAGTTAAATTGTTTGCAAGCCAACTGACACACTTATTTTAAAGAAATAGATCATTGGTTGTCGGTTTTGTCGATATTGGAAATTTGGCTTGAGAGTGCATTAAGTCGAGCTCCTGAACTATGATAGAGTAGAATTGGCTCGGCATGTTTAAACTCAAGTGCAACAAACTAGTAAAAGAAAAATTCTTTTCTAAAAGAAATTTCTGTTGCGAATATGAATTCGTTTTTCATACACGCTGTTGGTAGCGGACAACCTCATGTCATAGTGGATAGCGGGTAGCTGTCATTTAGCGACCGCTATGGGATCATAACGGGCATGTACAAATGTTCTTATTTATTACATCATATACATATTTTTAATTAAAAATTAAATATTATATTACTTTATATGCATGTTATAATAGTTAAATTTAGCACATATACTTTACAATCTATTATTGCAATAGACAAATCTCATTGTACTTAATACAGGATCAAGTCAGACAGAGTTTATATGACAAAGATATGTTTGTAATACTGATTCTATACTAGCAAATAATAAATTGTGTCGCTATATTTTTCTAAAATACCATTATAATGCATCTATATTTTGCTAATTTTTATTATTATAGCCACCATAAGAAATAAAAGGCCAAAAATAAATACAATTTTAAGTAATATTACTATATACCAATGAACACTGCTATAACGGCACTTTTTAATTTAGCACCGTAGCGGTCTACCAAGTTGTACCGCTATAGTGGTTCATAGCGCCGCTATTTAAATCACTGCTTATTTTCTAAAAGATATAACTAAAAGTTCTTGTTTCTTATAATGGTTTATTAATTATGGCTATTTCACATGAATAGACGTGGTCGATACAACTTCACACTATGCCATTTTTTTTATTAGTACCGGTTAAATATAGATTATTAGTACCGGTTGTCAAGCGGTACTAATAATAGGGGTGCTAAAAGTAATTAAAAACCGGTATTAAAAAGCCGGTGTTAAAAACGCACTGTAATTCGCGAGAAAAAAAGCGGCGATCTTTAGTACCGATTTTTAACTAATGATCGGTACTAAAGATAACATCTTTAGTACCGGTTATTAGTTAAAAACCGGTACTAAAGATCGTCGCCTTTTTTTAAAAATATTTACTATCTTTAGTACCGATTTTTAGGCTAAAACCGGTACTAAAGATATCTTTAGTACCGATCATTAGTTAAAAACCGGTACTAAAGATCATTGTAAAAAAAAATATTTCTGGGGCTAGCGTCCTATTTTGCTAGCCATCAATTAATACCCATATACCGGTATAGCACAATTCACAATCTATATATTATACAAATAATTTACGTACACAATCATACACAATGAAATAAATAATAATTCATACACAATAATTTAAATAATAATTAACCTAATTTCAATTATACAAATTTCGAGTTTGAACCCAATTCCAAAATCCATTAACAAAAATTAACCTTAATTTCTCGGATTTAACCATTTAAGACAAATATTTAACCAAAATCCATTAGCAATGAGAGAATGGTGTACCTTACTCGTCGTAGAGGTGGCGCAGTCGAGTCGAGGGGCAGTCTAGTCGATGGAGAGAGAGTGCAGTGAGAGAATGGCGCAGTCGAATCGAGGGAGAGAGAGAGAGGCAGTGGAGAGGGATGGAGAGGCACTAGATTGAGAAGGAAAGGCAGTGTGGAGAGAGAAGAGGCAATGGATCAAGAGGGAGAGACAGTGGAGAGGAAGAGAGTCGAGAGAGAAGAGGCAGCAGCTAGGTTTTGAACTTAGAAAAATTCTCACGGGGAGAGAGGCAATTTAATTGGTTTGGGCGGCATTTCTAAAAAACCGGTACTAAAGATAATATTTTTAGTACCGATTTCTTAGAAAAATCGGTACTAAAGATAGACATAATTTTAATTTTTTTTTGACAACCCTTTAGTATCGGTTTTTTATTAAAAACCGGTACTAAAGATAAACTATTTTTTTATTTTTTCCGCCAACATTTTAGCACCCGGTACTAAAGATAAAGTCTAACAATTACGAAACTGCCACTGACTATTTTTTATACCGATTTTCTTAAAAATAGGTGTTAATGTAGCGGTGCTAAAATTTTTTTTTGGCGTAGTGTCACTTATATTATATGAGCTTAACAGGCCCTCATATTTTACCACATAACATGCATCAATTATTTTTAATTTGCGCATGTATGAGTAATATGCATTCCATTAATCTCTTTCGTTAGAAACTAGTGATTTAAGGACAAAGATACATTTTAGCAGAGAAAAGCAATCTTTGGATTTCTGTCAATGGATATGATATAGTTCCGTATATGTATTTTCATATCCGTATCTGTTAAAATTTTCTTTATCTATTTTCTATTCGTATCCACACTAATATTACCTATTAAGAATTAATGATAAAGGTAGGATAATAATAATAATAATAATAATAATAATAATAACAACAACAACAACAATATTAATATTAATTCAATAAAAATATATAATATGGATAAATAAATAACATCAAATAAATACACCAATAAAGTACAATATTTGATAATAATTTAGATATAACAAAATCATGCAATTTATTTTCATGTCAATTGACATTAAAAAATTATATAACTAATTATAAATTATACATTATCAAATAGAATAGAGTTGCAAATCAATTTTTTTTATTAACATAGACAAATTGTTAGGAACTCAAGTCCATGTGCAATTTTAATTTTTTATTAACATTTAACAAGCAATTAATACGCACGAAAACAGATCTAGTTATTCAAGTGATTAACACATAAAAGGAGAAGCGTAGGAGATAGTTACCTCTTCCGAAATCGTATCCGGAAGGCTCAAATCCAATCACTTGGAGTCGGTGGCGTGCTCGTCCCCTCACGGCTGCCTCTGGTTGCCTCGAGTCCACCTAGGAGATTAACCAAAGTCTCAAGACAAGTGCTAGCTTGTCCGAGACGATCGCTAATTCCCTGTTTTTCCTTCGCGTGCGATTAACTGATTAATATGAGGAAGGAAGCGCTCAACGCATGAGCTAGAGAGAGGAGAGGAGGCACAGATCCACAAGAGGAAAACCTCTTTCTCTCTTGTGTAGCCGTCGGCCAAGAGAAGGGAGAGAGAGAGTAGGATTTGTGCTGACTTGTTCCCAAAGAAACAATCAATATATATATATAACGTTTCCATAATTAGATTTCTCTCTTCCTATTTTCTCCTGGACGAAATTGCCCCTAACAAGGCCGAAATTTTCAGAGGTTAAGTGGGTCAAATCCATATGATATAGTGGCCCATTAATTCACTCTTTCAATTCATCTCATATCGGGCTTTCAGTTAACTGATTAACTAAAAGGCCAATTAGCTCAGTATAATAAATATGCGTTGAACTAACTTAATTATTAACATATTAATAATTAATTTGGAATTAGCATATGCATTATATTATTTTTATATGATCCATTTGAGTTAATTAATTATAATGGTTCATAACAGTATATAATTAATTAATCAACTTATTATATATTCGCAGTACTCGCTACTGCAAATAAACAAATAATGCACGTATGGTTAAAGTCCTATTTGTGTGACCCTTTGAGGATTTATGCTATGTTGGCCATGGAAAATAAATCACCATTTAATTCCATTAATCATAAGCGGTATCTAGCAATACGTTATGATTTCCAATTCGCATAAATAAACATTGTATCAATACACTGCTTCAATCATGCATAAGAAATGATATCTTATTATTTTGATTCTTATGTCACATGATATCCTTGTATAATCCAAGATAGGAATGTGTCATTCTTACAGTTTACACGTTTCTTGATCCAGAGATGATTGCATAAGTTGCTAGCAAGCAATCCATCTCCATCAAGGGGCCCAGTAGATATCATCACTTGTTAGGTGAACCAACGAGGGACATACGGTTGTCTTGATGACCAGTTTCTCCTAGCACAATTCAAGAGAACATAAATAAAGTCCGTATAGCAGCCCTTATCAGGAATCAGCGTTAGACGATATTTATAGAACCTATCATCATGTGGAGAAACTGAACCATCTCAAACTCAGAATCAAACACATGAAATAAATAATGGCACATAACACAATCCATATATTTATTTCATTGGGTCATGTCATGTACTATGTTCCAGTAACATATACATATACAATTAAGTTAGTAACTCCTTACTTATGATTTGTAGAACTTAATCATCACTTAATTTGTATAATAGTCTTGTCTGATAATTAATGTTCCTTGTTAATTATCAAGACTATGGACAGTTTTGATTTATTATTGTCATTTAATCGCAAATGAAACACAGTGATTCACAATTCAGATCCTCAACCTAAATGAACTGTCAATAATAAAATCTAGGAACAAATGATCAAATATCATCAATAACATAAACTATAAAAGTAACCATAAATTGATTGGTTTCTAGGACATATCTCTAACACAAATTTTGGTGAAGATTGAAACTCAAATCATAGATAAAATACGCTCATGTGTACGGATTGTCCCCGTATACATGAGTCGTTTTTCGAAATCCAAAACTCAAATAGTCAATCCAAACCATTCAAGTTGTTCTCAATATTGAAAAACTCTTGAAGACCAAATTTTACATTTTTTCCAATTTATTAACTATATATTATGATATTTTCAAAATGGTGTGCCCGAAATACTCCAATTGAAGTGCTTTTTGAAAATATCATAACATGTAGTTAATAAATTTGAAAAAATATAAAATTTAGTCTCCAAGAGTTTTTAATATGGAGAACAACTTGAACGGTTTGGATTGACTGTTTGAATTTTGAATTTCGAAAAACGACTCATGTGTATGGGGACGATCCGTACACATGAGTACACACACACACATGTTTGTAAAATTTTACCCGTCAAATAACAGATATGAAATAATTCTTACCTGTACGTACCCTTATCTTATAAATCAACGAAAATTTTTCTTTACCCGTACCTATACCCCATAGTCTAACAAAATAAAATCTTATCTATATCCGCCTTATTGAATATGGTACGAGTAGGATTAACGGCTAAACAGATTTCATTGATGTACAACCCTACTTTGATGAGAAGCATGGATGTGTCTCTATTAAGTTGTGTGCGCGTTTATATATATATACACACATTTGTTATTGTAAAAACATGTTTTCTAGCAAGTATGTGGTTCAAAATAAAAACATGTAAATGCAAGCAGGTGTCATTGCTATTTCTTAATAACTATAGGCCAAGTTTTTGAACATTAAATATGCATAAAATAATTCGAGTTTTCGTTATATATTCTTAAAAAAAAATTTAACTTGAATACTGATCGGTAGGTTCGAAATCCGACTAAGAATTTTTTTAGAGGCATTTAATTGAAAAATAAGTCGGAGACCTAATCCAATTTATTAGATATATAGCGATTAAAGTTCGGACTATACAGTGTTTAAGCGATTTGTGATTTTGTCGGATTCAAGTCCGGGTTCAAACGATTTTTGTCGGTCAGATCAAGTTTTACCAGGTCTACATGCATGTGCCTCTTGCTCAGGATGTAAGTTAGCTGACTTATAAATTGCATACATGACCTACACAAGTTGTGCAAGCTGGTACAAAAAGGACAAATTTGTTATTTTTGTTTGTAGAGCGCAGTACTTAATTAAAAAGTCAATTAAAAGGATAAAGGTTGTTACCGCGTCTGCAAGCTAACATCCAGCTGCATAATTATCTACTAACATAGGTTTTGTTTCTTTTCAGAATTTATGTAATTTAAACATGTCAAGCATTCATGTATAAGTACAATTTGCACTTCAACCGCCGTTGTTTGGTTCCACAAGTGGTAACGTTGAGGCTTACATGATTCACATTTTATATATATAATGATAAACAAAGGAAGATTTAATATTCACCCCTATAGTGAGCCTACCTACTATTTCAGAAAAGGCCCGTGTACTAATTTCACGTTACCAGCAAAGATACTTCATATATTTGCGTTTTGGAGCTAGTAAGTAAAATCAAGCTCTAAGACAATCAAACAATCAAACATTAAAAATAGAAAAATGGATAATTAATTAGTTCCAAAAATAGAAAATTTTTTTATGCACCTTATTTCCCGCATCTCCCCTCCCCTCACCCCGCGTCTCCCTCACCTCCCTCTCTCTCTCATCTCCTTTGTGCCTCACCTCTCTCCCTTATCTCCTCTGCGCCTCATTTCTCTTTTTTTCGCAACCTAATAAATATACTCCCTTCTAAAGAATAAATACTCTCTTAATACAAATAAAAAACTCCCTTATAATATACAACTATGTCTACTCAGCTTCTGTCAAGGTTTCAAAAAAAAAAAAAAAAAAACTACGTGACTTATATAAAATACTCTCTTATGAAAATATATATACTTCTCGAATCTAATTAAAATACTCTCTTGAACCCATTAATTACTCTCTTATAATGTTTACTTAATCGCATAAATAATTACTCATGTTAACTTATTAGATACTCCCTTCATCTTATTAGTTACTTTCTTACCATTAATAATATACTTCTATAACAAAACATAAATAATTTCTCATTTTTACTAGTTAGATACTCCCTTTTTAAATATAAGTACTCCTATAATACAATAAAATACTCACTTATATACTTCCATACTAGAACATTAATGTTCATTCTTACAACATAAAAATATTAGATACTCTTTTATATGTATTAAATACTCTCTTAAAACTTATTAGTTACTCCATATATATATATATATATTAGATACTCTCATGAATAGTGTTCTAAAAAAAGCACAGCGTGTCCGAACACGGCACGGCATAAAGGTGGTACGACACGGCAAGACACGGACACGGCACGAGAACTTCATGTGTCGTGTCTAACTTTGATGAAATAAACACGACACGGCACACGAATTGTCCGGACATAGCACGACACGACACGAAAGATACGACACATATTACAGACACGCCAAATACGAAAAGGAGACACACATTAAGCGTTATAGAAATACAATGGATTTCTCAATTATGTACATACTATTATATTTTTTTTTCCATAAATATTGTCAAAGATACATTTAATCATAAATCAATGATTATTAATAGACTTATTTCCGAATAAAGCACTTTTTAATCGTTAGAATTGGAAATCAAAAGATTACGATATAATTAGGGTGATTCAATAATTAAATCACAAACAAAAGTAGAAGGGTCTAGAGTCATGCGCAAATTAAACATAGAAATCTATCTATGATTTATCTTAAAAAGAATCAAATAATTTTTGTCATATCTTGTATTGTTTTGATAAGGATAGTATAAATTATTCATTGTCTCAAAAAATTGAAATAATTTTTTACTACTCTTGTACTTTGAAATTCCCAATATTCATTTCTCTCCTGTTGTTTAACGGATCAGACTAGCAACAATTTGGCGTTGAAATTTGCATAGGCTTGAAGGTGCAAGGTCAAAATACTTGGTTGATCGGTGTGCCCTCTTAGAAGAAAATGAAAATAGTTGTGTACCTTTTCATGAGTTTGGTTTATTTTTTAGTAAAATAATTACTTAAGTCCGATAAGAAGTTGTTCAAAATATTAATCTATTATTAAAAATTAATCTATATTTTAATTCAATGGTAAAGCACGTCTACTTTTTTTATTTTTGACGTATTTTATTAAACATAATTTTTAAATTTCATAAACAAATTACATTCATGTCAAAAAGTTAAACGTGTCTGAACACGTCACGGCACGGCACGGCATGTCTAAAGAAGACACGACACGAGGACACGAGGTGTGGTGTGTCCTTAGGCGTGTCGTGTCCATCTCTTAGGATTTAGACATGGCACGGCACGGCACGTGAAATATTTAGACACGACACGACACGAGAGATGATCCGGACACGACGTGTTTGACACGGCACGGCACGGCACGTATTTAGAATACTAACTCATGAATATGTTTAATTACTTCCTTACATATAATAATGGGAGCACGATCAACCAGACAAAAATTTGTATCAATGAAGAAGAAAGAGGGAGAGGAGGCACACCAATGATGGAAGAGTGTGAGGAATCAGAGAAGGGATGAGAAGCAGGAAGACGAGACACGTGAGAGGGTGAGGAGAGAGGTAGCGCATGAGGGTAAGGGGAGAGGGATTTGCGCGGGTGAAAGAAGAGGGAAAAGGAATCACACACACAGAAAATGAAGGGAATCGCGGGCAAGAGGTAAGGGCAAAGATCACGTGAGAGGATGGAGAGGCACGCTCTCCCCTCCGATTGCTTGATTGCGCTAGATTCTGATTGCGCAGAGTAATTCTCTTTGTCTTTTTCTACCTAGTGAGTCTTCATATTTTTCGTGAACTCCAATTTTTGTTTTATTTTGGTTGAATTAACCATATAAATTTTAAAAAAAATAGAAATACATATAAATCCACGCATTTGTTCAAAAGGACCATTTAACAAAATAAACTGTACCACCCTCTTTGACCGTAAAACATATTTTTTCTTAGTTTATGCGCATGTGCTGGACTTCTTGAAAAAAAAAAAAAAAAAAAAAAGAGAACTCCAAATCAAAGATATATATACTTTTTTATTATTGAAGACGTACAAAAAAGGTCGCCCATCTGTTTGTGACTATTCAGTGAGAATTAAAACTAAACATCCGTATGTGGGCCATCTAAATTCTTTTTGCCTTTGGAAAAACTTTTGACATTTAATTAATGTATATGTTTATTGCGAAATAAAAATGTTGGGGCAAATCAACATTCATGAACTGAGCCTTACGTAGCATTTCATTTCAAGTAACGTATCCATAAAAAAATCTTAAAATATATCCTCACTTAAACCTTTTAAATTTTCTTTTTTGAGAATATCCGAACTACTCATCTATTAATTACCATCTAGCAGCTTCTTAATTTGAGCCTTTGGCGTAACTTTTGACATACAATATGTATATATAGTTCCCATTGGCGAATATAAGTAAAATTTGCACAATCAATTTTTATTATATCTTTACTTGACACATTGGTGAAACTCGAATATGCAAATAAAATATAAAATTAATGATTGATTTGGAATAAATTTTTGCATAGTAAGAAGAAATTATTGATCGGATTTTTGGGCAAATTGTTGGAACAATACCATTATATTATATTTGATAAATAAATTCAAACTTCGAAACAGTCGGACATGCATGGTGCGGGCTCAATTTATGGGCATTTTGTTCGGTGATCATTAGCACGTACATCTAAAATATACTAATATATATAATGTCATCACAAAGAATTAGAGTGATGTCATAGCCAATGGATCCGATGACATACTAAAAAAAACAAAAGCATTAAATGAAAAAGTGTAAACCGAGCAACTAAGTCATCACTGAACAAAAAATAAATTTTAATATATCATGAAATTATATATTAAGATAGAAAGGCTATAAAGAAAATTTTTTGGGCGAACCTTTGACCTAGAATCCTTAGATAATAGAGCAGCACCCTAAAAATTTCCAAGTGGACTTTATTCTAAAGACTTGACATCCCAAACCCTGGTTATTTTGAATATATCTAGTTAGCCCTCAATTTTTCAGTTTTTGTTATATAGCGGGTGAAAATTATTCGGTCCTATTGTTGTTTGAATCGAAGACTACTGATGTGTTTGAATTGTTGAGAAAATTTGCTATTATTTGAAGAGATACTATCTCATAAAAAAGTGGATGAAACAAGATCAAAAGTGTCAGCCAGTCGGGAGCTCTCTTTCGGTCGCATTACCAGACCTTAAAAAAAAAATATGAAATTATAATTAAAACAAATACTATTGTAAACAGACCATTTACTTAATGATTATTTATATATTCAGAAATTACACTCTTCTTTATAACTATTTAAAAATTCTAGCAATATTCTCACTAATCACTCCGCAAGATATATACTATTATTTGATTTTGTTCTCATGCTATATTTTCAACGATCCAAACACAATTTAAGCATACAGTACTTTCGTTCTACCTTACTTTTTTAGATATTCACAAATCACAAATATCCCTGAACAATCAATAAATTGCTATACATACAATCCCACATTTTAGGTTTGAATATTCAGCTTTTACTCTTAAAAAAAAAAAATCAGCTTTGAAATAGAACAAAAGAAATATTTTGATTAACTGGCATTCTGTTTAAATATGTAGTAATTTTTTTTTTGTCTTTTTGACAGCTTATAGCCCGTTGACCAGCTAACAAAGTATTTTTATATGGAGGGATTGACTTCTGGTCCATGCCATCCTTTTCCATAAATAGAATTGACGACAGGATTATTGAATCCTTTTTATCTTACTCTTTTGCAAATGGAATATACATCAAAGATAATTCACCAATCATTTTTGCAGGCGGGAAATTCTAATTCAGAGAACCTCTCTAGTACATTCATCTTTCACATTTCAGTTGGCAACAACAAACAAGCAAACCATAATAAATTATTATTTTAATGCATTAAACATTATTAAACCCTTCAACATTTTATTCCCCGACTTACACTCGATTATTTTTTACTAACTTTTTGTAAAGTAGTAGTAATAATAATAATAATAATAATAATAATAAATGGACACATATTTGTTTGATTCAGACGAGTGCTAATTTTGCTTCAAAATAGTTTATTTCAATTCAGAAATTATATATATATATATATATATATATATATATATATATATAATAGAGTAATTCAAATAATGAGTTCGATTGTTCAAAATAAATCTATTCAAACAATAAATAAATTTTCTTTATAATAATATGCATTTTTAAAGTGTCTGGACTCTGGATAATGAACTTAGAAAATTAAGACAACTCACAAATTAATATAAATAAACATGATAGTCGTCCAACATTACACAATTTTTAACTCAGCAATTATCCTCGAGTTACTTACTAAGTTGAAGCAAAAAAAATTTTGATAATCATGTACTAGTATTTCAGTTGCCGATTAATTAATCACCGTGTCAGAGACCTAGAAGTTAGAACCAACAATGCCATTTTGTCAAACAACTAGTGTTTAGATAACAGTTTTCCCTATTATCTAGCTGACAACTTCCACTTTGGGTATTGTTTTTTTTAAGTTAAGCAATCGTCAATTCTGTTAGAAAATCGACAACCCATATCGAATGCGGAAGAGTGTTCAAATCTTCTCTTAATACGAGTTCCCTCCGCATCATGTCTTGCACCGTGTGGTCTCGCTGTGTCATAACCCCATCTTCTACTATCGTCAGTGGAGATTGACAACAATCTCACATTATTCAGTACAAGTACCAAACTCAACTTCTTCTCATCATCGGAATCATCAATCCGACTAGATGAAAAGATCTCTCTAATGGTGTTTGATCTTAAGGAGCAGAATAAATTTTGGAGTATATGGTCTCTCTATGTCTCACATTTAAGTCTCTTATTTGTCCTCTATTCAAGAGATTAGTGTTTAACTGTTTATAAAGAGCCACATGCATCTATTCATCAAGAGATGTAAATAGAGAGTGTCAGCCTGTAAACAGATTTGACTCGCTACCCATTCTACGGTCCACAGCAGACTCTCTGTGATTCGTAACAGCGTTTTTACACTTCAATTTTCAACAAGTTCTAACTATGAATCAACTTTTTGGTCATATATGTATATGTATGACTGTAAGATGGATAATTATGTAGAATACGGCCGGTTTTCAAGAAATTAATTATTAGCTATATATAATATAATTTTTCACCCAGTTGCTGTATTCATATTATAGATGAAATACGAATAATATTTTTTATTTATATTATTTACAGTTATCAAGATTTTGTTTTCTCAATAGATGATTTTTTTCAAAGAAAACTAAAATGGCTTCCTCAATTTTGATATGTGTTTGTTTTAATCTTCAGACCACTTTTTTCTCCATTGTCATTTTTCTGTCAATATGTGGACTCTTATCCAAATCCAATTGCCAACCTTGGACTTCACTTTAGATCGGTTTAATTTCTGGGTATCGAACAGAGGTTCAAGAATTAAACACCGGGTGTGATATGCACCATCCAATCAAAAAACATCCAAAACATCCAACACTCTCTAGCGCCCTCCCTCTCTAATTTTTCACGTGATGACGTCATCAATCCGCATGCTGACGTTATCAATTCTCATGCTGACGTCATAAAAAAAAATTAATTTTTTTTTGTGCTAACGTCATCAAATGGACAGAATTTTTTGTTCAGTTAGATGCGTTAAGGGATGGGTTAATTTGCGTTAAGTGTTCAGTTTGATGCAGTCGTAATATGAAGTTTTAAGTTTTTGTGTTCAGTTAAACACGTTAAGGGATAAATTTAAAGTTTTTATGTGTTCAGTTAGTTGTAGTAAAAATTTGATTTTGTAGTTTTTTGCAGCAGAAATTTGATTTTGTAATTTTTTGTGTTCAATTAAACTACTTAAGGGATAATTTAAAATTATTTATGTGTTCAGTTAGATGCATCCGTAATTTGAACATTGATCATTTATTAAAAATAATATCCATTATTTCAACAAACTGAACAATTCTATTAATAACACATCCATTAATAATAAGACAAATCCTATACAGTTTTAACCACTACAAGCTTACATAATTCATCAACTCTTCTTTCGATTTCTTCTGCACAACTCCTTTCGTCTTGTCCTGTAATTCCTACACAAAACAAAACAAAATACAATTAAGACCAATTACTAATTAAGTGCTCTAATAATATTTAATCCTTTCAGGTTATGTGAAGTTTTAAAAAAATACATAATGAAACAAGACGATCCCTTAGAAATACTAACTTAACATATATGATGACTAACTAATTCATTAGGGAAATTAAACAATTAATTAGTATATCTGAACACTTAATGATAATTAACTTAATCCATAATTACAATTAACTGAACACTAATGACAACAAAGTAATAAATACCATGCAGATTGTTGTAATTGATGTAATTGATCCCTAGAGGCAATAAGAAAAACATATATGGACACTAACTGAACACTTATATAGCATGGTTATTCTCCTACTCACCTAGGGCTCGTTTGGATGAGTTAGGAATAAGGAAGGAATAAGGAATAACGTTGGAAAGTGTGTAACTTTATTGGGGAGTGTGTAAATTTGTGAAGGAAATATGAAGGATTTATGCCTAGGCGGAAATTTCCGCCCAATTCCCCTTATTCCCACACCATCCAAACGCCCCCCTAGATGTAATTTAATTGAACATATATGGACACTAACTAAACATATATGAACACTAACTGAACACTTGTACAACAATGTCAGAAAAATGAATGTATGCCATTAATTGATGTAATTGATCCCTATATGCAATAAAAACAACATATATGAATACTAACTGAACACTTGTACAACATGGTTATTCTGCTACTCAACCCTATTGTGAACACTGTGTGACTGTCCATATCAATTGATGTAATTCTTCCCTAAATCTTTCAAAACTGGATTATTAAAATCATTCCAAATAGCTCCAATTGCTACAATGAATTCCCGTTTCTTCAATCAAATAAAATTGAAATCAACCATTAGATTTCACAACATAGTTCTTGCCCATGAATTGAGGTTCTGAGAGGTTCAACTGAATATAATCAATGAAATAACACTTCTTGAATTAGAACTAGGAACAGTCTTCTAAACTGGGAAATATATAAATCAAAGTCCAATAATGAGTAGGATCAAAATTGGGTATGATTTTGAAACAGGAAGTGCAATTGAGATACCTAAAATAAATTTTACAAGTATTGAATAATGTCATCACTGATATGTGATATTCTTTGCAGACCTGATGCTTGGAAAAGAATTGGAAAAGAAAAAATATATATAAACAAGCATTTGCCTGAGTAATTGCAGCGATATGATACCAATATTGCATAACGGTCCGAACTAGAAGAACTGCTCTTTGGTTCAGAAACCATGGACTTTAGAGGCAGATTTGAGGAATATGAGCCTGGCCGTGAATTCAACAGAGATGAATTTGTCTCATAGCCTCCCTTGGTATCTCTATGCAGTGTCGTTGCTGGCTTCAGAATGAAAGAATGCTCCTCACCTCTCCTGCATTTAACAGCAATTTGATTTCACCATCTCTCTCTATAGGATATACTTTGATTTTACAAATTCTATCTAATAACTATGTTAATAATATTGAAGAACTAAAACTCCACGTAAAGTTTAATTTCAACATAAAATTTAGGTGGTGAGAGACAGTTGAATAATGCATACCTCGTAAGATCGATCGATCTAGGTGGTGAGAGAGAACGAAGAAAAGAGGAATCACGACGAATCTCATAAATCGGATAATCCATGGCAACTAGAGTCAAAAAATTCGAAACACGAAACAATACCAGAGAAACGATCGGTCTCAGATCTACGACTTGAACGATTTCTGGGAGATCCGAAGCAGAAACGGGACAAGAGTTTGCAAGAATCGTCGCAATCAGGCCACAGGCGATCGCCGGCGTCGCTCCGCTTCGTCGAGGCTTGATTCTGAACTGAACGGGGAGAGAGAGAGAGACGGGAGCGCTGGCTGTTGCGGCTAGGTTTGGAGACGGGAGAGAATAGGAGGCGCCTCTTGGAAAAGACTAAATTGCCCCTGTTTCGGATGCAGTGGATGCTTGGATGCTAATAGATTGGATGGTATATACTAATTACCATTAAACACTGGGACATCATTTGGGCCGCCACCTCTTGGAACATCTGGAAGGCTCGAAATAGAAGGATCTTCTCGAATTTAGCTACCTCGACGGATTTTCTGCTCAAGAATATCTGTGATGATATTAATGCCTGGATCAAATATGCTTAGGACGCTCTAGGACCTTTTAGAATTTTTTAGCTTTTTTGTTTTCTCTTTACTTTTCTTTCACTTTATTGTAAATAATTTTTTTTATATTAATTTTATTGTCGGCGTGGTGATTACCACTTGACCCTAAAAAAAAAAAAAAAAGAAGATATGTGTTTGTTTTTTAAACAAAGGAAATAGGAATCTTATTTCAATTTCATAGACGTACCCACTCACAGTTCTTCAACCAATAGGGCTTATTCCAATCTTATTCGAATATTCAGTTATCCAAAAAATCTCGCATTCAAAAAAAAAAATCCACACATTCACAGACACCAAGACCCTCTCCAGAACCGGAGGGATAGTTTTACCCGCTTTCTGTGGATTTTGGAGAAATAATTCATAGCACCTAATTTGCACCCTTCAAGCTTAAAACATTTATTGAAGTCATATTTAAGTTATAAGAATGGACATTTATGCTTTGTTTAAGGTTAAATACTGTGCACTACTTAGGTATTCAGAGCATAGAAGAAAAAGCAAGAATCCGCAAATCCTTCATTGTTTGCAAACCTTTTAGTTCATCAAAATAAAGTTAAAACATTATATCCTTACATGTAGGGAAAACAACTGAAATTAATTAAATTTTTAGTTTGATATTCATTCTCAAATTATCTAGTTAAAATTTTCAGTTTGACTCGTTATTATTTCGAATTGGAGAAAAATCATTAGTTTTAAGTGTCCTGAACTTAAATGCATAAGGCCTGATAAATTGACATAAGTTATCATTGGTAAGCACATAAAAGAGTTAAGGTGCAATAACTTTAGTATAGTCATCATTTTCTTTCTTTCTTCCTTTTAAAATTTATATTACTATTAAAGAAATAGCATGAAGTCTAGAAATTTTTTTACTTTTAATGTTAATATTTAAAATTAGAAAATTTGATCCTCCATCTTTATTTTTTAAAAAAATATATAATTGTCGTTACTTCATTCTTCCTCATTTGAATTTTTAATTTGTATATAGTCGGTTTTTCACCTACAACCTCAAAAATCGTAATATCTGATATATTTTAGATAAAAATGCAGTATTTACAAGTTATTGAATCAAAAGTTGCTAAATGTATTAATGTTACTTAAGATAACAAAAGGATAACTGGTACCACTAATAGGGTATCAGTGCCGACATGAGAGTTAAAGTAGGCGTCTTTTTTTGCACTTTTTTCTGCTATACAAACTGATGGTCTGTAATAAATTTGCCTTTCATTGATAAATATTGGTGGGTTTTCCCCTCTAATTTTTTTTTAAAAAATAATGTTACATTGCAGAAGATCCAAAAGGACTCTGGAGAACGAACTCTCAATTCAACCAGCGGCTTCATAACAGCCCCTTCTTTTTCAATAAATTGTCAGTTCTTAGTATTTTAAGCAACATGTTATTGTAATATAATATATCATGGAGTACCATCTAGGTCATGGAGGCAGATCCTTTATTTAGATAGACCAATTGCCTTTGGTCCTCAACATATATATATTCAGACATGCAAGGCATCTTGAAAACACACCAGGTTTCAACTTGGAAACTTATATTCAACAAAAGAGGGATTAGGCACAGTTAGCTAAGTTCTAGATGAATTGTACAAAAACGATTAACTACCTGGAGGCATCCAATCAAAATATTTTGACTTCTTTTCTATTTGCAATTGACTATTTGAACAAGATAGTTAATCCAGGCCAGCCAGGTTTTCTTTATACATTATATTTTAGGCCTATAACAATCAGGAAACTAGAAATTGTATATATATTCACTCGAAAAGTATTCGTACGTATAGAGATTTGCAAGTACGTATTTGCCAGCTTGCAGCAGTGTATTTCCTTAAATTAATCTAAAATATTTTCAGGTGTATCCTTAAACCAGTTAACTAATTATAATTTATTCTGTTGTAATTAACTATTATTAGTAGTTTCTTTTGAGGCCAGTCTGACTTTGAAAAGGGTACGAAATTTTCTGACTTTTCTGTACTATAAACATTTTTCTAAAAGTTATTTTGAAGAAAGTATACCTGTGTTTTCGCTACAACGAACCATGAGGAACTAGAATAATTCGTTGGTATTTGGTTTTGTCTGTTTATGTCCTTAGTAGAGTTTTGCTTCTTGAGTACTTGTGGAATTGGGATTAACAACGACTTCGAATTTATTCTGGAATAATATTGAAGAGGTTTTAGAATGGAAGGTTAATTATGGGCTTAATATGAGTTATTTTACTGCTTAGTATGTTGGTGGTTCTATAAAGTAAAACTTTCTTTTCTATGTTATGGCTGTATATTGTAATACAGAACCACGGGGAAGTGATCCGCACAACAACTAATTTAGTTCCGAACAACATTTATACAGTCTTATGTCAAAAATACCCCTCGATCACATCCATTAAGAAATATATTATATTTATTTCCTAGATTTACTCTAATGAGTTTCCTTTAATTATGTTTTCCTTAACTATCTTTCTCTGTATTGTTATTGTTTAAAAATTTTTGTTGCTTTTGTTTTTATTTCTATTATACTCATTAGGACAAGCTTCCATTGATTGAGAAATAACTTTGCCACAATTAATAATTACTTAATAAGTTAAATCCCTTAATCGTGCAATGTGGATTGTATTGTTGTTTTGATTTTTGAACCATATTTTTCATTTTTTTATGATAAATAAGAGTATTCAATCACTTATGTATTTTTTTTTTGGCACGGTGAAGATGATTGTGTTGGAGTTGTGTCCTAGAAGTCAATATTTAATGACTTAATTTCTTAGTTTATGTTATTGATGATATTTGATCATTTGTTCCTAGAGTTTATTACTGACAGATCATTCAGGTTGAGGATCTGAATTGTAGATCTCTGTGGATCATTCATTAGAATGACAGTAATAAATCTAAATTGTCCGTAATCTTGATAATTAACAAGGAACATTAATTATCATAAAAGATTAGTATGCAAGTTAAGTGATGATTAAGTTCTACAAATCATAGGTAAGATGTTACCAACTTAATTGCATATGTGTATGTTATTAGAACATAGTACAGGACATGATCCAATGAAATAAACATATGGATTGTGTTATGTGTCATTGTTTATTTCATATGAGTTTGATTCTACGTTTGAGATGGTTCAACTTTTCCACATGAGGATAGATTCAATAAATATCGTCTACCGTTGATTCCTAATAAGAGCTGCTATACGGACTTTATTTATGTTCTCTTGAATTGTGCGGGGAAAAATTGTTTATCAAGAAAATCGTATGTCCCTCATTAGTATACCTAGTGAGTGATAATATCTGTTTGGGCCCCTTGATGGAGTTGGATTGTTTGGCCAACTTGTACAATTAACTCTAGATCAAGAAACGTATAATCTGCAAGAATGATACATTCCTATCTTGGATTATACAGTGATATCATGTGACATAAGAATCAGACAAGGAGATACTTTTATTTCTTATGCAGGATTGAGATATTGTAGTAGTACATTATTTATGCGAATTGGGAATCATAACGTGTTAATAGATACCGCTTATGATTATTGGAATTAAATAGCGATTTAATTTCATGGCCAACGTAGCATAAATCATCAAAGGGTCACACAAATAGGACTTTAATCACACAGTGCATTATTTATTTATTCGCAGCAGTGTATTGCGAAAATATGATAAGTTGATTAATTAATTATATACCGTTGCGAACCGTTATAATTAATTAAGTCAATGAGATCATATAGAAATAAATTAATGCATTAACTAATCCCAAAAATAATTATTAATAAGTTAATAATTAATTTTGTTCAACACAATTTAATTATAGAAATTAAATAGAGCTTATGGACCTTTATTTAATTAGTAAATTAAAGGTCCGATTTGAGTACAAGAGAAAGGTTCATTAATTAATTGAATTAATGGACATTTAACACACCACAAAATAGGCTTGATAGCCCATATAGTGGCTGCCCTAATAGGGGTAAAAAGGTCCCTAAAATTTGTGGAATGGTTGGTCTATAAAAATAGATCATTTAGAGAGAGAAATCATAGCCACTATAGCATTTTCTCTCCCTCTTCCTCCTAGAACGAAAATTAGAGAGAAAATTTCAGAATTTTCATCTCTTTCTCTTGCTCTTTTCCACCTCATCTAGCTCATGTGTTGAGATTTATCCCTTCTCCATTAATTAAACTAGTTAATTGACAAAAGTAGAAGAGAGAAAACTTTGGGGATTAGTTGCTCTCCTCTTCCTTACTAGCACAAGTTGAAAGATGAGGTGATTAAACTTCTTGGTGGACTCGAGGCGGCCGTCGACGGAGGAGAAGGCGAAAGAGAGCACGCCATCAACTCCCATGCATTGGTCGAGCCTCGCGGATACGATTCCGCGAGAGGTAATCGATTCCTTCCATTTTTTCATGTGTGTGTTGATTGCTTAGCAAAATCTTTTGTACTTGATGTTTAATTAAGTTAATTAGTAACTAAAATTGAAAATTGAGCACTTACTAACAGATTGCTCTATGCTTGAGGTAGTTAGCATCTGAATTTTTTTTCCTTTTTTTTTTTGGTACAAAAAACTGAAAGCCGTAGAAGAAAGGTTGTTCGGAGAAAGAATTAATGGAGACGAAGTTGTTTGATATGAGAATTGCTATCGTCATTTATAAAAAAATAAGTTGTTCGGATCATTTTTAATGTTGTCCGGATAATTACCCAACCAAACCATGCAAATATAAATACTTCATTCAAAACACGTGAAAATGTATTAATAAATTTTAAAATTAGACCTTATGAGTAGCATGCATATACCCAAAAAAATAAAGTTCATTTGTTTTACAAACATATGGAGTCTACTTTCTTTCGTTTGCTTTTTATATGAAAAAGTACTCTTGTCAGAAGGTCTATATATTATGAAAAAAACGACCAAAGGATCTCGTTCCCTATATATTAAGCTCATTTATGATAAGCCCGTTATCACTCACATCTTACATTCTTTTTCATGAGATGTGCATATCAGCATATCAGCATATTATACATATATAAGTTTGGGGTTTCGTGAGTTGCACGTGAGCTACTGTGGTTAGTACAGTGTTCTAATCTGCTCCGTTTATTTCCGCTGGATGATCTCCTTCGTTCATTCGTTAACATGGCTGGGTTTAATATATTGTCCAAGTGGTCACGAAAGACTACCCTTTCTGTCTCCATCACCGCTTTTTCCACGCACACCACACATCTGCCTCCTCCGATTGGTCTGCGCTAGGTTCCATACAGTCAGCGCACGTCCCCTTTTGGCGTTTGATGGCATGCAGCCTGCTCTTTGGCCGCACTCTCTTCGGCTCTTTAGGGTTTGAAAGGGTACGATGGAGATGGTAATTTCTAGGATTTTGTCACTTCCCTTCACAGGCGACTATGATTTAGCACCGTGAGGTAAATGAAAATACAATCTCTTTAATTTGTTTCTCCACTTTGCAAAAATCGATTTGGCCCCCTTAATTTTGTCTTTCAAATTTGATTTTTGTCCCAATTTTTCTGCTAAAGTGTGGTGCTCAAAACAATAAAAAGCTTATTGTAGACACAAAGAAGATAGCTGGCTCTGGTTACGAGGAAAAAAGGAATTAATAGATCTTGGTTATGGCGAGTCAGGATATGAGCATGGTGAGCTATGAGTTTATTCATATTTAAAATTACAACAATTTGAATCAAGGTCACTGTAGAATTAGTGATTCACTTCTAACATAGATTGTGAGTCAGAGGATACAACATGTTGAACAATGAGTTGATTAATATTTCATATGAGAACAATTCGAATCACCTGTGATTTACAAGTATAGTCTAATTTGAATTTTTGTGATTTACAAGCATGTTGAACAATGAGATGATTTGTGAGTCACACTGCATGGAAATCTACAGCTTCTCGAGGCTTATGCAGGAAATCTTCGGTTGAGACAGGTTGGATAAAAAAAAGTCCCTACTGGTTTTGGATTGGTTTTGTAGTTTATAATTATTTTTATAACTGAGTTTTATTCATTTGAACTAACAGGCTTCAAGCCTCTCAGGTTCTAATTTGGTGTCTCTACTGGCAAGTCAAAAGATTGGTAGGTGTTTCTTTCTTCTTATGTGCAATTCGTCTAAATAATCTCTAGATTTTGAGAACTAACAATTTGTCAGATTTCTTCTTTGTTTTTCTTTTTCTGATTTCTATGCTACGGATTCCAGGTTTACTGCAGAAATATCAGAGGTAGAGGCCTTTTAATGAAGACAACAAGTAAGAACTGCTAGAAGAAGGTAATTTCTTCTTTTTTTTTTTGCTAATTGAGTTATTTCTAAGGTGTATTTTTGATATTTGTATATTTTATCATGTAAAATTCTGTTGTGTTGGTTAATTGGTTTAGGCCCAACTAATGCAGCTTTGTTAACATGCTTTGATGAAATTTAGCTCACTGAGTAATTGATAAAGGTAAGTGTTCTTTCAGATTTGTGCTTAGTAGTTTTGTTTTTCTATCAATTGCAGGTTTCTTCCAAGGATCTCAGGATTGGGGGTATCTTGCCACTGTACCTATGTGCTGCTGTAATGAGGTTTGGTGCTCTATCTCATTATTTTTTATTTAAGTACTTACAACATTGATAGTTTTAGTCATTTTTTAATTTGCGGTCTCCTTTCTCGATTTTGTTTACCAATTTCGGATCTTGGTTGCAAATTGGCCTTCAATTTTTTTTTTTTTTTGCTGCTTTGAAGGTCTCTGCTTTTACATTTGGATTTATTAGTCTATCCTGATCGGTGATGTGTTCTTCTTCATCTTCCTTTCTTCAGGTGATGCATCCTTCACACAATCCTTATTTTTTTTCTTCTTCATCTTCCTTGCAAATGACTGGATATTAGTTCAAATGAATGAAGGATTCGAGGCTTAACAAGAGTAGCATACTATATGAGATAAATTTGATAAGAAGATGCAAAGATAAACGAAGTTTTGTTTTTTGTGTGAGTTTTAAATGAATATAGTATATGTAGGTTCATTTTAGGATATCAAATAAAATATAAGTACTATGGCTGCTAGCAATAACGAGTTTATAGAGTTGGTGGTTAATTTGGAGTCTTTTTGGTTAATTACAAATACAAAATCAGTTTTCTATCCCTTATCAGTTAGAGTGCATCATACAATTGCTACTAGGGTTTATTCAATGAGGGCCACATGGTGGTAGATGAATTTGATTAACTTGCAGGCGTAATCTACAAGACATTTGTCCAAACTGTGTCAATGCAAGTATATATAGAAAATCAAAAGGTTATATATGCAACTACACTTTAGTTTATTTTGGTGATAGAAAACAAAGAAAATATCTAACGATTAATTTGTTTTACTAATCTTCTATTGTTGCTTCCATCAATTATAACGGTTGAAAATTCGATTAAAATTTAAGTTTATTTTGTATTTTCCATTGCAATGTAAGGTAATATTGAGTTGCTTCAGATGAATTAGTTCAGGTCACAGCGGACGTGTGGCTTTCATTTTTCTTATGATCGATTAGCTTCAGTCGGACCATTTAATTACCAGTACCCAGAATCGGAAATAGAAAATGGAAAAATACCAACCCAACGAATGAAATGGCTGATCCAGAAAAATCTTACAGATCACCATCCCCTTCCATTTTATTCAACTATCATCACAAACTTATACTGATCATAGAGCATGTTAACTCCCATTGTATGATATTTTACATAAAAAAATTATTTTTTTAGTTGGTGTAGATTATAGCTATTAGTTTTTTTCTCTACTGTTGTTACTGTTATCCTCCTCCCAAACATTGCAATGTATATAGAAAATGTTCAAATTGATTTGCTTCATCATATCCTTACTGATTAGGTTAAAATGTAAGGGCAGAATTGGAATAAACAAGTAATATTCTTTATAAATGTTGCGTAAGTTTTAGTTTGTTATAAAACACAGCTCTTGAGGTGACGACGAGGAACCATTGCATTGTTCGTCACTGACCTCAAGTTCCATTCTGAGATGTACACATTCAGATTAAATCTTCAGGTATACCATTTCTAAAACTATCTTTCTATCCTTTACTGTTTGGTTGGGTTGCATGTGGTTAGGACTTTCTAATGTTATGAATGAACAACAATTAAATGTTTGCACGCATTATATTTATTAGGATTATATTGAGTTCCAGCACCTTTATCTCGACTACCACTTTATATAAGAGTTTACATTACAAAGAGTTTATTGAGTTCCAAACTGTCTCATACCCAATTTCAAGTTTTCTATATGAAAGTTAACTGCTAGATGCTTATAGTTAGGTAAAGTAAGTGAAATATTCAGAGAGAAAAGGTAAAAAAGAAAATTCAAAAGTTGTGTGGTTGTTCTCAGTTCGTCAACTATAGTTGGTGCATAGAACTGTATGCTTCATTGTCATTCACCAGACGAATCTTCAACCTGTTATGCAGGGTTTTAGTAAAATAGATTTAGTTTGATGCAGGGTTTCAATGGCAGATTTATGTTTGACCAAGAGAAATATTTGTCATTGTGAATCTTGGTATTGGTCAGGCATTGTCAATGAGTTAGGAGTATTTTAATCCAAAATGGAACCTGCTCATAGAGTCAAATTTTTTCTACAATTTTTTGAGATTTTCATTCACCTTCATTTGCATTTTATAGTTAAAAGAATGCAATGTCCCTTTATTTCTTCACGGCTGAAGGTAATGGTTTTGTTTGCTTATTTACTTAACCTATTTTGCTTAGATATGATCATCCGTCTTATCTTAAATATAATTATCAATGCCAGTCTTCGTTACATGTTTAGTGCATTAGTCTCTCTTTTTCTCGAAAGTTGTTGACACAAAAATTGATATTATTGGGTGCTTCCTTTATGTATTGTGAAAGAACTGCACTAGAGTAACCAGGTACATAGCCGTAAAAGTTAAAATTTGCTTTTAGGAAGTCACACAAGATGCTCATACTGGTAGAAGAAAGAGGTAATACCACTGAAGTTTTCAATTTTTATGGGCTGATCAATTTTCTATCAGTACTTAGTATATTGCTGCAGTTCTGTAGATAATTGTGGGTGGTTAATTGTAGTTATATCTAATCAGTGTAATACTTTACTTAGTTTGTATGTACAATTAGTATGGTATGTATGGCCTCCATAAAGAGACTTTTAAACTGGTATGTATGATTGTATGCCACTACCAATGATGACAAGAAATATAGTTTTGATGCTTGCTTTATGAGATCAGATAATCCTCATGTGATTATATGGTTTTCGTGAATGCTGATATTGCCATTTGCAAGATAGCTTTGTGAGATCAGATATGGCTCATGTGATTGCATGATTTTGGAGAATGCTGATATTGCATTTGCCCATATGTATTGATCAGATATAAGATAGCTTTATGACATCACACAAGGCTCATGTGATTACATGATTTTAGTGAATGCTGATATTCCCATTTGCAAGATAGATTTATGAGATCAGATATAGCTCATGTGATTGCATGATCTTGGAGAATGCTGATACTGCATTTGCCCATATGTATTGATTAGATATTAGATATAAGATAGATTTAAATTGAGCAAAAGATAACATAGTTGGTGTGGCATTTGTTGACGGGATTGATGAAACAATTTCACAGCTTATAAACATGCATTCGCCAGCAAAATCTCATAGGATGTTTATAAGTTTTTTTTCGCAATTTATATAGAAACAAATAGATCGCGCAACGCGCGAATTTAAAACTAGTGGTATATTCATTTGCGCTTAGACCCATTATTAACTAATGTAATGAAGTCTTTTGTGGGCTTCAGATCACAAAACAGGACAATTCTTTGGGCCAGACTAGTGACAAGGCTTAGATCCAACTTTTTGGAGTAGTGGTATATCCAAATTCTGTAGCAAGGCTTGTTTTCACACATTTGAGGTAGATTGATCCACCTCATCTCCTTCCAAAAGACTAGTGTGATCTTTCGGAAATTGGCATCACAAAACCTAATGTTGCTGGAGGTTTGGAAATTGGCATCACAAAACCTAATGTTGCTGGAGGCTTTGTTACTTTTTTTTTTTTTTTTTCAAATGTTTATATTATAAGGTTTTATCTGGATTGACAGGAAACAATATGTTTAGATTAGTTACATTAGTAGATGTTTCGAAATAATATTTGGCATTTGGATAGCAGCTGATCGTGCCAATCTGCTATTTCAATCAAAGGATGCATTTTTTTTTTAATATCATCAAAGGGTGGATTAGCAATTATTATAAAACACATAAATTTGCGTACTAACATCGCTAATCCAGCTCATGATCATAGCCTACTCCACTAAAATAGCGGTTTGAAAAATACTAATTAGAGAAAATCGGTGCAACAAATTGTCAAACATTTTAAAATCGTTAAATAATAGATCAAATGACATTACTATTTTACTTTACCATAATTTTCAAAATGGTCACATGGATTAATAACAACCGTTTGTGTTTGTTTCCAAAGGGGGCAGTATTCTTTAGGTACCTATCGCTAATAGGGGTGATTTAGGATCTAGCATCTGTTTGGTATTTTTATTTTATTTTATATATATATATATATATATATATATATATATATATAGAGAATGGCTAATGTGCCACGGGTGGCAATGCCACCCATTTTCTTTTGAGCCATTTTTCAATATCTAAAATTCAAATGGTCGATCCAAACCGTTCAAGTTGATCTCTATATTGGAATATCCTTGAGGACCAAATTTTACATTTTTTCGAATTTTTTTGCTATTTATTATGATATTTTTAAATTGGAGGGCCTGAAATACTCCAATTATAATGTTTTTTGAAAATATCATAATAAATAGCAAAAAAATTCAAAAAAATATAAAATTTGGTCTCCAAGGATATTCCAATATAGAGATCAACTTGAACGAATTGGATCGACCATTTGAATTTTGGATATTGAAAAATGACTCAAAAGAAAAATGGGTGGCATTGCCACCCGTGGCACTTTAGCCATTCTCATATATATATATATATATATATATATATATATATATATATATATATATATATTTTTGCTATGGTGAGTTGCAACTCACCAAAGGATCGGTGAGTTGCGATCAAAACTGCTAGACATAGTTCAAAATGACCGATCCAAACAATCCAATATGATCTTTTTATTAAAATCTCCATGCTGACAAAATTTTATATTTTTTTGAGATTTTTAAGTATTTTTTTCGGAGTTTTAAAAACTATATAATTTTGCTATGGTGAGTTGCAACTCACCAAAGGGTCGGTGAGTTGCGATCAAAACTACTAGATATACTTCAAAATGACCGATCTAAACCGTCCAATATGATTTCCCTATTGAAATCTCCATGCAGACCAAATTTTACAATTTTTCAAAATTTTTAAGTATTTTTTTGAAATTTTAGAAAATTGTTAATCTAATTAGTTCTGGACCGTTAAAAAACAGCAGTTTTTAAAAATCCGAAAAAAATATTTAAAAATCTAAAAAAAATATAAAATTTTGTCAGCATGGAGATTTTAATAGGAAGATCATATTGGATTGTTTGGATTGGTCATTTTGAACTATATCTAGCAGTTTTGATCGCAACTCACCAACCCTTTAGTGAGTTGCAACTCACCATAGCAAAACTCTATGTGTGTGTGTGTGTGTGTGTGTGTGTGTGTGTGTGTGTGTGTGTGTGTGTGAGAGAACTGTTTGTTACTTAATCGTGCAAACAATCTTATAAAGCTGGTGGAAACAAAGGTAACAAGGGATGGCAATCAAAAAGTGTGCTTCTTCTCAGATTGTCATAATCTGGTAAAAGCAATCTTGGAGTCGAATACAAATCAGGTACCTTCTTGGCAATCAGTTCCAGCTGTACAATGTGCCAGTAAGTTGATCAATGCTAGACCTGAGATGTACCGAGTGAAACATATGTGATGCAGTTCAACTAGCACACAACATTGCGAATTGGGCAAGGAAAAATAGAATGGTTGGGATGCAGGAAGAGGTGCAGGTGGATATGATGAGAATATGTGATGCAGGAGGACAATTAGATGGAAGATTCTTTAAATTGAGAACGGACCAATGAAGAAACAGCCCTTCAGCTTTAATTGTTGTACTTTTATTTTATTTTTTTTAGCAAAATTAATTCAATTGATAGGCTAGCTTAGTGTAGGTCAATTTCAATGCTTGGTAGGGGTATGTTATCTTGGATTAGAGGGAAACCTGGGCTGTTTTTCTTTCTTTCCCGTTCATTTGATTCTGGTAGCAATTAGAACAATTGTAATGTGTTATGAATTGTTTTTTATTAATGAAGTAGCTACGGCAGTTCATCAAAAAAACAAAAAAAAAAAACAAAAACAAATCTTATAAAGCTTTCGTGAAGAAATGAAAGACGGCGATTAGGTAAATAATTCACTATGTTTTTAAAAAAAAAAAATTAGGCCAATTATTTTTAGACCGCGGTGTTTAGACTACTAGGCCCACCATTTCTATTTCAGAATTTGCTTTTGCTTCTCATAAATGATAACTGTCATCTTCAGGTTTGTCATCCATTGCCATCGTTAAACACAAAGTGAACACATAAAACAGACAAGATAAATATATAGACGATCAAAGTGAACACTTACAAACAAATAAGTGTGTCATCTCTTGTTCAGATTTTTATATGTATATTCAACTTATTTTTATTGAACTTATTTGTTTGTATGTGTTCACTTTGATCGATATATATGTTCACCTTATCTATTTTATATATTCACTTTCTGTTTAGTGATGGCAAGGAATAACAAAACCGCATACAGCAGTAATCAATTTCCATTCCTCTCGTTTCTTTCTCCTCTCTTACGCGTGTCGTCTGATTTTCTTCAGACAGATCTGATGATGATATTTTCTGTAACCTCTCTCTATTTCTATCCTTCTATTTCTTCTCTCTATTTCCGTAACCTCTATTTCCTACCTTCTCTCTCATCGACGACGGAACCACATCCTCAGCAGCCAAATTCTATTTTTTTTAATTTTTCAACATTTTAAAATTCAAATATTGAATCCAAACCGTTGATCTTGTTCAATTTTATAGGCGATGCATTTTCATATAAATTTTATAAAATTTAGAGTTGATTTGATACTTGATTAAGTGACCAAATTATGAACGTATTAGAATTAATCAGTGATAGTTAACCAGATTCGTTCATTTATTGACCACTTAATCTAGTATCAAATCAACTCCAAATTTCATAAAACTTATATGAAAATGCATCGTCCGTAAAATTGAACAAGATCAACGGTTTGGATTCAACATTTGAATTTTAAAATGTTGAAATATAAAAAAAAAGGAATATGGCTGTTTGGAACAGCCAAATTCTTGGCTGCTGAGGATGTGGATCCCATCGACGACAAGGGATAAAAATCATTTCCACCTCTCTTTCCTTTCTCCTCCGGCACATCGCTGCCGCCGCCTCCTACACAACCGGCCGAGTCACCTTCGGCCCCTCCTCTTTCCAAACCTCCTCTCCGCCAAATTCACGCCACCCCAAAACCCTCGACAGATTCTTTGCCGAATCCTCCCCTCCTCTGACGTTCAGGTGATTTTTAGCTTTTTATTGCTTTTCTCTTCACATCTTTCCTTCCGTGGTCACAACAGTAAATAACTTTTTAATAGCTCCTTAATTTTTTCCTTGATTTCTTCTTCGAGACTTATTTCTCTGCTTTGCTTTAATGGCAATGTTATGTGTCTTCATATTCCATTTACTTTTTCGGACAGATTCTGATGATGATATGTTTACTTTTTAATAGCTAGCCTTCAGACCATTGATTTTCGTTCCTATTTTTCTCATCTTACCTTTTGAAATCCCAGTCAAAAAATCCCGTTCAGGTGCTGCCCACCTGGTGTAAGGCCTATTTTAATGCCGAAACATGAAAACAAAAGGTTTTCGAACCAGGCTTTTTTTTGCTCAATTTTTGTGTTGTGCCTTTTTTGTAGGTTGAGCTTCAATGTGACATATTGGGGGTAATTTTATTGTGCGAGTTCCTTTTCTCACATCCCGAGCAAATGAAAAAATAAAAAATAAAAAAATACTGGTGAAAACATAGTTGTGTAGGCATTTTTTTTTTTTGTTTATTTCTTTTCTTTGAACTATTGGTGCATGATACCATTGTACATGCGTAGGTTTATAAAAATATTATCAAAGAGAAGGCAATTGACAAAATATTGAGATTAGATAAGACCGAGGAGAGCTAAACTACTAGGGACTGGAACAGTTGGTAAGTAATTCATGTTAAATTTGTTATTAATGAATCTATCTTCAGTGGTTTCATTTAATGGAATGCGATTAGAATCTAAGTTGTCGTCCAAGTATTTTATACCAATGCAAACTTAGAAAGAGATTGTAATGTTTATATCCTACTTCATTAGTCTAATGAAGAAAGTTATGACAATGGGTCCATTAAACTTCATGGTTATTTATGTTCTTTGGTCTTTCCAATTAAAACTTCATCCCGGTAATTTATGTTTCTTTTGTGATCATGGATTCATGTCATTGATAAAATATCATGGAGGCAGCAATTTATGTTTCTTTCGTGATAGGTTGCTATTCCATGGCCTCCTCGAGAGCTCCTCGATTCCCTTTTGTGCTGATAGGAGCAAACCTCGGCTTGCTTTCGTTTGTTTACAGTGCTTTGTGCTCACAATATAGAAGATGTGATGCAGAAAGAAATGCAATTTGGTATTAGAGTAAAAGTTTTCAATTTTTGTGCGAGTTCCTTTTCTCACATCCCGAGCAAATGAGGTAATTTTATTTTCATTGTTTTACGTATTATCTATTTCTGCATGGAGGAATATATGATAGTGGATCCTTCTCATAATGTCATTTCCTAGGCCAAAAGGTGATTATGTTAATCAATCATATCAGTAGAACATACAAATTGCTGAACATATAAATTTGAAAAACATACTAATGGTGTTTTACTGTCCATCTTATGGGGACTAATTTTTTTAATTTTCTTTACTGGGTTGCACTTTTGAGCAATGTCTAGCTTCGAATCCCTCGCTCATATATCATAATTGTAAAAGACCGACATAACATGCTGGGCTATGACATCGTGAGGGGACAGTGCCTGGTGATTATATATGCTTCGTGGGAGGTAATCAAGTTGTGCTGGCATGATATTTATTTTGTATAATCAAGTTATGCACGATATTTATTTTGCCAGTACTGTTGGGTACTACAACCACATTGTGGCGCAAAACCCCTTCCATGCTGAAGTAATTGGATTACTGGAAACATTAAAAATGGTTAGAGATAGCTGCCGGAAGAGCAAAGTCAAGAGGTTTGTATTTTCTTTGATCGCCAAGCTTTAGTGATGGCATAATGTAGATCAATCCCTATGGTTTATGGGATCAAAATTACTTTATGACACAACATCAGTTTGCTAAGTAAAACTTACAAAATTTTTACTTAAGAAATACAACAGGATTTGACCTAACTTTATATTGTTGTGAATATTTTGACTTTTTCAATTTATCAGTAGGTTGGTTATTATGAAATTCAAATACTTTTGGTTTAAGGCCTTGTATTTGTTCAAATGCTTTTTATTTTCAAAGATTACTAGCAATCTATCAGTAAAATATATTCTTAATAAAGTGTAGGTATTACAACTACTTAGAAGGATAAGCTTGAGGTGACAGTTAAGAAGAATCATTGATCTTTGTTTAACAAATAAGGTACCAGCATAGATGAGAGGACTGTCACTGACTGGTACAACACACAACCATATTAATAACCATATAGTTAATCTATTACAATCATATATATGCAATCTTGATGATCTAGATGATCCTTTTTTATCTGTTCCAATTTTTCTTATGCATTTTAATTAGTTGATCAAAGTATAAGATTAGATTTGATAAAGTTACAATTACTTTTATGAAAAACTGACTGTGTTTTTAATTTTCTTGTAATAACAGCATAACTGTTAGAAAATACTACATGAGTTTCTTTATTAGGAGAGAAATAATATGTGGAACAATAATCAGTTTAAACTTTTTGTAATTCTAATTCTGAAAATTTAGTAAAAGATAAATAGATAATACATTATAATACTCCAATGTTTGTTTTTTTTAGAGAGTTCGATGAAAAGGAGCATCATGAGGTGGTGAGAAATTGAGAGGAGCGGTCAACCGACAGCCACATATTCAGGAGCCCGACGAAGAAATAGTACCTTTTTTATAAGTCGGGATTGTGATGATATATGTAGGTATTGTGGTCATGTATATTAGTTGGACATGTCAACTGAAGTTAATCAGGTTAAACCCCTTTTCTCTTTGCCCCTCTCCACTTATACCTTAACTAAACCAAAATCACAAACTCATTTTTCTTTGAAGCTTTATATTTCCTCCGATCTTTCTTAAAATTACTTTTATGCAGGTTATGAATGAATTTGTTGGATATTAAAAGCATCATGATATATATCAAATTAACAAAGTTGCTCTTTTAAAAGTATGACTATCAGGAAATGTTAGCAAATACTTCTTTTTTGAAACAAATCACTTCACTATATTATATGTGAGTATGAATTCAAAGCCAGTAAATCAATAAGAATATCAGAGAGCATTGTGAGTCACAATAGTTTTAGAAGTGAAATTGTGATTATTGCTGCTCTATATTAGATTATTGTAATTGAACTTACTTTTTTTATGCAACCTTAATAGATTTTGTTAAAAATGACTTATTACTTAGAACTTCCAATTTTACCCTCGATCGCTGTCATCCTCTCTTATATGTATATACATTTTCTTACTAAGAATCTAAGTGCACATGAAAAAAAATAGCTAGATAAATTTCGTAAGGAAAACTTAAAAGAATCTTTTATCTCTATGCTGGATGCTTTTACCAGTGTTGTTCCATCTTCCAAACGTGTGCTTGGCCTCTGGTAAGTCTGGACTGAACATAAGAATTGATGTTTCCTATTTATATTACGTTTTGGTTAGCTCTTTTGCAAATAAAAAATTGGCTTCGGTCTATTATTTTAGGTTTTTTTTATTTTATAATATTCTGAATGTACTTTGAGGTCGATATCGATATTGACTAATAGGATTCGAGGAAGGCTTCACGCAAAATTCGTTGCCAACTACTGGTAACAAAAAATATAATGGACGGGATTATGACAATTCATTGACCTATCAAAGTTCTCTCTCTCTCTCTCTCTCTCTCTCTCACACACACACACACACACAGCCACATGCACGTTTAAAACATATATGCAAGCTTTTTGAAACACAACATGAATCTCTATATGTTAAGACTTAAATTTCAATCTGATAAGTTAAGTATGACTAAGTAATAGAAAGTATTTAAATATTTTTTTTAGTTCATCATTCTCTTTTGAGTTTTCATTATTTATTCTATGTATCATTTTTTTATTTTTTTTATCTGTTGGTTCAATTAATTAAATGAAAAATTAGGCATAACTTAATTCGAGTAAATATTGATTGGTTTGTTCATATTTGTCATAATTTAATAAAACTGAATCCAAACTCAATATTACTACAATACATTACAAAACTTTTCTTTAATGCCTACTTTTTTTAGTTACCTACTTTCGTGCCATTTAAATTGATATTAGGTTTGATTATTTTTCTACATTATACAGTGGTTTCAAGTTGGAAGAAAATTTTGTCAAGGCAAATTTCTCAGCAAAGAGCGTTCCTGCATTTTATGTAGGTTAGTTTGTAAGCAAGGGAAGACATGTATGGGCTAGAGAGGTGGATCCCTTCTCACAATTAAAAATATGTGCCAAGTGCCATTGAGTTCGCTCGATTTGTTAATCTCAAACCGAGCTATCTACTTGCTAACTTTTTCTCAAGTGGTATGCCTCTGAATTGCACCCTTCTTATTCCTCCGCCAAGCGCATCATGTGGGTATATTTCAAATGTAATTTAATAGTTTGAGACTAAGAACAGGATTAGTTATTCATAATTACCAAATGTATGATGTAATCTTTTAAAAAGATTCAAAATTTTTTTAAAAAATATAATTAAAAATGTATGATTCTTATGCATTTAATTTTTTACAGTTCATGTGAAAAGAAAAATTTTGACATTTTGCCTTTGCACTTATATGTCTGTCGCACACAATTTAGACTTAATGACAAATTATTAGTGGTTCTTAAAATTGAAATACAAAAAATCCGCCAAGGCGCGGCGAAGCCGCGCTTCCCCACCTAGTAATATAAAAAACGAATCCTTTCGCACCGTCACGTTAGAAGTTCTATAAAACCCTCACATTTTAAAACAAATACTCAGCAACTTGTTTAAAAAATAATCACGATGCACTCAGGTGATGTCTTTTATGCATATTAAATTTGCAAATTACTAAGTGCAGCTAAATCTGTTATTATATCCTTGGTACCAAGAAACCTAATAAAATGGTTGCGCTAGCAAAAAAAATAATAATAAAATAAAATTATCAAGTGGGCCCCCCGAAATGCGTTTCCACCATGTGAGTGATCCCTATTTGTCGGTGACTGTGAGTATGTAATGCGGTAACGGCCAATTTTTTTTATTAAATTGTCCGAGCACTCTCGGACTCTCCCATAATTATTGTTCTGTTTGTACTTTGTATCATTGTATGCAAGTCTGATTGTTTAAAAAGATGAAAAAAAAAAAAAGTAGCGAAAAATAAAAAGGACAAGAAATGTAGAGAACTTGTTTTGACGGTGCCGGACCATGTGGACCATCTAATCAGAGAAATTTTCTTGGATGGTCCATAGTCAGTACAGTTTAATTATGTTATCCAAAGTCAGGCGATATGAAATCTTGTCCAACTTAAATCCGAATGTAATTTTGACTATTAAATGTGGGTTTATAGTTCAGTATATGTTATTCTAATGTGGCAAAATTATCCAATATGTTAATTTTAAAAACTCAAATTGATTCCAACCTGATTTCAATGTTAACTTCAAAACTTGCATTAATTGGAAATCTAACAGGATCTGACTCGACCGGTCTAATTGCTACCTTGTCTCTAATTGAAACCACTTCGGATAAATTTTTGTGTGTATAAAGAAGCTAATTGTATTGACAATATGCTAGAAAATCAACTAAATGAATACCTAACTTAGCAAAAAAAAAAAAAAAAAACTGAAAATATTATCTATAAAATGGATCCTCAATCAATCTGGCATAATTGAAAATTATTTTGTCATCCATCAAGTAGTTACAGTTCAGTTTTGTCAGTGTTTACTCGATTATCAAATAATTTTTAAATTGAATATCAAGTTGATATTAAAATACATATCCAAGTTATAAGATATATATTAGTATTTTTTTTACTTTCAATAATTATTTTTTCGATTAATAACATCGTTGTAAAATGAATATATATTTCAATAATCAAATTTTGTAAGTTTTATAAATATAGCTACATTGCTTCCCAAATATAAAAATATTTAATAGGGAAAGTATGAACAGTTCAAACTCATCTTTTTGTGTGCCTTAATGTCGATTATTCTTTTTTTGTATAGGATAAATGTATAACGTCGATCATTAATTCTTCGTTCGTACCCGTCCGTGTATTTATAGATTTTTTTTTCCCTATGACCAAATTTTATGTAATTATGTTGGTGCCTGGTTCTATAGTAACTTTAATATAGTGTAATAGAGTATAATTATGATACTAAAAAGATGTGTAATCCAAGAAATTTTTGTAGGGGCAATCCTCTTCCTATGCCTACTGCCTACTTGCTTGCTTCAAAATTTTTCATAATTTTTATTTTTGATTCGGCTCTAGGTTGTCTCGTCCAAAGTGTCTGCCAACTATGACATACATCACGTGCGCAGAAGATACTCAAGATAGGGTTAAAAATGGAAATTCAGGCATGTCAAGTGAAATTAATAAAAGAATAATAAGCATCACTGCTATCCTTTTATCACCGCCTTACTGGGTATTAATTCGTAAATTATTTAGGCTTTTCAATTATCAATCATTAACAAGTGAACACATCAGTCTAATTGATAAGTGGTTAACTATATATTAATAGAAAAAAAACTATTAATTCAAGCCAGTTGAAACTTGAAAATGGTTATATTCTTGTCCACCGAATATGAAAGTATTTATGTGAAAGTAGTAAATTAATAATTGTAGTGCTGGAATTTCAATCAACAATAACAATATAATAGAAACAATTATATAATAATTACTACACTAAATTAAAATTACTGGTTTGCGTCAAACATAATACAACCTGAGTGTTGACTAGTAGATAAGTCTTAAGTCAAAAGTATGCTAACACCAATAATAGCATCTCTCTTGATTTTATTTTAGGTTAATCTATGAAAATTGGGATTGTTATTTTCAATCAAATTAATGGATTTTAATTTATAGAAAAAGAGCGACGTAACTTAAATTTATTAATTTTTGGTATTGCTACATTCAAGCAAAGTCGCAAACTGTTAGATGTTAAAATTTTCAAATTTGAATTAATCCCCAGTCAAATCAAATCATATGTCTAGTTCTTTTTTTATATAAAAAAATACTGAAAGCTTTATCCAAAACAAGTCATAGTACTGGTAATTTTAAAATTGTGAAAAGTTGTTAGTGAAATAATTGACTCTGTGGATTGGAATTGGGGACAGCCCTACATGCACTCAAAACGTAAGTTAAAAGAAATAAAGGTCATTGTACCATGGATGGATATGGCCATGATGCAATGTCGGAGTTAAAACAAAGTACAGTACAGCTGCATATCCTCAGACTTGTCTTGGCAGAATGGACAAGTCCGTTATGCTTCGGCTTATGTAGGAAATTTCAAGTGGAGAAGCAAACCATCAAGGAAAAGCTTTCCAAAAGGTTTACTATTTAGCCTAATGGCATTTTCCTAAAAAAAAAAAAAAAAAGGTTTACTATTTGATTTTTTTTTTTCTATAGGTACAGGGTCTTACTTTTTTTTTTTTTTTTCGTCTTGCTTGTGAAATTTTCTTTCTGTGATTTTTTTGTCTTGCTCATAAATTTTTTTCTGTTAACAATAGACTACATCGCAGTACATTTCTTAAAATCATATATTTGTTTTTCCGACTTTCATTTCTTTCAAAAAAAAAAAAGAAAAAGCTATACAGTATATGACATTAATTTCATTAATTGGCAACGATCTATGAAACATTGATTTACAACTATAAAACACACAAAAAAAAAAAAAGACATTTACTCTCAAGTCTCGCAGTAACTTGTTTGGTTCAACCGCAGTAAAGTTTTCCAGCCAACCAACTAGCTGCTGACAGTGCGGTAATTATTTTCATCATTAACTATCCTAAACCAGTTTCAAAATTTAATTAATTATATAATCATTGTACACCAAGATCTACTGCTTTTTAGAGTTACTTGATTAAAATAAAATTTAGGCTTCTTTGATCGGCAAGTAAAAATTGGGATTAGGCTGTGGGAGGGGAGATGAGGTTTTATCTTCACTTGCTCTAGAAAATTTGTTAAGAGGAAAGAAGGGATTAGCATAGGTGAGATTCTCGTCTAAAAGTTTAAAATTTACCCCAAATTCGGGGATTAGCTAGATGAATTGAATAAATTAATATAGAAACAACACAAACTAATTTTATTTAATCCCCTCTCACCTCCGCTTGTGGAGCAAGTAAAATAACATTTTAACCCTCTTTCTTTACCTACCCTTCCAACACCTAATTTTATTTTACCTGCCCTTACTCTTTCGAATCATTTGTGGAGCACAGCCTTTCTGTTCTGCCACACCTTTTTAAATATTTTTGAATAATCACTTGACTTACGTCTTATATTGAAGAAAAATGAAAGAGTAATTCTTGTCGCAGTATTTAACACATGATGACTAAAAAAATGTTGAAAAATGGGTAATTCTGCTATAGAAATTTTTTTTCATATGGACTCAAATCTAGATCCTTCATTCAAGCTCAAATCAATCACAACCATTGATTATTCTGAATAAATAATGTAGATTTAGACTAATGTAAAACAAGTATCCATGACAAAACTTTTCTAAAATACACACACACACACACAATCTCGTCATTGTCAATATTGCAAAATCTGCACTTCCATTTTCTTTCTAACCTTTCATGTCTAAAATGTTATTATTTTTTTTTGGGTTAATTTTTTCGTTTTCGAAACAAGACAACAATAGCAATTTCATGTTCATCATCATTTGATAATTTTCACATAATGTTGACTTGTAAACTTTATTTAGCTTTCACATCAGGGGAGGTGTCCATTCAGCAATAAATGGAGGGAGGATGTTACGAACCCAACAGTCTTTATCTTTTATAGTTTTATTATAATACTGAAGGGTCCAAAACAGAACCAGCAAAATGCATGCACCTGTTCTTATTTTGTGAGGCAACTGACAGAACTATACAAACACATTGAAAGTGATAAATTATTTTAGGTGTGCACTAATTATGGTTGTAAAATTATTTTATTTGAGTTGAGAATCAGTAAAATTACTAAATTTTCACTAGATAATAATAACGGCACAAATTATCTGAGGTGAAATGTAGCAATACTAGGAACCAATCTCTGTCTTTAAATTCCTCACCACAGAAAATCCCAGCTGCAAGAAAACAAAATGAACCTACAGTTCTGTCGTTACAAAAGGGAAAATAAAAATTATTCGTTAATATGGTGTGTTTGGTGGTGTACAAGGAATAGGGAAGAAACCACCTCCAAATTCCTCATTATTTCCCTAATTCACATTTACTAATGATTTGGTAATGAAAATTTTACGCTGAACAAGCAAATTTCACGTCTGTAGCTAGCACGCCAATAACATTGCACGTGCAGTAATTTTCTACTAATTTGTCTAACACAGTGATAATTGAAATGTTTATATCTAAGAAACTGCTCAAATATATCTGAAATTATTCTAATTATTGCACATAACGAAAAAAAGGAGACCAGCTTCTAAAGCGACCCATATCGCCAAACATGCTAGGACGAACTTTCAAAGTAGCCATATTATTTTAAATTTTAATTTAATGGATGGCTGTTATAGCCAAGCTAGTAAAAAAAAACCGTAAAAGGTGCTTTTTTCCCCCTTACAAATTAATGCCCTTGAAGTAAGTTATCGTACCAAGAACCTGACGTCACGAGACATACATTGGTTATTTTGAAAATATATATATATATATATATATATATATATATATATATATTCAAACGTCAATGATCCTTTTGATTAATACAATTTCAAAAAGTATTATTTGATTCTATCAGTATCAAATTAATCTTACTTTCAATGGTTCTTAAAAAGGTAATATTTTATTTAACATTTGAATGATATTTACAACAAAGAGTATACATAAAAAATCCTCTCCTTGTATGTCTCTCGTGATTTCATCAATCACTAACGTAAAAATGTACAGGCTTAATGTTAATCCTTGATGTAATCCTCACGAGAGACCTACAAAGAGAGATTCCTTGGTGTATCAGTCCGTCAGATTTTACTATAACTTTAATTTATTTCATTTAATTTCTTGATAATATAATTCATGATTTCTACGTAATCTTAATTTAGATAACTTTGGAACTTCATTTACCGTCCTAATCAGTCAACGGTATTTACCCACAAATTGAGTGGCACATTTGCTAGTAATTAAATAATACTTCCATGCTACCTCAAAAAGAAAACTTAATTGTGCTAAACAAGGTAAAAAAGAGTTCGAGTCCCAACAATAACTCAAATAACAGCAAAATCAACGCTGGACTGTTAAATTTTTTCCATAATTTTTGGCTTTGTAGTTTTTTTTTTTTTTCCAAATTTTGCCTCAAATTTGATACTGCAATATATATAGAGGAAGGTTAACGTGCCATTTATTTGCCATTGAAGTCATTTTTCGAGATCTAAAATTCAAACGGTCAATCCAAATCTTTCAAGTTGTTCATTATATTGAAATAACCTTGGAGACAAAATTTTACATTGTTTCAATTTTATTTTTGCTATTTATTATGATATTTTCAAATTAGAGAGCCTTAAATACTACTTTAATTACCCGGAAGCTTCAACTTGCTAGGGTTAGTCGGCAGAGAGGTAACTTCCACTTGATAGGGTTAGTTGGCGGAGAGGTAGTGATTCGACAGAGAGGTGAGAGCGGCGCAGCTAGGAGAGAGAGGCAAGACAGAGGCGCGACTGACTGGAGACAGAGAGAGGCGCGACTGACTAGGAGATGGAGAGAGGTGCGACTGACTAGGAGACCAAGAGACGCGACTGACTGGGAGTCGGAGAGTAGTCGGAATCGGAGTCAAAGAGAGATTTTCATTTGTGAGAGACGAAGAGAAGTTGGAGTTGGAGTCGGAGTCGGAAGAGAGAGAGGCGATAGAGATTAGGTTTTCATATTTTCTGGTGAGAGAGAGAGAGAGAGGGGTTCGTAACCATTTAGTCGACAGAGCGAAGCAAACTAAAGAAAAGGCGCATTTTAATTTCTTAATCCAGCGATTTGATCTGCACCGATCTTGAAATAGATCCAACGATCTGAATTAGTATGCATTGAAGTCTCAATACATTAGTATGCACAAGAGGTTCTCTCTCTTTCTCTCTCTATATATATATATATAGAGAGAGAGAGAGAGAGTTTTGCTATGGCGAGTCGCGACTCATGTGAGTCGCGCGAAAAAACTCTTAGATCTGGTTTAAAATGATTGATCCAAACCGTCCAATACGATTTCCCTATTGAAATCTCCATGTAGATCAAATTTTATATTTTTTTTGAAATTTGTAAGTATTTTTTTCAGATTTTTTAAAAACTGCTATTTTTTAACGGTTCAGAACTAATTGGATTAACGATTTTCTAAAATTTCAAAAGAATACTTCAAAATTTCGAAAAAATATAAAATTTGGTCTACATAGAGATTTCAATATGGAGATCGTATTGGACGGTTTGGATTGGTCATTTTAAACCAGATCTAAAAGTTTTGAGCGCGACTCACAGACCCCTGGTGAGTCGCGACTCACCATAGCAATACTCTATATATATAGAGAGAGAGAGATTGGCTAAAATGCTTTGCAAAGCATAGAGGGTATGTGCTTTAGTTGTTCTGAACCATCCAATCACGTTAAGATTCGTGATTTCATCTAATCTGAGTCGCTCAAATTTTAAGCGCTCAGGCGCTGAGTTTTGCCGTGAACTTTTAATTTTTTCCGTCTAAAGTTGTCTCTCCGTTTCCTCTAACCTCTGGCCTTCAATTAGATAGTCTCTCCTCACTTTTTGAAAGAGGAAAAAAAACCCTCTCATCTTCAATGGCTCCATGGCCCCCCTCTATCTCTTTTCCGATCTCGACAGATTGAAAAACCAAACTTTCTCCGTCTAGCGTCACAAGTTGCCACCGATTCGCTAAGTGCTCACCTTCGAAGAGGAAAGGTAGACGAACCCTAAACCCTACTTTTCGTCAGTTGGGACTGGTGCATTTGAATCTGAGTTGTGGTTTTGATTGCACAAATGAGAGCTAGTAAATCTTTTTAGTATTATTTATGCATATACATAACTATGATGCGCCTTCTGTTTGAACAATTAAGGGTTTGATGTGATCACACAATTGAGGGGAAATTAGAAACTTATTACTGACTATATTGTTGCCTTTTGTTTGGACAATTGAAGATTTGATTTCCATAATTGAGACATTCCAATAAAGTCAATTCATAATTTTATTTCAATTGACATTTTATTTAAGAGGTAGTGAAAATCTACCTTTATTGGCTACTTGAAAATTTAATTGCTACCCAGAATGAAAATGTTGCACAAATCTACAGTATCGTCTAAATTTACAACTTAGAAACCAAAAAATGCACAAAATTACCAATCACAGCTGCTGATTTGTGCCTTAGTCAAAACTACTGATTTGTCACACCTTTCCTCTTCGCAGGTGAGCATGGAGATAAAAATAAAAACTGAGAAAAGTGGAGGCGAGACAAGGGAGAGGGGAGATGTGGTGCTAGCTATGCAGAGAAAGGAGTGTTCTTCAATCTGTCGAGACTCGAGATTGATCGAGAGAGAAGCATCTCAATTTTTTATTTCCTCTGAGAGTGTCTAAACGGAGGCTAGAGGACACGGAGGGAGTCTCAAATGGAAGAGAAAATTAAAATTAACGGAGGCCATAGCGCCCGAAATATAAATCGTCCGATTTAATTTCTTCACAAATCTGAACTCGATCCAACGGGCCAAAATACTGAAGCACAGACCCTCTATGCTTTGCAAAGCATTTTAGCCAATCAATCTCTCTCTCTCTCTATATATATATATGTGTGTGTGTGTGTGTGTGTGTGTGTGTGTGTGTATGCATGCTAAAGCAGACTCTAGCACACGGATCGAACCCATAAGGCTTAGTAGTTTTCAAAAACTAAAATTGAAAATTCAAACAGTCGATCCGAACTATTCAAGTTGTTCTCCATATTAAAATGTCTTCGGAGATCAAATTTTATATTTTTCGATTTTTTTAATATATATTATGATATTTTCAAATTGGAAGGCCTGAAATACTCCTTTATAGTGTTTGTTTTAAAATAGCATAATATATACCAAAAAAAATTGCAAAAATATAAAATTTGATTTCCTAGCATATTTCAATATGGAGAACAACTTGAACAGTTTGGATCGACTATTTGAATTATATATTTCGAAGAACGTCTCCGGCATACGGGACAATCCGTGTGGTGGAGTCTAGCTACTTTAGCCAATCTCTCTCTATATATATTAAAAAATTAAAACACCATAAAGAAACTGGCCGGAGGCACTAATGCCTTTGTTTCTTAATTTCCGAATTCACTACTTGTTTGTCGAGTATGATATTACACTATAAAAGAACCCATTTTTTTTTTTAAAAAAAAATCTTCCTGTCTATATTAAAAAGGATTTTAACGAGGATGTAAGGAAATCAGACGATACGTACAGTATGGCTTCGCCAGTTAGAAATTGTGACCTCGTACCCATGTATTATGCGACATTTTTCAGTTGAAATTTCGGACAAAATTTTATGTTCTGTTTCCACTGTTCAAAATGCATAGATAGTCAAATTAAATATTCTCAATATAGTATTATATACATAAATATTGTTTGGTTGTTTGGCCGAAAATGGTCTCACTTTTGATTCAGAAAGCACATGTTAACTCATTTCTCACGAGTGAGAACTGTATATAAGTATAGTTTCTTGATAGACAAGAGGGGGAAAAAGTTTCATTACTCACTATGCTGATGTAATTGTGTGTACTAGTTTAATTGGCACATTTAAACCTTCCTCAATCCTCATCGTAAAGTTTGAAGTATGTAATGATGGTGTCCCTAGTAACAATCCTTTTTCATTTAATTGGGTCCTAGGACCAATCCATTTATGGAGATTAGACTAATGGGTAAGTGGTCCAGATTAGATGTGACACACATAGACAGTAGCGTGTGGCGCAACATTGATGAATTGAGGGTCCCCGCCTTTCTGGCAAAAAAAAAAAAAAAAGTTCTGAAATTATTATTTGCAAATATGTATGATGTAGAAAGAAATTCACTTGGTTAATATAATAATATAATGATTGTAGTAGTTGCACTTGTTATATGAAGCATACGGGTAGTATTTATTCTTGTCACAGGGAATCCGGACTAAATGGAAAAGCATTTTGTTTTTTGGAAAAATTATGGAAAAGTCTAGTAAAATAAAGCTGACGCAACAACTCCATTGTTCTTCAGTTCTTTTTTTTTTTAAAAAAAAAATTGACTGGGTAGGAAACTAGGAACCATTATTGTACGATAGGGAAAAAATGAAAACAAAAAAGAAATAAAGTCGTAGTTTGCCCCCTCTTTTCTCGCTTTTTGGGAGAAAGAGTCAAAGTTTGACAGTCCCAAAGTCGGTACCGCCTTAAATCATCGAAGTTCTTCTTCTTCTTCTTGCCTACGGGTGTTTTTCAAAAAAAAAAAAAAAAAAAAAAAAAAGTTCTTCTTCTTCTTCTTCTTCTTCTTGGGGTCGTTTGGATCGCTTGGGAATAAGAGGAATAGCCTATTCCTAGGCGGAAAGTATTGGGAAGTGTGTAACTTTGTGAAGAGTTTGGATTGTTTATAATAAAATTTCCGTCCGGAATTGCTTATTCCCCTTATTCCCAAGGCATCCAAACGAGCCCTTATTATTATTATTATTATTATTATTATTATTATTATTATTATTATTATTATTTATGTTTAATAGCATGAACATTAATACTCAATAGGACCAGAACCTATTGTGTTTGGTACATATATATAGTACTCAGAATCACATGCCTTCTGGAATTTCTTTTTTTTTTGTCTATACCGATTCTCAAGAAATAAGTAAATAACACTAATATATTGCAAATTTAAAAATTTGATGATACTATGATTGATTTTTGAATACATGCATTTCAACTAAACGCATGGATTTAGAATATACATTAAAAATCTTATTAATAGTACGTGATGATGAATCGAAATGAACAGATGTACTCAAATTAAGATAGTCAAACTCATTGATAAAATATAAACTTTAACAAATAGCAAGGATGTTGAACATTAAAACAAAAGAACAAGTTATACTTGATCTACTCTGTGAAAAATAAAAAAAATTTATTCCTACGAAAGGAAATAACTGCCAATTTTTTGTAAGTCGATATTAATTCTCAATTAATGCAAATCAAGTTTTGAAATCTTGAGAAAGAAGTTTTAAAAAAAATTATGTACTCAAAAGTTTGATTTTGAGCATGATTCAACACAACTTGGTATACATGATTGAGTATGACAAAATTATAGAGACATGACACAATAAATCATCTTTTTATTATTTGACATGACACAACACGACATGCCCGCTTATATAGCACATATGACATATCAAATATTATGTGCCACATTTAGATGCGTTGGACAATAGTACAGATAATTTCAATATGATACATTTCATGCAAAATCAAGATACATATAACAACCACATGCGTCTTTTTTTTCCTTTTTCTCTCACGGTATTCATTTTTTATAGAAAAATATAGAAACAACGAATCAATTTAATTAGGAAAAAAATGAAAAATAGGAAAAGAATCAAGCAAATTGCAGAAAATATTAATAGTTAATATCTGATTATACATTCAGAGAATTATCAGTTTGAGTTTGGTAAGAATTAACTACATCTGTGTTGAATTTGAATGTAGATTTTGTTTCTCGATCACAAGCTAATTATTCGCAGCTAATATTTCTTAGTTTTTTAGTTTGATTGCAAATTTTTCTTTTGCGTTCCATATTTTTTTAAGGATTACAATTAAAAGACATTAAAAAATAAAAATACGGCATGTTCAATGCTTGCTTCATCTAGAAACTATTATATTTCGGCATCTCACAATATGACAAATATATCATGTGTTGGTATGACAAATACATTTTATAGCCTTACATTATATTGAAACAAAAATGTATAAGAAAATTAAAATATTGATATTTACTACCTAGCTATTTGCAAGGCTGAAAATATTTATGTAACATATGAATGCTAATTGATATTAATTGATCTGTGATTATGTAAATGAAAGGAAGTGCCAAGGACGGTCGAAGTGATACTTTACTAAGAGTAAATATGAATCATACAAGATTAGTAGACTTTGAAGGATGTTTGAGAAATTTTATATTTAGAAGGAGGATAGTAGTATATTGTGGTTTTACAAGGGCAATACTAGAACTTTAATAAATAATGTGTATATCTCCATGTACTAGTATACTGCCTCTCTCTTTCCCATCCTAAGTTTCTAACTATATAAGAAGCCAAATTACCCTAAAATAATACTCCATTGCCTCTTTCTCCCAAGCACAAACTCAACACCGCAAGAATTAAACCCGTTCACACACTCTCTCTCTCTCAAATTCAAAATCAAAGTTCACAATGGGGTTTCCTTCATTCTACTACTGTGTGATCCTTCCTAAGCCACTAATTCTTGTAATGCAACTCTTGGATTGCCTCCAACAATGCATCTTTGTATCTCTACTCCATATCGGGTTACTTCAGTATCGACCAGACGAGGACCCGATCCATCATTTGTTCTTCGCTCCACCCGACCCGCTCGCCTTGGCCGTTAAAAACCGGCTTCAAGTAGTTAGGTTCTCAAGCTTGTGCAAGGAATTGAGAAATGGAGATCAGTCCGTTTGCGCTGTTTGCTTGGCTGCACTGGAGGGGAGACATGAAGTTAGAAAATTGGGGAATTGCTCTCATTTATTCCACAAGGGGTGCATTGATAGGTGGGTAGAGTTAGGTCAAGTCACTTGCCCATTGTGTAGATCCCCTCTTCTTCCAAGAGGGCAAATATGTCATTCCATGTGAGTTATTTTTTCTGTTCTCTAGTTACTACTGCTAGTATGAATATTTGTAGGTTGAAGCTAGTTACACTAATTATTGAGAGTATATATGTAAATGGCTATTATGCCATTAATTGAGTAAACTTTATTGTATAATTAATTAACAATAGTGGAGGATTTATTATACTATTTTCTTGCTTTCAATAATATTTAACATACCGTCATGGCAAGTTTTAATTTCTTATCTTTTCTTTCTTTCTTTTGTTGTTGTTGTTGTTTTTTTTTCTTGTTTTGAGCTGTGATCAGCAACTATTCAATGAATGAGATAATATACACGCCATTATATGTACTTGATTTTCTTCTCATTATTCGGTGATAAAAATGTATATAGGAAATTGCTCTCATTTAATTTCCAGCCAGAAGCACATTTAGTTAGATCAAGCACGGCTCTTTAATTATTGGTCCCTCCTGCATGCTATTATCATGTGAGAACAAGGTCGATTATGTAGATAAGTTTCAATGGCAAATATGTCGTATAATTGTCTCTTGTTTGTCTAATTTCAAAAGGCGCAGAAAAATGCTTCAAACTAGAAATATATATTATTGTTTTTGAAAGCGTCGTTAATTCGAACATTTATAAATGTCTCTTAGGAAAATCGACTGTTTCTGAGCTTTATCCATCAGTGATGGGTTTGCAATTTATTATATATATTTTTTATCCTAAATTAAAATGAAAATATTGCAAAAGCATCACTTTTACTTGATGTGATAACGACATTGCTATTAAAATTCCTGTTTATAAAACTAACCAAAGAAAATCTGCATTAGTAACACTAATAATGTTGACAAACTGACACTTTGTCTTGGTGTCTCACTATTGAAATAAAGGATGCAATCTACTGTGTTATTCTGGTTATGGTCCATAATATCACTATATAATTAAAAAGCCCATTGGGCTGACAAATGCATTAAGAATTTCCAGTTTTTTGCTCGACAGATAACAGATTACTCCTATTTTATCTTTGGAAATCAAGTTTGTTAATTTTAGTTAGGGGTGCATAATGTCTAAAACGACCACGCAAATAGGATGTTGCGTTAACCGTTTCGTTTTGGACATGAAACTGACTACGTGTTTGCGTTAACCGTTTCGTTTTGAACGAAACGATCGAAATCACGAAAATACCACGAAAATACACATGGACGAAACTGACTACGTGTTGCGTTAACCGTTTCGTTTTTGAAATGCAACCAAAATCTTTAACCGTTTCGTTTCATTTTGGACGAAATAAAACGAAAGAATGATTAAAACAGTTGTTGTTTTCACCCCTAATTTTAGGGTTGAACATAAAAATTTCTGTCATCCTTGTAAAACCTTCAATACCTACTTTTATATCTAGCACCAGCACACTTTTTCCTTTTTATTGGGTGGTAAGTAGTCTTGTGGGTTGGGTGGGTGCAGGGTTGCCCACTTGCCCCGGTGGTGGTGGTGGGGGGGGGGGGGGGGATTAAATTCATCTTGGGTTAATTTCTCCACATTTTTTTAAAACTAATAGTAACGCCCATCTAATCTAATATGTGGATAAACTTTTATTTGTAAAAAAATAATATAAGTTGTCGAAATAGATGTTGTTTTCATCCTGTGCAAGAAAAGATTTTTTTTTTTTTTTTTTCTCGTCCCTTTCATTTGTTAGATATCAAAAATCTAAAAATGAAAGTAACAACAGCAAATAAAGCAACAATATAATTATAATTTCAATCATAGAAATAATTTTTCAACAATAAATATTCTTCTTTTTGAATCCAATGTCTTATAGTACTCTCATTTTGAGTTCACATATGTACCGTGAATTCAACGAAAGTATAGAAACCTATGATGTAGATTGTACGTAAGGGGTTGGATACACATTTCAGTTGAAACTTTTACATCTTTAGATTGGTGCTTTTATTAGTAGAGATTGATGCGGATTGGTACAAAATGGTGTTATTCTTAATTAAATAAATCTGGACTCATTTAGTCAGCACATGAATCTACACATGCATATGAACAATTTACATTCAGGAATTATAAGTGCCATCAGCGAAAAAACCATCACTAAAAGAAAAAATCGAGCGCGTTTCTCTTTTCCGAGCATCTTCTCTGTTCCACCTCCCTCCTCGTTTCCGCGCATCTCCTCTGTTCCCCCTCCCCCCTTCGTTTCCATGCATCTCCTCTGTTCCGCCTCCCTCTCCTCTATTTCTCTTCTATTCTCTCTGTCTTCCCCCTCTTTTCGCATCTCTTCCTTTTTTTTTTGTCTCTTTTTTTCTGTCCATCTCTTTTCTTCTCCTCCTTCGTCTTGCATCAAGCTCACAAGATGAACATATATAACAATAGAATGAACAGACAAAACAAACAAACTAAACATATAAAACATCAAAGTGAAACACATATAAAATGAACAGATTGGACAAACAAACTGAACATATATAACAATAAAAATAACGCAACAAACAAACAAAGTGAACATATACATCAACAAAGTAAAACACACATAAACTTAATAGATTGAACAGATAAATGAACTCTTATAATAACAAAATTGAACATATACAATAAACAACGTGAACATATACATCAACAAAGTAAAACACACAAACTTAATATAAAATGAACACTTATAATAACGAAATTGATATATACAATAAACAAAGTGAACATATATAAGCATCATAAACTGATATAACAAATAAATGAAACACTTATAACAACAAAATTAAACATATACAACAAACAAAATGAATACTTATCACGACACAGAAAGAAAAAAACACAAAAGAGAACGAAGAGAGGGAGAAAAGATACTCACCTCTGCCAAGAGGGAGAGGAAGAACGAAACTAGTGCTTGGGCGAGGGGAGAGTAGAGAAGAGAGAAGGGAGGGAGATAGCGCTAAGGTGAAGAGAGGTAGCACGTGCTGGAGCGATCGCTGGATGAGGGCGAGCAACTGGGCAAGCGAGGGGAGAGCGCTTCGGAGGGAGGGTGTGATGAGGGGTCCACTCGGATAGAGAGCGCTGGATTGAGCGATGGCGAGGGATGACAAAAGTAGCGACGGTGTTAATCAATTTTCATTTACATTAGGTCACTGGTCACGCTAACAAATACCCTGAATATCAAAGAAATTGAATAATTGATTACATTCTGAGGCCCACGACCATCAAGCCCATTTTATTGAAATTGGGGTTTATGCTCGCTTGTTTTATTGACACAAACCCAATTCAGTGAGGATCCTGTTAAGCATGATGAGTTGATGACGTTAATTTTGAATTGTTAGATACTAGCTAGCTAATATATGAGGTCGAATTTTTTTCTGTTTAAAATAAGAGTTGCCCAAGCAGGTAGCTAGCCAGCTTTTCATTAAGCTAAAGACTTCAGAAGAAATAAAAGCGGAATCTCTCTAACCAGAAAAGCCTCCTACATTAGTTACATCCAATCCAAACAATTAAAACCCAACCAAATAAAAGGGATCTCTCAAACCAGAGACCCAGATCTAGTCTATAGTGCCAAAACAGTCATAGTTTCGAAATCAGAACTAAATAAAAAGGGAGCGAAATAGATTACTGGTGCACTGAAAAATGTATCTTCATTGGTATGACCACCCCGATCAAAATCCCCTTTTTTTAGCATGGGATTTCATTTCATTGAAAGTTTTTTGATCAAAATGAATGAATTTGGTATCATTTGATTGAAATTTTCATGTTATTATATCCAACAAAATCCTCAGAAATCAATTCAAATGAAATAAAATCGCGCATAAAAAAATATTTTGATCAGAGCCTTATTGGTTTTAGCTTGAAATTTCTACATAATGTCCTGTCCACCCTAGAAACTAAAGATGTTAAATGTGTTATAGACTATTAGTTTTGGCACAGTTGTAGTTGAAAATTCTATTCTCTCTTTTTCCAGATACAGTTAGCATTATTGCTGTGAAATCTTTAAAGCCAGGTTGACACCTAGCCACCGTTGCCCTACAGCAATGTTTTCACCTCATTCATTTTTGAAAAAAAAGAAGAGCTTATTGTTGTTTCCTTCCGGAGAAAAATCAAAAGGCCACGTCTTCCAATCTTGAAAGAACAAAATTGCAAAAAGTTAGTATCCCATCTCCGAATGAGGAAAGAGAACAAAGATGGATGGATTGATTAAACCCTCAATTATTCATAGTAAAGGAGCAGCCGAAAGGGAAAAAAAAAAGAAAGTGAAAATAATCCAAATAAAGATCCACACATTGTGAGTAGCTCTCAACTTCCTTAAGAATTATAATTGGGAGAATTAAATATTCTTTGTCCCACAAAACAGTAAGTAATATTTAACTACAAATAAGTAGGTTGCTTTCATTTTATTTTCTTGTAATTTTATGAACTTTTATGACTTTAAATTGGCGGACTTTTCTAACTAACTAACAAAAATTGTCTTTAAATGACTGATATTTATTTCAAAAATTTATTTCTTTTTGAAAAAGTAAATTAATTAATTTATTATCAAGCGCTTGGTAGTCGGTATTATCTGTGCCAAGAAATTAATGCAATTAGTGGCAATAATCATAGTATAATAATAATTTACTCATTTCTCATACGTTCACCGGCACAGGGTCAATATATAAATAGAAAAAGGAAATAACTAGATATAAAAATAAGTTTTAAATATGCAGAAAAACTTTAAATTTTTAAAATTCTTTTTTAATGTCCTATAACATGCATCTCTTATTACCCGATTTTACTTTTTTAGTCTAATATGTTTTGAATTAATTAACTTATCGTGATACTTGTATGCAAGATATAATCAATTATTTTAAGTGATAAATTCTTTTTTCTACTCCCACTATACGAATTTGTCGTGTCAATTTAAAAAACTTCTAATACATTCCTAATTTCCTCAAAGCATTTATTTTTATTAAGAGTAATCTTAATAGATTTGTCTTTTCAGCACGATGTCAGAGAAATAATGTTTATTGAGTTTAATAAAGAGTAATTCCAAAAATTCGCAGGTTTGGAATAATAATTAGAACCGTCAAATTAGCAGTTAATTTGTCTTGTGTATGCTGGGTGGAAATTTCTTTCATCTAGATGCCAAAAAAAAAAAAAAAAAAAAAACTTTCGTTAGATTTGACTACCTCTCAAATCACGTACCGTCATTAATTCGCTTATCTTTGATATATATCCCTAATAAAATAGTTTAGATCTTTAATCTCTTGTACTTTTTTCTCTGAGGTGGACAAAGCACGTCTGTGGTACTATATTTTGAATAATGAGCATATGAATTGAAAATTTGAAATATACATATCAACGACACAAAAAGGATTAAAAAACGAATTTCTTTTTTCCCGCAAAATGTCCACTAAAATAAGGAGATCGCTTTAGTTTGATGAATTAATTAATAGTATCCTCTCGTTAACTCGTTTATCATTTCTTGAGAAGTGACTTACTATATATGCTAATAACTTTTAAAAATAAAATTTTCAGTAGTGCTGGATTTTAACATCATGTTTTTTTTTTTTGTTATCATACTTTATTACGACCTTTCTACATATTTATTGTTTCAAGATTTTAAATTCAAAAGCTAATTTGAATCGTTATCTAGATCTAAATTTGGCAACAGTACCCATTCATGCTTGCAAAATTGTTATAAATTTTAAAATTATTTTTTATAGTTACTAGGATTGCAATTTCTATTTTATATTTCGCAAATTTGAAATATTATTGCATGAAATTATGATAATTAGATTCCGTAGGATACTCATTTTTAAGTAATTAATTATGTTAATGCATACGTATTCCATAGTACGTTGTTTGAATCTAAAAAGATATATGAAAGGTGAATGTTGACTTGTTGAGTTATTATGGGTGAATAAGTAATTAATTATTGTGGGGATTAGGATTTATTTTTTCTTTTATGCGGTGATGTCTCGCATCGTCACTATACAGCTGGTGAAATTAAGTTAGGCTTTTGATAAAAATGTTTTTTTTTATGCGGGATTTCATTTTATTGAATTGATTTCTCAGAATTTTGTTGGATCTAATTAATTATATTTAAATTTCAATCAAATGATATCAAATTCGTTGATTTTGATAAAAAAAATTCTAATGAAATGAAATAAAATTCCGTGTTAAAAAAAATATTTTGATCAGGAACGTTCCTTAGTAATCTGCTCGCTTTGTGAAAGATTATACTATCCAGTTATTGTGGATGAATTAATTTTTCCCCTGCAGTGACAAACCATATGAATAAAGAATACTATGTGGGTTAAATTATTGTATTATTCGTTGCACAATCGCCCATAAATTACTACCGTGGAAAATCTGCAACATCTTCAAAAAAATGTTTAACTTGCAAAGTGAGATTGAATCCCTACTCCCTAGTGATGAGGACCACAAACCACAACTGTCCAAACGAAATCAGGTGTTGCGCGGGACGGTGCAGCTCACAATCTCTCACCGTCCGATCTATGATGACCGGCTTTTAGATAATACTGGAATGATAGGTCCGAAAAAATATAACTGTTCAGATCAGATCGGACGGTGGGGATAGTGGGTGCACCGTCCCGCGCGGGATGGGAATTGGATACCACTGTTAACCGAAGTAACTATGGAGATATCATGATAAATGACAATGTGGAGACAATTATCAGTTAGCAAGCAACTTGCTGCACTCCACGAGGAAAATAGGTGGGATCCACGTGACCTGTGCTATCATTTTCAATAAATCACCATTTGTAAGGTGACACGTGTCGGGTTTACAGGTGTCTCACTGTACGAACTTCCAATGATATGCGCACTCCTCGTACGAACTTGGACCCACATGACCGCATGATAGATAAGTGTCCATTTCGAGACAATTTTTCCGAAACAAAATGTCCAAAAAATGGCCAATAGTTGTGTTACACGTCATCAATGAAGGGAAGAAACGCTGCTCGCTGGTAGAGCCAGTTCAGCTGATCATTTCTTTCTTTCTTTTCACAAACTTTTCTAATCAGAAATGGTACATGTACACGTTGATGTACATCAAATTTGCGGAATAATATCAATAGAAACATCTTTCCTCTTCAAATTAATTTCCTATGATAAATTACTAGACTAGAATAGTAACCATGGTTGACTATATTTTTTTGATAAAAAGTTCTCATGTGAATTTTTGCTTGTTTTTAGACAAACAAATAATATTGTAACATTTTTATATTTATTTAATCGGTCTTGGTAATAATTACGTTTAACATATATATTAATTGCTTTGCTCTAATCTTATTGTTGTAACATGGTTGTCTTTATCTTGCTCACTAGCATTAATTTATGAATTTATACAAACAATCATTTGTAACACAAAAATACTTATCACAATATAAATATCCAAGATATGGATACTCTTTTTATATGTTGGTCACTTTGACTACTTTTTTAATACAATAATATACAGCATATGTAAAACACGTATAAAATAAAGAAGGTTCCAGAGAGCTTTGAATATTAAATTTGTAAATACCTCTAATATAATTTACTTGTAAGTTGTAACTGCCAAGATTTTTTTAATTACAAAATGAATTATGTATATAATTTATAGTGAATTTGAGAATTAGTTATTGGTCTAGTGACAAAAGACAATATTGCATCTTAAGTGAAAATGTCATATATTCGAAACCCGATTGGAGGTCTTTTATGAGCAATTTTTATTTAAAGATAAATTGGAAGGATTGACCTCCAATTTAACTTGAAAAATTATTTAAGTGAATTCAAATTTTAATTACAAAACTAACTAAACATTGATACATGAAGAACATCAAAATAGTCAATCCACATCATTTTAATTATTTGAATTTTATTTGGAGTTGGACAACATCAATAGTTCATTAACAGATGTCTTGTCTAGCTCCAAAATGGCAAAAGGATCTGAACCTGTTGGCAATTGGATTCATCAATACATAACTGGGTTACCATTTTGGTACACACTCTCTAAAGTCACACCCAGAAAAGTCAAAAAAGGAAAGTAACCAAGAAAAATATATGGAATCTTTCCTTTTAAAAGGTATTTCCATAATTTCTTCTTTCCATCTTTAGTCCGTTCGACAATCCACAGCCTCATCTCCTTTGCCATTTGTGGTCCATTTAGGCTATTCTCCAAATTCGTTTGTCCCCTTTACCAGAAAAAATAAAAGTAGGGGCCAAATTAAGAAAAAAAAGCAAAAAGGTTAGAAACCCTAGTTCTGGAAAGAGGAAGCTACAGAGATCCACATCCCAATTCCATTTCCAAGAGAGAGAGAGACGAAGATGGTGAGAGGGAAGAGAGAGATGAGGCGCATAGAAGACACATCGAGTCGCCAAGTGACCTTCACAAAACGGCGAGGTGGGTTACTGAAGAAGGCATTTGAGCTGTCAGTGTTGTGTGATGCTGAGGTGGCGCTGGTAATCTTCTCCACTCGTGGCAAGCTCTTTGAGTTCTCCAGTCGGAACCGGTAAATATATCTTTACATCTCTTGATTTAAACTATTTATCTGTAGTTTTTTTTTTCTTTTTGCTTCAATCGCAAATTCAATATCTGATGGGCCTTAGTTGTTTAATCTTTGGTCTTTTATATCAATAGTGGATATGATTTGAATAAACTTGCTAATTTTACAAGTCTCCTTCGCTTTAATTAGTTAGAAGTAGATCTAGTGCCATTTATAGCTTCCTTGTTTTCAGTATTTAGGTTGGTTCTGGTTGCAATTAATTAAGAAACAATTAATACCGCTATATATAAATCTTTTTGTCTATCCATGTATGTAATAGTTTATCTATTAAATAAAAAGATTTCATTCAGATACATACAATTAATATTATCAAAGAACAATTATTGCCATTTCCCAATTTCAAGGCAATTTTCTAAGAAAGATTATCCAAAAGTTTGTGTGGACTTAAAAACATTTCATTTTATGTTAGGAATAATTTTCTTTTCATTATCAACCAATATTAGCAATAATTTTGTACACTGAAGATAAATTTTTTAATATCAATGAATTAATCTTTGAAAAAAGAAGGATGAATTTATTTAGTTTTAGGTAAGCATTCTAACATTTCTACAGCATGCACGTGTACAATATGCAGCAGTAAACAGTATTCTCTTTTCTTTCTCATTTATTTTCCTCATTTATTCCTCAATTCGTTCACAAATTAATCAGAAAAAAGGGTTAGAATCAATTTTTGTTTTCAAACTCGTGTATTTCTTGATTGTTATGTTCTAACTGGATTTTATACTAACTTTTTGTCCATCTTAGGAGTTATATATGAACATTTGTGAAGTATATATATATGTGACTATGTTTTGAACTGAGTTTGTGGGCCAGACGTTAAAGATGTTTATGATAATACTTTGAATAATGAATAGTCTTGTAGGGACATATATATATAGTATGCTGGTGTGATTTTGTTTGTTTATTATTATATGCCATACACAGTTTACGTAATATTTTGCTTTTAGCTTGGTAAAATCTGCCTTTGCTGAAATTTGCATGTAACCATATTCATTACAATGTGCGCATGAACAGTGCACTTAGGCATTATATTAAAATAAAAAAACCCATGAAATATAGACGAATAAAGGAAAAGGTGGCAAAAACTCCAGTCCTTTAATAATATATGAGTTAACTTATATATATTATATCCAGTATTAATTGAAGCAGAAATGCTTAATTTGATGTTTTCTAGTACAAGTTTTAAACTCTCACCAACTTCAGGACTTGTAATTCCTCATTAATCCTAACTTCAACTGTGCTGCTTGTCTAGATTGATGTTTAAGATCCATACATATGAATATTTCTTTCGAGCAATTAATGCTACTGCCGATGACGAATTAAGACAACTATCAGTATTTTTTGTTAGTTCTATCTATTTGGAATTGCATATATAGAAAGCAATTTGTATGTTCCATAAGCCTATGGATAGCTTAAGGCCAAAAGAGAGGTTGCATTACCATCTACATACATAGTTATTGCTGGAGATGACATACATAGGGTGTGGCAAAGCACAGACTCAACTTATTGTTGTATCACAGGACTGGATTTTGTAGAGTGTGTAGGATCAAAAAGAGGATGGTGAAAATGTAGCAGTTGATGAATACTGAGTTAGTGCTCTACTATTGATTTAGCTGTAGAAATTTCTCTAACAATGCAACAAATTAAATTAATAATAAAGTTCCAAATGTAATGACAAATTGTAACACCAAATTAAAATGTAAGTTACAGAAGCACATATATCTTGAAGTCCATTTAAATTGGCAGTAGCATGCATTCTGTTAGATGCTACAAAAATAGTTTTATAAATATCAAATGAAAATACTTAAAAAAAATTCTATTTAAAATAATATAAATTGTATAATTTATAACTGAAATGATCGACAAACACTTTACTGGTTGGGAATCATGGACATTTGTTTCAACTTATTACTGTAAGCATATCTAATTTGAACTTCTTTAACGAATTGGCTCTATTTCTCTAAGTTAACTAATTCATCTTATTGAAACCCTAAGATTCAGTTATTATCTCTTGGTTTAAATTTTTCTAAGTCTATCTTTCAATTTGAAGGATATACAACACTAATCGGTATAAGAAGGATTTTCACTCATCGTTAGTAGCATCCCTTTAGTTTTACAATTATAATTCAACTCAATTTTAAGATTTTATCTAACAATTTAGACAAGACCTTAGTCTATTATTCAAAACTATTTACTTAAGCAAATCGTAGTAATAAATAAGCAATCAGAACATGAAAGGTAAAACACATAAAATAAATAATTAAGCAAGTAAATAACTAAACAAATTAGTTTATAACCATAGCTCTAGAACAAATCTACTCAATGACTAAAAGACATCATACAAACAAGAGAAGAAGAAGAAAGAAACACAATTAAATTTGCCTTTTTTTTTTCCTTTGTCTTACCCAAATCTCCTTTCAGACGGTATGTTTGCTCTCACAAGTAGTTCGTTTTGCGCCGTCCCATTTTGAACTTGTGACTTTTCTTTCGAGTGGTGGATGATGTATGGAGATAGAGATTGATAGACGGTGAAGGGTGAAATGGTGAGAGATTGATGATATGAGAGAGATGTCCCTAATTAAAGTCTCCTCAAACTATGCTTATAAAGGCTTCAGAAAGGTGCAGAGACGTTCATAATAGTAGAAAGAATGTTCTGAACATGTCGACAATAGAAAAGAACCACACGGTTGAATTAAACCTCAAAAGTAGACATGTTTGAAGTCTGGAATCAAACAGAGTTTGGAATTTGGCCAAGAGCACTTTTTTTTTTCTATGGAATTCAAACGAGTTGTTTAATTTTCTGTTGGATCGTTTGAAAAGTTTAGCACTAAACCTTGTTCGTATTTTACTCATGTATTTTTTATCAGGATTAATTAGTTTAAGGTATTTTAAGAACCTTTGGAAAGCTTGTGAGAAGTTCTACATCATCATGAATTCATCCAAGTTATTTATTGTACAAATCTTTATAAAAGTTAAAATTATTGTAGTAACACATTCTTTGACATTGATACAATCCTAATTAAACTAATTAACTTGAATAAACCTAACTCAAGTCAAATTTTTTTTTTGGAGTCAAAATCCTATCAAAATTTATATGTGTGTGTGAAATCCACTCAAGACTCCACTATTAGGAACTTGGCTTTTAATTATTTCAAAATGAAATGACACATTAAGGTTGATTGTTTCAAACAAAATAAAATAGACAAATGGAAATTAAGCATATTCCAAATGTGCTAGCTAGAGTAAGGCTGATATAGTCAAGTCCGATTCAAGTGATGTGCCATTTGTTTGATACAACAAGTTAAAAGTTCAAAAGAATTGAGTGATCGTGTTGGAAGCTAGAACAATTAATTTTTGGAGCAAGAACAATTATATGTTGTAACTAGAACAATTAAAGAGGAAGAAGGAACAATTGAAACGTATAAGCAACAGAACACAAACTTATCTCAGAAATTGCAATACAGAACAAAGATATAATGCTCTCTTAAATAAACTCTCATCTACTAAAAATAAACTCCACAAACCTATAACTTAACCCACTAAACAAAACCATACTGCATAATTAGAACACTAGAAATAACTAAACTGCTGCAACTAAAAATAACTAATACTAAAAAACTGATACACAATTGATTCTTTTAGAATCAGTTCTTTGAATCAATCTCTAACACTCCCCCTTGATTCAAAGCTCTTCACTCCAAGCATTTCTTGAAAGCATTCAAACTTGCCTTTGTCGAAAGCCTTTGTCAAAATATCTGCAACCTGTTCATCTGTGCTAATGTGTTTGAGCTGAACTTGCTGTCTTGTGATCAATTCTCTGATGAAGTGCACTCTTATGTCAATATATTTTATTCTCCCTTGAAAAATTGGATTCTTTGTCATTGCAATGGTTGATTGATTATCACGCAGTACTGTTGTTGATTGCTGTTGAGGTTGATACAAATCTAATAAGATTCTTGTCAGTCACACTGCTTGACATGCTGTTGAAGAAATAGCAACATATTCAGCTTCTGACCTTGATAAAGCCACCCAAAATTGCTTCTTAGAACACCAACTTACAGCTCCTGACTCCATTGTAAACATGTAACCAATAGTGCTTTTGCAATCATTAGCACATCCTACCCAACCATTGTCACTGAAACCAATAAGAACAAAATCACTGCTGTGATTATACCATATCCCAAAATTCATAGTCCCTGCAACATATCTCATCACTCTCTTTGTTGCTCCATAGTGATGATTTGTCGGTGTTTGCATAAACCTGGAAATCACCCCTACTGCATATGATATATCAAGTCTAGTATGAGTCAAATAAATCAAACATCCAACAAGGCTCCTATATTTTGCTGGATCAGCTGCTCCTGAACCATCTTCCTTCACCAATTTTTCATTCTTATTCATAGGAGTTGGACAAGACTTGCATCCTTGCATGTCAAACTTACAAAGCACATCAGATACGTTTTTTTTAGGATAGAAAGATTTTACCTGACAATTGCTTAACCTCTAAGCCTAGAAAATAATAAAGAAGTCCAAGACCAGTCATCTCAAACTACTTCATACTATTTTTAAACTGTTCAACTAAGCCTTCACCAGCCCCAAAGTATATCATGTCATCTACATACAAACAAAGTACCAGCAGCTTATCTCCTTCCTTCTTCACATAATTTAGCTCACTTATACTTCTTTCAAAACCAGATTTGATAAAACAAGAATCAATTTTACTGTACCATGCTCTTGGTGCCTGTTTCAATCCATACAAGGCTTTTGTCAATTTGTAAACCTAATTCTCTTTTCCTTTCTTTTTAAAGCCTTCTGGTTGCTCAACATAAACTTCTTCATTTAAATCTCCATTCAAAAAGGCCGACTTCACATCAAGTTGATATACATGCTTCTTCATCTGTGCTGCAAGTGACAGTATCATTCTCATAGTTTCAAACCGTGCTACTGGAGAAAATATTTCCTCAAAATCTAGATCATATTTTTTAGCATATCCCTTGACCACAAGTCTTGCTTTATGCTTGTTTATTGTGCCATCTGCACCATACTTGGTCTTGAATACCCATTCTACCCTTATCACGTTCTTTCCTTGAGGAAGCTGTACCATTTTTCAAGTGTTGTTCTTTTCAATGGCTGCTAACTCTTCTTGCATTGCTTGACACCATTTTTTCTTTTCTGATGCTTCCTCATAGGTTGTTGGATCTGCCACATACAAGATTTGAGTTGCTTCATACAATTCCTGTATGCTTCTGACTTTTCTTCCTCGTTCTTAAGGATCAAACAACTCATTGTTACTCAATCTGATAGTTGAAGGTGATGAATTGTTGCTGTTGGGACTAATTTGTTGCTGCATTTGTATTTCTTCTACAGCATCTCCTTCTTCATCTTTTGTTGGAAACTCAACTTCTAAATCAGATGTTTTATCCTTCCAATTCCAACATGAATTTTCATCAAATAGCACATTTCTACTCCCAATGAACTTCTTGCTGTTTGGATTATACAATCTGTATCCTTTTGACTGTGCGCAATACCCAATAAAAATGCATTTTTCAGATTTTTCATCCAACTTCTTTCTGTTTTGAGAATTAACCAATTATGCAATACATCCAAATACTTTCAAGTGACCAATTCTTGGTTTCCTTTCAAACCAAGCTTCAAAAGGTGTTTTGTTCATTATAACTTTTGTTGGTGACAAATTCAACAAATACACAGCAGTTGCAACTGCTTCATCCCAAAACAAATTTGACAAAACTTTTGTTTTCAACATACTCTTGGCCATTTCAACAATAGTTCTATTTCTCATCTCAACAACTCCATTCTGTTATGGTATGTAGGAAACTGTTAATTCATGGTGTATGCCTTTAACTTCACAAAATTTTTGAAACTCTATGGACTGATACTCACTCCCTTTATCTGATCTCAACACTTTCAACTTCTTTTCAGTTTATTTTTCTACAAAGACCTTGAATTTCTTGAAGTGCTCAAATGTTTCTCCCTTGTTTTGCAGAAAATAGACCCAATTCATTCTACTAAAATCATCAATAAATAGTAGAAAATACTTACTACCTCCAAGTGATGCAGTTTCCATGGGTCCACAAAGATCAGTGTGCACAATCTCTAGAACTTGTGTTGCTCTTTTTGCAAGCTTTTAGGGAATCGTAATCTTGCCTGTTTCTCATAGATACAACCTTCACAAACTCCTAACTGATCAATTTCAGGTAAACCATAGACCATTTATTTTTGATTCAATAGTTTTAATCCTTTAACATACAAATGTACATATCTAAGATGCCATAATTTAGATTGATTCAGTTCTTTCATTGCCAAGCTCTTTCTCTAACACCAGAATTTTCTAAAGAAAATAACTTATTGGTTGCCATTGACACTTCTGCAACTAACTTGTTGGTTGCAATCTCTTTAATCAAACAAGTATTTCCTTCAAACAATATTGAATATCCACTCTCCATCAGTTGCCCAATACTGAGGAGATTCAGTGACAATTGTGGAATAAAATAAATATTGTGCAAGTGCTTCATACCAGAATTGTTCTCTCTTACTGCAATTGTGCCTTTTCCTTCTACTTGGATTTATTTATCATCTCCAAGCTTGACTTTCAACTTGTCCGAAGTATCCAAATCTTCAAACATGTGCTTGTGACAAGTCATATGGTTTGAATAGCCACTGTCCAGGAACCAAATTGAACTAGTATCAACTTCTTCTTTAGTATATGCTATAAACAACTTAGGTCGTTGCTGACCCACTTCTGCATAACTGGCTGGCCCTTTTTCTCTTTGCTTCTGTTAGCAATTTGCTTGAACATGGCCATACATGTGACAATAGTAACATTGGACATCTGCCTGTCCTTCTTCTTCTTTTGTTTTCCTGTAGCATTCAGATTGATAGTGCCCATACCTCTTACAGTTGAAGCATTAGACATCTTTCTTGTCCTTTTTGTCTGATTGTTGTTGATTCTTTTTTTCAACATCTTGATACTGGCCTCTACCATATCTTCCTCTGCCTCTTCCTCTTCCACCTCTACTATTTCCTCTACCTCTCCCCCTTGAGCTATTGCCACTTTTGCCTCTTGAAGTAGCACCTTCGGTGAAGACCACACCTTGATCAAATCCTTCTGATGATATGGATAGCTTGACTTCATGGGTTTGCAGTGATCCTATTAGTTCATCAAATGTATAGGTTAAGAGGTCTTTTGATTCTTCAATTGCTGCCACAACATGATCAAATTTTGGAGTCAAACTTCTCAGCACCTTTGCTACAATAGTCTCCTCCTTGATGGTTTCACTACATGACTTGATTTGATTCACTGTGGTGTTTACCCTCGTTAAGAACATCTCACCTTCTCTTTTGGCTTCACCAGTAGTGTTTCAAATTCTCTTCGCAATCCTTGCAGTTTGATTGCCTAACTCTAGAAGTACCTTGATATACAGTCTTCAAGGTGGTCCATGCTTCTTTGGCTGAAGTTGCTACTGCAATCTTCAAGAAGATGCTCTCATGTACAGCTTGCTGAAGAAAGAACAATGCCTTGGCGTCCTTCTTTTGTCTCTGCATCGGTTGCTGTTGTGCCGTTGTCTATCAAGTCCCACAACCCTTGAGACTTGAATAGAGTTCCCATCTTGACGCTCCAAAACTCGAAGTTTTCTCCTTTGAACAATGAAATTGATGGTTGAATCGAGTTGTTGCCATTCTCTGCCATCACGGCCTAATGAATCTAACCCGCTCTGATACTAATTTGTTGGAAGCTAGAACAATTAATTGCTGGAACAAGAACAATTATATGTTGTAACTAGAATAATTAAAGAGGAAGAAGGAATAATTGAGACGTATAAGAAACAGAACACAAACTTATCTCAGAAATTGCAATACAGAACAAAGATACAATGCTGTCTTAAATAAACTCTCATCTACTAAAAATGAACTCCACTAAACCTATAACTTAACACACTAAACAAAACCATACTACATAATTAGAACACTAGAAATAACTAAACTGCTGCAACTAAAAGTAACTAATACTAAAAAACTAATACACGATTGATTCTTCTAGAACCAGCTCTTTGAATCAATCTCTAACAGATCGATGGATATATTGGTGCTTCGTATATAAGCCTAAAGGTGTCGGCATTAGGTTTAAAACCTTTTAGATAACGATCAAGGTTCCTCCACAAGTGGCAAAGTGCACAACAACAATGTATGAAAATATTGACTCTCTTCAAAAGAATCAAAATTGTATACTCATTAAATCACTTATAAAGGGGAAGAAATCACTAATTGCAAGTGTGTCTATAAGAAGAAGAATAATATAGTTACTGTACGGTTAGATTTGTGGGCTTGCGGCTAATCAAGGACTATATATAGTGTCAAATAGGGCTGTATACGAGCCGAGTTCGAGCGAGTTGGCCTTAACTCGAACTCGAACTCGCCTTAACTCGAGCCAACTCGTGACTCGGCAGCGAGGCAATTCCGAGCTATTCAATATAACTCGAACTCGTATTGATTTTACTCGAGCCAACTCGTAACTCGATCCGAAACTCGTGAAAATTAAGTGAGGGTCTTCAGAATAGAAAATTCTTAAGCTATATTTGTCGTTAAGAGTCAAAAGAGAAGCTTTAATGGTGTATTTCTAATGGGAAGAAAGAGAGATAAAGAAGTGGTGATATTTTAGTAGAGTGGGAAGTGAGAATTGGCCGATTGGGCGAAGAGGGGAAATAAGTGCTGTCACGTGGGAGGGGTAAAAGTTTTTGAAACTTTTGGGGACTAGGTTTTAGTAAAGAAATTATGGGTTGTACACAATAAAAATATTCGGCTGTATATTAATGTGAGAACAAATTTTCTTTTTCGGCCTGTGTATGCTAACTCGAGTTGGGCCTAACTCGAACTCAGTTGCTAGAAACTCGAGTTGACACAACTCGAGTTGTTAGAAACTCGAGTCAGAAGAACTCGAGTTATCATCGAGTTTTTTTCGAGTCGAGTTCGAGTAACTCACGAGTTACGAGTTTTTTGCTCACCCCTAGTGTCAAAGGCATTAATTTTGATGAGGTTCTCTTAGATATAGTAAAGCACAGGTGCTATTTTTGTTGTCATGGAGTTCGGAGCTCAAGTACCATTGTATTCCAATTCAAAAAAAGTACCATTGTATTCTTGCACTAACGGGCAAAAAGTTTTTAGTACTAAAAGTCACATGTGCCTGTTCAATAAGTCACAATATGTTCCACCCACGCAAAGAACAAACTTTGAAAAGAAGTTGCATGATGACTGTAAGTTTGGAGGGAAGGATATGGAAGAACAAACATATGCTCTCTATTTTCTCAGCTAAACATGTCGAGCAAACTTTGAAAACTGATATACAATATCTTTCTAATTCATAGTTTCTAACTCAATTAGCAATTTTCAATTAATGTGCACAAATAATATAATATTATTTTTTGTTGTCAATTTTTTTTTTAAATTTTTAAACTTTCAAACTTTACTCTGCTTAAGTCGAAATTCTGGCACCCCTTAGTCGAAATTCTCTCCCCACCCCTGGGAATAATTTAAAAAAGGGTTATGTTTGAATGAAACTTGGTGCGTCATCGCTATTATTTTACATAAAGGGGAAAAAAAAAGAGGAATAAGATTTTTTCAGTAGATGTAAGTAATTGGTAATTGATCCATTTTACTTTTTCTGAGAGTAGGGTGGCCAGCTGATTCCTTTGTAAATGGGGAACATCCATCTTACATCCTAGCTACTATACCATTTTGTATTGTTCTGGTATAACATAAGAATTGACATCTTAGAACGTCCAAGTGATGCAAGCATACTAAAATCATTTGGAAGCTAATTAAACTTGCGAGGATATTTATATATAACTAAAATGCAAGCTAGTCATTTTTGGATAGTGATCAGGGTAAAATTACCCAAGGAACATAAAGCTGCATGCAGTTCACTTATGGTTCTAAAAATGTCAAACAGAAATTGAACTATTGTCTTTTCCATGACTGAAATGATACAGTGTACAGAAGACAATTGATCGGTACCTGATGCACTCAAAGGATGTTGCTGGTGGAAGCAAAAAAGATCTAGATGGAAATGTTCAGGTATAATTCTTGTTCCATTATTAGTATATTTATAATGTTTTGGGGTTAAATGATTATTAAAATTGAAAAATAAAATATGTAGATTTTTTATATGGTGTAATTTGGTGTATGTTAAATTTGGCACAATTTGCATTATTTATTTGTTCAAGTTCCAATAGAATTAAATAAGATTAATATTTCGAACCATTCGTTGCAAGATTAACCAACTTTTAAATTGTATGAAGTTCTGTAGACAAACTATCTAACTACATATATTTGTAACTGTTAAAATATCGTCGGTCATCGCAGCGGAATAATTTTTTCAAGTCGGGGAGGCACGATTCGAGTGCCATCTGCATACGAACCGTGCCCCTAAAAGTCTCGATACAGTGAACTCAGAAATCAATCAATCAAGCACACAAATAAAAATAGACACAAGATTTAACGAGGTTCATCACCAACTTGGTGCCTGCGTCCTCCATACTCACGCACACTATTTTTATTATTTTCTAAATAATTTTGAGTTGATACAATACAAGGAGAGAGTCAATAAATAGAAAAAATTTCTTTGAAAGCAAGTTACGTGTGTCTTGCACAAGTCAATCATGATCACGTGTGTCTTGCACACCAAGTCAATCATGACTTGCATGTCAAGTCAAGCGTTTCTTGTGCTCCAAGTCTGGCGTTTCTTCCTTGCTAAATCAAGTGTCACATTAGTTCCAAGCCACGATCTTCTGTGACATCACCCGCGTTTGTCCATGCCATGCATCCGATCCTAAATACGATCTTCTGCGGCAACATATTCCAACAGTAACATTACTTTTATAGTTTTTGTAATTATTTAATGGGTTGTTATATTTGTCAAATAGAATACTGGCTGGCGTTGTAGAATCTCCAAAACTAATATATTTATTGGAACATATCTAAAACAAAATTTTTGTTTTGCTATTGTGAAATCTCAAATTTTATATTTTTTGTAAGAGATAGGCTAAAATCAGCCACGACTGACGTATGGACCCGTCAGCTGCGATTATATCTCAACTTTTGAGGTTCTAATGGCTAATCTGAACCGTTCAATTTGTTCTCCATATTGAAATCTCATTAGAGACCAAATTTTACATTTTTCTGATTTTATTTACTATTTTTTTGAGATTTTTAAAAATCATAATTATTGAAGGGTGCAAAATTGTTTAGATTAAGAATTTTGTAAAATACCAAACAAATATTAAAAATTTTCAGAAAAATATAAATTGTCTCCAACGAGATTTCAATATGGAGAACACATTGAATGATTCGGATCGACTGTTAGAATTTCGAAAATTGAAATTTGATCGTAGCTGACGGTCTCATCCGTCAGTTGCGATTGATTTTAGTCTACCTCTTTTTTTAAATATGACTTTCTACTGCACTGATACATCCCTTCAAAATATATGATACACCTTACCAAAAATGTCGGGAGGAAAAGACAAGATCATCATGTTTCCTCTAAAATATGGTGAGGATATTCTTTGATAATAAATTTATTAGACAAACTTTACAATCATCAAAAATAACTTTTAATTTCGAAATCTGAAGTTTGGAACATGATATATATATATATTTTTTATTTATACTATTTATATATCATGCACATGACAATTAATAATATTGATGAAATTTAATGAAGTTTTATAAATCGTTCATTAAAATACTTTAATAATTTTATAACAATGGATGTAGATTCTGATTTAATAGTCCTTGATGGAATATCAATGGCATTTAATTTGTATAAAGTTTATATATGTCTATAATATATTTTTTTAATAATTTTAAAATTTAAGGTTACCATTATCAATGGATTTATACTTTTAAATATGATAGAGTGGTCCTTGGGCCTGTGTTTTTAATGAAGGATAAACTGAAAGGACAAAATTAAGGACGCATTTTCAATCATATTTGGATCAGCGCTAATTATACCAGCATAGTTTGTTTCACTATTTAGAAGTGATAAGTTACAACTCTTAACATATGACAAAATTACCCTTAGACTTGTGGGTTGAAAGTTTGTGTCCTTTTTTAGATAGGTTTTCTCCTTATAAGTTATCAATGTTGTTTTAACCTGAAGTAATGCTTTGCCATCTTATATATATTGTGCAATTTAAATTTCTAGCATCTGAAGTCTGAAACTGCAGCTTTGGAAAAGGAAATTGAGTTTCTTGAATCTTACAACAGGTACTGATTATATCACCAGATCTTGCAAGATATACATAATGTAATAGTAGAGCAGTAACAGACTTCCGTAATGTACCAAGTTTATGCATGGTTTCAAAAGTTAGCCGTCCATGTTGGATAGAACAGGCCAAATAAGAATCAGTAGGTGGTGATTCGATTATTAGTGGTAAGAGTCTAAGAGAAGATTTTCTTCTGGTATCACATTCATCAACACATCTAGAATCCATTCTTTTAATAGACCAAGACCATAAAAATCAGGTGATGCAAATGCCATGAAACTGTTTTAAATTATGGAGCATATATAAAATTTCTTTGAAACTGTACTGAATCAAAGAAATAAAGGCAATAGTACTATTTAATCAAGAATACATATTTTATATTTTAGTTATATTTTCCTTTACATTAATGTATATTATTTTTTGACATTATTGTCATTTATTATATTTATCAATTTGTTATGTTTGTTTTATTTTATCATATATAATTAACTCAATCAAATGTTTTATTTATTTTCTCTGTTTGCATTGCTAGATAATAGTGATTATATATGAATGGAAGCCCTTAGCATAATGTATAACATTTTGTATTTTTTAAACGCAAAACAAATCTTTTTGAGAAGTCTTGAGTTCCATTAGAGTCTGCTGATTTATGCCGAGTCATCTGATTTTCATTAATAGTCAATTTGGTGATTCTATATTTGATTCTGAGTTTCTAGACCATGGTTATGTCAATAATGGTCTGCTGATTTTCATCTGATTCTCAGTTTAATTTGTCCCAAAAATTTACCCCAAACATTTGGACGATAAAAACCGTAGTTTCGCCATAGAACATACACCAAACTGAGATCAAGCAAAGGCTGAAAATAAAATAAAGTTAGAACCAATAGGGCTAGGGCCTGATTGACATATATGGTACACATATGAAATCATGTCTCATCAATGACGCTATATATTGATTCTTATATCTGTTCTATGTGCAAAATGAACAAGTAAAGGGAACATGTAATTATTCTTGATTCAATGTGATTATTTGTTTATTTATTCAGGAAGCTACTAGGTGATAATCTAGAAGCTGCTTCTTGTCAGGAACTAGATGAACTAAAAACCCAGATAGAGAAAGGTCTGACCAATATAAGAGAAAGAAAGGTAAAATTATCAGTAATACATTACTATTAATTAATCACATCATATTCTAGGAAAAATTATCAATTAAAATATAGTTTGTCATAGTAAATTCTTTTTTCTTATTGTATGGCAGCAAAGGATATTATGTGATCAAATCTCTGAGCTAAAAAATAAGGTCAGTTTCTAATGGAAACCCTAATTTTTGCTTCAAACCTGGAGTTGATGAAATTTGATAACAGTGTGTTCTTTCTTTTCTCAAGGAGATGATGCTTCTAAAAGAGAATGCAATTCTTCAAGGAAAGGTACTAAAACGCAAATTAGTATTTTGGTACTTGGAAAGATCATGTACGGCCTCAAAAAGATGTTTTAGATATTGAGTAGGAATTCAACACAAACTTTGCACAAATAACACTCTGATCTATAATCATTTAATCTAAATATTGTTTCCAATAAATCCTCTATCTTTGGCATAAGTTTGTACTCTGTACAAATTGCTCTTATTAATTATTATTTAGCACAGCAAAAAATTAATTAGTGACACAAATTGACGCATATCCGTTGGATATTATTTCCAGTTAGCCAGTCAATGACTTGGTGAGTGGGGACTCACTACAGCTAGTTGAGACCTAGATTAAGTGTTTATTTTAAAATAGAGTCAGTTGATTAATTATTGCATTTGCTGCTCTTTTGTTTTCAAAGCTCAAGGAACTGTCTCAAGTGAAACAGTCTAAGAGGCATACTGCTACAGCTGAAAATATTAATGATGCAATGGAAGTGGAGACAGAGTTAGCAATTGGACGACCTGGAACCCGTTAGCTATGAGAAACAACAATGCTTAATTATGCTTATGTTGTTTCATTATTCATGGATAACATGTTCAACGTTTTCATTATAATATTATCAGAGTATAACTATATATGATTCATAAGATATTTATGCTTCATTTTTATGATGACAAGTATTCACTTTTACAGACAAAGTTGATTCGTTTTACCATGTGTATGAATGCTTGTACTAATAAACGATGTATATATTATTCCCAGTTTAGAATGAAGAACACAATTTGTGTTTTCTGTTTCTTTTTTCAATTAAAATCTTTTAGGATGTAGAATGCTAAATTCTTGTAATCTTGTTAGAAGCTTTTTTGGAAATTACAATACGTGAATATTTTTTTTTCTTTATTTTTACTACTGTGGAATATGAGTATTTGGATTAACAAATTTAATACAAAAATGAAACTGACGAAATTAAGAAAAGAAATTATCACCAAGTCGTTCTGAAGTAGTCTCGGCGGAGTGTAACAAAAACAAAAATGAGTGAAGCTGCTTAATTAAACTACGGCTCACAAAAGGAAAATGATGAGGCACAAGCTTATATGGCAGTGTGCTGAAGAGAGAGACTTGAGTTTTGGTTCACGCGTGGATTTACTGTGCACAAAAATTAGAGAAATTGGATGGCTTGAAGATGACAGTGTCTCCAATACAAGTTTTTATTATAATTTCCAGAGGGGAAGCTCAATTATGTATTCTCTCCTGAGAGTTATTAATTACAAAAAAGTACTTATAAACATAAATGATAATATAATCCAACAAAATTCATTATATAACAACAATAACATGGATGAATGATTAAATTTTGCTCTAGAGAACGCTTACCGTTTAGAACAACGTTAATAATATTTTGAAAATAAAAAATTATATTTTTAAACCTCACCTTATTGTACGCTACTAAATGTCCATCTTCATGTCCTCAAATAATGACAATTCATTGGGGATTTGCCATTTTTTTAGAAGTAGTTGCTTTCATGCATTTTTATTATTGTTTGATTTTATGGAAGAATTTTTCTATATCCCTCAGAATTGAGAAAATAGAGGATTTGCCCTCCAAAAGTAAAAACTCCTGATTTTGCCCCCTTAAATTTCAAATTGTTTCTGTATTTGCCACTCTGACCTTTTTTACAATATAAATAATATTTAAATAATAAAAACTATTTTTGCTGACCATTATACCCTTGGACCAACCCATTTGATATTAACCCAAATCAAACCAGGATTGAGTCGATTAAAATCGATCTTTGCTCTTCTTCTTTCTCACTGACCAAACCTCTCGCCTAGTCGATGTCGCAGCAGCCTTCTCCATCGCCTCCGTCACCCCCACACTGCAAACCTTCTCCACTCTAAACCTCGCTTTCCTCCACTGTCCCCTTGCCTCTCTTTCTAAACCCGTCGCTCCTCCGTCGTCTTGCCTCTCTCCGTCGTTCCTCCGTTGTCTTTCTATAAAGAGGAAGGTTCCGCTACCAACATTTTGGTTGCCCCCAAATGCCAACATTTTTCTATTAAGTTATTTTTTAAAATTTTAAAATTCAAACGTTAAATCAAGACCGTTGATCTTATTTAGTTTAACGAGCGATGCGTTTTCATATAAGTTTTGTAAATTTTGGAATTTATTTGATACTCGATCAATAGATAGAAAAATAAACAAACCTTGTTAACTATGATAGATTCGTTGTAATACGTTCATATTTTAACCTTTGATCAAGTATCAAATAAACTCTAAAATTTACAAAACTTATACGAAAACATATCGCTCATTAAATTAAATAAGATCAACGGTTCGGATGTAACGTTTGAATTTTAAAATTTTAAAAACTAACTAAATAGTAAAATGTTGGCATTTGGGAGCAACTAAAATGTTGGTTGCGGAACTTTGCTCTTCTATAAATGCGTAAACAAGGTAGTAATTTTTCTGTACGAGCATTTCTTCTCGATTTTGCTTTTTCCGTGTTTAATTTCTACTTCTATGGTCGCTTCTCGATTTTTTTTTGCAAGAACCTTCCAGGGAACCAATTACAACAAATTTAATTAATTTTTCTAAATGAAATACCAAGAGGCAAATGGCAGCAAAATCATCAACAGGAAAATCAGTTTCTAAATTTAATGGAATACCAAGAGGCAGGCGGCACCAAATGGAACCATTCCCAATATTTTTTCTTACTTAATTAGATACATGATATTAGCATACATTCTAAATTCAATATAGTGAAATGCTCGGCCTACAACCACACACAATTGTCATTTGCCCTGTTAAATTAAAGTAATAATATGAGTCATTTCTAGGTTTATAAAAAAAAAGAATAACATATATTTAGATGTTATCTGATACCTGATTGCTATTGATTCTGATATTTAGAGCTGCAATAGAATTCTCAAAAGAATAACATATATTTAGATGGACACATGGTTAGTGTTTAAAATGCATTTTTTATTTTTGTTTACTAGACCACTGCGGGGGAGCTTCCTGTCGGTAGTATGACATAGTATTTATCATTGTCATTGCTCCAAAATTGTAAAGGGAAAAATATCTTTTTGCTATCAAAACTGATTTTGTTTATTACTTGGCACCACCCATGCTTTAGAGTAAATTGTTAAAATCTGTTTATTTTAGAACAATTATTGTGACTATTCATGAATTTTGAGGGACGCATTTAAATTTTTGTTTTGTTTTTTTTTTCTTGCGGAATGAAGAGCTTATTATATTGTTGGGTCTACAATTTGTTTTGTTTTGTTTTGGTACTTTATTTTGCTAATAGGAAACTATTTGCTGGAATTTTTTTTAATGGATCTCTTTTAATCAGAGAGATACTGATGTTGTCAAAGTTCGGGCATTGGATCTCTTTTTTTTTTTTTTTTTTGTTTATTATCCTGATCAGGCTCAGGTCATAAGTGCAATGCGCATGGAAAGATTCAGGTTACAATTGCTAGTTCAATTTGACATAAATTCAGTAGTGTTGTTTATTGTCACTGTTTGTAACTATTTGTATGAATTCAATAGTGTTTTCCTTTTTGTAAACTGTTTCCATGAATTCACTAGTCTTTATAAATTGTGTAATGATTGAAACTTGATGTAATGATGTAACTGTTTGTTCTCTATTTAAACTCTTCTGTTTTAATAAATAATCTTTTAATTTAGTCACTGATGTAATTATTTGTTGTAACCATTGCAAGATACAAGCTATAATGTTGGTCAGTAAAGCAAAACCAAAAACCAATATATACTTTTAAGGCGTTGTTGGACCTTAGATGAGTACAATACATATTGAAACAGAATGCATTTGATCTATTGGCCATGAAGGATCTCATATATCAAGGCGATGTTTGGCCTGTCTGTCAGGAGGTACTTGTCTCAAGTGGACCATCATGTATTATGACTAGCATAACATATTCATTCGCATAACATATTAATTTGCATTAACAGATTCAACGGCATCAAAATTCAATGGCAGCATAACAGATTCAACATAGAGATTATTAAATTACAGCATAACAGATTGAACATATAACGAGCTCCGTCCACGTTTCAGTTGTTTCCGAATCGAATGCACCGTATGCAACTAGTTACAACCAATTGAACCCATCAACACCACAAGAGATCGCCAACTGCCCCTTATACCTGCCTGTTTCAAAGAATAGAAAGGAATAGGAAATTTATTAAATTATTATTGAAAATAGTAAGCAGTTGGATTAGGGACTTGTTTATATCGCCTATTGCTTTTCTAGAATAGTAAGCATATAGATTTACAAAAGTTAGTTGGATCAGGAACTCGTTTGTATAACAGTTTAATTGAAGGTAATTGACAATATCATCTAATATGTTGTCATAACAGGTTTGAGTTTTATAACATTAAGCGGCCCAAGTTTGGCAATTGAGTTTTATAACAGTTCCTACCAAGTTTCTACAAGTGCATTTTGTAACTTAGAGCATTTGTAACCAGTGCATGAAGCATGCTGGTACTCCCATCGCCTCTTCCACCACTCCTTCCTCTAATTCCCTATTTCCTGACTCCACCGTTCCAATCAACATCTCTACGCCAATCAAATTATCTCAATCCAATTTTCTTACCTGGCAAGCGCATATGTTATCTCTTCTCAATGCCTATGGTCTTTTCAAATACCTCTACTCTCCTCCACCAGCTCCGAGTCGCCAGAACTCCGACGGCCAAATTGAATTCAACCAAGAATATCTTTCTTGGAGCTGTCAAGACCAGCTCCTCCTCTCCTGGTTGCGCGCCTCTCTACGATTTGAAAAGAAAACCCAAACCCAAAGAAAACCCATGGAGTCAGAGCACGATTCAGTTAGTGTCCATGGAGTCAGAGCACTGCGATTTGAAAAGAAAATCCAAAGAAAAAAATCGAACCTGGGCGGAGAAGGATATCGTGCGGCGGGGGACAGAATTAGTGCGACGCAACTGGTTCATCCTCAAAGAAGAAGACGGAGGCTGCGACGGAGGTGGTGTGAGAATCTGAGATAAAGAAAATGCAAACTCGATCTAGGGTTCGTCAGCGAGAGGAGGGTTCAATTGTGTTCTCCTGGTCTGGATCGAAGATCGATCGATTGAGAAGAGAGAGAAGAGACGAGTTGAAGAGACCTCAGTCGGCGAGAGAGAAAAGACGAGTTGAAGAGAAGCAAATCGAATCGATCGGCTGGGTTTGGATTAGGGATGAAAACGGATCGGATACGGAGCGGATGTTGGTCTTCCCATATCCGCATCCATATTTTTTTTCGGATACGGATGCGTTCGGATACGGATACGGTTCGGATATTAAACGGATACGAATACGGTTCGGATATTATCGGATACGGAGTTGAATACGAATATATTTTGTCGGATACGGATTGCATTTTGATCTATTATTTTTTATTCATTTCTTTAATCATTATTTATAATTTATGATCTATATTAATCATTATTTATAATTTATATTTATAATCTATATTAATCTGTACCAAAATTTTCAAATTAGATGGCTTGGATACATATAAAGATATACAACAACCAACTTTATCACAAAAAGTTTATTGGTGTGGTGGTTGAGGTGATGAGTCCTTACCCAGGAAGGCTGGGTTCGATTCCCAATCTAAGCAATTCAATTTTATAGCACTTAGCAATTTCAAAAGGGATGAAATGTGGATGCGGGTCTGGATTATGGCCACGAATTCGGATATCCGTTTCGCAAATAATTGCGGATGCGGATATTTATCCGTATTCGCATCCGTATCCGCACCAAAATGTGTTCTCATATCCGCATCCGTATCCGATTAAAAAGATCCGAATCCGCATTCGCATCCGAACGGATCCGGATATTAATATCCGAATCCGCATATTTTCGGATACGGATGCGGATCGAAGCGGATATTATCCGGTCCGTTTTCATCCCTAGTTTGGATTCATAATCGACTTGATTATTTCGAATGAGGGTAAAATGGTCACAAAATATAAGTTATATTTTTAAAATATTTTTTATATTATAAAAAAATCCAAAGGGGCAAATGCAAAAGGGATTTGAAATTTAGAAGGGTAAAATCAGAAAATTTTACTTTCAGGAGTCAAATTTTCTATTTTTTCAGTTCTAAGGATACAGAAAAAATTTTCTCTTAATTTTATGGAATATATCCAGCTATTTTAACCGTTTCTGAGAGGACACCTTTAACTTGTCGAAAAAATTAAAACTAACGTTACTGTTCACACGAATTACGATAATAACAGTTAAAAATGCAGAATTTTAAAAATAACGTTGTTGGATCGGCGTTTGGATCGCCGAAAATACAGAACCTTTGGATCGGCAAATGAAATGCCGATCCAAACAAAAAAGGAATCTCGGCACATTTCTTGGATGGCAAAAGTTTTAACATTTGTTTAATTTACAATTTTGCATTTTAGCCCTCAAATTTTTTGTTATTACAAAATATATAATTTGTGATTACAAAATAAACATAATTTAAACATCTATTATAAAAATATAAGTATATATTAAATTATGCATGTTAAATACATAATATTGTATATGTGTATAATACTTATTTTATACATATATATTATGCAAAGGTTTAAATTGCGGTTAGCGGGTTCATAGCGGACATATTTTTTGACATCGGTTAGCGGATAGCGGGTACTTTGCGGCCGCTATCGGATCAAATTATAAAACATTATCTACAAGACTTATGCACAAGTAACAAGTCATAAAAATATTATAAGAATATATAATTTAATATGAGGTGCATGCTAAACGAATTTTCTGACCATACATGTAAAATTATATGGAAAAACAAATTTTTGAAGGGCTCAAAAATAATTTAAAAGCTAGAAACATTTTTAAAGTAAATTAAAAATAATATAATGTCTGAAAATTATTAAAAATATTTTGGAAGTCAACAAATGAAAAATTTTATATCTCGGGCTGTATATAATTTGCAGAAATGTATACAAAATTTAGAATACAAATGAATTTAGAAAGTCCATCAAATAAAAAAATAAAAAAATAAGTAAAATGCGTGTTGTTTAAAATAAAGAAATGGACATGTAAAATTTCATTATAAGAAACGTGGTGTAAATCTAGTATAAGGGCCTTAATTTTTGTTTAGATACCGTTTTTCTTTAATCCGACAATTATAATTGAACTATAAAATTTTAAATGATAAATGACACAAATTAAATTTAAAAATAGAATTAGATATATGTTGTTTTATTTTTATTTTTCTACGATGCGCTCCTCTATTCAATGTGATGTCGTATACAATGGGTTTATCACTTAACAAACTAAAATTGAAAAAAAATGGTAGGTATGAAAATTCATAAAATTATCAATTAATTTTTATCAGTATATTAATTTTGATATACATTTTTTTTTATTACGGTTCAATATCGTATACAAATTTTCACACAATTATAGGCAAAAAAATATGATAGTATAATATTAATCTAAGAATATGTTAATGTTGTATTTGTTAATACAAAAAGAAACTTGAATGCATTAAATCCATTTTTATATAAATATATATTATGAAAAGGACCTAATGAAAATATACCAAAGTGAAAGAGGAAAAAAAATATATATGCTGTGGGACCCACCTAGAAAATAAAAAAATTGACAAAGTGCACTTTTGGCTAAAGTAAAAGCCGTGACAATTCAAAGTGTGTTGGATCGGCAATTGGAATGCCGATCCAAGCTTGGATCGGCGTTTCAATCGCCGATCCAAGGGTTCTGTATTTTCGGCGATTGAAACGCCGATCCAACAACGTTATTTTTAAAATTCCGAATTTTTAACTGTTATTCTCGAAATTCGTGTGAACAGTAACGTTAGTTTTAATTTTTTCGGTCAAATTAACTCTTCCAATTCTCAATACTTATTTGCCTTTAGGCTGAAAACGGAAGCCCGTTTAACTATTTTTGGTTTCGTTTCGTCCGGATGAAATGGTTAACGAAACAATAAAACTATTTCGTTTGGTTGGACAAAACGGTTAACGAAACAATTAAACGGTTTCTTCCATATGTAAATCACAAAAATTTCGTTAATTTCGATTGTTTCGTCCGGACGAAACGATTAATGAAATTAAAAATCTGTTTCGTCGACGAAGCGAAACGGTTAATGAAACACCCTAGTTTCGTCACCGTTTCGACCGTTTTGCAGCCCTATTTACCTTGTACAAAAACCTTATTTGCCTAGGCGCTTTAATTCCCAACAAAAAATGTTAGTGCCACATACATTTATACTACTATTTTGCATATGCACATTTCCAGTTTTAGAGGCAACTGCTGAACAAGAGAAGCAGGATAATGAACAAGAGAGAAAAGACGGCGAATGGTAAGCCAACTATGATGTGTTTCTAGATGCAGAATCAAGATTGGAGGATAGAAAAGACCGAGCTGTCGAGATCCGATTTCAATTGAGCTTTGCTAACTTGGACATTTTATATTAGAATAGATCGGATACATCAGATAACTCAATTAGTATATTTTCTTATATTTCGCATTAATTTTTTCTTTCTTGGCGTCATGGCGTGCCTTGTCTCTGCCCGTGTTCTGTACGACGACGGTAGTGATTTGCATGGAGCGAAATGGTTAATTACATTTGTTACACCTCAGTTTTTATTTTTATTTTTTTTATTATTTGAACAACCCTCGGTTTTATAGTAAAACATTTATTAGAATAGCAGTACCTGACCCTTTTTCTTTTCAAAGGGGTGGGGGAAAAGGGCGGAGGGCGTCCTTATTTTCGTTTCCGAATAAAAAGTAATAGATAGTTCTAGAGAAATATTAACGATCCTGCTTCTCCACCAAAATCATATTCGAATCGCTCTAGTGCATTAAAAAACGATGATAAATAAAACGGCTATAATTTGACAAAATGTCACAAGAAGTCTAAAGAAAAATATCTACAGAGCTAAACATAGAGGAATACAATTCATCAGACCAGAGGAGCAAACCAAAAAAGCTCTACACAAGCACTTTCCTCTTCAAATCTACAGCAGATTCAAGGGAACCATATATGGGCACAAAAGCTAAATACATATACCAGACCTCAACGCAATTAAAACTTCGTAAAAAGAAAAAAAAAAATGACAAATGAATCCCTCTTTTTATTGGTTTTGCACTGACATGCAAATTTAGGCCTTCAAAAGAAAAAAAAAAAAAAAAGATATTTGCAAATTTAATATCCACCATTATAAATTCAGATCCGCTGCCGCGCGACACATGGTGTAGCGCGGCATGCTGGCCGTCTGATCAAGATCCAATGGACAAGGGAGCCCCGTGCATGTAACCTAGATTGATAGGCCCGTAAAAAATTAACCGTCCGATCAAGATCAGACGGCTCGTACGTGCGCTACACCATTTGTCGCGCAACAGCAAATTCGGATTCCACCATTATTGCCACCATCATCGCCATAACTCCCGCCACTGTTCCCGACTGGTACAGCGTTAAAGTTGTTTTCTGCCTGGTAAGTCATGCCAATACCCCAGTAGGAATCAGCCACATTGTTACAAATGATTGTATCCGCCGAGCTGCCGGCGCTTATCTGGAAGGAAAGCACCTGGCCACCTAAATTGGAGAACGCCTGCCACATGACTCCCCAGTTTTGGCTCATGGGGATCCAATCTGTGTTGTCACCCTTGACTGAGACGGCACTGACATCTCCCGGCCCGGCTACATTCAGCAGGGTAATCAGTAGCCAATATGTATTCCCTGAGAACATGAATTTGACTCCGCCGGTTCTCTGGCATGGGACCCTGTGTTCGCAAGTGTATATATTTGGTTAATTATATCTCTTGTGGATAATACTTGTAGAACAAATATATAGTTTACTTTAAGCTTATGAGCAATCAACAATTAGTCATCAAAACTGAGGATCATCTGTCATTACTCATTAATATTGAGAACAAAAAAAAAAAAAAAAAAGACATGATATGTATTTCTTTTCTCATAGCCACATTGCACAAAATTTTGGCTACAATTGTCACCTCTGTAAACTAGGTTATATGTGTTTAATTTCACAATGCAAATCACCCTAATTTTTGTTCCATTTACAAAAGATAAATAAATAAATAAGGTGGCGACAGATTAAGTGACTTTTTACCTACGATACATGACTGGCACAATCCCACCCTCGTACCGACCAAACGTCAACCATGAGGGCATGGCCATGTCAAAATGAACTCTTGGCGGATTGCACCAACCTCCATTGTTTGAATCCTGTGCCCAATTGGGTGGGCACAGATTTGTACCAGTGACAACAACCGACGGGGCACCAGGGATACAGTATTGAGACCCATAGCAACGAATTTCATAGCAACCCCCACAGCCCAGGCCATTGTTAAACAGGGGAGTGCTCAGTGCAGCAGTTCTGGTACCAAAGCCAATTCCATACATGTTTGTGTATCCGCAAGCTCCACCTAAACAGAACATTCAAATATGCTGTGTTAGCGATTGTCTTAATTCATTCTCCAAAAAAAGGGGAGGGAAATTAAAGGCATATTGCCCAAACATGTCTCATATAGACATACCCATATCGTCCGACACACCAGACGAGTCACCGTAAAATGTCGCATGTGCAGGACTCCAGGGAGATGCCTGGAAATCTGCTACAGCTGTGACCATTATTAGTGCCAGAACCGCTGACACTAGCGAATGATAATGCAAGAAAGAAGCCATGGTAGCCATAAATCCTTCAAAGGCTTTAGAAAGAGGAAGTGCAAATAAAGCTCAACTGTACCTTTGGGAAGACAACTTACACGTACTTATATAAAGACTAACTGTGATCACCTTAATTTGTATTATATTAAGTTGGCGCACGATTAATCTCATAATATGATAATAACATAAAATCTTTCCAGTTGAACCGGGTAACGAATCACTGAACCTGGATACAAAATATATATAAAAAAAATTCACTGATGATACGCGATCTCATGGTTCACACGAACTGATTTAAGTGCGTCTGAATTGAAAAATAAGGGCACCATACATGCGCAAGTGACTCGTTACACAATGAAATCATGTAATAAGCTACAGAGGCATATATCATTAGCACCTGAAACATACTTTAGTGTAATATGTGGGTCGGAACGACCTGGTGTATAGGCTATCAGGCCCAATTAAGATGATTATAAAAAAGAAAAGTTCAAATTAATTAGTATTTGAAGTTTGGATATTGACTCTAACCAATTAATTATGAAGTTGGACTCTTTAAAAGTAAATATATAAAAAAGTTGAACTTATCATTTTTTTTTTAAAAGTACAAAAATGCCGTCCATTTTAGAACTTTCTCGACTTTTATGTATTATTCTAACTAAACATAATCCATTATTAGAAAGATTTGTTATTAGCAATCTTTGTGGCACACGAGTTCGTAAGTTCGTAACTCTCTATCTTGACGATCATTTGTTAAAGTACCCAAATTTAAATTCCAATTAGCGCTTGAGCTCTGTCACGATTGGATCTGAAAAAGAAAAATGAAAAGTTGGATACGCACCGAGGAAGGTATAATACAAGGCAATTTTATTTAAATATATTATTTTTAATATTACTTAATTTAATTATTAGTATTGTAGTCCTAAAATTTGGTGCAATTAATTGTAATTATCGATCAAATTATCAGCAAATCTAAATTAAAAATAAAATTTAAATTTCTAGATAAATTAGTATTTGAATTTCAAATTGTATTCTAGTCGCAAGATATATACTTTGTTACAAAAAAATATTGGACCCGAAAAAACAACAAATTAATATGGTTCCGTTGAAAATTGGATGATAAAATATAGTATAAAATTGAACTCGATTTTTAATTGTATTTCTATTCGAGCCGAACAAACTCGCCTACAATTTTTGCCGGCATTTTGGGTATTATAATTCTTTAATAATCCATGCAAGAAACCTAGGTCGGCTGATTTCTAACGTGGATCCAACTCAAACAATTTATAAATAAGAATAATAAAATAAAAATAGAAAATTATTGGAGCTCGCATAATTGGTCGTGCAAGAAGCTACGAGTCAGATTGCCTACTTACAGACGGCCGGATATACACCCAGCTAAAACACAGCTTCTCATATTTATTTTTTTTATTTTTTGATGTTACCATAAGTTGACACTTGGCATCCGAAGAAAGAATAACGAGACTGTTTTAGTACAGCTAACATCGATATGATATCTTCAATTCTTTATCTAAGATATTATATTTTTCAGGACTCCACCAATTAAACATGTCCTTACTGATAAAGCGTGTTATGTGAGTGTAATTGGACGACCAAAATGTGAATAAGCCTTACAATGATTTGAAAAATTATTACTTTGGTAATTTTTATTTGTGCACACATAAGGCCTATGTTTATGAAGGAAGAAATTGAAGTATCTAAAAGACTCACGAGAATCATATCATCAAAATTTTTATTCAAGGTGGTTAGAAACTGGAAATGGCATGTTGGCTCCCTTTGAGGTGGGAAAGCACAACAAATTTTCCCGATGTCTCTGGGGTAATTAAGACATATAGGTTTGAAACAAATGCATTAATTTTTTTTCTATTCTCTTTTTTATTTTATTATTTTTTTCTTTCTTTACTAAGCCAGTGCTTGCTAAATTGCTCAAGGAGTAAAAATAAATATTCTGACGAGTCAATTAATCCATGAGTTGAACAAATACTTGCTCAAGTGTTTATTGATTTTTCCACAAGAGTTCCATTCAATTGGTCCCGAAGTATTCTGTAACGCCTTATCTAGTTATCTCTCCCTTCTCTGTTTTTTGTCCCAATTAAAAATGTAGGTTGAAAAATTATTTCATTATTCGATTTCTTCATCAGTCAATGAGGAGCCCAGTTCCTCCTCCGATGGCCACTCTGTGTCTGATTTGAACGGGCCGCTCCTGCTCTTCCTGGCGCTGGCAAAGCAGCCACGACACCCAGTGTGCCCGATGTCTGAGTACGCGCACAACGAAATGGGCATGGTGCAGTTGAACAACAGCAGCTCCGCGATGACTTCTGCATTGCCATTCCATGTGATGTGCTCTCCTAATCAATCGCATTGCCATGCCTTTATAATTCATTCTCATTTGCCCGGAGTGGCAGCACAGCGAAATATCCACACGGCACGTGTCCACAGGCCGTGTTGTGCCATGTTCGCCGGGAATGGGTGTTGTGCCATGCTATTTGCATCACATTACACTGCCCGACAGCTACGGGTATCCAATCCCAAAGATAGTATGTAAATCTGTAAACTATTGAATAATGCTTGCTTCTGCTTTATAACAGTTTGGAATATAACCTCAAAATTACCTCTTATTTCTTATTGTTCACAACAGAGCAACGATGGAGGTTATATGAGGGAATGTCATGCCCTGATGACTTCTCTTTTTTACCATTAAACATCTGGATATATACATATTTTACATGACATTTGGGATTATTTTATTATTACTTTCCATGAATCAGACTGAAATTGCTTTTCTGGTAGAAATACTGAAATACAAATTCTAAGGAGTGTGAGATCAAACCTGATTACTCTAAAGGTATTGGTTTTCCAATTTGTAACATAACTGATCTGTACCAACACAAACAGATACCCTGGTACATACTATATAGAGATGTATTTTTATATTCTAAAAGCAAATTGATCATAGCATTGAAGAAAACAACGTAATCAATTCGAGAGCTCATTACTACTCTGCCTATGTCCGCAATCCAACCAGGCACTCAGATGTTGGATATTTTACTGAAAAAAATAGAAATAATTCAGGGTGCGTTTGGATCAGTTGAGAATAAATTTAGGATAAATTTAGAATACAAATCAGAACATACATTAATCCGGAGTGCGGATCCGGGTCCCTAAACCCGCATCCGTCACTATTTCGGAACAGTTCTTGGAACAGTAACCGATCCTGTCCGTTGATTTCCCTCTGCGCAAATCTGTTCGTCCGATCAAATATCTCTCAGCCGTTCGATGCACTTCTACGAGAATGTTCCGCCTGTCTTTTATAGTATTTTTCGCTCCGTTCTCTCTCTTCCTCTCTCTCAGACTTTTTTTTTGACAATTTAATGCCCGTAGGCTTCTTCCTCTCTCTCAGACGCAGTCGAAGGACCGGTACATAGAGGTTCTCTCTTCCTCTCTCGCAGGTACTATGGACGGACCGGGCACAGAGGCTGCTATTTGCCTTCAATTTCTCGGCCTCTCTCTTCCTTTTTTTACTCGCGTAGCAGACAATCGGTTGAGATTTTTTGCTCTCTCTTTCTCAGACCTAAGCCTACAATCCGATCGAAATCGTTTGTTAGTGGAGGGGTCGTTCGAGGCATGGAAGGAGGTACCGCGCGGCCGCGCCATGGCCAATGCTTGATGAATCGGATCACACAGAGAGTCATTGGATTCATCCGATCGCAGATCGCCGCTGCTCCTCCAGTTCCCTTCCAGTGGCCTTCCACTGCAACTGAGATTGGAAATGCAAGGTTGGAAAAGGTAATGAAAAATATGAAATAAATTTGCTTTGGTTAGGAAAATTTTCTTCTTATTGTTTATTTTTTGTTCATTATGTCATTATTTTATGTTCATTATGTCACGAGATTCTTAAGAGTTCTTTTTTTTTTTTGGTTTTCTTCCCTGGTCATGATTGTCTCACAGCCAATAAATTTGGAGGGTCTTCAACAAAATTTCAGACATTTATGTTGTTGGTTACTGGTAATTGGTATGTGCTGATTCTATGGATTAAGCATTGAGGTAATTTTCTCCAACTTGAGAGATTAGTACAGCTAATACAAGTGATTATGGTAGAAGAGTTTGCATTTCACTTTTATCGTGTGTTAATATTCTATATTTCAATTTCATATATGTTAATATTCTCTGTTGGATTTAAATTTTATGCTTATGAACAACTCAGGGATCAAGGCTTAGAGAGCATTTCTTCAACCATGGTGCATGTTGATGCACGGAGAAGGGTTATTTCTTCTACAGTGTTATTACTGATTTTCTGTTAAGTCATTTTTCTTTTTCCTCGAAGTCCTGAAATTCTACTTCATATATTGTTGAATTGTCGCTAAATCATCATTGAAAGAAAATTATTTCCTTTTTTTTTTTTTTTGCCCCTGATCAGCTATTGTGAATTTCAGACCTGTGTTGTTCAACTCATTTACTGGTAGAATGAGCTGTGAACGAAATGTAAATAATCGTTGGTATATACTTTGTACTTTGGATGAGCCATTGATCTGTACTGAATAGAAAAGTTTAAAGGTGAAGAGTAGACATAGGGAGGCAGGCTTTCGCTTTTGACCATGTTGTAAGGTGGATTGTTCCCTAAACGTGAGCTTCCATATATAGTTTAATATGATTGATATGTTTTCTTTTTACTTTTTTCTTTCTCTTAACAATTTGCTTTTCTTTACTTTTGATGTATATTGGGTTCATTTTCTTTGTTTGACTTGCAGGCCTCGCGATTTGAGATCAGGGATTGCTGTCTTTTAATTCTAGCTATTATGTTCTTCTAAATGTTTGGTTTACTGAGGTAATGCTTCCTCCTGTCAACTATATTTTTCATTTATTTAGTCTTCAGATGTTTTAGGATGGCATCAGTCTCTCCTCTTTTCACTATATATTGCTTGCTTTTATGCTGTCAGTTTTGTTGCCTTTGAATTTTGCATTTTTTTTTTATTCTGGATAGGATTGGATTTCCTGGTCATTTTCTGGACGTTCTGCAACCAGTAAAAACATGACAGTATGGCCAACGGCTCTAGCCTAGATGGACACTCTAATATTATTTTTGTTTCTCATTAAATAAACAATTGACCTTGCCATCTCCTTCTCTAATAGGGCACCTCTTTGACCAGAATGTTTGTCCGTCGCCTCACCTATTTTGGCTTAACTATCGTTCTCTTCTGAGGTTCATATCTTTTAACAAGCTGCAAATTTATTCTTATATTATTTTAATTTTGTTGCCATTTTTTTTAACTTCCCTAAATACAGTTGCTAAACATTGCAAAATTTCCATTCATGTGGATAATCAGTCACATTCTCCTTTTAGTTTTTCAAACTATTGTTTCTATTTGAAATTTTCTAGAATTTAGTTGCCTATATTTAACAGGAAGCTTGGCAGCACCAAAAATCTTTTTGGTTATTACAAAATATATGTCCTCACCTAATCATGTGTGTCTAGGGTTATAATTAGGTTTATTTTCTTTCTCGAAAGATACTAATTGAAATTATTAGCTCTGACTCATCTAAAACTAAGCAATTCAAAGCAACTGCGTAGTGATAAATAAAACGGTGAAGGAATGGCTACAATGAGCCTGCAATATATCCATACAGGTAAAAGATGTGATGCCACCAAATTTTAGATTTTTATTTGGTAATTAGCTGCTCCAATATAGGGAATATACATAGAAATTATGATTTAATATTTGAGATATGTAATCTCTGAAATAATATCGGCATATAATTTCCTATCCCACTCAAAAATACATTATTGTTCTTTTTCTTATAAGATAATTCCTTAAAAATCTACTTCTAACATATGATATGCAGAAAACTTTGGGCTGGCCAAAAAAAAAAAAAAAAAAAAAAAGAATTCTAAAGAGGCATGGACGGTTTTGCATAAAAATTTAGGAGTTTTACGATGCTCAATTTTCATTTTTTGCCCTTTGAAGATATTTTTGGAGTTGCTAAATATTGACTGTGTCATATGCAAAACAAAAATACTGAGGGTTCATGGTATAGTGTTGTTTAGTATGGCTGTCAATTTTTTATGGTCAGAAATTAACAAAATTTTAGGTACATTGGTACTGCAATAGTGCCAGTGTAATGGCCATGAATAGATTGACTCTAAAGAAGCTACGTTAATTCTGAGTAATGCAGCTTTGAAGCATATTAAAGATTTTTATGGTAAAAAAATCCATGATGTTATTTGTGAGTGTGACTGATTAAATAGAATTAATCATGCAACTTGCTCAATCTTATTATATCAATTATTTTTTAACACAATATATTTAATTCTTAGTGCTTCTATATTGATATAAATATTTTGTATGAATAATTATCGTTCAATAAAAATAAAAATAAAAATATAGATCGCGCAACGCGCGAATACCCACTAGTTATAATAGCTAGACAGTTGAGAATAAGGCTTATTAGATTAAGAGAGTTGTTTTTTAGTAGTCCCAAGTTTAAAATAATTGTTTTTATTATTAGTGTGTTTGGATCATAATTCGGATTAAAAAGTTGTTTGGAACCGTTTTTTATTCCTGGTTTGAGACTACTTAAATGTAAGTAATGTAAAAAAAACATTATTCTCATTGTTTAAGAATAAAAATTTTAATCGAACAATTAATCTTATTTTTATTCTCAGGCAATCATAAACGGCACTTTCAAAGAATAATAATTTAATATAACTTTCTTTAAATTGAATAAAGTACAAAATTTTGTACATAAGTTTTGACAACATAATTTTTATACTTGATATAAAACCTGGCACATGATTTACTATTCATACTTGCTACAAGTCGGTACTGATTATAATTTTAGGGGCCGTTTGGATCGCTTAGGAATAAGAGGAATAGTCTATTTTTAGGCGGAAAATATTGAAAAGTGTGTAACTTTGTGAGAGAGATTTAATGCATAGGAATAGCTTATTCCTAGGAAGAGGCTATTTCTAGCCCCATCCAAACGGCCCCTTAAATAATAAATGAATATTCTTTGAACCTCGTATACAAAATCGGTTGTTAGAATTTTATGAATCCATCAAATAGTGAAAGTAAAAAGAATTAAAAATTACAATCTACCATCTCTCCACGCGTTATCCCGTATCATCGTGTTTGTATTCGTTCACTGTATTCATTTTTATATCCAATTTGTTTATCAGTGTGTTCACTTTATTCAATTATGAGTTAGATTTTATTTTTTGTATTGTTGTTTAGATTTTTATATACATATTCAACTTATTTTTATATGTTCACTTTAATTATTTAAATGTTCACTTTGTTCAAGCGATGACAAACTGCACATTGTAGTTATTATTTCTGAAAAATATTTTTGATGCTTTGTTGACATATGGTCTATGCTTGGGCTTTGAGCCTGTAAAAATTTGCAGCGTTGGTTCTCAACACGACAACACTGTTAATATTTTGAAATCAACAAGTCTGAGTTTCCATGAAGAGAGAAATGAAGTTCGTGATAATATGAAAATTATTTGTCTTTTTCATTTTGTCGATGTAAAGAAAAACAATCACACAAAAAACACACAGATTTTTACGTAGTTCGATACAATGTGTACTTACGTTCACGACTCACACACACTACTCTCTTTATTTCTTTTCAATAATTTTGATATGTTACAATGCAAGGAGAGAAAGCCTATATATAAAACATATTTCTTTGACAACAAGTTAAGTGTTTCTTGCACACCAAGTCACTCATGACTTGCATGTCAAGTCAAGCGTTTCTTGTGCTTCAAGTCTGACGTTTCTTCCTCGTCAAGTCAAATGTCACATTAGATCTAAACCAAGATCTTTTGTGACATCATATTCCAATACTCTCCCTCAAGTTGGCATGCAGATATCTCGCATGCCCAACTTGCAAATCACTCCACGGAAGATGGTACTGGACACTCATTTTGTCAGTATGTCTGCAAGTTGTTCTTCAGTCCTTACATGAGGAATGCTTATGATCTTTTCTTCAAGATTCTGCTGAATAAAATGTCGATCTACCTCAATGTGCTTGGTCCTATCATGTTATACTGGATTCTGAGAGATAGCAATGGCAGTCTTATTGTCACAAAACAGTCTCATTTCTTCATAACTATAGAAACCAAGGTTTTTGAGTACCCTTTTTATCCACAGCAATTTTTGCAGTCCTTTAGCAATTCCTCTGAACTCAGCTTCAGCACTTGATAAGGCCACTACCTTCTGTTTCTTGCTCCTCCATGTGACCAAATTTTCACCAACAAAAGTGAAGTACCCAGATGTAGACTTCTTGTCAGTCACATCTCATGCCCAGTCAGAGTCTGTATAACCTTCAACTTAAAGATGTTTATTTCTCTTGAAGAAGATACCTCGTCCAGAAGATCCTTTAAGATACCTTAAAATTCACATGACAGCCTTCATGTGTTGTTCACTAGGAGCGTGCATGAACTGACTCACCACAGACACGACATAGGCAATATCAGGCCAAGTGTGTGATAAGTAAATAAGTCTTCCTACCAATCTCTGGTATTGTTCCTTATTGGTTGGTACCTGATCAGAGAACATCTCAAGTTTGTTGTTCTGTTTGGTGGGTATATCAACAGGTTTGCAATCCAACATTTATGTTTCAGCAAGCAAATCTAGTATATATTTTCTCTGTGATAAAGAAATACCTTCCTTACTGCGTGCCACTTCGATTCCAAGAAAGCACTTCAAACCTCCTAGATTCTTCATCTCAAATCATTTGGACAGTTTAAGATCTTGGATTCCTTCAAAGTCATCACCTGTGATTATCATGTCATCAACATAGATTATTAAAATCACAATTTTTTTTTATTCTTAAAAAAGAACAAAGTATGATCTGCATCACTCTGGGTGTATCCACGTCCTTTCATTGTGCTGCAAAATCTTCCAAACCATGTCCTTGGTGATTGTTTGAGACCATACAGTACTTTCTTCAATCTGCACACCAGCGGTTGCTTACTCGAATGACCATATCCTGGTGGGATGTTCATGTAGATTTCTTCATCTACGTCACCATGTAGGAATGCATTTTTCACATCAAATTGGTGCAGAGGCCAATCTCGGTTCGCTGCAATGGATAACAGAATCCTGACAGTATTCAACTTGGCTACGGGTGAAAAAGTCTCTTGATAGTCCACTCCATAAGTCTGAGAGTAACATTTTGCAACTAACCTCGCTTTGTACCTGTCAATTTCTCCAGTGGGCCCATACTTGACTGTGAATATCCATTTGCAGCCAACTGACTTTCTATCATTTGGCCTTCTTACCAATTCCCAAGTATCATTCTTCTCTAGTGCATCCATCTCGGTATTTATTGCATCTACCTATTTTAGATCACTGAGAGCTTCATTCAGGCTTTTTGGAATCTGAACTGAGGCAAGAACCTTGTCGAATTCTTTAACAGACTCCGGCATATGAGACATACTCATGAAGTTTGCCATTGCATACCTGCCTTCACCATTTTCATCCGGTCTATATCTCTTCGGAGGTCTGCCTCTATTGAATCTGAAAGGTAACTGATAATTGGGATTAGTAGTAACAGGTTCTGAATTACTTACCTCTGACTCCGGAGTCTGGTCACGTGGTGAATAAGGAGACCGTATCAATTTTTCATTGTAACTTTCCAAATTCTCTTCTGTTGGACCCGAATCATCAAGTGGGTCCATTTCTAGGTCTGATTTCTCACCTTCAGTCTCTAAATTTTGATCGAAATAGTCTGAATGCATTCTGAAATTTGTAGAATTCAGACCGAAATGGTCTAAATTCGGTCCGAAATGTGTCTCATGTTCTGTATCTCCTATTTTGTTCGGATCGAAATTTTCAGAATTCGGTCCGAAATGAGCATGTTCTGGTCCAAAAGGTTCATCCTTTGTTGCATCAAACCATGATTCATTATATATGACACTTTCCCCCCTGAGAATGAGCCTGATCTTTCACAAAATACCCCTCATTTTCAATGAAAGTCACATCCATTGTAGTATAAATTTTTTTTGAGACCGGATTCATATACCTATATCATTTTTGACGTGGACCATACCTTATGAACACACATTTTTCAGCACAAGGATCCAACTTTGACTTTTCATATTTCTGCATATGAACATAGGCAATACACCCAAATATCTTTGGTGGAATTGTAAGGACTGAGGGAATTAAACAGTATTTTGAAAAGACTTGCAAGGGTATTTGAAAGTCAAGTATCACAGAAGGCAACATATTCATCATGTAAACTGCTGATGTAACTGTATTATTCCAATAAGAATGAGGTACATTGTTTTCTAGCATCATTGTCCTGGTCATTTATAGAATTTGTCTATTTTTTCGCTCTGCTATGCCATTTTGTTGAGAAGTATCCACACAGCTTATTTCATGTATAATCTCATTGGTGTTAAAAAATTCTCCTAATATTTTGTTGACAAATTTCCTTCCATTATCACTTTTGAAAATTTTAACATTCCTATCAAATTGGTTTTTTACCATGGTAATGAAAGATTTGACGGCAAGTGGTATCTCATTTTTATACTTTACCACATTAATCCATGTCATTCTAGTACAATTGTCAACAAATAACACAAACCATCTGTTACCCACCAGAGATTCAACCGGAGAAGATCTCCATACATCAGAGTGAAGCAGGACAAAAGGAGTGGTATTATCATTATTCAAGTTTTTAGCAAAATGAGCTCGATGGCTCTTAGATTTAATACATGCCTCACAATCAAAAGATTCATTTTCAAATCCAGAAAATAAACTTGGATAAAGTTTCTTAAGGTACTCGAATGAATGATTGCCTAAACACCTGTGCCACATCCAAATCGAAGACTTCCTATTTGAACTTGAGCCAGCAGATAAGTGGACTCTTCCAGTAGCTATGTCTTCCAAATGATACAGTTCTCTTCTCTTAGTACCACGACCAATAATCTCCTTTGTCATGAGATCTTAAAAGAGACAAAATCTGAAATACATGAGTACAACACAGTTAAGTTCTTCATACAATTGACCTACAGACAATAGTCTTGATGAAAGAGAATGAACCAATAAAGTGTTTGAAAGAGTTAGAGAAGAGGAGAATTGAACATCTCTAGCCCCTGTGACTGGATAAACTTCTCCATTTGCATTGACGATCTCAGTCTTCCTTGGATGAAATTCTCTTATCAAGTCGTCATTATTGTAAGTCATATGGTCGGTTGCACCTGAATCTATAATCCAACAGTCGTTTAGGCTTTGGATAAGGGTCATGATCTCTGATACTTTGATTGCTAGAGATTTTTAGGTCAGATTCAGGAAAATTTCGGTCTGAAATTATAAGATTTTTTATCCGAAATTTGAATTTTGGTCGATGTTCAGATAAGATCTGGTCGAGAATCGAAGGTCGAGATGATGTCTGGTCGAGAAGAACAACCAACTACACAATTCTTTCGTACAGGGATCAGGAAACCACTGTGCAGTAACTTGCACAGGGATAAAGCACACAAATCTCTGACTGTGCAGTAATTCGCACAGGGAAGGAACTGACTGTGCAGTAACTTGCACAAGAAAGACTGGAGAAGAAGAAAATAAACTTCCGTGTAGATCTCAGAACCTACCGCTTTGATACCATGTAAAAAAAAACAATCACACAAAGAACACACAGATTTTTACGTGGTTCGGTACAATGTGTACCTACGTCCACGACTCACAGTCGATAAATATGATAGTAACAGGTTTTACAAACTTTAGTTATAATTTGCATATCTTCTAAAATTTTTATATCTGGACATATAATATGCATCATAAAAATAGCAATAATTGAAAAAAAATTCTTTCTGTACTATATCGGTATCACAAATTTTAAACATTATCGAGTAACTTTTGAATTCCAAATTTGATACATTTACAGTTTAACGTAGGTACAAAGTATATATATCAACAATTCTACAACAGCAAATTAAAGAAAAGTAATTTTATGCAGACTCCGAAAAGTAACGTAGGTACAAAATATATATATCAACAATTCTACAACAACAATATTATTTTGTGATCCTCACTTTTCTGTGACTCTGCTCAGGGGCTATTCTATTTAATTTATTGTATGTACCTTACAAATATTATTTTGTGAAACCTAGCATAATTGCTTAAATATGTTAGTAAATATTTTTGTAGAATTGATAACCAGCCTTTGATCTTGTGGCTAGAGGCAACGCATTTTCGGAGTACTTGTTTGAAACATGCTTGGAAACTCCTATGAGTTAATATTTAATTCAATTAAAAAGTTTGAGAGGCTTGATTTATTTTTCTTTAAAAACAATTCGACATTATAACAATCATTACGGCCTTTGTTTTTTATTTAGCCGTAGCCGTGGTCCTTTTGAATTTTCTGCCTCAAAAGTTGATCAAGGACTCAGAAAAATAAAGACAATATCACAGTTCTCATCAAAAGTTCTAAAAACCATAATAATGTTATTTATACCATTTCCTTTTAAAAACAGCTACGTCTGTTTTCTCAAACTATTTTTTTATTCTGAAATATGCTTCAAAAAGTCAGTTACCTTTTCTCTGTTTTCACCCAAATCTATTGTTCTCTTTCCCAGTCCTTCCATATACGTTTCTTTTTTGACATTCTCTTCTCCATAGATTTTTCATTGTAACTTTATTTTTTTAAAAAAACTAATATTACTACGACCTATTGCTACTAAAACAAAAGATCAGGTACAGAGTTATGGTACCACCACCTGTAGGTACCAATGCGGATAATTACATTATAACTAGAAACTTAAAGCAACCTAAACCATCCAGACAAATAGAAAGAACCATGTAACACCAGCATACTTGGCAAGAAGCAAAATATGCACCTTTCTGATGTTATTTGATGCTGTCATGAATGAGTAAAAGAGGCACGGGATAGTGAAGAATAGGTAAAGGATGAGAAATTTTGAGAAATGTGTTCCTTGATTTGCTTTTTAATTATTAAAAGAAGAACAGAGACGTTATGATTTGAAGGGAGCAATGCAAAATAACATTCTAGCAACCAGCACATATTTGCATTACAGTTTTGCAGTGTAAACCTGGACTAAAACTAAATCAAAACCAAATTGTTTTTGCGAGTTAATTAAATCTGAAATCACTTTTTCTTTTCTTTTTTTTTCTAGAATAGTTTAATACGAAACCCTTGTTTTTCGTATACTTTGTACGTATATATAGTGGAGTTGTGGCCGTTATACAAAATCATTGGTCTGATTTTTGTGACAGATTAGAGAAAATTATTTACAAAAACAGCTGTGAATGTAAGCGTAAAACCTATATGAAAGCACACAGCTACTACGAATATTCATAAAAAGCAAACAAAATTTAAAGAAACGATAGTCACAGCCAAAAAGAGAGTACTGTTTACGAAATGAAAACAGCAAACCAAGCTTTACCCATAGACATTCCGCTTTAAATTTACAACGGATTTAAGGGTACTGGATATAAATACAAAAGCTAAATGTATATATAAAAAAATAAGAAAAAAGCAAAAATGAAAGCCGCATAAAAAGAAAAGGAAAAAACACATAAGTTGCCCCTCATTTCTTCGTTCGACATCAATCTAGCCATCAACTGTCAAAGTTGTTCGGAGCTTGGTATGTCACGCCAGAAGACCAATTGGCATCGGCCACACCGTTGCAAATAATTGTATCATCTGAGCTGTGGGCCTGGATTTTGAAGGAAAGCCCCATACCGCCCAAATTAGAGAAAGCTTGCCACGCAGCACCAAAGTTTCGGCTCATGGCAATCCAGTCTGTATTGTCACCCTTGACCCACACACCATCGGCATCACCAGGTCCACCAACATTTAGCAGGTACATCAGCAGCCAGTATGCATTCCCACTGAACTTGAATTTGACGCCGCCCGATCTCTGGCAGGGAACCCTGAGTTTTGCAAGTTTATGTATGTCAATGTTTTGGTTAATTGTTTAGCAGTTTTGGTTGGTACATGGAGGACAACTATATATATCTTTCCTTTTTATAAAACTCTGCTTAAGCATCTGAATCATTAAACATTTGCTTATCTCAATAAGATTATTATGTTCAATCTAGTAACCATCCAACTGAACTGTGATACGATAATTAATTTGTGATCAATCATTGTTCCTTAATTACGAATGATGCTGCCATATTAATTAATAAAATTCATATTTCTCTTTTTTCAGGTTACTTATTGTGCAAAATCTCGATTGAAATTATTTTAAATTTTCGAAAATTAATACTAATTGAAATATTAGTTGTCTAAACTAAGAGTCTATGATACTACATAGCTGCATACATTAATTTGGGTATATCTCGAATAGAAAACGAAGTAACGACAGGTTAGTTATTTTACTACCTGCGGTACATGACAGGTATGATACCACCCTCATACTGACCAATCAACAACCAGGAAGGCATGGCCATGTCAAAGTGCAACCTCGGTGGATTGCACCATCCGCCTTGGTTTGCATCTGGATTCTCTGCATAGTTGGGTGGGCACAGGTTTGTACCAGTGACAGTGACCGATGAAGCACCAGGGAGGCAGTATTTGGACCCGGTGCAACGGATTTCAAAGCAGCCACCACAGCCCTTGCCATTATCAAACAAGGGAGTGCTCAAAGCTGCAGTGTTGCAACCAAATCCAATGGCTTGCATATTTGAATACCCGCAAGCACCACCTATAGAAAATTCATGATTTTTACATTACTTGTTTGATGCATGACCTAACAATAAACTTATAAAATAAAAATATATTTGATGAAGACGTACCCATATCGTCAGAGAGACCAGAGGAGTCACCATAAAAGGTAGCATGGGCCGCAATCCAATCACCTGCCTTAAAATTACCTGCTTCAGAGGTAGCGACCATTAGTACCAGTAACACTGCCGCTGCTGTAACACAACGAAAGAAAGAAGCCATGTCAACCATAGATGATTAGATCCTTCAAACCCTAGAGCGCCTAAAGAGCAAGTATCACCTAGCCCAATTGTTGATGTATATAGCTAGTCAAGTCTCTGATCGATCACTATATAATATAAATCATGGCTGTCACCAGGTCCGTATTGTATAACTTGGCGCCACGATTATTTTTGCCTGGTAATGTACGAAATTGCCCTTGTTAGCTTCAAGTATAACATAAATCTCTCCAGCTGCTGCACACTGGATAACGAATCACTGATCTTTAATTAAGTAGAAAACAGATCACGAATCCACGACTATGTTGAGTCTCATGAACTGATTGGTGCACTCATGAATTTAAGAATAAGGGGTCCACTAGGAAGTGATTCGTTACACAATATAGCCATGTATCTATTCAGAGGGATTTAGTTTTAACTTTTAAGACCTCAAACTTTACATTTTAGTGTAATGAGTCTGATCGAGATAGCGCATTGGATTTCATTCCCAATTAAGCTGATAAAATAAGACAAAGTCAGATTCCTGCATCAGGGACCTCGAAATTTAACAAATTAAAGGAAGCCTTTGGAGTTTTCACTGTCTAATTTACCCAAATTTCCATTCATTTATCAATTAATAAAAATTTATCTATTTCTAAGTAAAACTATTAATTTTTTATTAATATTTATATGTTAATGTAAACCAATAATTTTTTAAATATTTGCATTGATTTCTGTAACATCAACATATACTAGTTACAATTATGTATTTTGAATTTAGAAATTGATATTTTTTTGTCAGTAAACCAGAGTATAACAATAGCGTAGCGAAAATCAGTTTTTCTATGATCTTGAGCGATTTCTTTCATGATATGATGCACCTAAGCCTTCGCCATGTTGTTTGGATCTTCGTCATCGATATGCTAGTGAAGAGTAATCGCATATAGGACTACTACCGCACTATTCACAATCAAAATGTCCGGACTACTGCCATACCTCTCAATCTCCATCAATTAGCGGTGTTGCACTCTCTTTCTAGTGCTTGTACTTGGAGAACTCCAAATACAATGAAGAGAAATCCAAATGTTATAATGAGTTTTCTCTTTAAGTTCTATCTCTTTTTGATAAAAGAGATGTGTATAAAAGGATGAGGATCAGGATCAGATCCTAAAAGGGTGCCAGTCGTACCCTTCCAAAATGGTTCGTTTGGAATTATCTCCACTTCAAATTCCAACATTTTTTTATAACAAATAAGTATATTTTTTTGGGGGGTAAGTATAAGGAATGTGTTTTGTTTTTACATTGATAAAAGTAAGTGTTTGTTTTGTCTAAATTGAAGAACTCGATAGCTTGTTATATATATTGGAAGTTTTATAGGTGATTTTAATATATAATTTAATGACTCTGTTTTAATGTATTTGGATTTCTCAAATGATTTTGTAAATTTTATCTCTAAATCTAAAAAAAATGTTGCAGTTCAAAATTTTGTAGGTAAAATATGAAGTTGGATGGAAGCTAGTAATATTTAATAATAATTAATCTTCCTCCCGAAACAACCCTTCTAAAATTCATGTGGGCATTTTGGGTATTCTTTTTTTAATTCAAGTAGCTAGCTAGGGATCAACCGTTGTCGGTTTATTGTAACGTGCCTGCAACTCGAAATGGAGCTGATTTCATTGGTCGTGCAACAAACTAAGATTGTATATTTTTCATAGTTCTTTAAATCGTTTTGAAAGGATTTGAATGTTTCTTAGCTGGAGGACTAGACATGAAGGCATGAAATATTAAGAATTACTGTGTTCTCATAGATATATATATATTTTTATTATCATGCTTTATTGTTATTCTTCTGCTTGTCAAAGTAGCTAATGTAATCATGACTAAACGCACTTAATTATAAATGTAATTCATTTGTTCCTGTGTATATATGTAGTCTATGTTATTTATTATTATTATTATTTTTTTTTGGTAGGACAATCTATGTTATTGAATTGACTCAGACCGAGACAACGACCATTTAAATATTTATACTTGAAATTTCTATTGAAATATGCGGACACACTTCGCAATAGCATGAGTTACGTATAGATAGTGAATTGTAGTGTCGTGTCGTGTTGATACGAGTCGAAATTTGAATCTATGTTATATCATGTCGTGCTAAGTAGAGGAGAAGGTCGACACAACACGGAAATTGACAAGCTACGATTGACACACCATGTTGAGACGACACAACACACTCGTGTCAATCGTGTCGAACCGTGTCAAGTGTTTATTTTTCTTTTTTCTCTAAAATATAGTTAAATATATTTTAAAATTATTTAAAATTAGAGAAAAATTGAGAAAAATTGTATTAAATTATAGTTGACAAAAATTAATTTGTTAATATTTCATGATGATACAATATAATAATTAGATAATAAAATATGAATTACATAATATTAGTTGGAAATCTTTAGTTATATTTTTTTATAATATATTTTTCTCTTAAAATTTCAAATCATCCTTAGTTTTTATGATATATTAATATTTTTATAATATCTTTTTTCAAATTTTTTTATTTTAAAATTTTAAAAATATATAGAACCGTGTTGTAACCGTATTGTGTCAAATCATACCGTGTTGAACCGTGTCGTGTCAAACCTTATCACTTTTTTTGAAATGCCAACACAATACTGTTTTAACACGACACCAACACACCCGTGTTGTGTTGAATCCGTACATGCGACGTGTCATCTCGTGGTAACACGGGTCTGCATCGTATCAATACACCTAACACGCCATAATTTATAATTCACTACGTATAGAGAACAAATTCCCTCAAAAGGAGGGAAAAAGGGGAAAAAAACCACCATGGCATGAGAGGTTGGAATTAAACAGCAAATTGGAATGCCAAAGTTTAAATGCAAGGTTATTACCTATCTTTTTTCAATAAACAAAAAGGGAAAAAACACATGATGATGAGCTATTCAAATTTCAACGGTTCTTCAATTTCTGCTGTGGACCAAATCCATGATTTGAGATTATTATGCGACAATTATAAAATAATGAAATCAAACAGAAAACAGCGGCAGAAAAAGATAATAATTAATGGACAATGAAAAAAGAAATTTGCTTACCTCATGAAGAAGTATCACTTGCCTATGGGATTAGCTCAGAGTTTTCAGCACTAATTATTATACCCTATTAAAGATGGACGCACTTCAAGAATGAAGAATCGTGCTATGAACAATGCTCTTTATGATTTTCCGTTGAATTATCTGGTCCGTCGTTTCTGATTGTGCGGTCCGATTCTCTTTCAGGATATTGGCGGTGGTGTGAATGTAGATTAAAGTATTATTTTAGCAACAGGGACACAGATTTTCTGTGCCATGGTTAAGCGTTTTAGTGTGCAGCGACCCATTTATTGAGTCTGAAAGGAATCAGCTATATACGGCTCACACACCATGTCCTCCTCAAAATCGTCCACATGATCCACATGGGTGGGACCCGCAGAGAAGCAATCTGTGCATTAAAAAATTCTCGGATGAAAATGGACTCGGTCCATGAAAATTAAACCGTAGAAATTGTATTACATTGATATAGTGTATGCTATACTGTATGAGTGTCTAATTATTAAATGTATTCCCGTTGCTACTAGCAGTAAATCAAGCAAACCAAGTAAAACCCAGTCGGCTCTTCTCGGAACGAAATCCTCAGCGGTTCTTTTGGAGCAGTCGTTTATGTTTTTTTAATATTCAACAAAAAATTCTAAAATTTAAATGCTAAATCTAAACTGTTGATCTTGTTCAATTTTACGAGCGATGCGTTTTCATATAAGTTTTATGAAATTTGGAGTTGATTTAATACTAGATCAAGTAGTCAACAAATGAACGAATCTGATTAACTATCACTGATTAATTCTAATATGTTCATGATTTGGTAACTTAATCAAGTATCAAATTGACTCCAAATATTATAAAACTTATATGAAAACGCGTCGTCCGTAAAATTGAACAAGATCAACGATTTGAATTCAACATTTGAATTTTAAAATTTTTAAATATTAAAAAAAAAATAAACGGCTGCTCCAAACAGTCCTTTTAATTAAAGGACTGCTGAGGATCTTAGTCCGGCTCTTCTCTCTCCCATCTGTCTTCTGATGACTCCTTATTTGGGGAAAGAAAAAGCTTAGGTGGGAAGGTTATTTATTATCTAATTTTCCGATCGTTCACACGTTGGGCACAACAATCGGCCAAATGTCCTTGCTCTCTTCACCACGATGAGTTTCTAGAGATCTGTCTTCGTTAGTTTCTGTCCACCGTGCGCTGCCGGTCGAAGAGGAGGACAACGCAGGAGGTGCCTGAAGGCCGTTGGGTTAGATGCCGTCATGCCGACGCTCTTTGGTCGTGGTATGTATCAATTGCGTTATTTTGGGTTCAAACATTAGGGTTTTGCATTTTCTATTCATATTTCCTTCTTATTTCTACTTGGATCAGAAATAAAATCCGTGAACTCTTTAATTCTTATTTATCGCAAATTTGTGCAAATAATGCAATTCTGAGAATAATTTGAGCATTTCAATTATTTTTGGATTCATTCTAAGTCGTTACTACTTGGCGCAATTTACATTAGTCCATCACCGCATCACACATTCTATCTTTTCTCTTTATATTTCTTTTTTAAGTTCACGACATATTTTCATATTATGACATTGCACATTGTTTATTTACTTCTTATTTTCATTAATTTCTATAATTTTCTAATATTTTTTGTTTAACCAGAGAAAGTGGAGATACTGTAGAAAGCTTGACGCCATTCAGAATTTCAGATCTACTTTTCTGGTAACTAAATTCACTCAAATAGAAAATAAAAATTCCTTCTATTGCACCTTAGAAATATTTTCCCAGAGGAAAACCTGAAGCAAAGAAAAGAGGGAAACAAAAACAACATAAACCCAAGTAAACCAATAAAGAAAAACAAATTCTACCCTATTGTACTTACTTTGGCTCCAATTGGAAGAGGAAGAACACATTAATGATGGTTAAATTCCTGCTGACCCAAGATGGATTTCATAGCTTTTAGATTTATGGTATGACTGGGCCAGCTATTCTGGCTTAGATTTGTAATCTTTATGTAACAGTAATTTCCACCCTTTTTCATAATGTTTAACCATCCAGATGAACTTAAGAGGCAGCAAAGGAGGAAGATTGGCGTCATAGAAGGAGACTTTCGAATGGTCAGGAACACTCTAACCCTGGCTTAGATTCCAATTGACTTAACAACTATATCTTTGAACCCTATCTTGTCACTCTCTTTCTAATTCATTGTTTTGTTATCCCTTTCAAAAAATTAGCAAGGCGTGACTTATGAGGCATTTCCTGCTGTTAGGTGAATTTTTTTTAACTCCTTTTTTTTATTAATTGTACCGTTAGTTTCTATTTCTTTTCAATTTTGTTTCTTGAGTTATGTTTTTAGGGTTTGAATGATCCGGAGGAAGTCGCTTAATGTTTGTATGTTTAACAACTTCTGTAGGCAATTAGGAATGACATTCCTGGCATTTGTGTGTTAATTTGTGCTGTCAAAGCGAAATATAATTATACAACGAGTTTTTTCTGTGCACAGGAGGTGCTAGCTTTATTAGTTTTTTTTTTTCCTAGCCTTTACCATTCCAGTTAATTTTTTCTTTATGAGTTAATCTTTTTTGTTACTTTATGTATTGTTTTACCTTATTGCAAAATCACATGCTAAATGAGGTTCCCTGATTGCATTTTTAAGTCTGGGAATTTTAAGGATGTTTGCAACTACTAAGTTATTATAATATAATATATGGGGTCGGATAATTTCATGGATGTTTGAACCTATTAATATATATCATCATATAAATTGATTTTCTTGTTGTTCTTTTGATAGCATTGAACTGTCAAAAGATAATTGGGGTACAATCATTATTGTAAAATGTTGTGATAGTAACATATTTGGTTTGTATGAGTAAATCATTTTCTTCGGAATTACATGAATTGGCTCTTTGCTTCTTTCTGCCTATTTCTCATAAGCATCCTACATCATAATAATTCTTGCTGAAATGTGATATTTTGTTAATGAACTCGAGAAAGATGAAGTTCTTTCTTAATGGCAAAAATGTTAGATGGTTTCAGTTTTGTGTTCCCTTTTAGATTGTTTGCAACAAAAACTATTTAGAATAAACTATTTTACTGATGGAACATATAGTTCGTACCAGCAATGGGTTCAAAGTATGCCTGGTTTAATTTATACCCCGGTAATGCAATGAAAGAAAACTTTTTATTTGACGAATGTAGTCTTTTGTTCTAACCAAATGAAATATTGGATAAAATCAATAAATATTTTGATATGTATGTACTTTAAATGTATAACAATGTCGTAAATCGCTGAAGCTTAGTATACAACTAGTGTGAATCTCCTGCATTGCATGATTCATGAATATTTAATTTTTTTATTGAAGTCTAATATAGTAATGTTACCTTAAAAAGTTGACGGCTTCTTTTGTTAATTTTTTGTTCATTTGGATATATAAACAATCTGCATTAACGTGTTTAGTTATAATGACAAAATTTTCATTAAAATAGCATGATTTTACATGCTAGGTTGCGGACACAGATGAATTAATAATAAATTGTTTCTAAATATCAATTTGATAAAACTTTTTCATCTTGCTAATTTTGCCCATCTCTCTTCGATCGCCTGTACTATAATGAATCAAATCCTATGCTGCATGAATACGGGTTCGAGTACCGGTACCGGGTACGGGTACGCGTCCGGTACCTAGTATAAGTTCCCCCTCATTTCTTGGTTTGACATCAATCTAAGCCATTATTAAGAGTCAAAGTTGTTCGGAGCTTGGTATGTCACGCCAGCAGACCAATTGGCATCGGCCACACTGTTGCAAATAATTGTATCATCTGAGCTGTGGGCCTGAATTTTGAAGGAAAGCCCCATACCGCCCAATTTAGAGAAAGCTTGCCACGCAGCACCAAAGTTTCGGCTCATGGCAATCCAGTCTGTATTGTCACCCTTGACCCACACACCACCGGCATCACCAGGTCCACCAACATTTAGCAGGTACATCAGCAGCCAGTATGCATTCCCACTGAACTTGAATTTGACGCCGCCCGATCTCTGGCAGGGAACCCTGAGTTTTGCAAGTTTATGTATGTCATTTTTTTGGTTAATTGTTTAGCAGTTTTGGTTGGTACATGGAGGACAACTATATATATCTTTCCTTTTGATAAAACTCTGCTTAAGCATATGAATCATTAAACATTTGCTTATCTCCATAAGATTAATTATGTGCAATCTAGTAACCATCCACCTGAACTGTGATATGCTAATTAATTTGCGATCAATCATTGTTCCTTAATTACGAATGATGCTGATGTATTAATAAATGCATATTTCTCTTTTTTCAGGTTTCTTATTGTGCAAAATCTCTATTGAAATTATTTTAAATTTTCGAAAATTAATACTGATTGAAATATTAGTTGTCTAAACTAGGAGTCTAGGATACTACATAGCTGCATACATTGGCAGCACCAATAATTTGGGTATATCTCAAATAGAAAACAAAGTAACGATAAGTTAGTTACTTTAGTACCTGCGGTACATGACAGGTACAATACCACCCTCGTACTGACCAATCGACAACCAGGAAGGCATGGTCATGTCAAAGTGCAACCTCGGTGGATTGCACCATCCGCCTTCGTTTTTATCTGGATCCTCTTTATAGTTGGGTGGGCACAGGTTTGTACCAGTGACAGTGACCGATGAAGCACCAGGGAGGCAGTATTTGGACCCGGTGCAACGGATTTCAAAGCAGCCACCACAGGCCTTGCCATTATCAAACAAGGGAGTGCTCAATGCAGCGGTGTTGCAACCAAATCCAATGGCTTGCATATTTGAATACCCGCAAGCACCACCTATAGAAAATTCATGATTTTAACATTACTTGTTTGATGCATGACCTAACAATAACCTTATAAAATAAAAATATATTTGTTAAAGACGTACCCATATCGTCAGAGAGACCAGAGGAGTCACCATAAAAGGTAGCATGGGCCGCAATCCAATCACCTGCCTTAAAATTACCTGCTTCAGAGGTAGCGACCATTAGTACCAGTAACACTGCCGCTGCCGTAACACAACGAAAGAAAGAAGCCATGGCAACCATAGATGATTAGATCCTTCAATCCCTAGAGGGCCTAAAGAGCCAGTATCACCTAGCCCAAATGTTGATGTATATAGCTAGCCAAGTCTCTGATCACTATATAATATAAATCATGGCTGTCACCAGGTTCGTATTGTATAACTTGGCGCCGCGATTATTTTTGCCTGGTAATGTATGAAATTGCCCGTGTTAATTTAGCTTCAAGTAATAATATAAATCTCTCCAGCTGCTGGCTGCTGCACACTGGATAACGAATCACTGATCTTTAATTAAGTAGAAAACAGATCACGAATCCACGACTATGTTGAGTCTCATGAACTGATTGGTTCACTCATGAATTTAAGAATAAGGGGTCCACTTGGAAGTGATTCGTTACACAATATAGCCATGTATCTACAGAGAGAGATTTAGTTACAAGACCTCAAACATTACATTTTACTGTAATGGGTCTGATCGAGATAGCGCATTGGATTTCATTCCCAATTAAGCTGATAAAATAAGACAGAGTCAAATTCCTACAGCAGGGACCTTGGAATTTAACAAATTAAAGGAAGCCATTGGAGTTTTCACTGTCTAATTTACCCAAATTTCCATTTATTTATCAATTAATAATAATTTCTCTATTTCTAAGTAAAACTATTAATTTTTTATTAATATTTATATGCTAATGTAAACCAATATTTTTTTGAAATTTGAATATTTGTATTGATTTCTGTAACATCAATGCTAGTTGCAATTATGCATTTTGAATTTACAAATTGATATTTTTTGTGGTAGAACAGAGTATAATAATAGCGTAGCGAAAATTACTTTGCCATGATCTTGAGCGATTCCTTTCATGGTATGATGCGCCTAAGCCTTCGCCATCTCGTCTGGACTTTCGTTTTCAATACGCTAGTGGAGAGTAATCACATATATGACTAATTAATCCAAATGCTCGAACTACTGCCTCACCGTTCAATCTCCATCAATTAGCGGTGTTGCACTCTCTTTTTAGTGCTTGTACTAGGAGAAATCCAAATACAATGAAATGAAACACTCCCTCTGTACTCTTTTTCTCTCTTACTTTACTCTATTAGAATGAGTTTACTCTTAAGTTGTATCTCTTTCAGATAAAAGAGACGTCTATAAAAGGATGAGGATCAGGATCAGATCCCTTCGTATCATTCCCAAACGGTCCATTTGGAAATGTCTCCACTTCAAATTCCAACATTTTTTTTATAATATATAAGTATATTTTTTTTGGGGGTTAAGTATAAGGAATGTGTTTTGTTTTTACATTGATAAAATTAAGTGTTTGTTTTGTCTAAATTGATGAACTCAATAGCTTGATATATTTAATTTTTAAATTAAATAATGATTGGTACAACTATTTTTATATATTTAATCAAAAAAGTTATTTTTAATTAAAAGCAAATGCAATCACTACTTTTAATTAAGAAGGATAAACTTCTAGCATATATTCAGATTGATCGATTAACGAAAATTGGAGGGCTCAGATCGCATGTCGTATGAGGGGATAATTTTTTTCTATAAATTAGGCTTGAACTACCTTAGACTTCCAAATATATCGACCTTAGATTTCCAAATATATTTAATTTTAAAACTATTTTTAATTTATATAAATAACAATGTAAAAATATTGACCCTATTTTTTGCCGTATTTTTAAACTAATAAATGCGGCCACGGATTTTAATATATAGTATAGATTTGTTCCTGTGTATTATACACATAACCTATGTTATTTATTATTATTATTATTATTTTGGTAGGACAATCTATGTTATTGAATTGACTAAGACCGAGACAGCGACCATTAAAATATTTATACTTGAAATTTCTATTGAAATATGCGGACGCAGTTAAACAGAAAATTGGAATGCCAAAATTTAAGTGCGAGGTTATTACCTATTTTTTTAATAAAAAAAAAGAGAAAAAACACATGATGATGAGCTATTCAAATTTCAACGGTTCTTCAATTTCTGCTGTGGACCAAATCCATGATTGGAGATTACTATGCGACAATTATAAAATAATGAAATAAAACAGAAAACAGAGGCAGAAAAAGATAATAATGGACAATGAAAAAGAAATTTGGTTACCTCATGAAGAAGTATCACTTGCCCTATAGGATTATCTCAGAGTTTTCAGCACTAATATTGATATAAGAGGAGGGATCCGGAGGCCCCTTTTGTGGAATTTAAAATTTAAAATATTACGTGCCCTTTATATACCGTTTAACTCTATTCTATTTTTAGGGGGTGACAACAGTAAAGACGGATTATGTAGACAGGAAAATTTTAACTATAATGTTCGCTGGGAATTGTTCGGGAATAATAATAATAGGCCTCGTATCGTTGGCTATTTAATCTTAAAATCTTGTCAGTTTTAAAATTTACCATTGTATTCTTTATATTCGAATAATTCACACCCCTTTAATTATTAGAACTAGAGGTACTTACTCTAAAATAATAATTTTGTCAACAGATTTAACAATTTAAGTTTATTTAATATCTTATAATTCTTCTTCATTAAAATAATTATCTAAACTGTATATATGAACAACGGATAGGATTTATATTAAAATATTTAGCACTTAATTTTTTTTTCGATAATTTTGTCAACAGGTTTAACATTTAAAGTTTAAAATATTGGCATGTATTCTTAATTAACATAACTTGATGGTTAAATATTCAAATTTAAAAATTAAAGGGAAATAATTCCGCATTAAAAAATTACATAAATAGATATTATTTTTCTTTTTTTAACATCGTATGGATGCAAATTTTGTCGGTAGTATTTTTATTTTCGTAATTTGATTTCTAATTCAGTAATTCCTAAGCGTCTACAAAGTTTTTTTTTTTTCTTTTTTTTTTTTCAAATTTCCATCTGTAAAAACGTCCGTCTTTTAGATCTTGATGGTGGGATGATCTCTTAATTCACAAAAGGAGACTCCGTTTCCTTTTTCAGGAGCTTGTGCATTTTGCGAAGTCTGAAAAAGTTGCATCTCTATGACTTTTCACTAAGTCAAATTTTATTCAAGATAATTGATCCGGTCAGGACAAAAATTAATACCACTAGTGTATCTGTGTATGACACATATTTTGAATGAAGGAACATATATTTTTTGTGACTCGAGTAGTGTTTTATTAATAAAACTTATGATCATATTTTTTTGTAACAATAGTTTCGACCATGCGATGCCAAAATGCAATGAAGAAAAGCTTTCATTTGACGAGTAGTCTTTTGTTCTAACCAAATAAAATATTAGATAAAATCAATTAATAATTTGGCATGTATGTATTTTAAACTAGTGCTAATATCGCGTGTTGCGCGATCTCATGATTATTTAAATATTTCACTACTAAGAAATAAATTGAAATAAAATATATAATTTGCATAGCACTATATATAAATATGTTACTTACGCACCATTTTAGCAACTATGAAGGGGTCTTGCCATTAGAGCTGGTGTTGATCACTGAACCGAAATTTTAATCGGCCAATAAAATCATCAATATATAAATGATTTCAGTTTTAAATGTGAAAGAATGACAAAACAAATGGTTGCGTAACAACACTGGCCTATTCAATGGTGATGTCAATTAACCATACTAAAAATAGTGAAACTCATTATCGAATGATATTCACTTTACATGAGCAACAATCTTTTTTTTTTTTTTTTTTTTTTTTTTTGAAGTTTGGCTTGCGCCAAAAATTGTATTAAAAATAAAAAGCAAAGTATTTACAAAGTTAATTACAAAGACTTGCCCTGGACAGCCTAAGAGTCAAAACAGAAAAGTCAGGTATATAAAAGCCATAATCTAACTACATCTAAATTCTCAATAATCTCCGATATTGAAATTGTTCCTATTGAAGATAGTAGAATTCTGGTCTTCCGGATAGACCAAACCACAGCCATCCAAATGGTGCACCAAGTCTTTTTTTTTCCAAGAATATTGTGTTGCTTTTACCAATTTACCTCCCAAACATCCCAGGGTTAATCTTGCAATAGTATAGGGGGCAAATTAAAATTTTGCATCTTCAACAATATCATTACTTGCACACATAACACACCCCTGGTGTGATGGCCAACCCCTTTTTGTCAGATTATTTTGTGTCAATAATCTATCATTTATCGACAACCAGCAAAAAAACTATACCTTTTTAGGTGCTTTGAACTTCCAAATAAGAGTTTGGGTACCCACTGTTACCCTGAGTGTCTGATTTTCTTGTATAAGATATTTGTAGAAAATTGGTGTACCATTCCTGTACTCAAAAAATGCTGAAAATCAATAAAGAGATGCAAAATATCCTTGAAGGAAGAGGAAATAAGGTAGTTATCCTTAAGTAGTTCAGCATTGCCACTGTCATATACAAAGTTTCATAATGGTGGAAGACCAAAGTGAATCTGGTCTTTCAGTTAGATTAAATATCCATTTCGCTAGTAAAGCTGCATTGTGTAGCTTTAGATCCAAAATTCCCAACCCTCCATTCTCCTTGAGTAAAGTGCAGCGTTTCTAATTCATTAGACAGTGGCCCTCATTACCTGTTTCACTTCCCCACCAGAGGAAAGTTCTGCTGTATCAACCGCAGCGGCAGCAGACATTCGAATCAGCACCAAAGAAGTTTTCTGATTGTTCAAAGTGAGACCTGAAATAATAGCAAAAATTCTGCAACATCATAGCTAGGATTGTTAGTGTAGAGGGATTTGACTCTGCTATTATAATCGTATCATCAGTAAAGAAGTGTTTGTGAGGCAAGGATCGAATTCTGGAGTCAGGGCTTGATTTTTAAAGAATGAGCAACAATCTTAGTATCTAATAAATAATTTGGTGCCCGGCGATGAAAAAATTCTAAGAAAATTATCAGAATATAATTTAGCGCTTTATTGCATATGTGTATCTCAGGCGATGAAAAAATTCTAAAAAAATTATCGGAATATAATTTAGCGCTTTATTGCATATGTGTATCTCAATCTTCCCTTGTATGAAGACCGTGCACATTTTTTTTTTGGACTAACCTTGAGCAATCGACCCCAATGGGCGCCTTTAGGTTTTGTCCAATTTATGCACCTTTTAGCCAGAAGGAAGACCGAACCTTGTACGAGATATCCTAAGGTCAATAAAATTGTCACATTCCTTTTCCTTCTATATCAAATGCTTTAGTGTATAGCACTCTATAGAAAATTCCTTTAGCATCTTCCAGTGCTACTGCAATAACCATATGAAAACATAGGCAAGCAAGATAGGTTAATACACATATTATTTGGTTTCTAATAGAAGATGGTCACTAAAACACACATGGAGAATCATCATCAGACCTAAACTGTATTCAACAAAACTATAAAATAATGACTCACTTCATACAATAAATTTGTGTAGTGACATGGGTATAAAAATTTTTACATATTAAGATTATTTTTTAAACCATTTATCCTTGAGATGAGGATTTACTGCTTCACTATAATTACAAAGAATTATTTTTGTAGTTTCCCAAAATGCCCCTCGCATCAATTTCCTCATGCCACTGTCAATTGAGATTCATACCACTATGAAACTAATGACCCAAACACTGAAAAAATGAAACGGAAAAAAGATGAAAAATCCAGATGTAATTACTATCCATTTATCTAGGTTCAAAGCAAGTAGCTGTTGTGAATCGAAATAAAAATGACTAAACCCAAAGAAAATTAGAGCTCGCAAAGATAAGAGAGGCTAGACTATGATGGCCCGCTCAACAGGTGAGGCAACACACAGAATAAGCAGTATGTGGTGAAAATGGGAGGTAGGATGACATTGTAATGGAAAGTCAAAAATCAAGCAGCGCATATCATACCATGCTCCATAACTGCAACCATAAGTAAATGACAAATTAAATGTCTGGCATATATTTGGTATCAAAAGAGTCGTAAGAACTAAAGAAATGACACACCTCTAAAACCTCCTCTGGTAAATTTCCGAACTCTCCTTTTCCTGCCAAGCAAATAAATAAAATAAAAGAAAACAAAATGATTACATACAAAAAGAAAAGGCATAAAGAATTTATCGTCAGAATAATATGTCCAATTCATAACAGTTAAGAACAATCCATGTCATGAGAAATATTTATTGTCAAAATAATAGATGAACAATTAGCTTTTCTTTATACTGCTATATATTGATACTACTAACAAACAAACAATTAGCTTTCTTTTTTTATCTTTAGAATAGGCTCAATTCATGATATACTAAATAGACAGATGATGCATACTCATATCATAAAACTGATTACAACATACTGCCATCAAAGTTAAGAGATACCTCGATGTACTCGTTAAAAGACCCTGATGTACTTGTTAAAATTTGCATATGTGCTTTTCACAGTGTTCAACCTCTTCGGTTGTTTCTGCCCTGCTTGTGCAATGCACGAACCAGACAAAAAAAATTCAAACATTTATTAGAAAAATTAGAAGAAAAAGAGGAGTTTTGAGATATAAACTTTGGAATCGGTGAGGAGGCGGCGATAGGCCCAGCCGAGAACAACTTTGTGGAATCGTTCAGAAGTACAATCTATACCAAACCTCTATAGCACAGAGCTTGTGTCAATGTGTACGTAAGCTCTGTCGATCCATTCGCCCATCCATCCCTCCAACCTAGTGACATGCTCTACCTAGGTTTGAAAAATTAAAAGGAAAATTGATTTGAGATGGAACCAACAGGCAATAAGAAACGATAAATGAAACATAGAAAAATAATAGACCACACAAAAGCGAAGACAAACCTTGTAGCTAAGAGATGCAAGGAAAACCATAAGACGGCAAGGTGACCATTCCAATGTTTACATGACTCAAGGTCAAACCACAAATTAATATGCCTTGGATACAAAAAGCTCAATGGAGAATTAAGATCAACTTATCCAGATTCTTGACACCAATACGCAATTGTGTAAATTTTAGTTAAAATGTTTATCACACAATCCCCAATAGCCACACCATCTAATCCCAACAACAAATTATCCACAAAATTAGCAGTATGAACAGTACTATCACATCTAGTTGAATGCATTTGATCTGGCTTTGGATTTCTCCTCTTTTTTTTTTTTTTTTTTGTGTGTACATGAATCTTAGAGCAAGATTAAAAGACACACTCTCATGGCTACTATAAGCCGGAGATAGCTAGAAAGTCTAATTCAATCATGATAGTCTCTGATTTAACCTCAGCTTTACTGACATAAAACCTCATAATAAAAATGATAAAATAAATTTAAAAGGAAAGCACAAATACTTTTGCGTTTTTTCTGCCCATTTTCTTTTGTACCCCTCCAATAGATTTTGATTTCATTAAGAAGAGATCCCATCTAAATTAACACAAACAGCGCAAAAAAAAAAAAAAAAACAAGGACGAAGAAAAGAAAATGGGCATTAAATGAAAGAGGACATAGTACAATACACTTCAATGGCTGCGCTGTAAGCTCCTATCTCTAATTCTCTATCTCCCACTTGCCGATCTCTTTCTTTCTCCTTATTTTTTCCATTTCTCCCTCCATACCTAATCCATGAAGAAACAAAGCATATCAACAACCAAAGAAAATTACAGAAAAAAAGAAAAGATTTAGATCAGCATTTTTCTTTTGTTTAAAATTAGTAAGGTAATTTGAGGAGCAGACCTGAAAGCAAATAAAGATAGAAAATTCTTCAGAACTCATCGCGACTTCAGAAAGATTACACACCGGGAGAGAATAGAATTAGGTTTACCGTCTTTCTATTTGTTTGCTGACTAAGAGAACAGCACGCTCGATCGAGTGGACAAACACCGGGGTAAGCCGAAGAAAAAGGGGAGAGAATCGCAGTGCAAAGCCTGAAGCACCGAGAGCAGAAGACGATTGCAACTCCGTATGCAACCCACGTTGAGGCATGGTGGCATCGTGTGCTTTGTCGTCCTTGACTCGTGAATGAGATTAGAAAGAGGCGAGAGAGAAAGAAGCGGAAGAATCCAGAAGGAAGAGATCGAACGGAGATGATATAACGAATCAGACGGTTAAGATGGAGCAAATAGAAACGGACAGTCAGTATTGGTTACTAACTACAGTAAACATGTTGTAAATCGTTCAAGTGTAGTATACAACTAGTGTGAATCTCCCGCATTGCACAATTCATCAATATTTAATTTTTTTATTGAATTCTAATATCGTAGTGTTACCTTAAAAAGTTGACGGCTTCTTTTGTTAATTTTTTGTTCATTTGGATAAACAATCTGCATTAAGGTGTTTAGTTATATTGACAAAATTTCCAATAAAATAGCATGATTTTACATGCTAGGTTGCGGACACAAATGAATTAATAATAAATTATTTTTGATGTCCCTAAAGGAGGCGGCTTAAACAAGGATTAGCGGAAGCAATTAAGGTTTTAGACCGGTTTTGTATGAACTACCCTAACACAATTCAATTGGTACCCAACAATTAACAAACACACATAATCAATTCAAGTAGCAAGAAAATAAAGGGAGAAAGAGAGAGAGAAATTGAACACTTGATGTGATTACGGAGTTCCGACCCGCTAGGAAAGGCTAGCCTTAGTCGTACGTCTCCGGGAGTTTCGCTACCACGAAAAGGGCACGCTCCGTTCAATTCCAATACGAACGGGACTACAACTTCGAACCGAATTACCTCGTCACAATGATACTCGAGACGGATCGGCCTAACTCGAATTACAAATAGCACAATGGCTTCCAATGAGATGAGCTCTCAACCTATTCCAACCTACACCTAGCGACAATGTCGGGGTGGTGGTGTTTGAGGCTACTTTATCTCTCAAAATAATCTAGCTATGAAAAGCTCAAGTGGGAGAGTATCCCTGTGCTCAAAAGGCTCAATTCTGGTCTAAATTTGCAAGGCAAAGCTCTCTACAGAGAGAGAACAAAGGGTGGATATATATAGAGCTCGTCAAGAGCTGCAAACCAGTCAAATTCTGAACATAACGTTATATAACGCTCCGAAACGTTACACAACGTTTCAATATAGCCGTTATAAAAAGACAAAATCAAACTAGCCGTTGAAATTTGTCTGAAGCGTTACACAACGTTATCAAGCGTTACACAACGCTTTAGCAAGAAAGTCAAACAGACACTGAAAAAAGTCAAAGCGTTACACAACGTTATCAAGCGTTATACAACGCTTGAGCCAGAAGGTCAAACGGTCAAGACAAAAGTCAAAGCGTTATACAACACTATCAAGCGTTATGTAACTCTACAGAAAATAAGCGTTGTATGATGCTAGAGTAACGTTACACAACATACGCCAGAACGACCTTAAAAAGGTCAAAACTCAAGCGTTAAAAAAATCTGAAGAGGCGTTGTGTAACGTTTGACTGGTTCAAGCGTTATACAACGCTATGAAGCGTTACACGACGTTTTAGCAAGAAAAGTCAAACGGTCATCAACAAGAGTCAAAACGTTACACAACGTTATCAAGCGTTATGTAACGCTTGAACACAGAAAACTGATTTTTGCTAGTTTTTGAGCTTTTCTTCTATCTAGATCATTTCGAGGATAAGTAAAGACTAAATTAAACCTTCTATCCTAGTCTAAGCTAGCCTACAACCTCTCTAAAGACTTGATCTTGATCTTGCCCATAGCTCTTATCTAAGTTTTCATAATTTGTAATTTCTTCCTATTAAACTCAAAGAAGATTGTTAAATGCCAAATGATATTGTTTTGTAATCGACAAACCTAGAGACGTTTAGTACAACAATCTCCCCCTTTTGACGATTTGCAAAACAATATCATTAGTAAAGCGATTAAATTTTGGCATTTCACAAGCTTTACTACAATTCTCCCCCTTTTTGTAAAACGACAAAAGGTGAAACAATTGTAACAAGCTCCCCCTAAATTCATGGCTCCCCCTTAAATTTAGATAAAAGGAATTGGAGAACCAATTTAGGGCACTACATAAAGTAGTGTGACCAATTTTTTTAACCTCTTAAAGAAATAAGCAATAGATAAAAGAGGCTCCCCCTAAAAGTTTGGCTTATAAGACCGGGGGTAAACTTGGTATTTAGGCCACATTGGTTACCATACAATTAGTTGTACCACTAGAGGTACAAACTTTTGGAACCCATTTACTTTTGGACACACCATTTGATTTCCTAAGTTTGCATTCCAAAGAGATATGTCCATTTTGACAACAATAGTTGCAAAATGCATTGGTTGGCTTAGGTATGGTAGAACCCTTGACAAAATGAGAAAAGTAATGGGCTCTAAGGTATTCGGCCTTCTTCTTAGGATCGGTGGATGAGGCTTTGAAATTTTTGTTGCGATCCTTTTGAAAATGTTGGGAAACATTCTTTTGATGCTCATTGGATTGAGCCTTGTGGTTTTGAGAATAGTGTTGCTCTTTAAATTCATAAAACCATCCATCGGGTCCTCTAAAATAAATTTTATCGGACGCCTTTGGAGCAAAAATCTCCTTGTTTTGATTTTGCAAATTCATTTTCTTTTGCACTCTAGTGTTTTTAGGTTTCCGTTGGTACATATGTGCATGACCACGAGAATTCCTAGTTTTTTGAAAATGTGTGTTTTGTGCATTTTGTTTCCCATCATTGTGTGACAAGTTCTTTTTCTTGATTTGATATGGCTTTTGGTAACCAAGACCGGACTTGTCATGAGGCTTTTGGCCCTTGAGAAGGTTTTTCAAATCCATTTTGGGGGCTTGAGCTAAAACCGATTTTTCAAGCTCCTTTATTTTAGCCTCATACTCACCCATCTTAGAAGTAAGCTCATCTACCTTGGTTTTTAGGGTCTCAACCATATCGGCTTTCCTAACCAAAGCATCATGGGTGGCATCTAGAATGGAGTTCATCCTATCACAATCAACACATTTGGTTGAACTAGTTGGTTCATCAACACTCTCATTATCACTATCGCTAAGAGGTTTATTGAGAGGAAGATATACCTTAGGAGAGCTTGACTTTGGTGAAGTCGGTGGAGATGGAGGTGGTTGTGCTCTACGCGCTTGGATTAGCGGATGAACAAATCTTGTCCCTTGATTGAACTCATTGAGGATGTCCTTCACGAAGTCATCCTCAACATCATCCGTTGAGAATACCACATCTTCCACATTTGCCACCATGGCATACACCTCATGAGAATCCGAGTCGGATGAGCTTGTATTGGATTCAACATCCCACAAGGCATGCATGGCTTGAGCCTTCTTCTTTTCCTTCTTGTGCTTTGGTTTTGGCTTGTTGGTTTGCACTTGAGGGAAAAGCTTGTGACATTTGTGCATTGAATGTCCATCTTTATTGCACACAAAGCACAACTCCCGTTCATCATTGGCTACCCTCTCCTTGTTGAACTTTTCTTCATGCTTTAGCAACCCACGAAACATCTTTGCAATCATGGCCTCTTGCTTGGTCTCATCAAACTCGTAGAGGTTCATGGGTGTTTGATGTGGGTATCGGCAATGAGAGGGTTGAGAGTAGGATGTGGATGCGGGATTGCTTGTAGAGGTCATGGCTAGGGTTCTTGGAGTATACCCTAATTGGTCAAGTTGCTTGAGCTTCTCCTCCAAGCATCGGAGCTCGGTGTACATTTGATCCGGGGTGTACTCATGATCCATCCGGATAATGGTCTCGAGCGATGTGATATGAGCATCCCATTCGCGCCTTGCACTCATAGCCCGCATCATCTTTCCTACAATCTTGCCATTTGTTAGGGACTCTCCTCCTTCAGTGAATTCATTTTGGAGTTGTACAAGACGAGTATACATCTCCTCAATGGATTCATCATCCCTTATGCGGAAATTCTCAAATTGAGAATACAACTCATACAATTTAGAGTGTCTAATTTGAGAATTTCCCTCATAACGGGTGAGGAGAGCCAACCACATATCGTGTGCTAAATCATAACGACTAAGGGTTACACCAATTGATTCATGGACAGAGGCTAATATGGCATTAACCGCACAATCATTGTCCTTTCGGTTGTCTTGGGACTTCCTAGTCAAATCGGTAGAATTTGGCCTAAATTCGGGGGTATACCGATTTTCAACCATGTGCCAATATCCTAAGATATTGAGGTAGTTCACCATGCATCTCTTCCAAAAGGAGAAATTTTTACAATTTTGGCCTAATTTATCCGGCCTCTCTACAAATCGAGCCGCCATGACCGAAAACCGAGATTAAGACTAACTTAATCGAGGTTCCCGCTCTGATACCACTTTGATGTCCCTAAAGGAGGCGGCTTAAACAAGGATTAGCGGAAGCAATTAAGGTTTTAGACCGGTTTTGTATGAACTACCCTAACACAATTCAATTGGTACCCAACAATTAACAAACACACATAATCAATTCAAGTAGCAAGAAAATAAAGGGAGAAAGAGAGAGAGAAATTGAACACTTGATGTGATTACGGAGTTCCGACCCGCTAGGAAAGGCTAGCCTTAGTCGTACGTCTCCGGGAGTTTTGCTACCACGAAAAGGGCGCGCTCCGTTCAATTCCAATACGAACGGGACTACAACTTCGAACCGAATTACCTCGTCACAATGATACTCGAGACGGATCGGCCTAACTCGAATTACAAATAGCACAATGGCTTCCAATGAGATGAGCTCTCAACCTATTCCAACCTACACCTAGCGACAATGTCGGGGTGGTGGTGTTTGAGGCTACTTTATCTCTCAAAATAATCTAGCTATGAAAAGCTCAAGTGGGAGAGTATCCCTGTGCTCAAAAGGCTCAATTCTGGTCTAAATTTGCAAGGCAAAGCTCTCTACAGAGAGAGAACAAAGGGTGGATATATATAGAGCTCGTCAAGAGCTGCAAACCAGTCAAATTCTGAACATAACGTTATATAACGCTCCGAAACGTTACACAACGTTTCAATATAGCCGTTATAAAAAGACAAAATCAAACTAGCCGTTGAAATTTGTCTGAAGCGTTACACAACGTTATCAAGCGTTACACAACGCTTTAGCAAGAAAGTCAAACAGACACTGAAAAAAGTCAAAGCGTTACACAACGTTATCAAGCGTTATACAACGCTTGAGCCAGAAGGTCAAACGGTCAAGACAAAAGTCAAAGCGTTATACAACACTATCAAGCGTTATGTAACTCTACAGAAAATAAGCGTTGTATGATGCTAGAGTAACGTTACACAACATACGCCAGAACGACCTTAAAAAGGTCAAAACTCAAGCGTTAAAAAAATCTGAAGAGGCGTTGTGTAACGTTTGACTGGTTCAAGCGTTATACAACGCTATGAAGCGTTACACGACGTTTTAGCAAGAAAAGTCAAACGGTCATCAACAAGAGTCAAAACGTTACACAACGTTATCAAGCGTTATGTAACGCTTGAACACAGAAAACTGATTTTTGCTAGTTTTTGAGCTTTTCTTCTATCTAGATCATTTCGAGGATAAGTAAAGACTAAATTAAACCTTCTATCCTAGTCTAAGCTAGCCTACAACCTCTCTAAAGACTTGATCTTGATCTTGCCCATAGCTCTTATCTAAGTTTTCATAATTTGTAATTTCTTCCTATTAAACTCAAAGAAGATTGTTAAATGCCAAATGATATTGTTTTGTAATCGACAAACCTAGAGACGTTTAGTACAACAATTTTTAAATAACAATTTGATTACTGATAGAGGTTTTCAAACCTAAGTCAAATAAATTTATAATCTTCATTCTACCCTACTAATCGTTAGGGGCAAAGCTAAGGGTCGATCCACAGGGACAATAAAAATGATTACCAGACTTAGTTTTTCTTAAAAACTAAACAAGATAATTTTTGTGAAGTTTTGGGGATTAAAAAGTAATATTAAATAACAACTAAAATTAAGGAAATAAATAATAAAATATTTTTGCGTTGATTTTTTTGTATGTTTTCTGGACTTAACGGATGCAAGAAAATGTCTCAGGACTTTGTGTTCATTTAGTTTAGCTTTAAAGTATCTCTACCCCAAGTTTTCACTAAGGCAGAAGGTGATTTTGGACCGAAATCTATATAAATCGTGCCGAAATATACTTTAAACTCTCTGTTTTGACTTGACAAATTTATACAACACTATGTAAAGGGTACTTGACGATCGGATCTAAATCCTAGCCTCAATTATAGCAATTTTGGTTTGGACTTGGTAAGGAACTCGATTTTCATCATGTAAACAACTAAGCCCAAACTTTCGTATCGGATTTTAGTTATTTAAGTTTGTTGAGTTGGATTTCCAGAGATATTCAAGTCCTTTCGGATCAATGAAAGTTACACCTTTCGATCGTGAACTAACATTTTCTTTCGAGCGTTTGGCTTATCTCAAATACTTAATCAATTAACATTTTGATCTAGTTTAATTTCTTAAAGACGCTGTAGTTCATCCACAGGTAAACAATCAAGCAAACAATCAATTTAACCAAGCAAGATAATAATTTCTCAACAAAACAAATCACATAGCATAATATAAATCCATCAAGTCATCACAAATACTAAACTAAACTACTAACTAGCCCTAAGACATATTAAAATTTAGCCTAACATGTTCAAACTACAAATAACAACAAGTATCTGTTAGAGATATGTCCTAGAAGCCAATCATTTTATAGCTACTTCTATAGTTTATGTTATTGATGATATTTGATCATTTGTTCCTAGATTTTATTATTGACAGTTCATTCAGGTTAAGGATCTGAATTGTGGATCACTGTGTTTTATTTATGATTAAATGACAATAATAAATTAAAACTGTCCATAGTCTTGATAATTAACAAGGAACATTAATTATCAGACAAGACTAGTATACAAGTTAAGTGATGATTAAGTTCTACAAATCATAAGTAAGAAGTTACTAACTTGATTGTATATGTATATGTTGCTGGAACATAGTACAGGACATGACCCAATGAAATAAATAAATGGATTGTGTTATGTGTCATTATTTATTTCATACGTGTTTGATTCTGAGTTTGAGATGGTTCAGTTTCTCCACATGAGGATAGGTTCTATAAATATCGTCTAACGCTGATTCCTGATAAGGGCTGCTATACGGACTTTATTTATGTTCTCTTGAATTGTGCGGGGAGAAACTGGTCATCAAGACAACCGTATGTCCCTCATTAGTTCGCTTAACGAGTGATGATATCTACTGGGCCCCTTGATGGAGATGGATTGCTTGCTAGCAACTTATGCAATCATCTCTAGATCAAGAAACGTATAATCTGCAAGAATGACACATTCCTATCTTGGATTATACAAGGATATCATGTGACATAAGAATCAAAACAATAAGATACCATTTCTTATGCAGGATTGAAGCAGTGTATTGGTACAGTGTTTATTTATGCGAATTGGGAATCATAACGTGTTGCTAGATACCGCTTATGATTATTGGAAATAAATAGCGATTTATTTTCCATGGCCAACATAACATAAATCCTCAAAGGGTCACACAAATAAAGTTTTAACCAACAGTGCATTATTTATTTATTTGCAGCAGTGAATGCAATAAAAATATGATAGTTTGATTAATTAATTATATACCGTTGCGAACCGTCATAATTAATTAAATCAAAGGGGTCATATAGAAATAAATTAATGCATATGCTAATCCTAAAATAATTATCAATGAGTTGATAATTAATTTTATTCAACATAATTTAATATAATTGTATGAATTATATTAAATATATGGGCTTCCATTTGATTAGTCAATTTGGGCCTAGCTTTAAATGATCATTAGAGAGATAATTAAAAGACTAAATTGTGCATGATAATTTGGGCTTTTAAGCCTTTTCTAATTTATGTGGCCGGCCAAAGTTTGTATAAACTTTAAAGATTTTTTGGACGTTTATATAAAGGAAAAAATTAGGGTAATTTTTTGAGACTCTCTCTCCTCCAAAATTTGGCCGCCACTTTCATTTTGAGGGCAGAAATTTCATTTCTGATTTTTCTTCTTTCTCTCTTGCATTAGAAGCTCATGTGTTGAGCAATAGCCAATTCATTTAATAGAGATTAATTGGAAGAAAGACTAGCAACAAAGGATTAGCTAAGTTCTTGCTCTTGCTAGCACAAGAAGCTTAGAATTTGGTTAACTCTTTAGGTGGACTCGAGACCAGCGACGTGGTGGTGGAGACGAGCACCCCATCGACTTCTAAGCAAAGGTCGAGCCTTCTAGTTACGAGACTAGAAGAGGTAATCCTTCTACCGTTCTCTTAAACGTGTCGATTTGCATAATTATCTAGATCCGTATAATAGCAATTGTAAATTGTTTGTTAAATGTTAATAAAATTTAAATTGCACATGGAATGAGTTCCTAACAGTATCATGCATAAAATAACAAATAAACCCATAGAATAATAAAATAATAGTATGAAAGAGATAACCAAATAGCTCTTATGCTTTACTTCTTCTTCTATGGTCAGAAGTCGATGGAGAACGGATCTAGATTGCTGCCGCCTTGTCCAAAATCACTGCCTTGCCTTCAAATTTCGTGGAAACAGCCAAAAACACATGCAAAAGAGGTCGAGAATATTGGTGAAAGGTAGAATCCTCTTTTTGGTCAAAATTCATGCCTAAATACAACTAAGAAATGTCCAAGAAGCGGCTAAGGCAAGAGATGCTCTTTCCTTCTTCGAAACTTTCCAAATTTCACTTTCCATACATAGATTTCAGATCGAAATATGATTCTGTCAGTGTGATCTAGGCTGAAACTAGGGCCTTCGCGCGATGTCTGATCTGTCTCGGCCCATGGAAGTCTTCTCTGATTTTTTGCACGTGTGTAAGCCGGGAATGAGTCGTCCGGCTGAGGATTAGGCTCCATTCTTCTTCCTTGGCATGTCTTGTCTTCGATTTCCACTAGAATTCTACAAAATAAAGATAGAAGCGACGGCAGTACCAAAATTCTAGAAAACACAGTTATTAATGAGACAATTGTATTGGTTTGAGTATCATTTTGGTGCTAAGTATGGTCAAAATGTGTATATAAATATGAGATATCGATTACTTTTTGTAACAATCTACATTAAGGTGTTTAGTTGAATCACTCATCTAAATGAATTTAACCTTTGTACAAAGGTTGAATCCATTTAGATGAGCGATTTAACCTTTGTATCGATGGAAGGTCTGACGAGCTCTCTCAGGTATCTGATCCTCTATCTTTTATAATTCGAGCTTATTTTTATAAATGCTAGTTTTTAAAACGATTATATTCTTTTATCCTCGGATTTGTATCTAATATTGACATGATTGAAATACAGATTTGTTAAATTAAATGGATTACTCTTTTAACTTGATGTTGTTTTTACGGCAACATAGGTACGTACCAGCATATATCAACTAAATGCAACTTTCATTAGCTTTAAATTTCACAATTTCTAAAGAACATGCATGCTAGTGCAGTTATGACAATATTTATACAGTTCCTAAAGTGAAAATATCGGAGACGATACGGATACTTTGAGACTGGTAACCAAATCGCTTGACTTGCACTAGTTACTTTTGATAATTGCTTGACTTACACCGTTTCTCAATTACTGGTAACCAAATTGGTAGGTAAAACGTAGTGATAGTGCACAATTAATCATATTGTATATTCCAATAAACTCTCTCAATTACTGGTAGCTATACACTGTCTCTCAATTGTCTAAAATAATTAATCAATGGTAAAATCAGTAGTGAAAATGAAAATTCGACAAAATGAAAGGAACGAAAATCAACAAAGAGAGATATTGAAGAGAAAGCAAACGAGCAAAAAGCTAGGTAAAGCAAGAAGCTGCTTATATAGACAATCGATAAAACTTTCTTGCACGGAGAGGAATCACGTCAAAAGGAGGAAATCAACCAAAGATTTTGGCATAAATCGCACCAAAAAGAGAAAATCCCAAGGGCATTGTTATCTAGTGAAAAAGCCATAAATTTCTTTCCATCTGTTACATCCCATGCCAATTCGGAGTGTAAGATTCTTCTACAGGAAGGAAAGATTGGGAAGAAAATTTATTTCCATCGGTTAAGTATTTTCCTTCCAACTAATCCTATACATTTCAGAATCCAATATATATATAACTGTAGCATTTAATTTAATATTTCAACCAAAGATTTTGGCATAAATCGCACCAAAAAGAGAAAATCCCAAGGGCATTGTTATCTAGTGAAAAAGCCATAAATTTCTTTCCATCTGTTACATCCCATGCCAATTCGGAGTGTAAGATTCTTCTACAGGAAGGAAAGATTGGGAAGAAAATTTATTTCCATCGGTTAAGTATTTTCCTTCCAACTAATCCTATACATTTCAGAATCCAATATATATATAACTGTAGCATTTAATTTAATATTTCATTTCTTTTCTTAGTGCCACCCTCTTTTTTTGGAAGGCGAAGTGTTTGCTACAATGTGGCAAAATATATCAATGGTATGTACTTCAGAATTTTGGGTTTTACTCCAAGCACGATCAGCCGTGAAACGGGTCGTCAGACTATAGTGTTCTTGCTAGCATGCGTGACTCGCCTCAAACCTAAAAGTACAAACGGTGTATCACCCATTAGCGCGTGAACACTCTGATCCAGACCGAATTCATACGAGTTCAGGCAATGCATCACGCCCACTTATATGCAACTAATAGGCTGTGCCCTCCACAAATGACCCGCTGCATTTATAGCAACACGAAGGATTTAACTGGAAATAAAAAAAAAGTCCTCCATTGTTGTTTATCCATGGGGCAAGGATTATACATATACAAATACAAAATGTCCAATTATTGAAGAGAAAAAAAAAAAAAAAAACTTTGCAGGGTATAATTCAGCTCATGCAACCTATCTGTCGAATACTGCTTCTATTCTTTCTACAATTAATATATCACAAGGGACCTAGATGAGATGAAATCAAAACATAAAATTTGACCTTACATTTTGTAATAATTTAACTATAACATGGACCCTATAACGGCGCCTCTAGGAGGACCATCTATATGTATTTCTCTTTAGTCACGACACGCGTTGCTCTCATTAATTCTATCATGTAATTTATCCATTACGGTAAATTAAGGAAATATCATCGTAGGCTGGCAACATCCCTAAATTTTTTTTAGACAAGGACTTCCTAACCTACACTCTTGATTCTCGTAATTAATCAACAAATCACTCGCGTCTTCCTTTTTCTTTCTTCAGACAAAAAAAATGTAACTTTCCATAAAATCACAATGTTTGTTTAACAGTATCTTAGAGTAAAAATCCAATAGTGCAGACTAATTAATTTATCAAATTACGGCATCAAATTTAACACCATTATATAAATTAATTAATAATAACCCTCGAAATAAGTTTGGATTATGGGTACGTATTAATTTTACATACAGTCCTTGAAATAGAAATTTTCAATACCATGAACTCTATCAGTTGCAGAGCTGATGTCACCAATGTTAATTGGGTAATTAGTAATTACTGGACGATTAGTTGTAGTCAAGGCTAGCTAGACTATGGAGTTGAAATAACTAGGTATAGTAGGTACACCTTCAACATCAGTGCACTAATCACGGGGCCCTTTAACATGGGACTTAAAAAAAAAGTTGATTTGTCCTTTGCGTTAAGGAACTGACGGTGAGGATTAGCTTTTTGTTTAGGTCTAAACGTGGTTTGATTTAAACCACTCAAATTTATCCATGACAAGGACAATATAGAGGTCTCCATCATTACCAATGTCACCTTACAATCAAGCTGCTTCTTATACTCGGTTTCGACTGTGGCAACACAATCGCCGATTGGTGGGTCCAGCAACCAATTCTCCTTTGGAAGTAGTCAGTTGTGGGTCGTGTCATTGACCCGGTACATATTCACACCATGTAGTACACCTAAAGAGAGGATTTTGACACGTTTGATTACTACGATTCAGTCTATTACATCGTTTTCTCTATGAGAAAAAATGACTCGAAAGTTTAAACTAATGACTATTACATAATAAATTAATCTGAGGTACCCACACGGAAAACACAGATTTATCGCTATGCATATATAGTGCACAAATGTTACATTGCTATGACGTGCCATTGACAACAGAGTCGGACAACCTATATTTAAGGGGAAATTTTAGATTGCCTTTAATTTTCTTGGTGATATACCAAGGAAAGTAAGGGCCATATTTTCTAAACAGAGCGGGGCCTCCGTATCAACCAATAACTGTGCTTCATGCACGGTAGATAAGCTGTATTAATTATTTTCGTTCTCTAGTACCTTGGATATTTTGGATATTTTATGCACAGTAAATGTAATTCTTTTTTCTCCAATAGGTTTCAGAGTAAAATTATACCATGTAATAGAAAAATTCATACATGCGTACAATATCAACGTGTTGATATGGAATTCATTATGGACATGGCAAGCTTATATGTCAATATCCAAGTCTACGGAAAACAAAACTCTTCTAACTGTGAAATTCCTGCTCAATGGAATATTTTTGTCTAAACTTAGGACGACATGTCACATAAGCAACAGAAAATTCTGATACTCGGAATTGATTAATATCGAAATTTGCTTCAAACAGGGATATTATTGGACACAAAAATAGAAGAGGTACTATGAGGAGAGAAGGGTGCCGTAAATTTTAGCTGTGTGTTTGTTTGTTTGGACATTTCGGTAATTGAGTTTAAGATTTTGATTTTACGCTAATTTTCTATTAACAACTTTATAACGTACCAAAAAGTTGTGCGTGTTTCTTTAACAAGAAATAGAAATAAACCTAACAATAAAATTAACTACAATGTAAACTTTTTCACCAAAATTTCTAGCAGTTGCTTTCCAAAAATTAAAGCCAAACGATGCACTCAATAAATTGTCCCTTTATTAATAGGGATTAGTTGGGGAAAACAGTATCTCATCCCCTCCTAAGTGCTTCACTTCCGCTTCTTCTTCTTCTTTGTGTTATATTTCCTTAGTATCAATTTAGGTAAATCAGCATTTTGAAATCCATCATGAGGCGCTGTCTATCCTCTTTCAAGTAGAAGAAAAGAAGAAGAGACCCAAGAGAACTGGAAAAGAAGAAAGAGGTACGTACAGATCACTAAGATGAAGCTTTACTAGGAAAGCAAAACTTGTTAGTTATCAAAAGCTATATATATATATATATAGCTTCTGATATAGGAGGTAAAGATGGTAATGTATTTGGTTAGTGGAAACAAAATTCTAATTAGGTCAGATTGTTTTAAGTGAGATGCATAGAAATTAAGTCAAGCTATACAGAATGAATTTATATTGACCATTAATTTGGTTTCAATGAAATCAGTAGTACTTCAAGGAAAGGAAAACGTATTTCAGAAAGACATTGACACGATATATAGCCCCTTCTTTCATCTCCTTTTACCAATACAGTAGAATTGAACCTTACAACATCATCTATGTTTAATTAGCCTTAAGCTGGGTTGTTTGGCCCGGTGGTTTCGCTCTATTCCGCTAACCAAGTGGTCCTTGGTTCGATTCACGAAAAGAGTATTTATTTTCAAATTTCTTATTCTTATAACAAAATCGTTGGTTTCAAACCAACCTTCAAAAAAAAAATTAGCCTTAATTTCCTTGATAACTATTTCTTATAATGCAGGAACAGTACTTCTACATTAGAATTAAGCAGACGATCATTGTCTCAAATCATCATATCCTAGCTAGAGCTTGATTATGTAAACCGCTAGATCTACGAAGTTGTTGGGATGGCCCATGAATCTAATCTTTCTCAGCTCTTCTATCCGGCTACAGTGAATTATGACATTTTCAATCTCCAAACAAGCCATTATGATCAACAACTTCCCACCAACAACTCATGGAGAGGATTCTTCGCTGAAGATGAAACCCTAAACAAAGGACACTCTAATAGGGAAAAGTCATTTGTTATGTCTCTCTACAATACAAATCAGAGAATGATATCCCATTCCCAAGACTACATGCAACGACCCTTGCAACTCAGAAACTGCAAGTATCTGAAGCCTTGTGGAGAACTCTTAAGTGAGTTTTGCAATCCACAAGGGAAGATGGTACAAAGTAGAAAGCCACCACGAGGTAAAAGAGAAGACGGGGATACAGCCTCATGGACCAATCAACATCTTTCTTCCATGGATCCCTTGGAGCTCCATAGTAGGAAAACCAAACTGCTCTCCCTTCTAGAAGAGGTATGCATGATTTAGGTTCATTCATCTATTGCAGACTTTAGGTCAAGATTTTAGAAAGCCAATAGAGGCAAAAGGAAAATTTCAATATCATATATTCTTGGTCTCCATATTACTTCATGGCAAATAGTGATCGACGAGGTTGTAAACCCATCAAGTTGATAACAACTTGCTACCCATAACATGTTACCTAGCTAGACACTTGATAACAAATTGAACTAAAACTAACGGAACATTTTCAATCTTGTACTCGTCTTTTGTACGTAGCTCATGCTCTACAGAACATGCAAACACAATTGCAGTTCAAAAATAGAATGTACGTTGTTAATTTTTATTAAGCGTACCCACCCCACCTCCCCCCCCCCCCCCCCCACCCCCAAAAAAAAATAATAATAATAATAATAATAATGTTGTAATTTCGCAGATTTTATATTGTTAATTACAAATTAACATATGTAACTTGAGTTTGTAAATTGTTATGAATAAGCAATATGTATTTACATAGGTTATGTCCACCATATATTCATTTTCTTTAGTAAGAACGCTGATCATGCGTGTATTACTTTATATATATATAACGACAGCTATTTAATTATGAGACATTGAGACGCAGTGAGTAAACCCTAACTATTCAAATATAAGAATCCAAAAGCTCACAGCCAAGAGCATCCTGCAACAAAGTAGAAGTTTTCTATGGTCCCTATCTCAAATTGATACAAAACAAAATGTTCATTTTATGACCCACAACAAATGTAATGAAAGAGATGACTGTTTTCCTAAATTATGCACTAAACTTTGTTCAAAACTCCATATATATCAACTATGAAGTTCTAAGTACTAATATTAATTCGCATTTCTATATTTTTGGGTTTTCTTTTTTTTACATTAAAATTACATAAAAGTCAGCTGAAGTTTTACATTAAACGAAAGTCAAGCTATTAATTCTCATAGAAGGCATTTATGCTTATATATTGGTAATTTAAGTCTTGTATACTACTGTATGGCCACTATATACATTTCGGTCCATCAAACTCCAAAAGCAAAGGATAGTTCGCATATTAATTAAGCAGCAGGTGTTGCTTTTAGATTGCAATTGATTTTCTGACTATAACATGTATGATAAGCGCATTTGGGTTATTTTGGGCACTTTTTCTGAAGGAGATCTTTTATTATATAAGCTAATTTGCTAAGCTAAGCTGTGAGTATAAATGTCATAGCTCAAGGAGATCTTTTATATTTGGTTGATTTAAGTAATTTCGTCCTAGCATTTAAAAATTTGTTTTCTGATCATCTGATGTATTTATAAATGTTATGAAAGGGTTAGTGTTTTCATGGAGTAAAACAGAGGAACAGATAGACAATTTTAGAGTAATTTTTTTCTTGTTATTCCAAATATCTCTGATAAAAATAAATAGAAGAAACAAACTTATGAGACTAAAATAAAGAAAGATAGAAAGATATACAAACTCCAAAAGAGTAAGTGATATGAGAGACATTTCTATAACACGATAATATAATACTTTTGATTTTCTTTAGAATATTTTTTTCTGAATGATAATTATAACATTTATGTCTACATACTACAGTGGGTAACTGTATAGGTAGCAGAACAGGTACAAATTTTGTTAGGGTTTCCGTTCATACCAGCTAGTGTTTGAGAGAGGAAACAAAAGAAGAGAGAAAGGAGAAGCAATCATCAGTGAAATGAACTGTAGATATTATTCTCTCTTGTCTAATTCACGAGGGTCTGCAATTTTATACTATTACTATATGCAACAAGATAACCTAAACAAAGATACATAGTTCAAAGGAGCCCAAGCAATTTTGATCACAACATAAGAAACTTGAATTAGGTAGCTAAGTTATTAACACTACAACCCTACTTGTTGTAGCGTTGGTTCCATATATAGATTTTATTCGGACATATATAAAATATAAATTCTAACAATAATAATAATTTAACGTAGTTTGCCATTTAAACCTACACCCACTCATTTTTTACTAGCTTCAGATCAGATTTGGTCCAGATCCAAGATCAGACAATCAGATAAAAGTGCCTTATTAGGTTTTTTAAATTTGAATTTTTATGTTATTATTTCACATATATATGAATGAAACAGATAGGACTGTTAGTTTTCTCCCATAAAATAGCACAACAAACTCCCTAAGTTTTGTTGGATCATCCAGGTTAATAGGAGATATCGAAGGTACTGTGAACAAATGAACGCCATAACCTCTTCATTCGAGTCCATAACCGATGAAGGTACAGCAGAAATATACACAAAACTTGCATCAGAGGCAATGTCAAGGCACTTTCGTCATCTAAAAGATGCCATTATAACTCAACTCCATGCAACTCAAAAGGCATTGGGGGAGGAGAATGCACACCCTACAGTATCTGGTGCAACAAAAGGCGAGACACCTAGGCTAAAATTGCTTGACCGGAGGCTGAGACAACAAAATTTGTTTCAGCATGGAGCCATATTAGACAGCAATCCTTGGCGACCACAGAGAGGTCTCCCGGAGAAAGCAGTTTCAATACTTAGAGCATGGCTTTTCGAGCACTTCCTTAATCCGTTAGAGCTCTTTCTCATACTCTTCGTCAATATAAAGCATCAAAATGTCATTTGGTTTCAGCTTTTATGCACAACTAATTATATATCTAACTGCAATGAACCCACACAGCATGTTACACTCAGTTTTTTCCGTAAATATCATTCATAAAAATAATAATCTCTAGGTTTTTTCATGCAAATGCACTATCCTGGAAGTTTCATATATGCATGCATTGGAACTTTTCTATACATCTTAAGCTCCTCAATAAACAGGGGCGGAACTAATTTCACCCCAAAAATGTGCTTAGCATACTCCAATTTTTCAAGAATACCCTTACAAATTTAAAAATTCTATACTAGTCATTCTAAAATTTGAAAAAAAATTTAATTGGTACACTCTAAAAATTTAAAAAGATCCATACTATAATTTTTCGCCCCTCCTATTTGAAAATCCTGGTTCCGCCCCTGTCAATAAAGTTAATATTCATTAGGTTTATTTCTGTGAGTGTGAATTACTAAAACCTAACAATATATAAGAAAGAAGCCCCATGAAAGTATCAACTCAAAGGGTGTAATTAAAGTTAATTTTGAAAAAATATTTACATAATCTTTATTATCAGACTCTTCTTTACCTTTGGTCAGTTTGAACAAGCAGTACTGTTAGTCCAACAAAACAAAAGAAAATAAAGGGATAAAAAGAAGCCTAATGAACATGTCAGTGTTTAAAATGTACCAACTACTGATCAGCACATAATTATTAATGTATATGAAATTAACAGCTGGAAACATGAAAAACTAGATTTCTTGTTCATCATTTCATACAAAGCATAAAACTATAAAAAGTCAAGCATTTTTCCCTAAAAAAAATACCAATCATTTTCTTCGAGTTTAATTTGTGGAGGAGAGCTTAATTTGCAATTTTGCATATCTGACCACATTAATTATACTCATATTTTCTGTAAGGGAAAAAAATTGCTTATTTATTTTCTTACTTTCATTAGGTATCCCAATGATGTGGATAAGCATATACTCGCCAGGCAAACCGGACTTTCAAGAAGCCAGGTTTGTGTGTGTGTGTGTGTGTGTGTGTGTGTGTGACAGAGATAGAGAGTACAGACACACTATTATATATATTCTAATTGCCAAATTATCGAGTTTGTTGCTAAAAAAGATAGTACAGACTTAAACATTTAACACTAACTTAAAATGTTAATAAACTTTTGTTGCTAAGAAGTTAAGGACCAGTTGCTCTATTATTCAATTTTAAAGAGAAGAAAGTTTAGAGCATGCATGTTTAATCAGTGCTGCAAATAGAAGCATAAAAAAAACAATCATTGCATGTTACAGGTTTCTAATTGGTTCATAAATGCAAGAGTTAGGCTTTGGAAGCCAATGATAGAGGAGATGTACAAGGAAGAAATAATTAAGAATCGAGATGATAAAGAACGAGAACCTAACTATGCTGTTGACCAGAAGCAAACACAAGGCTCATCACCTATCAATGTCGGTACTGGGGTCCACAAAGCAGGTGATAGAGGCAAGGTTTCACTTACACTTGGTTTACAGCAGAATGGTGAGCTGACATCTTTTGCAATGCCGCAATCACCCCACCGAGAAAGTCCTCTTCTCTCTAGAGATGACAACATTGATGAAGGACAAGAAGGTCATTTCGCTATTCTAGGAGAGGTTGATGGTCTACCTTACAGAAACTTGATAGATGCTGATCAGTTGCTTCATGACTTGGCATAAAAGACGTGTTCTCTCTGTCCCTCATGATGTATTAATTTATACGGATAGCATGATTGTGATTCAATTAACTAAAATTAACACTTGTTGTAGAAGAGTATATTTTAATTTACAGCATCTATTTTAATGTCTGGAAAGCAACAGTGGTCGACAACTTGATCTCGATCGCGCATGTATTTCCTATTTTACTTTAGCAGTTAGCACTCAAACTCTTGTAAGTTACTCGCCGAATTAACTCAGTAATTTTGGGTGTAAATCGGCCCAAAAAAATGTATGATAGGATTTGGGCCTGAGACAGCCTATCAGAGCAATATCTCAGACCCAAATCACTATCTTGTCCTGTTTTTCCCGAAAGCAAAATGAGAAGCTTGAAGCAATAGGGCGAATAATACCAACAAAACAGCACCAACATTCTAATCATGCAACTACTATACAATATTAGTGCATAAAACTTATGCAAGCTACATATACACATGTTTCTACAAAAAGTGTGTAAAGAAGGATTGTCCATTTCTCATGAAATTGTAGTTCAGCTCCCCTGGCTTTGCCGTCTTTTGCCTGAAATATTGCCAGCAAAATTCAGAAACTTTGGGAGTCTGACTCTTCATTCTTGAAGAACTTGTAATAATTTTAACCTGATAGTCCCATAAAAGGTTTGATTATTGTATAATAAAGTGATGAGATGTCATGAAAACAAACCACAACTGATCTTTGAGCATATCTTCGGTCAGACCAAACATTTGAAGCTCCTCCTCTGTATGATGCACAAGTAGGCTATACCTATTTCCCAAACAAAATAAAATCCAATTTAATAAATGATAATTTGTACATAGAAGGCATAAAACTAACTCAAAAAAGGTATTTTGTACCTCCCACCATTGCCAGTTTGCATTACAAGCATCCCTCCGTTGTCAAAATTGTTAAGGCCTTCGAATTGCTCAACAGTCCATTTGTACCAGCGCATCAAAAAGACGCGAAGAGTCAGCCCATGAGAAACCAAAACGATATTCATGTTTGGACTTCTCAGGCCAGGCGGCTGGAACCGGCCTATATCGATGTCAGCTCTTAGAGTTTCCCTGAAGCCTGTATAGTAACACTGCATGAATAAACAAATACATTTAAGGGTGTTCGATACATTTTTCAAATATGCCACCAGCGTTCATACAAAAATTATTCTTTGTTTACTTTTAAGGTTGTCCTGAGGAAACAGAAACGAACAAATTTTCAAATATGTCACCAGCGTTCATACAAAAATTATTCTTTGTTTACCTTTAAGGTTGTCCTGAGGAAACAGAAAAGGAAAATATGACCTTGGTTTACCATACAACTTCAATGCAAAGGTGACTAAAAGTGAACCTGTAATACGATCATAGACATCAGCAGCTGATTCGCCATTTGGGAAACGGTAGAAAAACCGGCCGTACCGACGCCGAATCTCTTTCTCTACTCTCATTTTCTCCCTGTCCTGAAAATTTCCTATTATGATATACACAACAGTAATGAGGAAAAAAAGAAACAAGATGTATCATTATAATTGTACAGAAAAAAAGATCTTCTGATTTCAGAAACCAAATTCTCCCACCAAAATCTTGCTCCCTAATACGAGGTTCCTCTCTGACGCCAGCAATTCTCTCTGGTTCAAACGCCTTTCCAAGACCTCTGAGAGTCTCAAGTGTTCTTCGGTACGGGGACACATAAAAATAGACTTTCCAATCGTCACATCCTGTCGAGACCAGCTTGCGGATGCGGTAGCCACAAGCCTCGGCCTCCTCCCATCCTCTGCTTGTGAGACCTATTCGTGGGTCTGGCACACGAGTGTAAGCTCCCTCATCCACATTGCCCTCACTCTGGCCGTGCCGTACCTGCAGCACCGATCAATTAAGATGAAATACCAACGAATGACATGTGGAGACCAGATAATGAATGACACCTGCTGCATAGAATTTGGAAACCGGTGGTGGGGGTGATCCCAAACAGCACTGTATACCGCATCATAAGACTTGATTATTGTACAATCCTTCAGACCAAACTAACTATATGAAACATCTTTAATTATATTCATCTACTATGTAGCAAAAGGATAAGGATATATATGGATTAGAATTAAACATTATTAAATTCCTAGTGGTCCTCCCACAATTTTCTCTCTCTCTCTCTTCTTCATTTTTTTTTTTTTTTTTTTTTTTTTTTTTGTGGAACATAGTGGCACATGTATTACTAACCTTGGCTTACAAATGAAGCTTACCATTATCAGTTAGGGTGGCCATGGCTAGAGTGGAACATTGGAAAAAACATACAAGTTTAGCAGTCCTAGACCAATGAAAACAATAAATTTGCCAACTATTCTCTCTAATCGTTGCCAATTACCAGGATAATGCGGCGAGGCCGGGGCGGGGGCAGGGGCATGGAAGCGCGAAGTAGTAATTCAGGGAATTGGAGATCAGGGGACGTGGGATTCCACCTGCGTGCATGGTGCCGACCCAGCGTGTCCTCACAGCACCTGATCCTACCTCTAGCTGGACCCACTGGAGATAAACAAACCATTTTGTATCTTTGTTTTCTATTTCTTTTTATTTTCTTTTTCCCTTTTCTTAGGTTGGATTCATGTTATACTGCATAAGGCTAGGTAGGAACAGTGAGGTAGGAGGAAGGTGAAAATTCTTCTATGTCAATTTTGTTCGCTTTTGGAGGTGATAGATTTGTGAACGAAAATGCACCGAGACAAACTAAGCTAGGTAAGAGGGAGGGCAGGCGAGTGAACTGGCGCCACCCGCCAGATCTCAAGTGGGCCAAGTGGCTATTACAAGGCCGTGAACTTGCATATATTCTTGGGCTGGGTCTAGTTTGGGCCATGGTTATAGACCTGTTTTATTGTTGAGATTTTCTTTCCTGAAATGAATGAAAGTATTTGTTTAGTCATCTTTGTTATTGTAATGAATGTATATTTGTCATGGAACTATGGAAGCATAGTGCCAAAATTTATATGAAATAACAGATGTGATAAATACAGTTTATAAAGTCCACGGTTACAATATGTTGAGGATGTCAGATTGTTGTTTTGTGTTTGTTTTGTGTAGAGGTGTATCTTCCTTAGTTAAAAATAAGAACAGTAAAATGCTATATATGTGGTTCAGGTTTGCCTAGTCTAGACTCTAGAACAAGTTGTTTCACGTCAGAGTATAAAGTGTCAAAGATTCGTATTCCTTATTTGTGCGTCTGATTTCTTGATCTGAATTTAAGAACAAGATGTGGAATTAAAGTATATCCTTTCACGAGATATCTCCATTTTCTTATATTTCTCTGTCAGTCAGATATTATCATACTTTGAGAGAAAGGGAGAAAAAAATTACACAAAAAAAAAAAAATGTACCTGAAATCACCAGCCTCCACGGCTCAAAATTATTACAAAACATCATGAATACCCACTGGATTTTCAGATTCTATTTAGCACCAACTAATATGAACAATTCAAAAAAAAGGGAGGTGAAAAAAGGTGAAAGAAAAAAACAAAAATGAAAAACAAAACAAACCCAACCCATAAAACTAAACCTTTTTGTATATACTCCTCTACATTACAAATCAACCCTTTTTCCTATTGCTAATTTCAAACTAAAAGTTGGAGAGCCTGCCCTTGGAGCTGCATTTCCTCCAAATCAAGCATTCCCAATCCATGCACCAATCCAAAATTTGAGTAAGAAAGAACACAAATCCAAGTGGTCCCCTTGCTTTTTTTTTTTTATCTTTCCTCCCAAACCCTTGGGGATTTCATAAATCTTGCAACTTACACTTCCAACCCTTTATTTGTGGATATTACAAACCACGCCATGCTGATTCTTTGCAATTCCACCACAAACTGTCAGAAAAGACAGTTCCAATCCAGCCCAAATTTTAGTAGGCGGTGTTTTAAATCGTAAAAGACGATATTAGTCGTTTTGTTAGTAAAGCCCTCCAATACATGACTAATTGACTGCTCATTTGAGCTGGACTGGTGAGAAATTGTGAATGATGAATATCAACCTCCACAGGCCGAATTTTCACAATATCAACAAATTTCAGGACCATATTAGAAAATTACCCCATCACTAAAAATCCCAGAGTCAGCAAACAAAAGAAACGAGCCCAAATTCCAAACTCCAAAGCACCATCTAAAATAGGCATCACGCCACGTGGCATTCATCGGGAACGAGTGAAGCTCTACACAACGGGCACGTGCGGCGGCCGAGAGCGGCCCATCGGTCCAGACATCCACGGTGGAACACGTGGCGGCACCCGATTGGTCGCCTGACCTCCGCTGGTCCCTCGAACTCGTGTAAACAAACGGCGCATCCCTCTGGCAGGTGGACCCCACCACCTCCGAGCTCCCTCGCCAGCTCAGCAAAAGTCACAACGGGTAATCGCTCGTTGAGTAGATCGAGCGAGAAAGAGGAGAAAGAATCAGGATTATTGGTTACGAAATCGGAAGCGTCGGATTCGAGGGGGAACGAATAGGGTACGTACTCGGGGTAGTATAGCGGAGTGGAAGGTTCGAGGCCGAGGATGGAGAGGATCCACGTGGCAAGACGACGGAGGTGAGAGAGGAGGATGAGGAGGTGGAGCAATAGCTTGGGAAGCTCTGAGTATCCCACAGGAAACCCCATTGTTGCTAGAGTTGAGAGAGAGAGCGAGGGAGAGATAGGGTTTAGGCGTGTTTATATAAGAAGAGAAGAGAAAGGGGTTGTGGTGTGGTTAAGTAATGTGTTAGAGAGAGATGGAAAGGGGTTGGGAAAGGAGGTGGAAATATAAGCAAGGGCCAAGGGGGCAAGAGATGGGGAATCACATCCTCTGCCGACCTTTTAAGGTTGGCAGAGTGCCAACCTTTGATTCTGACCGTTAGATCTAATCTCAACGGTTATGGGAGCCCCGTGCATAATACCAGATTGATAGGCCCGAAAAACTTTAACCGTCCAGATTAGATCGAACGGTCTGGATCAAAAGTTGGCACTCTGCCAACCTTAAAAGATTGGCGGAGGATACGCTCCCAAGAGATGGAGAGAGAGATGGCTTGATTGAGGGAGTGTCAATTTTTGTAGGGTAGTTATGGTCTATGGGACTATGGACTGGACTGATGTCTCTAGACATTTTCAATAATGCGCATGTGGCACCCCATATTGTATATTGTATATTGCATCCATTTTTTTTTTTTTCAGACATGGTGGAGTGTGACAACGTGGACAGATTTCGTTTTCTCTTTCCATGTGGAAGTGGAACGCGTCTTATGAGATCTCCTAAATACTTTTTTTTTTTCTCAAAACTCAGAAACTAAATAAATCACTTCCTAAAAAATTTTTATATTAATTGTTAGACAAATTTTGCTGTGGATATAATTTTATAATTAGATTTCAATCTAGATCGTACTTCCCTATTAGTAATTGTCTAGGTGATATTTATCTTATCAAATACTCGAAATTATATAAACTCAAAGGTGCATTTGATGTCATTAATCATTCGTGTTAAAAAGCATTTAAATATAATTCCGGCATGGCGGCATATAAAACAAACAAAAAATTGGGATTTGGCAAATAATATTTAAATATCTATCGACACATGAAAAAGATTTTTATGTTTAGTGAAGAAACAGTTGAGTCCTTCCTTTTCATAAACCTCAGCTAAAGATATTTTTCAAATTTGCATCTCTCAAGTAAGCAAAAAAATATATTAAATAAATTAGTACACCGATTTTCATCATAAACTTATAATTTAATAAAGATGAGGGCAAGACCCACATTTTTTACTTAAAAAAAAAAAAAAAAAAGCTACTTGAGTTGCTGATTTGTATTCAATACCTTTTGATTGTGATTAGATGACCTTAATCCGTTTCCATTCCTAATTTAGGATAGCAAATGCAGATGCAATCCAAGTGCGCCATAAAATAATGGGGAAAGAATGGCAAGAAACAAAGTTCGTCCAAAGTTTCATATGCTTGGGATTTATTCAGTGAACTTTAGACAGCACTTCATTTAATGTATGATGCACCAGATCCATTCATGAATTTCATAAAAAGTTCAATACATAAGTCCCCAAAAAAACAAAATTAAATACATCAAAAAATCAAAAGAGCTCCTCTCTACCCTCTCTGACAAGCTAGTGATCAGTTATCCCAAAAAGCAGGAACCCATGCTATGTTGCTAACCCACCCCACCCTCTAGCACCAAATGAGATCCACTCCCGTGCTGGGACAGTGCAGCGCACCAATCTCAATCGTCTGATTTAATCTCAATGGTTAAGGGAGCCTCATGCATAATATCAGATTGATAGGTCCGAACCGTCCATATCAGATCGGACGGTTGGATGGCTGCGCTTAGGGATGAAAACGGATCGGATAGTGGTCAAATCATATCCGCATCCGCATTTTTTCCGGATACGAATACGAATACGGATATGCTCGGATACAGATACAGTTCGGATGTTAAACGGATACGAATACGAATCGGATATTGTCGAATACGAATACGAATACGGATATATTTCGGATAATTAAGCAAATATCTCTAAATTAACAAATAAATAGAAATAAAACTAAAGTAGCAAAATAATAATCTCGTTATAATATTTTATCAAAAGCAATATGAAATATGTATAAATCAATAATGTTATTATTAACATTAATCATTATTTATCGTCTCTATTAATTGTACCATATAATCCGTAATAACAATTGACTAATTTTCTTAAAAAATAAAAATAATTATTATCCTACCTTTTATTTTTTACATAATTTAGATAAGTTAAATCTAGAGACTCGAACCAGTATATATATATATACATAAAACAACTTATATCACAAAGGGAGAATTCGGATATCCGCTTTGTAAATTTTTTCGGATCCCGATAAATATCCGGATCCGCATCCATTTGCATTTTCATATTCGCATCCGTATCTGTTTAAAAAGATCCGGATCTGCATCCGGATCAGAACGGATTCGCTATTTTTCGGATACGGATGCGGATCGGATCGGAGTTTATCCGATCCGTTTTCAACCCTAGCTGCGCTGGACCGTCCCGCGCGGGAGCAGATAAGGATTCCTCTAGCACCACACACCGGTACACGTACTGACACCAGCAATTCAACCATCCAACTAAAACAGTTTTTTTTTTTTTATGAGAAGCCCGTAGGCATCCAACTAAAACAGTGATTTGCTCAAGGTTATATGCTTTACAGAAAATTTAAACGCAAAAAAATTTTAATCCCAAGTCTAAAAAGTCTATATTAGTCTAAGGTATACGGTCAAAATAGTCTTCAACTCCAATAGCTATGCCAAAGTAATTAAAAATTTGAAAGTTGCTTTTGGTATGCTGTCGTTCTTATTTGTAGCACATTCTTAGATAAAAATGTTATAGGTGGTTGTTAAAAAATATATAAAATTAGACTTTGTCTCCCACTTTAACTGTCCTAAAAATTATTAATTCTTAAGTAGTACTGTTATTTTCGTTTATGTCCCACTTAACTCCCATGTACATTTCCAGCATGCTACTTACTATTGTCATATAAAATTAGGCACAGCTGGCTTCATTAGGCTTTGCTTTGCAACTTGTGATTTCTTCATGGAAATGCATCATTGTTTGTTGTTTGTTTGTGGACTATCTTAATACAGACGATGGCATCTATTATGTCACAGGTGTATAGTCATTTGATAATAGATTAATTAGCAGTAAGAGCCAAGTTTGTATCTAACTTTTGCCAAGGAATTATGGGGCAAAAGGAATTGATGCCATGTGACTGTACCAAGCCATAGATCCAAACGCAAACAAGTTGTACCGACCAAATTTTTGTAACCCCACTTAAGTAGTGACATAAAAGTTGTTCATATTTTCAGTGTTTTGATATCTAACATTCCACACACGTATTTTTGTTATGGGTCACTTTGAGATTGTTTGTTTAATTGCGCAGTAGAGAGTGTTGATTTGGTATATATGCAATTATTTTTTTAGGACACAGCTTAATTAACAAAATATGGTTAGTTTGAAAGTGGCAACGCCTTTTTAAAAGGCATAATGTGATTTTACGTCATGTGTTTTGCGGCATATCCTCCTGCGCAATTTTTGGTTCTCATTGTTTTCCCTTTTATTGTTTGATAGTGTACCCTGTCCCTGAAAGCTAGATGTATGTTTCATTGTCAAGGATTAATTAAAGAAAAGAACAAGGTTCTGCTACCAACATTAAAGAAAAAGAAAGACCGATTTTTTAAATAAAATTAATTAGATAACGGAAAGAAGAAATAACGACCTATAGGTAGGGGTGAGCAAAAAACTCGTAACTCGTGAGCTAACTCGAACTCGACTCAGAAAAGCTTGATTTTAACTCGAGCCAACGGAACTCGAGTTGGTAGAACACGAGCTGAACTAACTCGGTTGGTTGACGAGTCGAGTTTGAGGTCAACTTAGCTCGCAACTCGTGAGCTGACTCGTGATATAATAAATTTATATTTCAGATATATATTATCAACATAATGTATGAGTATTAAAATTTTATAATTAATAATAAGAATTTTCTTCTTATATATTTATATTTTAAATAATATTACATATGATAGATTGAGTTTCAAGACATTTTGTTTCAAATCAATAGAAAAAATATAAAAAAACAACAATTTTATTGTTTACAATATTGTATATGTCAAAAAAATTTAATACTAGAATAACATATGAATTAAATAAATAAAAATTTGAAGGATATATGTTTATTTCAAGTTAGCTCGTGAGCCCACGAGCTAGCTCGAGTTGGGAACGAGCCGAGTTTGAGCTAGCTTAAAAAGCTCGAAAGTATTTATAACTCAGCTCAACTCAACTCGAGTTACAACTGAGCTGAGTTTGAGTTGTCCCCAACTCGCTCGAACTCAGCTCATATACAGCTCTACCTATAGGGCTACACTTTACTAATTACTAGCAGACAAACTTATCTAGTCCTTTCTCATTCTTTTTCATTTTTACTTTCCATTCTTTGTAATTATTGTTTGCGTGAAATTATGGATTGGTTCAAACATCATAGGGTGCAGTCAGCACCAATAACAATAATAAAATAATTATAAGATACCAGATCATGCCTCTCTACAAAGATCTATTTTCTCTACATAAGTTTTTTTTTATCATATTTGAAGAGAGATTAAATTAGAAATATTACAAGATAAAATTATTTTATAAGAGTGAGGTTAATTTATAACTTTAGTTATATCGTTTTCAATCGAAACCTTAGAAGATGCAGACTCTAAAACAGGAACTGTATAAGAATAATATGTAATTATATGCACTAACATATTCTTTTTTTAATTCAAATTAACCTCCACTAATTGCCTCCATTTGCTAGGCATCATGGAGACCAGCCGCATTTGTTTATTTGGGACAAGACAAATTAGGTGTGAACAAAGCGGCATTAAAACTAGATGCCCTTTTTATTTTGGTTAGATTAATTAGTCCTCTAGGAGATTCTTTTATTATATTACACAAATTTACAATCAAGATTCTGTGCTTAAAACAAAGGAAGCGCACTAATATCACGTTGGATGTACGTAGGAATCCGTACCGTATTTTTTGGTGATACATGGATGTTTGGAGAAGCAGTAAAATTACAATGATAGCTGAGGTTTTAGGAATTAAATTATAGGGCTCAAGTTGGATACTTTAGTAAACGTAATGTTTTTGTTCATACGATTTTGTTCTAAACATAATATATTTTGCATATTACATTTCTAAACAGTCGCTAATCTATATTATCAAAACACTTTTTAACAAGTTTTTTTTGGCAGAAAATTTATGCTAAGTTTATAAAACGACTCTCTATGGCAGAAATTACTAATTTTGAACTTACAATTTTTTGTCTATAAATTTTGGAAAGTTTTTTAGGTAGGTTTTTTATATTTTACATCAAAAAAATTGGCAAGTTTAATGAAATAGATTGGATTATTCTTCAATCTAAAAAACATAGCGCAGCGAAGTTATGACTGTTATGCCTAGTGTTATATAAAGAACTGATCATAATGCAACTGTAGAAGAAATGATGCATTTTTAAACACACAAAATTTATGCTTGTATTATAAGATCGGAGGATAAAATACAAATATACCAAATAAATCACAACAAAATTATTAATTTTTCAATCACTTAATCTATTTTAAATACAGGAATTATAACCACCATCGGCAAATAAACCATCGCGAGCCATCGCTAAACGCAAAGTGAACACATACAACAAACAAGATAAACATATAGGCTAACAAAGTGAACACTTACAAACAAATAAGTATTGTCATCTTTTGTTCAGATTTTTATATGTATATTGAACTTATTTTTATTAAACTTACTTGTTTGTATGTGCTCACTTTGATCACTATATATGTTCACCTTGTCTATTCTATGTGTTCACTTTATATTTAGCGATGGCAGGGATGGTAAAACTGAAGATGGCAGTAATCAATTTTCTTTTAAATATGTACAAATTTCTCTTCAATTATCCTACGGAATTGAAATAAAAATATAATATTAAATGTTAGTCATTGATAGTTAGGTAATATTTAGGGTGCCTTATGATCGCTTCAAAATAAAGTTAAAAAAATAGTTATTCAGAATAAAAAGTTTTATTTATAGATGGTTAAGAATAAAATTTTTTAGATTAATAGTGTTATTTCTAAGTGATCCTTAATCCCGAATAAATTTTTACTCTGAGTGTGAGTGCGTTTGGATCATTTTTTATTCTAGATTAAAATATTATTGCAACTAACTTTTTATCCTAATTGAAAAAAATGATCCAAACACACACGGGTTAAGAATCTATTTTAGATTCAGGACCACTTAAAACAAATACTCTTAATCCAAAAAAAAACCTTATTTTCAATCATTTTAGGAATACAAATTTATATTTTGAATAATTAATCCTAACTTTATTTTCGATATTGAAGTTCGCATTACATCTTTTTATTTATAACTTTATTAACTCTATTTCTAAAATTCAAATATCAAATCTTCCATTATATAAAGAACTACGATATTTCACCTTGTTTTCATTTACATATAAATGCAGAAATATTTCAACATGGAGTCATGGACGTTGAATTTCACAACCGTTGGTTTCGCTAAAACCTAAAATAAAGCAAAATTATGAAATTATTTAATCTTTGTATAAAAGAGGTAATATAAACAAATCTAACGTTTAATTTTTATTATTAAAAAAATTACTTAAAAAATAAAACTAGGATATCTAAGACCATTTAGAAAAAAAATGGACGCTTAATTCCTCATATATGATTATTTTCAATCTTTTTTCCATTTAAAAGCCTCGTATAATCCAAAGGGGAATATTATTTGGGAGATCTGCACGATTTTATTGGGATGATCACTAACAAAGAATCAGCAATTATGATTAGAGTAATTCTTCCGTGGATAAAAATTTTTAGCCGAATTTTAATCTCAGTCGTTCTTTTTATCTTTTTAAAAAAAAATTAATTCATTATAAATTAGTATTACGATTGGTTGCGATTAAATTAAAGTCAGGATTAGAATTTTCCTTGTAGTTACGGAGAGGTCAATCGCCAGCATGCCATGATAATTACCTAGTGTTGGACTCCTATGTCCTGTCCGGATGTCCTTTTAATTACCACGTGTCCGCATGCAATATGTCTTTCTTCAAGAACAAAAATTAAATAAAAAGGAAGCAAGAGGTAGGGCTGTCAATGGTTACACTACGGTACAGTAGAAGGTATTTTCATACTCGTATCCGTTAAAATTTTCTTTACCCATATCCTATCCGTACCCATTAAAAAAAGACTTTACTCGTATCTTACCGTATCTGTTAAGAATTAACGGTAAGGGCAGGATAACAGTACACAATGGATAATAATAATATTATTAATTTAATAAAAAATATGTAATGTGTTAAGTAAATAACATCAAATAAATATATAGATAAAGTACAAAATTGAATAATACTTTTAGATATAACAAAAATAATAAAATTTAATCTCCTGTCAATTGACATTCAAAAAATCTATATAACTAATTATAAATTATAATATAATAGAGTGCAAATTAATTTTTTCATCAACATATATAAAAGAATTTTGATGAAGATCAAAACTAATATCATATCTTACGAAATATGCTAATAACATGATTATATATACACATATGTTTGTAAAATTTTATCCGTTAGATAATGGATACGAAACAATCCTTACCCATACCCGTACCCGATAAGTTAACAAAACATTTTCGGTACTGTACATGTTGGCTCCTGCCCACGGGCATTTCTGCACACAAAAAATGAACGAAAAAAGAACACGGACCATTTATTATTGTTTTGTTCTTATATATATATATATTATGTTTTAAGAGAATATAAAAATGCAAACCATGTTAGCTTATTAGATGCATGTCAGAATTCAGGTTAGATCTATGTCAGAATTCAGGAGAAATCTCAAATCAGTACAAGCTTTTAATATTGACAGAGTGTTTTGGACCCTTCGGAGTATTTTATGATACAAATTAGATAATTGTACAATCTTATACGGTTTGATTATGAATACAAGATTATTATAAAGCTGAATTAGGTTTAAAATTCATGCTAAACAACTTAAATTTTACACACTCCACTAAATTCACTATAGACGTCAAGTCGATCTACTGCTGTTTTTCTTTTTTTCTTTTTATCCTTTTGGTTTGTACGGTCTGTTGAGAGAAAAGGTAAAAGGACAAATTACAAGCGGACGAGTTTAATATATTGTTTATATATAATGATATAAGGGGAAAAAAAACAAGACAATTAATGTCATACCTGAGATTGCACCTCTGAATTATTACCTCTGAAACGCAGATTATTTTGACAACAATCTTATTTTATAGCAGAAACAACTAATGACAAAATTTTAAAAATAACAAAGGTAAATTTTATAATTTCTTTATAATTTAGATAAGTTGCATGTGTAGATGTGATTTGAAAATTCATTAGTCATCCATTTGACAGTTTAAAAAATTAACGGTTTAAATTTAGTGACACTTCATGACTTCAACAATAACTAAATGTTTTATAAATTACATTGAATTTGATCAAATGATTCTCAACGTATATCCGTTCAGATTTATACACTATTTTATATCATTTATTTGGATATAAGAATACAGATGCACAGCATGCTAGCCTAGCCTATATAAATATCTTTTTTTTTTAATAAAAGCCTATATAAATATCTGAAAAGTATAACATAAGCTTATAGTGATATACAGTAGAGGATTCCGGTCCCCCTAGTCTACATGATTCTCATCAGCATGTATTGTGTGTGAGAGTTGTGTTGTCAGATTCTTTAATTAGAAATCTGAGACCTATTGAAGATGCTCTGACAGCCATGCCCTTTACACTGATGAAAATTGAGCACATCACGAGCCTCCAATCTGGAGTGTTTGGAGATTTCCATTTTTAGTTATAATGATATTGCACATTATTGTATTTTGAATTTTCCTTGCAACGGCTTAGTAAAACTTTTTTTTTGTTTAATAAAAAGTATTTGTTTAATTTAAGGGACTTAACAAAAACAAAAAAGACAGCGCAACTATAAATAGCATGTTTTTTGAGGGCCAACTATATATAGCATGTTAATGTCAGTTTTTTATATGATTTGAACCCGCACGAATAATGTAGCATTTTAGAATTTTTTTATAAATAAATATAAAATTATTTTAAATAAAAGGTTGAGATTGCCTGTTATAGTTGTACTACCATCGTAATTATATGATAGCAGATGTATCTAGTGTTTGAATCTGAATTAGGAAATTTCCATGAAGACCACACTTGTTGATGAATCTGAAAAGGAAAAATAAAAAGTTAATTTATCAATTGACCATGTAATTCCTTTCGGCTTTATGTTTTTTTCTTTTACCAGAATTATAAGGATTATTATTTAGATAACTTTTTTAGTTGTCAGTAGCACGTACTAAATTTTCTATCATAAGAAAATTTGAATAATTCATTACAAAAATTCGCAGAAGTTGAATTCAAATTTTAATTAAAGAAAAGATAGTTCGTGAGATGCATGTAAATATAATCTAAGAACTTATACTAGAAGTCTAGAACAAGGATTTCTCAAATGATCTAATTTTCCTTTTTAAAAGAATGTTTTAAAGCCATTAAGAACAGAAGAAAACATTCAATATTGAAGAAGCCCGGCTCCTGCTTGTGTTGCTAGTTATTTAAAGAAAACATGACATGTTACTAACTAACTATTCACCGATCATTTGTTGAGAGCTTGTGAATTCATCTTAAATTGGTAGACTTGGAAGTTGGGAAATTATTATGTAGCGGTACATTTTGTTGGCGTGTACCGGTACTTTTAGTTAATGAGTCGGTTGTTGTAGGAAAAATATATAACAGAAAACAAATGAAAAGGAAAAAAAATAAAAAAATATATTGATTGGCAAATAGCTCCGAAACAAAGAGCTCTCAATGTCAGAATCAGGTGTTGATATGATTTAATATCAACTCCACTGTGTGCACTTTAAAAACGTACGTTTTGTATTTGTTTTGGCAGACAATAAAATCAAAAATCAATTCAGTGTCCTAGTAGTTGATTCGTGGAGCATTCTTTAGGAGACTCTGTCAAATAAATCAATTTCTAATACAGTATTTGAGATGGTGCAGCGTTATTATACTTTGAAGCTCCATAAATGTGCACCAAACGATTTATTTTTATGAGTTCAACTATCTTTATTGTTTTTGTCTTCATTACAATTTCATTTTTTTTTATTTCTATAGATAAAACATGTTTAGCTCAGTGAAAAAAAAAATTCGTTGAATTGATCAATATTTATTTTTCTATATAAGCAAATAATATTAAGTAATAAAAAGTTAACAAAAATAATGTCTAGAAAATATTTACATTAATGCATTTTAATAATTATAAGCTCTCGGTTTAGTTAAAACTAATCCTAACGTTGTAAATTTTTGTAGTGCGTATAGAGAAAAATATATAAATATTATATCTTTTTAAAATTAATATAAATTTTATCTAACAAGTTATTAAAGTCGATAAATATGACTGAATAAATTTTTGAAAAATAGAATTTGAAACTCTTCTCTTCATTCGAAACAGATATTGTTCTAGTATAAGTTTTTTAAGGAAGTAGTTTTGAAAATTACAGTGGATTTAAAATTTTGATTGACTTTGTTGTATCATATAATGTTCGTCGACATACAAATCAGCAATCATGTGCAATGGAAATAATCAATAACTTAAAAATAGAATTTGCCACACGTCTCAAGTCAATATTGTACATTATAATTAATGATTCATGTCAATACTGCAGTAATTTCAAATCACCACAAATTTACACACTAAATATGCTTCACATCATTATATTCAGAAAATAAGCTTAATCGGCTAATTTCATAAAATTATTTTAAACAAATAATAAGATGCAATAATATAAAAACAATAAAGTATTTTCCTCAAGACACAGTTATAACAAAATACAACGAAATTTGTTTTTAATAATTTAAAATTACAATAATTAAGAATATCATGCAACCATCATTTGAATTCATTGAATTTCATGTAGAAATCAATACAAATGATGAGAAGGATAGAGAAAGATAGAGAGGGGTGGGACAAGGGTCGGTGTGATATGCCGGAGGTACGTGGAGAATGCAAGGCTATAGCTTGCAAAACACTGGGTCCACGTGATATGGGCAAGACTAATCAATTGTTTTCTTAGACCTAGCTTAGGAACCAAATATCATGCTCATTAGGCCACCTTAATGACCATTTTTTCCCCCTTTTTGTAGTAAGATTTCATAAATTTGGAATTAACTGATATGAACCTTCTCTTTTAAATTTTCAATGCTTAATGATTTTTGTTTCTATAACTTGTATCTTGTAAGAATACATTAATTTTAACTTTAGACACAACGACTAATGTAAACTATCAAATAATATCCGAGGAATATTTAGATCTTTTAAAACACATAGATACAAAAATTCTATTATTTATTTAATGAAAATTTTCTTAATTTTTTTCAGAAATCTTGGTACTTGACACCAAAAAATATATATTTTTTTATCTTTAATTTTATTTAAAAATAAAAATAACATTGTAACTGTTTTTGAAAGCCTATGCATGGACGTAGACTTGACCGTGTCGAGGTTCTTCCTTGAATAATAAGAATGAACTCTTTAAGAACTTTTTTTTGAAGATTGAATTTTTTTTCCCCTATTGTGAGCAAATGAAAAGAGGATAGGGAGAGTTTTATTCATTTATTGTGTGACTTTTGAATTTTCTTAACATTTTCACTTTGATTTAATATAATATTGTGTGGCTTTTGAATTTTCTTAACATTTCACTTTGATCTTCATTCTCATATCTATTTTTTTCATCATTGTAATATGATATACTAAAAAATTAAATAGTTAGAATGGATTTATCTACGTAAATGTAGCTCATGTTTAGAAATAAGAAGCCAATTTTTCAAATTTTGGTAAATTTTATTCATTAAAGTTTTTTTTCCATTTATTTATTTTCATTAAAAATTTTGAATTTTTTTTTTTCATGCGCATGGGTCAAAAATGAAAATGATACATCTTCAATGTTAGAACAAGTCTACCGAAAATTCTTAGGTGGGTTGCTCTATTCTTTGTCTGAGCTCTTGTCGTGTAGCGAGCACAGGGAATTGATTGGGTGTCCCTGTTAAGCGTCGCTAAAGATGGTCCCAAGAGAAATCTCTTGGTGTCTTGGATTATTTCAGAGAAAATGGCGCGTCTTAAATGACGCATGAGGGTTGTCCCCCTTCTAACAAGCCATTTCTTATCTTCTTATTGGGACAATTATCGGTCCAGACACCGACTCAGCTGATGCATTCCCTCTACTCATGGAGTTGTTATTTGGTGAAATTAAATCAAGTTAATGTGATTCTAAAGATAAGATTAGGGTGAATTTGGACATTTTCTTTCTATTGTTTGTGACATTTTGATGATGAGTATACTTACATAAAGGGATGTCTATAAATTTTTAGTTCATTATTAATTAAGTAACATGTTTTTATTTGTTATGGTGATACGTGATAGTCATGCAAGTTAAAGGCGATGGATTAAAAAGTTATCACGCCGTTATGTTTTCTTTCTTTAAGTTTAGAATTTTGCATTGTTACAAAAAGTTAAAAGTTAAAATATGATGGAATAATGAAAATTGAAAATATTTCAATTCTCATCAAGGATGCCTAAACCTATGTCCCTACTTCCTCATATCATATAGTTGAATCTCCTCTCAAGTCGTCGCTGGGAAAGCGTTAGAATGCAGTTGGTGGAATTAATAAAGATCTACAGAGAAATATCTCTGGTACAAATTAAAATGGCACAAGGGCCGGAACAAATTGGGCCATGCTCTCTTTAGTTGTTCATGACTGGACCATTAATGCATGACAAATTGACAATTCCTTGCGTGCTTATTAGTTATATTACCCACCTTTTTTTTTTTTTTCCTCTCTCTCTTTTTATTTTGTTGTTAGTTGTTTACACGGAGCGTCTTTAATAGGTGCCACTCTCCTAAATCCTTATAAAGGACCAAGCACAAATGGGACCGCATGATCTCTTTTAATCCTAATTTTTTTGTCCTTTTGGATAATATGATTGCTACAAGACAAGTATAGTGTACTCAACATGTTTCATGACCTTTTTGATTGAAAGATTAAACAAACCCATATTTTCCTGTAAGTGTGGACTTAATATTATGTTTGAGGGTCCCACAATGCATAAAATGAAAAGAAAATTAGTATCCAAAATGGTTTTTGATCTTGTACGAGTAAACAATCTAAGTCAATTACACAAAACCAATGGTCGTCGTTTCCTAATATCTTATGGCATCAATTAATTTGCATCTATTTTCCCTACTGTCAGTGCCAACCAAAGAACATTTTGTCTTCATAGGCTTCAATGAGAGACCAACCAGCTTAATTCGTACCAGTCAATATTTCATTTACAAAATCAAAAGAGGCAGGCCAGGTAACATCCACTGGAATATTCAATGGAAATGTACAATGAAAAGCCAAGGAGGACCAGCGTATGATGCAAACAGGTATACTAAACCAAAAAAAGGTCATCAAGCAAAGAAAGTGGGGACAATTTTGATGCTTAGGTAATAGGTACTCTTAACAAAAGCCAAACAACTCATTTTTCACACCAAATTCAACCTTAAATATGGAAACTGTATGATCTGGATACATGTTAAGAGTTCTGCAACAGCTCTGAAATAAGGTCAGGAAATTGTTCAGCTCTCCCTCATTCTTCTCCAGTACCAATCAATAGAAAAAAAAGACAAATAGGCCCACAATGGATGTAATCATCAGTTCGAAATTATATCTTCTTGGTTCTTCTTTAGGCCTCTTTATGTTATCCAATTGCAAAACTTGTCGAGCCCGTTTAGTTTCTTCCTGCTTCATTGCCAATCTTTATCATTTTATAATTTGTGTTTGCTTGTGTGTCTATATAGGAAGAGAGAAAGAGAGCAAGAGCTGGACCATCATACCAATTAGATCTGGGATTTGGTATGAACTGGGGTTACCAGAAAGTCGCATAATCGTTGAAATGCTAATTGATTCAAATTGGTAACAGAAAGACAGCACCATACATTACTGGCAAATTGACCACATTTCCAGTATCATAATTTGGAAACATCTGAGCTGGCACTATCAATTGATTTATTCTTATTGCGGTGCGCGCGATGGCATGGAAGCTGATGTCAATCTTAACATCAATGCATGACTGCAGTGAGATTTGTGTTCTGTGCTGAGATTCACAGCAAAAATTCCGCTCCAAGTTCACACCATTCATTCCCACAAATCCACGCATGTCGTGATAGAGCATATGGACACCATCAACCATGTCATCGCCCATCTGCCAAGAGAACTATGTTCATTTATTTCAGAATTTGAGATCATCAGGTCAATCTGTCGTTGCTGAAATCATTATTATATTATTTCCCATTATCTTTTAACAAATCTTAATAATAGTGCTAATTTGGGTAAAATTAAGAATATTTTAGTCCCAGGAACTTACAAAATTGAGGGACTAAAGTGAGAAACATTGTGATCCTCTGATTAATAAGAATTTATCTAGCTAACTCTTTTTGTCCTGGAGCATCTTAACATTATGTTTGAGCACCATACAATGTTTATATAAGAACTTGAAAAGATAACCAATATGTACCAGTTTTTCAAACTAACAAGAATAACAAAACAGAACAAATTTAAAGCATGTTCATAAACATCCAATATCCTATCGACTTTAACAAGCATTTAGTTTTTCTAGTGCCGACCAAAGCTTTTCATCCTCATAATCTCTTATGCAAAGTATAGCTCCTGCTTCAGCGAGAGACTTCTCTTGGCCTACTGCTGCAACTCCAATTACTTGCATTCCAGCTGCCACTCCTGCCTTGACTCCAGTCAGCGAGTCCTAAAGAACAAAAATTATTAAAAAACCTGAAGACAACCGCCAGATTCATCACCAGAAGTGCTCAATTAGTCCCAGAAAAGATTACCAGTATATTAGTTCCAAAGCATACTTCACAGTAAAAAAGGCATATTGTGTCAAGAATAATACATACCTTAGCAATTGGACATTGTGCCATGGGCTTGTTTAAGCATGTCAAACAGAGGCAGCAAACATTGATATCCCAATATAAATGAAACAAATTAGGGAAACCTAGCAAAGAAACCAACCTCAAAAACAAGTGTATGATCTGGAGATGCATTCAGTTTTCTAAGACCTTCCAAATACGGGTCGGGAAATGGTTTTTCCCTCCCACATTCTTCTCCAGTCACAATGAATGGGAAGAACTCAGAGAGGCCCAAAATGGAAATCATCAGTTCAGCATTGTATCTCGGTGCATTTGTAACCGCAGCTCGCTTTAAGCCTTTTTCTTCGATCCACTTGCAAAATTTGTGCAGTCCGTTTATTTCCTTAAGATGCTGTCTTGCCGAACTGTTCTCAATTCAACGAAGTACTATAAGTCCATAAGTCATAATGTATATTGATTAAGCTTGGGGTAGGAATGTACAGCGAGATACTGGACTGATCAGAACAGGCCTGGCCGCCTGGATAGGTATGTAGAGCGAGTACCGTACTAATCATAAATTCAGAACGTCATATACTGCTAATCAGTAGCCAAAATTAACCAGTCTACATCTCCTATAGTTGAATCAAGCAGTCCTGTACCAAGCAACTTTAATCAAACATAGAGTATGTTTTGACCTAAATTATGATTTGAGACCTCCTCTGTGCTTATAATATCAACTGATTATTAATTGGTAAAAATATAAATGATTGATTTTACCATTCAAACAAAGCTTCCTTCTCTTGAACTAATTTGTTGAGTTGGTCTTGATCCCAATCAGGGAACAGAAACTGACCAATCTGTTCGTTCGTCCTCCCTGCCATGTTTTTCATACCAAATTCCACTGTTATTGGTACACCACCATTAAATCCTACCTGTTGATAAGATTTTTCTCCATTAAAACAAATTTTTTTTAATTTTCAAACATAGCAGGTTTAAGTACATCCAGAAACCCCTGTCATTTGCATACTTTGTAATTCAAGACCCAAAATTCTAGAATTCAGACCAAACAGTTCAATTTTTTAAAAGCTTGCTATAAGCCTATAACCAATAACAGAAAAAAGTTATATTAGAATTCAAATTCAGAAATTTAGAGATCAGTACCTTCTGAAGCACTTCACTCCAAGCTTTGTGATGAAAAGGATCAGAAATGCCCAAGGTTCCATCAATGTCAAACAATACTGCCCCAAGGGGGGGTACTTTTGACAAATCACTGTGCATGTTATTCTAAGTCAATGCCCAAAGAAAACAAAAATTGCTAGTAAATTCAAATTAGAAGAAAATGCAATTCTGGTGAAAAAGAAGCTACCTCTCCATAATCTTGTTTTCCAGTGGTCTCCCTCTACACTGAATCGAACTATTCATGTTCTTTTGCAAGGAATTCTAAGTATTTATTTATTGGTCAAAAAAGGAAAACAGGAACGAAAAGCAGTGAGTACACTACGGTACTACCTAACGCCGTGAGCTCAGATTTTCTGTACCAACTACCAACTTTTATTATGTATTCAGTATTCGTGCTGATTTTCATACGGGCAGCTGATTATTTACATAATAAAGTCTTTATATAAGTATTAATTAATAGAAAAGTTTGGTGTGTACGAAAATCACGAGCGGTACATGGACTTAGCGGATTTAGGCGGAAGGTGAGAGTAGGTCGCTGGAATTGTAAAGTGGAGAAAGAAATGTAATTAAGAATCACGTTTTGTAATAATAATATAATTAAGGAAAAATCACATACAACTCCTCAACTTTTCTCCATCCATCCAACAATAAATCCTTCAAAATTTTTAATTCGAATACCAATCCTTCTAATTCCTTGAGAATAAATATTTTTTAATTTTAATCATATATTAATTTTTTTTTTTTTTTTTATAATTTAGGACGAACTATTCCTTCTTTGAGTGTATCTTCTACTTTTCAATCTCTAAATTCTAAGTTCAGCGTTTCAAATCTTTGAGTGTATCTTCTTTGAATTTATGTTGAATTGAATTAATGATATAAGTGTAACAATCTAACAATATATCTCTAACTCAAAATTTATTTCGCGATAATAGTTTAGCAGGTTAGTTCATTCGTACCAAACGTCTCCTATTAATTTAGAAAGATTCTAACAGTATAGTTTTTTATGCTATCAAAATATCAAATATCACAACCTTGCATTTATTTATATTTCAGAATTTAAAATTTAAACGTGGAATCCAAACCAAAATTATTGTTCAATTTCAAGAGAAATTTAATAACATAAAATTTTGTAATTTATTTAGTTAATTTGATATTAAAAAAAAACCTAAAAGAATCTTGTTAACTATCATAAATTAATTCCACTTTATCCAATTTTGAAAATAAACTAAAAAAAATAAAATTTTATGATATTGTGTTTGTTGTCAAATTACACAATAGTAATGATTTAGATTCGACATTTAAATTCTAAAATATAAATTATAAATTAAAATGTAAGTTTTGGTATTTGACAGCGTAAATAATTATGTTAGTGCAAGTTTGTAACTAGGGATGAAAACGGATCGGATAATATCCGCTCCGATTCGCATCCGTATCCGAAAATTTACGGATTCGGATTTTTTTAATCGGATACGGATGCGGATGTGAGAAGAGATATCGATGCGGATTCGGATGCGAATACGGATATTTATCCGGATCCGAAATGTTTAACAAAACTGATATCCGTATATCTGCTTAGCGCTCTACTGCAAGCTGCTCTTGTAGTCTTCAGGGGGTTCATCAAAAGGCAGCCAGAGGTGAGAAGAGTAGTAGCCGGCCAGGGAATGTCGAGGTAGCTCACCGCTTGGTCGGGGAAGAAAGGAAATACAATGTCAATGTTCATGGTTATTCCAATCCTTCATTCTGATTTTTAATTCTTGGCGACGAGACAAAACCCTTAATTATACAATTAATGTACATTTTATTTTAATGGATGGATCGAAGGATCCAAGCTACTGAATTCGGGGAAAAAAAACAAAGAAGAAGAAAATAATTGTGGAAGGGGAACATCATGGACACGAAATGGGAGGGGGGCGGAGGAGGGGAGGAGAAGGGGAAAGTCGAGAAGTTTGGGATTTGGGATCTGTTGTGGCAAAAACGAAATGACGCGAGTGCAAAAATTTTTCTTAGAGTTTAATTTCTATAAAGTTATACAATACATATTTTATTAACCATTTCAATTTAGAATATTCTAGATAACTATATGACGGTATATTCTAGATAACTATATGACGGTCAAAGTTATTTATTCATATTATTCATTAAGTGAAATTTTAATTGAAGTTTATCTACTATTTTATTGATTGTTTTATCACTGATAAAACACTTGATTTTAATTAATTTATTGAGATTAACACTTTTATGTTGACGTCTTTAAACAATAGATCCAGAAAAATGTGATCAAAACATAATGTAGTTTGTTTAAATATCCGAAATATATCCGTATTCGTGTTCGTATCCGACAATATCCGATTCGTATTCGTATTCGATTAACATCCGATCCTTATCCGTATCCGAACATATCCGAATCCGTATCCGTATCCGAAAAAATAATACAGATGCGGATATGATTTGACTAGTATCCGATCCGTTTTCATCCCTATTTGTAACCCTGTTTCTGAGACATTTCCCTTTTCTTTTTTTGTTTTGGAAGAAGCAGAACTAGCCAGAGTCAGAGAACAAACCTAAGCAGAACTAGCCAGAGAACAGACCAATCGTCGACTCACCGCCGCCGGTGTGGTCCCGGGTCTTTTAAAAGCCAGATAACCGCATTTGTCTGTGACGATGACACTTGGCCAATCCAAAACCGTCCGATTCAAATCGTACGTTTCCCATCTAAGAGCTGAGCCGATATACAAAAACACTCATACGGTTGCCACAGGAAATCCTGAGAGAATATTCGCTAGATATCGAGTTATTTTTTTTAGTGCACTTGGAACATGTCTTAAATTTGTACACCTTAGCAATTTTCATGATTTGACCCAACCTGTCAGTGAAACAAGGTAAGGCCTCTCTGGTAAGTTCTTTCATTCCAGGTGTTATCAATAATTGTTTTTGTGGGGTCGAAAATGTGAAAAGGTCACCAACTTCATAGGAGTCGTGTGGGGGAGAGAAAGAAAGAGAAGAGAAAACGAAGTGAATAAACACTTGGAACAATGGCGAACGATCAAGCACCCGAAAGGTACGCAATGCACTCCAAATTATTTCGATTTTTTGCTCAAATTTGTGTCGAATTGAAAATTTCTATGTATAGGAGCTTCGTATCGTATGATTTATCGAATATTCCACGTTTCGTGATCTGTTACTGTTTGCATAATTGTCTGAGAATTGATTAGTCGGGTAGAACAAGACCGAATCTGAAATTTAGTTTCTCAGAAGTGATTTGATGATTAATTAATCCATTTCTTATGAGAGATTAGAGATAATCACGTTGTTAAATGATCTGTTGTTGGAATTTTGTATAGAAGAATTGTTATTATGGTGTCAATGGTTAAAAATCTGTTGTAATTGCATGCAAACAGATCTTGTAAACCAAACCTGAAATACCAGGTGACCGTGATAAATGTCATGTTTATGTATTTTCAGAACACATTCTAAAATAGAAGAAATTGCCGGCTTGTGTTTTGCTTATATAGTAATATTCAGAAATTGATGTGATGCGGTGCATGCATGTGTTATATTCAATTATTCATCACTTTGTATCTAGTTCCAAATTTGATCTAAAATTGTCTAAGGAAGTGGGTATGGATCTGAAATTCCATTTTGGTAGTAGAAGTTGGATTAACAATTGAGTTTTTTAGATTTTTAATGCACTTGGATTCAGATCTGCATGGAATTAATCCAAAATTCCAGAACCAGTTGACCAATAGACTTTTTTGTTACTTGTTTGGTAGGATTTGGACAATATTCTTATATTTATTTTTTATGAATTAATATTGTTTGACTCAACTTGCACTTTGAAGTTCTCAATTCAGTTTTAGTGCGATTTTGTTGGAAGCGCAAGTCATATCGCTTATAATACATTTCAATATTTTTGAACATTTAGCCTGACATGTTCACACACATGTCACTAAATTAAGGAAATGCGCACAGCTTATAGGTCATTTCTAGTGCATGCAAGCTTTGGGCTTCTTTCTTAATATATGTATATTCTGATGAATTGCATGGCCTTAACTAAAAAAATCACGATTACAGCATACCCCTGACTAAGTCTTTAACTCCACCCCCCTAATAAAACTTAAGGTACCTAAACAACATTAAAATTAAGCAGTAGAACTAAAAAGCATCATGACAATAAAACAAGAGAAACTAAAAATTGAAAATTGGAAAACATAGCAATCAGTTAAATAACTAATTAAAATTACTCAAAGCTGAGATGGGGTGGGGTACTGAACGAACCATCAGAACTCTTAGGACGGGGCTTCTTTCTTAATAATGAAAATCATAGGAACTGAGCGACTCAGCTTTTTTTCCTTTTATTTTCTTACTGGCTTTCTGCAGATCTCTTACTAAGATCATACCTGTTGAGGCAGTTTTCTTTGACATAGATGGTACACTTTGTGATTCAGATCCTCTGCATCATATAGCCTATCAGGATGTTCTTAAAGAGGTACCCAGATTATTATCAAATAAGCTCTTAATCTTTTTATGGAGCGTTAATGGCTATTGTTCTTTTCCAATAAAGGCCGTTTGAATTCCTTCCCATTGTGGAACCAGGAAAGTCATTAGTCCGGCAATTTAAATCAAGCACAGAGTTAAATGTATGTATTATGTATTTTTTGTTGTTGAAATTGGTAGTGTATTTACCCTTTTGTGTAAATGTGTCTGTGCCTGGGGAGAGGGGAGGAGGGGGTTTGAAGATCTATCTTTTTTCATTTTGATGGAATTTTTTGACAAAGACAATGACACAAATGTTTCAGATTGGATATAACAACGGTGTGACAATAGATGAAGAGTTTTTCATCAAGAATATAGCTGGAAGGAGTGATGAGGACGCTGCTAAGAACTTGTTTCCTGACTGGGACCTAGAGAAAGGTCTGGAGGTTATCCACCAAAAGGATGTCCGCTATCGTGTGTATGCAAATTTCCAACAACATCAATCTAATTCCTTGATGCCACATTGTATCCTGTTCTGGCTTGTACTAGAGAGTCCCTACTGGTTTGAGACCTGTATAGATTAATTGGTTTGGCATCTATATAAGATCTAATTATTGCCATAAGCTTTTTTTTTTAACTTCATAAACTGGATCTTAAGCATGATGATTTCGGGATGAGAAAAAGGAAAGAAAGAAAAAGAAAAGCATAAGAGTTTTGTACTTTCACTGTTATGTTCAGTATCAGTATTCATGCACTGGCTGATTAGGTCAACTGCAATTATGCATTTGCATAGTTGGATGACCCCTTGTTAAATTTATACCAGTCATACCAGACTCATCTCTTCTTTTTTTTATAAGTAAATTTTTGCCCTGATAACTTGGCTCTTTCTTGTTTTTTCCATAGAACAGTCGGGCAGCACAGATTTTGGAGCCGGTGAAGGGGCTTTATGATGTCATCCAGTGGGTCCGTGAGCGAGGCCTGAAGAGGGCTGCTGTGACTAATGCACCTAGAATCAACGCTGAGTTGATGATTTCGAAGCTGGGCCTTTCAGATTTTTTTCAAGCAGTAATTATTGGATCAGAGTGTGAAAAGTCAAAACCCTCTCCTGACCCTTACCTGAAGGCTCTTAAGGAATTGAATGTATCCCCTGATCACACCTTTATTTTTGAGGTTCTCTGTATCTCTCGCTCTCTCTCTCTCATCACATTTTATGCTTGTCTCTTTATAATTAGAGTGCAACTATTCTTGTTTACATTTTGTTAGCATATATTTCTTCCATTAGGTGTTGTTTATAATTGAGAGTCTCTTTCAATGAAATAGGACTTAGTTTCTGTATCAAATAATATTACTTTATAACATAGTTCGTGGAGTTTCTTGTTGAAGGAAATTGGTAAAATGTAAAAGTTCTTTAGACTTAATTTCTTTTTATACCTGTTAGTCCCTATCAGTAAAACATATTGACAGCATGCCTGAAGTAAGCTTACTTTTATTCTTTTTTCTTTTTTCTTTTCCCTCATCCTTTCAATGAGTACAAATCAAACTGTTTTGTTCCTTCACAAACTAATAGTAAAGGGCCTCATGCATAAACCATTGCTTCAGGATTCTCAATCAGGTATAAGAGCCGGGGTGGCAGCTGGGATCCCAGTAATTGGACTGGCAACAAGAAATCCTGAGAATTCACTACTGGAAGCAGGGGCCACTTTTCTTATCAAAGACTATTCAGACCCCAAGCTTTGGAGTGCTTTACAAGAGCTTGACAGCGCAGAGGCAAAGTTGAAGGAGAAGAATGCCTAACTATATATAACGAGCTTTTGGCTTATTATTTTTTCTTAGCTCATCTGATAAATAAAAATTTGAGACAAAATAGTTAAGAGACCTTTATGGTTCATGATGCCATACAATTTATTGGGGCAATAGCGTTTGACAAAGACAATACAAACGTTTAATGCCTGGTATTCGTTTAATGAAGGTTTTCTTCCAAACTATTCGTGTAACGCCTCTAGTCACACGAAGATCAGGTGCTTCTTACCTGGTTACTGCTCTCTCCATCTGGAGGGAACGTGATAACTGTGTCTTCAATGGTATTTCTAGGCTGCCATTTTTTCTGGCAAAAGTTGCAGCTGATGATCCTTTCTTTGTTTTTCTTTGTTTTAAGGAATGCTCAAGTTCTTCTATTCTGCTTTTTATTTTCTTGCTTGGCTGTTCAATTTGCTTCATGGTTTGTCTAGATGTCAGCATCATTTCAAAGTCATAAAATTTTAATGTAGAATTTTAACTTTCGTATTATAACCTACTATGAGATTAAAATGTTTATCTGTTCAAATTGTAGAAGTATGCATTTAAATTTTAGCATGAAAATCTGTTGGAATGCTTTTACAACGCATTTCAAGCATTTGTTAATAAAATTTTTGTTAATTTATGTCTCATTTTAAGTTATAAATTTTTAACAAGTGACATGTAACATTCTAATGTAATCCAATATATTAACTAATTTAACTTAAATGTTCATTTGTTAGAATTAGCAAAGTACAGATCTATGATAAATGATAATTCATACAAATCTTCTGGAATGTTCTTACGACGCATTTGATTATGAAATTATCGTTTAATCAATTTGTATTATCATCTTAATTCGTGAATTTTGAAAACTGACATGTACTCTCTTACTATGATTCACTACGAGATCAAATGTTCAGTTTTCCAAAATTTAGAAGTATGCATCTAAATTTGTGCATACAAATCTGGCAATATCACCAAAACTACAAGGATCAAAAGATCCACTTATTCGAAAATCTGTATAATATACATAAGATTTTTTTCGCAGTTCAAATTTCTGGAGTGCTTTTCCAGAACATTTTTAGAATCCATTGACAATTTTAATCAACTTAAGCTTCATTTCAATTTGGTACGATATACATTTGTTTAAATCTGTGCATGGCCTAGTAGAAAAATGGTATGAGTAGTAAATTGGTTTTTCGTAAAAAAAAAAAGAAAACAATTCAATAGTTCAAATTTGTTAGCACAGAAAAAGATTTAGGTGGTTTTGATTTTACTTTTACTAGAAAAGTTGTGTAAATTAATGTTAAACATTTTTTTCCCTTTTTTTTGATGGAAATTTTTTTTTTAACTTGCACCTCTTGTTAGAAATTTTGTAGGATAAAATCATATTAACATTTGCTAGCAATTTATTTTGGCAGTACAAAATATCTGATCGGACTATTCTTTAAAAAAGAAAAAGAAAATGTTGGATTGGAAATCTGCTGGCGGTAGAAGAAACCGCGCTCAAGTGAAATGTACGCTGGCCACTGAACTATCGCCACGCACAGCACAAAATTCAATTAATGCTCGTTTATTTTACTTATAGAGTTATAGTGATCTCAATTTTCAGAAAAGAAACAAAAAATCGGCCGAGCACACAGCATCTGCACCGACCAAAAATTTGAACTTTTCCGATCCATTCATGCATATATCCAACCCAAGGCCAAGGATAGCTGGCAACCACCTTATTCTTCTCCTCCTACTGTCAAAGCAACTAAGCAAGACCCGCGAGTAACTCCTTTGGTCGTCATGGCCGAAGCAGAGAGTGAAACTGCAGCTGCAGACAGCAACACCATGAGCACAAACCGCGAACAATTTGACAGTTCCTTCGAGCATTTCATGGCTGAGCAGTCACGCCACCTGTAACAGACCTCCATCCTCTGCCACCTGTAACAGACCTTCAAGAACTAGTAGAGCAAGTCGTGTCTCACTACGCAAACTATTACAGGATCAAGTCTGTGTGTGCCCAGCGTGACGTCACCCTTATGTTCTCCTCTACTTGGACCAGTTCAACCGAAAACCTGTTCATGTGGGCCGGTGGGTGGCGCACCACTACTGCCTTTCACTTGTTGTACTCCAAATCCAGCATCCAACTAGATGCGCAACAGGATGAGATACTGAAAGGCTTGCGCACAGCTGATCCAAGCAATCTCTCAGCAGTGCAGTTGCAAGCAGTGTATGACCTTCATAGAAGTACGATTAACACTGAGAGAGCGATATCAGAGAAGTTGGCTGTGGTACAGAAGGAGGTGGCAGAAAAGAAATGGTGAAGATAGCCGGGGCAGCTGGAGAGGGGATGGAAGGAGAGATGGTGAAGAAGAGAGTGTGCCTTGAGTGTACTTACAACAAGCAGATCAACTGAGGATTGATACAATCAAGGGCATTGTGGGGATACTGGAATTCTTCCAGGCCGTTCATTTCTTGATTGTGGCTGCTGAGCTACACTTGGCGGTGCATGAGTATGGAAAGGGGAAGGATGATGCTACTGTGGCGACTGAGGAGCAAGCAACGATGCCTGCAGATTGATCTCTAATGGGTTCAGTAATCAGTGAAGTTGTTTGGAGTTTCTGTTAACATGTATAATATGAGAGCTTCGTTTTTGAGAATGAAATTAGCTACCAGTTAGGTAGTTTAGTTTTGAGTGGATGAACCATGTAAAGACCTAAATCTTTTGCCTGCTTGCAGTTTCTGTTTGTCCAGTTGGAAGACGCAACTTTGTTTTCTTTAATTTTTAGTGTGTTCTTTTATTATGAATTATACCACGTAGCTGCTTAATGAGTTGAAAGTTGAGACGACCAAATGGCATCCCAGTCCCAATCCCAGATTTGAAACAGTATAGGTGAAATAGCAAGGGTGGTCTAAATAATGAACAAAAAGGTAATTCTATGGCGAACAAAAAATTTTAAATCAGGTTTAAATCATGATGATATAGATTTTAAATGAACGACCTAGATTTTAAATGAACTTGATCAGTTATAATTTTAAATGAACGATCTAGATTTAATCTAGTTACAAAATTATGTTCACAGTAGAATTTGCCTAAACAAAATTATATAGTGATAGCATAAGATAAAACAAAAGGCAAGTTCCATTATTTTTATTATCAAGTTCAAAACTAGCAAGTTTCTCATAGCAGAATAACAAAATGTAAAGCAATTTCCATACTAAGGTTTTCCCCCATTTATAAAGGGTGCCAAGAAAAAAAATTCAAACCTTTTCCAAGAAAATGAAACATAAAAATGGCAGCAAATTTCAATACATATATTTCTTTGGTGTACCCAGCATATCAGATTCAAAATTCCTCTTTATCAGTTTTTTAAGTCATTGCCTTGACGACTAATTGGTAGCTGCAAGCTGAAAGAGAGGCAATGGAATAAATTAGAAAAATGGGCAAACCTTGCACTATAGTAAAAAGAATATTAAAATATGCAAGTTAAGAAAGGGCCGAGGGTTTGAAATTCCAGGTTAAGTTTAGAAAAAACTATAACCCAAGTCACAATATCCTGACCCTAAGGATGCTGTTATTATTTCTTACCACATTCATAAGTCATAACTGTATCATGCTCTTATAACATCCTACATTTTCTTTTATAAATTCTTTTGAAGAATATTGCTATATGAAATGCTCAATCGAGATCAAAGCAAAAAATCTTCAGTATATCCATTAACAAGGCTCCATAGTGGATGCTGATACAGTACAACACAAGACCTGTACCAGTATAGCAATATTACGTATATTTGGCACCAATTTATGCCATTTGTGATTCTTAACTGTCTTGGATCTCAATTAAGCATTGACCTCAAGTTTCGGCAGAAACATAAAAAGTCAAAAAGAAAAGGGGAAAAAAACAGCATTTTACTGTTATGATGTAAAACTCTAGTTGGTACAGTGAACCTCAAGTTAACAAACTATTAGACAAAGGTAGCTAACAATGAGATGACAATTCAACTACAAAAAGCACACACCTGCTCATCAGATACCAAATACTAACTAAAACAATTAAACAACAGATAATTCTATGGTTAAATGAGACCATGAGTAAAAAGTATGCTACGTTTTAGAAGCGCTATCAATTTCAGATAGTATGAAGTTATGAACAGCAATATTGAACACTGAACCTTTTAAGATATGTTTGAGATTGTATCCCGACAAGTAATCTTAGTTAAACTACTCCTGAAATGTTTAGAATACATAAAATCGTTCCTATCAGTCCCGATCAAATGCAATTGTTAACAGAAAGCAAAAGACACAGAGAATGGGAAGAAAATGTTTACCGGCAACAGCAACACCTGTGAGTACAGTCCCTATTTTGGATGTTAACTTGACACCTTTCTTATATGATCTAAACTTCTTCAGAGCTGGATCCTCTTCCAGAAGCTGTCAGAGAAAACAAACCAATTAATTGGATTACCCATAATAAGCCAAAACTATCAGCATCTGATATGAGTCATGGCACACTTTAGATCAAAGCAAATGAGGTATCCGTAGTTCCATATTCCATACAATTGATAATGTCTAGATCAATTTAACCAAACAGAGAAGACCCACCAAATGATATAACTAAGTCTGATTATCAAAGCCTATTCGTGAACCCCCAATTGTATTAAAAAAGAAATAAAGACAAAGAAAGAGAAGGGAAGAGGAAGGGGTTAAGGGTAACAGACGAACCGCCTTCTCGCGAGCGCCGAGTTCAACATGGTAGTTGCGGCGTGGGATATGTGGAAGCGAAGAGGAAGAGCGGAAGGCGGAGAAGAGAGGGGATTTGGAGAGCGGAGCAGCCATCTAGATAGACAAGTCTAGTTCGTCTCGCCGATTGATTGAGATTTGAGAATGGAGAGGACTGAGGATACAAGTGCCGGCCCAACTGGGGTCGTATTATTATTGTATTGTGTATTTGTATATACAAATAAAATGAATATCTCATCTGACATTTCTATGGGCGGTTTGGTTTTTGTAGGATACGGGTTGGATGATCCGTAAACCGTAATTTATCGGTTTGGTTCGTTGTGAACCGTTCAAAATCATTGGGTAGTAATTTAATATTTTATATCCAGTTTAATCAAACACAAAATCAAGTTCATTGTAACCGAATTATTTGACTTCATTTATCAATGTGTATATTTTTCGAAACCTTAGCAGAAATTGTCGAGCTAATATTCAAATCATATATTTGCCATTAATTTTTTCCATTGTTCTCTAACATTTAGGCCTGTCAACCGAGTATCGCTTTTCGTTTTCTGTGTCTGTTCCATTCCAATGCAACGGATAACGGTACGATTTTTTTATCGTTTCAAAAATAGAACAGTTAACCGAATGAATTTCATCATAGGTTTATATAGAAAACAGTTCAATGTCAGCCGTTCTGTCACGTTCTGTCCAAACGAAACGACTAACGAAACATTTGATACATACCATTACCGAAATGGAACGGCAAACGAAACGTGAACTTCCGTGTCCGTTTTACACGTTAGACAGGCCTACTAACATTCATACGCAAATTAAGTTGAAGTTATGAAATATAATAAATATTATGAAGGCTGTGATTAGTGAAAGTTTGTATATTTTAAACAATTCAGGGAGAAGATTTTCATTAAATTAAAATGCAAACCACGCTAGAAATACACACTCAACTTCAATTGTTGTTGCGCTTTATTTGTGAATGAAATTCAGATCCGCTGCCGCGCGACACATGGTGTAGCGCGGCATGCTGGCCGTCTGATCAAGATCCAATGGACAAGGGAGCCCCGTGCATGTAACCTAGATTGATAGGCCCGTAAAAAATTAACCGTCCGATCAAGATCAGACGGCTCGTACGTGCGCTACACCATTTGTCGCGCAACAGCAAATTCGGATTCTTTGTGAATGGGCCAGGATGCAGTAATTTAATGGACTGTTTGGTCTATATTTAATTAAAAACTGCTTGACATGAGAGCGTCGGAGGGGATGTAGCTCAGATGGTAGAGCGCTCGCTTAGCATGCGAGAGGTACGGGGATCGATACCCCGCATCTCCAATTTCTCAACTTAAATTTATTTTTACTTGTTCGCCAAATGGCTTAACTTTTCTAATGCACAAAAAAAAAATACACTGTTGGATTTTTTTTTTTTTTCGTGAACTATTTATTGAGCTTTCATCGTAGGAAAATAATTCTTTTGTTTTTTGAAGATAAGATGAGAGCTTTCAAATCTTCCAACTTATTTCGAAATTAAATGTCACAAACGACAACCGGTTCCTATATTGAAAATGAGTTACGAATAAAGTCATGATATATTACGGTTTTTTTGTATCTCGACTATTTTTATTTTTTGAAGATATTTATGTCTCAACTATTTAAGTATCAAATGATTGATTTACTCATGAACTCAATTAAAAACTGTCTATTTTTTTACTGTTTCTTTCATTAAAAACTTTCGGTTATATAAATATAAGCGAGGTTTGTGAGTATTCTTTTTTTTGGGTTTAATTAAAAGTTAAAACTTATTCATACAATATAAAAATCAATAAATGACTTGAGAATCATTCTACTTTTACGATAATAGAAGATTCAATTTCTTTGTTTGAAAAAATTAGGGACCGCATAATTGATTAAACTCAAGTTAAAAACCTAAAATAAAGATTTTTTTTTTTAATCAAAAGTACCTTAATAAGCATATATGTAAGGTAAAGTCAGCAGCGAAGCAACATACTGTTTAATAAAAAAAATTTACACAATATAACTTTAAAATTCAAAATAATTTTTTAAATTTTAATTTAATTTAATTTTGACAATAAAATAAAGATTCGAATGTTCTTTCTTCTCGATTCAAAAAACCAAACAAAAACTTCAATTCCTGTGAGTCACGGTTGGCAGTTGGGGGCTGCATCTCTGCCTACAGGCTGTAATTGATTGTAAAAAAAAAAAAAAAAAAAAAAGGTAAAAGGAAAAACGAAAGGATAAATCAATGTCAATCTCTCAACAGCATCCAAATAATTTTACTATTTGAATGTTTAAAAAATAATATGTGAATAGTTTACCTCGGATGGTATAACATTAAATACCTTATCAAAAAAGTTCTTATGATGGTACATGAAAAAATTTATGTATTGTATCTAATGAATAATAAATTATCCCTCGTTTTTATCCCTACAATCTTGATGTTTCTGTCAACACCTTGCAAAAGGAGAAAAAAATATGTAACATCTGTCACGAAATTAGAATCTCCTTTGTTAATTCTTCACTATTTAACATGCGTAAGCGAAGTAATTTATTTTTTTATTTTATTATTATTTAGCAATTGTAGTACCACAACGTCTTCCTATTGCAAATTTATAATGGAATCATAATGACCAAAAATTATAATAGGAACAATATTTACCGTCAAAACTGCAGCCTCCATTACTCTAAAAACGGAGGGCACAATACTCAATGAACGAACTATTATGTCCGGGAAATTTTTTTTTGTTAGAATATGAGTCCGGGAATTCGTTGAGACGGAAGTCGGAAACTTATCATTGAATGCACCTCTAAACTCATTATTTATATGCCGCGTTCATCAATCATATTTGGACCCACTAGTCAGAAGCTATGGAGGTGTACCAGCTGGAACACCATGTATAAAGAAAAAAACAATGAAGCTCTTACGACGGGACTGATCTGTGATGAGTGCACTTTACCACTGCCTCTCTCTCTCTCTCTCTCTCTCTCATAGTCTCATCGTACAGCTTCCCTTGGAGAAGCAAAAACCCCTCGTCCCCTTGAACCCTAGATATTATAATATTTCCTCAAACAACCCCGTAAAGTGTGAGAAAACGATCGAGAATCGGAGTTTTTGTTGGGTGCTTTGGTAAAATCAATCTTGATGGATATCTCTGAGAAATCGAAGGAGGACACCTCTCATCCTAAATGTAAGAAACTTTTATTCTGATTTTTACAAAGTTTCTTCAGGTTTCTGAGGTGTAGTGTACTTTGTTTTCTTAATCGCTCTATAAGTTAGTTTAAGTTGATTTGTGTGACTCAAATTTGGTAAATACTTCATCTAATAGTGCATGTAGAAAGTTAATATCCTGAAAAATGATGAATTTGCATATATACCCATGAAATTATGGCAAATGGCTGCAGTTGTAACTTTTCTTTTTGTTTGTTTACAAAAGGAATCCATAGGGCTGTAATTGTAGTTTGTTTGAAAGTTCTTCTGCATATTGTTTGTTCTTATCAAATTAACCTGGATAAAACACAATTCCAGTCATTTGTACAGAAACAAATTTACTAAATGTGACCTTATTTTATTTTGTTTGAGGTATTTTCAATTAGTTCATTGAAAACCATTAATTTCCAGCCTCTTGAAATCATGAGAAATATGGCCTCATATTGTTCACAAAAGTCAACATACATTCCCTCAGATTGCTTTTAACATATTTGTTCTGTATCAGCTTAATTTTTTGGACAAGGAAACCCTAAAAAGCTAATTATACAACTGTATTATATATGTGTCATGTGTGTTCTTCAATTCTTCATTACCACACCTTCCTTTTTCTTTACAAATGACCTGGCAGGCCCCTCCCCCTCTCTGCAGCTGGCTGTGTTTCAACCTCCTCCTGCTCGTCCTTCAAGAGATGAAGACGAGAAATTTGTTTGGCCGTGGAAGGGCATTGTGGTAAATGTGCCAACCGAATTTAAAGATGGCAGGCATGTTGGTGAGAGTGGCAACCGGCTCAAGGAGCAGCTTTCCAGGTTTAACCCTCTCAGGGTTCATGCTCTTTGGAATTATAAAGGGCATACTGGGAACTGCATTGTTGAGTTCTCAAAGGACTGGAATGGTTTCAAGGATGCCATGTCCTTTGAGAGCCATTTTGAGTCGGAGGGGCTCGGCAAGAGAGACTGGCTAGAAAGGAAGGTCAAGACCTATGAGCTTTATGCATGGATAGCAAGGGAGGATGATTACAATGGTTTTGGCCCCATTGCTGATCACTTGAGGAAGTATGGTGATCTGAAGACGGTCAATGATCTAACATTTGAGGAGTCCCGCAAAACTGAGAAGCTGGTTGCCAACCTGGCGAATGAGATCGAGGCGAAGGAGCGGCACATGCAAGAGTTGGAGTGCAAGTACAATGAGACCACATTGTCCATCAATGATAAGATGACAGAGAGGGAGCAGCTATTTGTTTTTTATAATGAAGGTCAGTAACTCTTTTTTCCACCCCATTGAACTTGCATTTGGGTGCTTGTTTCACTTTTTAGTGTAGTCAAAATCGGGTATTGGTGGGTTCTTTCTTTAGAAGTGTCTGAGTAATGTATATATATATTTTGCCTTTTTTTTTTCTTATGATTGTGTTGCATAATCTTGTTTGATATTTTTTTGTTTTGCCATGTGCAGAGATAAAGAAGATGCAGCAGCGGAATCGGGACCATTCGAGAAGAATAATTGAGGAGAACCAGAGCTTGAGGACTGAGCTGGAACACAAGAGGAAGGAGTTAGATGAGAGGTCTCAGCATCTCAATAGAATGACCCACCAAAAAGACATTGACGGTAGAAGGCTAGAGGAAGAGAAACAGAGAGTATGATGATACCAAACGACTTTTTTTCAAATTAAATGCCTGCTTATTTCAGCTGTAGTAAACCATGTTGGTACTTGTGTCGACCCATTGTTTTTGTGCATTATGGACCTCTAGTCGAAAACTTTTTTATTAAGTTCCTTATTTTTTTTTTTTCCTTTTTCTTTCCTTTTAAGTTGACAAACTGATACCTAGCATTATTTTTGCCAGATTTTGAGTGGGTATGTACAAACTACAAAGTTGTTCATATGCATTGGTTAACAACAATATTTGTAGATGTATCTCATTATTGTTACTGTTTCTTTTGTAGAATGCTGTTAAAAACAATTCCCTTGAGTTGGCAGAGAAAGAGCAGAAGAAAGCCGATGAAAATGTGCTCAAGCTGATTGAGGGGCATAAGGTATCTTAGTATGTAAAAGAGCTTGTCAAATGATGCTGTGTTTTTAAATTAGTGACAATAAGCCTTGGTAAATTGCAACCAGCCTTGTGTCCAGTGGAACTTGAATCTTTATATTTTCTCTCTGAAAATTGGTAATCTACTTGTGCTGGGATATGGAAACCTATACCTATATGGCACTGAACAATTGGGTCCTACTTGTGTGTGTGTGTGTTTTTTTTTTTTTGGGGGGGGGGGGGGGGCACTATAGCTACAGTAAAGCTGTGAATTGTGAGAAGTACATTAACAATTTAGGGGATTGAATTGCAGAAGGAGAAGGAGAAGGCACTTGGAAAGATTCTTCAGCTGGAGAAGCAGCTGGATGCAAAGCAAAAGTTGGAACTGGAGATCCAGCAGCTGAAGGGGCAGCTCCAAGTCATGCAGCACATGGGAGGCGAAGAAGATTCAACAATGCAGCAGAAAATGGAGGAGCTGACTGGGGAGCTGAAGGAGAAGATAGAGGAGATGGAAGACATAGATGCCCTGAACCAGACACTTGTCGTTAAAGAGAGGAAAAGCAACGATGAGCTACAGGAGGCCAGAAAGGAGCTTATCTCTGTAATGCACTTTATTGTAGCTTGCGATAGATGCTGCTTTAATTAGTTATTATTATCTATGAATTGAATTGAGTTTAATTCTTTTATAATAGAAAGTTTTCTGATGCAGGGATTGACCAGCCTGCAGACTAGTCGGGCTGGTCGGGTATTTATAGGCATTAAAAGGATGGGTGAGATCGATGAAAAGCCCTTTCAGGTTGCATGCAGGCAGAAGTTTGGCAAGGGAGATGCCGAGTACCAAGCTGCCTTGTTAAGCACCAAATGGCAGAATGAGATCAAGAACCCCAATTGGCACCCATTTAAGATCATCAGCGAAGGTGACAAATCGCAGGTGAATAATCAACCCAAAATAGTTCTTGAAATTTGTAGACGTAAGCAGGCAATCAAGTAGGCATGCAGAACTGGTTCGAAGTATCATTTTTGACTTATAGGAGGTGATTCGAGAGGACGATGAGAAGCTGATGGCTTTGAGGTCAGAGCTCGGGGAGAATGTGTACGAGGCTTTGAAGACTGCTCTGCTGGAGCTGAATGAGTACAATGCGAGCGGCGGGTACACCATCGCAGAGCTGTGGAACTACAACGAGGAACGCAAGGCTACTCTCAAGGAAGTTGTCCAGTACATCCTCAAGCAGTGGAAGACCCTCAAGAGGAAGAAGGGCACTTGATTAACCTTCCTTGACATCCTTTACTCTGTTTCATGTGTAGCTAGAGCTATTTAGTTTCCTCCTTTCTTATTGCACTTTTTTGTGTGAAGTTTGTTGATCATGTTGCAATTAATATAACTGTTAACTTAGCTTGTGATCTTATGTTGCTGTTAGCTGATCAGGATGTTGCTGTTAATAATAATAATTATATCTAGTTGCTGCCTGCCTTTAGAAAAGTAGTAAAGTACTTGTGATCTGTCTAATTTCTTTGAAGTCCCTTTTGTTTGTGAACTTCTGTCTGTGGCCTAGTGAGATGTCTTCTACTAACTTGTGCTTGTGAGAGAGCATGGTGAGAGGCGTTGACAAATTGCTAGAAAAGTGCTAGTTGTGTTCTCATTTAATACCTTTATTGCAATATTTTATTTTTCCCAATTTTTTCTATTCCTTTTCTTTAATAGTTTGCTTTTGAAAAATTAAACTGAGCTATATCATACTGAATATCTATAATCCCGATGTTTTATTTTATCTTGCAAGGGGAGAAATATTAATACATCTTTCTCAAAATTAGAGTTATTTCCACAATTACAGGAAGAATAGAGAAAAACTTAACATGCATAAGACGGGTAATATAATTGTTTTAACACAATACCCGTATTAAATTATATTGTAATTGTAATGGAATCTTTATTTACTGCGAAACTGCAACTTACATTATCCGCAAAATGGAGGTGTACCAGCTGGAACGACACGTGTAAAAAGAAAAATCGAACTCTTACAACGGGGTTTACGTGCACTCTGCCCTTACTGTGAAAGAGAGGAAAAGCAATTGCTAGCTACAGGAGGCTAGAAAGTAACTTATCTCTGTAAGATTGTTACGCACTTTATTGTAGCTTGCCATGGATGCTAGGGGTAAAACGTATGGGAATAAGAATTTTAGGGGTAAAACGTTGGGAAGTGTGTAACTTTGTGAGAGAGATTTATGTCTAGGAAGAAGCTGTTCCTAGGAATAGACTATTCCTAGCCCATCCAAACGACCCCTTAGTTAGTTATTATTCTCTATGAAATGAATTGAATTAAAATTTTGACCAGCCTGCAGAGTGGTCTGTCTGGTCGGGTATATATAGGCATCAAAAGAAGGGCCGTGAATTTTTTTAACCGAAATAACCGAAAAATATATTTTAATAACAAACCTTTACCCACCGATTTTGAGAAATAAACATGTCATGACGCTGCGCTAGTACTGACTACTGACAGGTCTCCCAGCGCCAATGCCCCTGGCTCGGGTGCTGACATCCTCCACAACGCCAGCACCTCTGGCGTGGGTATGAGTATTTTTTTTCTTTAAATGTGGCTGAAGTATGGTTTGGCGCGTCGAAGGCAAACAAATATGTGGTTGAGCCCAAAGTTTTGGCATGGTTTTTTAAATTTATTTTTCTGTGGAAGCGGCGTGCGTTTGTATTTAAATGTATATCATACAAAATTCCCACCCTCATTTGACATTTTTTTTTTTTTCATAATCTCACCTAGCAGGCTAGCACCCTATATACTACATATTCCACCGTTTATGCCCTTACCAAGAAATATAATGTTTAGCACTCATTTTACTATATTTGTCCACCTTAAATATTTTATGAGGAGGTTTCTAATGTCCACAATTTGAATGCTCCTGAATGTTCCAAAACTCACTTTTTAGTTATTTTTTCAAAATATAAAATTTAAACTTCGAATCCAAACCGTTGATATTATTTGATATAACGAGCGATGTATTTTCATATAAGTTTTATAAATTTTGAAGTTTATTTGATACTTGATCAAGTGGCTAAAATATGAACAGATTAGAATTAATCTATCATATTTAACTAGATTCGTTCAATATTCAATCTCTTGATCAAGTATCAAATAAACTTCAAAATTTACAAAACTTATATGAAAATGCATCGCTAGTTATATCGAATAAGATCAACGGTTTGGATTCGAAGTTTGAATTTTATATTTTGTAAAAGTAGTTAAAAAGTGTGTTTTGGAGTATTTGTGCATTCAAATTGTGAGCACTGGAACACTCATCATAATTTATTTTATATAGATATAAACCATGCAAACAATTTTTATGGCTATTATACGTAATTTATTGTGCATAATAACTATTGGGGCCTATGCCACTTGATTAAGTTATTTTGCATAGTAATTAACGCTGCCCTTCCAAGAAGCTGGTGTTTTTTTGGCTTTGACCACTCAGACTCAAATCTTCGCATCAGTTCAAGAAACATGAAATGGAATCTCGGCTAGCTGGATCAGAAACAAATTTAAATTTTGTGATGATTTGTCTCTGTATCGTAACATTAGTAATGTTGTACTATTTTTTTAGCAGACGATATATATGATAATTTTTTTTATTTGTAAGAAATTAAATATTGGAGATTTCCTTACATGTATCATCTATTGTGATAAAATTTTTGAAATAAACATATAGATGGGTAGACTTATATTATTTTGTAATGGCTAAAAAAAGTTGTATCTCATATTTGTGTGGACTTTTTCGTCATCCCTCGAAGAGTGAATGTGTTTCCTCGAGAAATTAGAACAAGCCTTAGATTCACCCCCCCCTTAAGGTTCGATCTCTGCGCCGAGTATCTCTTGACAACAAGAGAACCAGAACAAGAGTCGCTTCTTACGAGGGTTTATTAATTTTGCGGGTCCTTTCTTTCCAATAGGTGCAAGCCCCTATTGTTAATTACCTCGTAGTTGCCTACGAGAACCTCTGATTAAGGGGTCTAAAGAAAATACGTAATGGGCTAGGAAGAATCGTCTCTTAAAGTGACTTAATTGATGGTACCAGACCTAATTGACGGGACCCAATTAAGGAACTTCTAAAATTGTAAGGCTTCTAGGAGGAGGGTTAGTTTTGGTTTTCGCTTGAAAGGAGAGTCTTCTTTATTTGGAGTCGTCTTGGAATCGTTTAAAGTCATTTAGAGCTGTTTGAAATTGTCAAAAGTTGTTTAAAGTTGATTAAAGTTGTTTAGGGTTCTTTTCATTTATTTAAAGTTATTTTAGAGTCATTTTAGGTTGTTTAAGATCGATCGAAGTTATCTGATAGCTCTCGGGGCAACGGCTGGCATTCTTGTGAGAATGGGTTCCTGGGGCAACGGCTGGCCTTCTTGTAGGAATGAAAGGAGTTTTACAACCTTCGGGGCCTCTTGGACGGCCTTCTTGTGAAAGTTGGTTCTTTTACAACCCTAAGGGCCTCTTGGGTGGCCTTCTTAATAAGAGTTGATTCTCAGGCCCGTTAGCGGCTTCTTGCGAGAACAAAATGATACAATTCTAGGGACCTTTCAGCGGTCTTCTTAATAAGAATTAATTCTTTTACAACCCTCGGGGTCCTTCAGTGACCTTCTTAAAGGAGAGTCGGTTCTTTTACAACCCTAGGGGCCTCTTGGACGGCCTTTTTAATAAGAGTTGGTTCTTTTACAACCCTCGGGGTCCTTCAGTGGCCTTCTTTAGGAGAGTTGGTTCTTTTACAACCCTAGGGGCCTCTTGGGCGGCCTTCTTAATAAGAGTTGGTTCTCGGGGTCCTTAGTTGACCTTCTTTTGAGAACAAAATTGAATTCTTCAGACAGAGGGGGGTCATTTGGTAAAAATTCAATTTCAAGTCATCTGAGGTTGATTTCAACCCCAGCGAGGGACTTTTCCTCAAACGAAGAGGTTTCGGCTTTGTCTTTGGGTTCGCGTTTTGACTTTTTAATTTTCTAACGTTTCTCTTTGGATATTGGTAATTTTATAGTTTTTATTCACTTTGGCCTTTCATACTTTTGGATTGTAGAAGTTTCTTTTTTAGTTTAAAAAATACTAGTCATGAAATCATTTACTATTCGAAGATAGATTTCAGTTTTGAAAATTTTATTAAAAGACGTTTCAGTGAGTTTATTATTTTGACTTTTGTAACTTTGAGAATATTCGTATTTGAAAATATTTACCTTTTTGAAGATATCATAGTTGAAATTTTTTATATTTCAAAATACTTAGTTCTAGAAATTTTATTAAAAGAAAGTATTTGGATGACTTATTTTTAAAATTTGTAAAATTTATTTTTTTTATAGAGGGAACACTTCAAAAATACAAAAGACCATTACTTTGACACAATTTCATATCAAAGTATCAGTGAATTTGGTTTACTTTGATTTTATAATTTTATAGATATTTTATTTGTATTTTTCTGAGTTGTATACTATTTTTAATGAATTTTCAAAGTTTCTATCGATTTATTAATTTCCTGATTGGTCCAAGTAAGCAAAGGGGCTGATCTGGCGTTGACTGGGCCTGGCGATGTGGCAAAGGCCTATTGCCCCTTTTTGGGCCTTGATTTTTTTTACTGGGCCGACACCAACTTCTCTTCTCATTGCTTTTTTTTTTATTTGAACCGAGTGGGTTTCGTGTAACGAGTATCCGACAGCCTCATGGGGTTAACACTATACTTTCGGCACAGGGGATCGTGCAGCCTCTCGCGCTGAGATTTTGAAGAGGATGGGTTTTCGTTAACGGGTTCGACAGATAACGGTTTCAGATCCATTAATTCTTCCGGCCATCGCATCTTCGGGGAAGGAGCTTGGAAGAATCGTGAGATGGTGAGGAATTCAATGGCGATCTTCATTTCCATCGCGTCGTCTTCATTTGGGAGTAACAAGCGATTATTCGATTTAGTCCTTTCAAGTTTTATGTTTATGTTTTCCGGCGATCGGAGCCACCTCAGCCGTCCATCTTGGTTTCATTAGCATCATGAAGGAGAGGAGAGTACGAAGACACCCTTGGCTTGGGTCGCGTTACACTAATTCTATGGGAGAGCCACTACACTGGTACGGGTCTGAAAGTGTTTGGTATCAATAGGTTTGAAGGAGTTTAATTTATGCTAGAGTTATGCTGTCGGGTGTCAAGGCAGTGAAGGGAGTGTATTTTTAAATTCAATTTATATCGCGTTTATGTAATTTAGTGAGATTGCCAAAGTATTTGTCGGGTAAGCTTGGTACAGTAAGGCATATGAGTGATATTAAGAGGAGTATAAAAAGCAAACATTTGAACATAGATTACTAAATCAATTCGATTTTGTCTTCACACCTTGGTCATAGCAGTTACTAGCAATTACTAGTACTGTGTATGCTTTGGTCCAGGGAGTATTACTGGGTTCAATTAACATTACTACATTTCTTTTAAACTTACAATTAACAAACAAATACAACATGGGTACATATCAATTGGCTTAGTACTTTTCTAAAGGCAAGTAAAAGCCAACCATATACAACACATTCTCAAATTTGAGTCAGCTTATCATACCGGTGTCAATGCAAGAGCAATCCTTTGTTATTCGAAAGGAAAAAAAACACTATTAATTTACACAGAAACCCTGCTACTTTCTCAAATCTGATTCTCACTATTTTACTCCAATAAAAGGATCTTAACTGAGTAAGCCATACTCCTGTACAGTAATATCAGTAATCAATGATATGAGAACACCTCTTTCACTAATGACCATGGAAGTTCAGCAATTAAGGCCGCATGGAAAATTAAGCAGAATTACCTACCAACCCGATAATAATACTTACTAACTAACGCAGATTTGAGAAAAGGAATGCAAATTGATCAAATCAACTTCAAGATATCAAGAATGCCTAATCAGAATTATACACTATGACCCCTACAATTTCAGCTATTACTAAATAAAGTCAAGGCTGGCACTTGATTTTAGATTCACCACCTAATCTAAGTTCATGAAATTTCTGAAGAAATTTGGGCAGCACCTCCCCTAGACCTCCTCTGATTTTGAAGGTTTAAACAGTTCAATCGAGCTTATCACTCAATCAAACGTGTCTAAACCCGGTTCACCAAGGTGGCATAGCCTCCTAGCAAACCTCAAAGGAGGTCCAGCGTAGGAGCAGGGCTCCATGCCAGTTAATTGATGCCACCATGGAAGCATGGCTTCCTAGCAGCTTAGAGACAAGTTTAGCATTTTGTTTAATGAAGTTTTAACTTAATCACAGAAACGAGAGGTTTAAAACAGATCTAGATTTACTCATTTCAAACTCAGAAGCTCACCATGGAGGCATGGCCTCCTAGCAAACTTCTTCTTGTGAAATTGAGCAGTTAGGGATCATTATGAGAAGAAAAGAGGAAACGAGGAAAAGAGAGAGAGAGAGAGATAGCAGACTTAGCGAAACTGATATCCAGACAAACATTGAGAAGCAGTTCAACTGAGATTATACACATTCAATTACTGACTTGCGATCAAGAAAAAGAAGAGAACAGCCATAATTCAATGTTTTGAAATTCATCCAGTTAAGAAGCGTTTCAACTGATCAAGACTCGAAGAAACTTCAATCAAGATCAACGAAACAATGCAAGAAAGAGAAGAGATTAGCAATCAACTCAGTTGAGGAAAGAGAGAATCAATCGGATTAATTAACGAGGAATTAACTACAAGCTAATCAAATCAAGCCAGAACTTCAATCGAATAAAGAACTTCCATCCAAACTTCGCAAATCAAGTTACAAAAGCGATCTTACACTTACCTTCAACTTATCTTTTGATTACAATTGCTCAAGGAGCCTTGATTTCGTCCTTTTTTTTCTATGCCTATCAACTGTTCGCTATAATGCTTCAACGAATCTATCTAAACTTTGACAATGTATCTAGCCTATTGTGTGCATGTGTGAACTCAAGAGTCTCTGAAAAAGATCTACAGAGGTCTTGAGAAAGAAAAAATGTGTGTATTCGAAGCCGAGGGGATCCCTTCTTCAGTCTTCAATCGGGGTATTTATAGGCCTCAAGGCCGGGTTGGTTTCTTCAAGTGGCTTGCGATCCTGCTCAATCTCAATCGTCAGTTGGCAAGCACACGGATCGCCATCCCATCTGACGGCCATCAAGGCGCCAGATTGTGTTTCTTCTGCGCAGTCAAACGAAGCTGGGAGGTGAGTTGACCCGGCAGTTACGAGTCTGTTGCGCCATCTCTCTCCTCTTCGCGTTCTCTCTCTTCTTTTCTGTTGGAGAAGGAGAATCCTTTCAGCCGGGTCCCACACGTTAGTTTTAATGAGACACAATCCCAGCGCCCCTCTTCGTTATGGTATTGAGTGGACTCGGATCACGGTGCACCAATTGTCATGGAATGGTTCTCTGTACGTGGCGTATGCAAAACAGGTGCACCTAGGATGCTCTCGTACAAGAGGAAGGTTTGAATTTCGGTGGCTCTTCTTCTCTCCATTTCCTGGAAGTCGATCCTCTCCATTTTCTCACAAATTCAATTAATTTTCATACTGCTGAGATCAAATAAATTGTTTGAGCCCCTTCCCTTTCGAATTTCTCCATGAAATTTTGTACACAACCTGATAAAAATATTTAGAATCTAATGGAATCAAGAATTTTATTAAAATCTCCTCCCAATTATTTTATTTTAATTCTCCAAGTACGGGGACTTTCTTGCATAAAATTGGAATTCTGTAGCTCTTTTGATCATTCTGAAAGCACCATAATTTTCTTCATGCCTCACTGTATTTTTGGCTAATTTTCCATGATTTTTGGGATCCATTTGGTATTTCTAGTGAATTTTCCAAGATCCTTGATTTTACTCGCCATGGAGTTACTTTTTATTTCGCGAATTTGGCACCATAAAATAGGGTCAAACAATATTTAAATATACGGGCAATTAACATTATTGAATTGAAGTAATTACAAAATTGTGTTGTCTGTGCCAGAGACAGTGGCGCCAGTAGTGTTTAAACTTTAAAACTTTTTTTAAGATACAATTAAAATAATATTGTTGAAATGTTAAATTACAAAAAATTGAATATATAAATTTTTTTAAAAATAATGTGTCTGGCACCAATGGTGTGGCTCTGTTATTTATTTAGAAGTAAATTAAAATTTCAGCTGTGGCCCAGAATAAATATCAAGCCGTGGCTCAGCCATATTTAAAAAAAGAAAATGTGGGTGCCAATGGGTGTGGTGGCAGTGTGGCACTGTGGCTCCGTTACTTTTTCATACTCTCACTTACCACAGTACAAGTGTACCACCCTAATGTTCAAGTCGTGGGCTCGTGGCTCAGAATAAAATATGAAGCCGTGGTGTCAATATAAATTGTCACTTTGTCAGTGCATGCGCCAGAGACATTGGCGCCGGGAGAATTATCAGGTGCCCACGCCAAGTTACCTGCGTCCTGTCCTGACATGTTTATTCCTCTAAATCTATAAGTCAAAGGTTTGGTGTTATAAATTAATTTTCAGTTATTTTGATTAAAAAAAATCACGGATCGTGTGACCTTGCTAACTTGAGTACAATACAACATAATTGCAAAATAATTAAGAAGGTATATGTTACAAACTTATTAAAATTGTATGATGACCGCACTGTATTTTGTTTTTTTTGTTTTTTTTTTTTTTGGTGGTTCTTTTCTTCGCCACGTGGTCCACATATGCAACGATTTTTAATCTAAATCTTTTGATTTGATACGGTAAACTTAAGTAAATAATCTAAAACTAAATAATTGAAATAATAATTTAATAATATACTTATCCACTCCCTTATGTACGTGTATATGTTCGAGTAAACATAGCTTAGGTCTTGAACACCAATCTTTAAACCATTTTTCAGAAACTGAGAATAAAAAAAATGTTGATAAGCAATTATAGGATTTTGCCGTTAAAAAAGTAGTAATTTTTTTAGTATCTTTAAAGTAGAAATAAATATAATTTACTCCAACAATATCAGATTATAATATGATTATAAAGGTTCGCAATGGAAGTAGCGAACATGTGATCGAGCATAGCTATAGGAGCAGGATAGGTTTAAGATTTGTGCTGAATATATGTTTCCAGATGTTATTTACGTAGATTAAGTGTATGGTGGATTAAGAAATTTTATTCTTGAATATAGTTGTTGTCATTTTTTTTTTCTTTCTGTCTTTAAACTAATTTTTAGGACTGTCAATGGGTACGATACGGTAGAAGATATTTTCATACCCGCACCCGTTAAAATTTTCTTTACCCGTACCCGTTAAAAAAATGACTTTACCCATATCACACCCGTACCCGTTAAGAATTAATAGTAAGGGTAAGATAACAATACATAATGGATAATAATATTATTATCGATTTAATGAAAAATATATATTGTGCTAAATAAATAATATCAAATAAATATATAGATAAAGTATAACATTTAGATAAAATTTTAGATATAACAAAAATCATGAAATTCATTCTCATATCAAAGGAATTTACAAAATCTATATAACTAATTATAAATTATAATATAATAAAGTACAAATTAATTTTTTCATCAACATAAATAAATTTGGATGAGAATCGAAACTAATAACATATCTTACAAAATATGCTAATAATATGATTATATATATATAAACGGAAAAAAAATAAAACTGAACAGATAAAGTAGCGCTCCAATTTTTCAAATCTGACCCATCCGTTTTGATCGATACACGAATCCTAACTCAGATCTGACGATCCAGAACTCCAAAGCATAGGTGCTCTGTGCATATATAAGTATAGAGAGTTCTGCTATGGTGAGTCGCGACTTACCAGGGGTCTGTGAGCCGCGCTCAAAACTCCTATATATGGTTTAAAATGACCGATCCAAACCGCCCAATACAATCTCCCTATTGAAATCTCCATACAGACCAAATTTTATATTTTTCCAAAATTTTTAAGTATTTTTTTTGAAATTTTAGAAAATCGTTAATCTAATTAGTTCTGAACCGTTCAAAAACGGCAGTTTTTAAAAATCCAAAAATACTTAAAAATTTAAAAAATATAAAATTTGGTCTGTATGGAGATTTCAATAAGGAGATCGCATTAAGACGATTTGGATCGATCATTTTGAACAACATCTAGGAGTTTTTGAGCGCGACTCACCATAGAAAAACTCTCTATATATATATGGAGAAAGTTTAATATACACTAATAGTACATAAGGAGTTCTATGCACCGCGGACTTTTTTTGGGATATTTTTATAAATTGACAAATCTAATTTAACCAATCTAATCTACATATTGAAATCTCAAAGCAAACCAAATTTTTTAATTTTTTAGATTTTATTACTATTTTTTCGAAATTTTTAAAACCTGCCATTTTTAGAATTTGTAAATAGTAGTTTGTTTCCAAAATGGCAGATTTTAAAAAAATCGAAAAAAATAGTATTAAAATCTAAAAAATTGTAAATTTGGTTTGCTATGAGATTTCAATATGTAGATTAGATTGGTTAAATTAGATTTGTCAATTTATAAAAATACCCCCGAAAAAGTTCGCGGTGCATAGAACTCTCTATGCACTATGATGCATATTAAACTTTATATATATATATAGGAATGATATACTACACTCTGGAGTATTGAGGCCTCATACACTGAACGTCAATGCCTTTGGATCGCCTTAAAATTCGTGCACCAGATTGAGATGAGCGGATCGGATAGAGGCGCTGATTTCTCCGAACTCTCCGTCTGTTTTAAAATTTTCCGTCTCTCTTATATTTCTTAAGCTGGTTCCTCTCTCTTCCGAGCCGATTCAATTCGACCCCTTCCAGAAAAAACCCAAAACACCTCTGCCTCCTCCCTCCGTCGCTGCCTCCTCTCTTCTCAGAAATCAGAATGGATCCCTCCTTCGAAAATAAAAAGCATTGCAACTCTCTCTCCTTCCGCAGCAGAGTCGTGGCTCTATCCTAAACTGCTCGCTACTCTCTCCTTCGCTATTCTTACTGTACTCGCTCAGCACCAAATTGCAAACAAGCGCTTTACTGTGTTTCTTCAATCAAGTCAGATCTCTCTTCATTTTTGAAAAATTCTTGCTTTAAACAATTTGTACGAAATTAGATTACTCGAAATTCCTTCTTTGTGCTAATTGGTATTAACTTGAATTTTTCTTATTTAGTAGTCAAGACCTGATGAAGGCTTAGAACCTAGGAATCAAATGAATTTGTAGACCTAGAGCTAATCTCACTAATCGTTCAGAATATAGCTTTAGGGTCTAACCCAAGGGACGGATTAATGAATACCAGACTTATCCTTTCTCAAAAGCTAGACAGAAATATTTTTGTGAAGATTTATATAAAAGAAGGCTAAACGATCCACTAAGTAAATGTTTTTGGTTGGCTTTTAGACTTGAAGTAAAACTAATAGTATAAAAATAAGTAAAGTAGAATTTTTTTGGGGTCTAAACAGTGAATAAAAAAACGTCCTAGGAGTCAGGTTTCACTTGTGTTTGGACGCTAAAACCCGAAATTAAGTACTTTCGCACCAAACTCCGCGTTTTAGCTACAGTTACCGCTCTGTTCGGTCCAAACAGGATTCTGTTCGGTCCGAACAGAAGGGAAAAGTGGGTTTAAACGGCTTGTTATGTTGGTCAATGCCTCAATTCAGGGTTTGTTGGTCAAACCTAGATGTTCTAAACCTCAGCTTTCGCTTGTTAGGACAGATACTGGTTCGATCACAACCTAACCTAATTAACTTGGTTGGTTCGCAACTTTTGGTATAGAATTCAACTAGTTAAACTTGTTTATTGGAGTTCGTGAGGATATTTAGAGGTCTTTTGGACTGGTCTAAAAGTTACACTTTTGGTGTCAACTAATCTCCCCTTTCGGATCTACGATTTATCCCAAGTACTCGAATTTAACGTGACTTGTTTATCCTAACTTAGACTAACTAGATGCAGCTGTTCAACTAGAAGGTAATTAGAGATTTGAACAAGTGTTTTAACTCAAGCAACAGATTCAATTCACAATAAACAAATCTCAAAGCATATCAAAACATAACAAGTCAAGTAAACATCAAGTTATTTCCCTAAGCCTAAGACTACATAAAAACTAGCCTAACATAGTAGCAAAACACACAATAAACATAAAATAACAGTAAAGATACAAGCCCATCAAATCAAGAGAAAGAAACATAGAAGAATAAACCAAATACTCCTTTTGCTTCGGTCTTTCGGTCTTCAAGGCAGTGGGGTGTTGCTGGATGGTCGCCAAACTGGTCACCTTGCTGCCGTCGCTTCAAGGTTGATGATCTCCGAAGGTAGAAGAGAGAGAACGCCTTTGGAAATGTGGAATTAGGGTATCGAATCAAAGATGCCTTTCTTCAGGTGTTTAGGAGCTTATATAGTAGTCTTCTGGTGCTTGGGGAGGTTGCCTGGTCGCCAAGGCAGGAGAAGTTGCCAAAACCACGAGTTGCCATGTAGAAAAACCTTCCATATGAGTCATGGCGGTGGTCTGTTCGGACCGAACAAGTCCCATTCGGATAAAACAGAAGAGAGAGAGAGTCTGGTGCCGGCTACAGTGTCATTCGGACTGAACAGGATGTCATTCGGTCCGAACAGAGTGCTGAAAATCGCCTCCAATGCTAGGAATGAGTCGTCTAGCGCGCGGAAAACACCGGAAGTCTACATATATGCTCCAAGATCATCAGAAATCATCAAAACCTGTAGAGAGAAGAGAATAAACGACGGCAGAGCCAAATCCTGGAAAAACATGGCAATTTATTAAATAATTTGTTGGTTCGAGTGTGTTTTGAGTGCCAAGTACGGTCCAAATACCAATGAAATATGATGATATCAAGACCCTTACGCAAAAATCCATTAAATAAAGAATTTATTTTTTTGGGAGCAATCTGTGAAGAATTGTGCAGTATTAATACCCAGTTGAATGATTATTTACATAAGTACTAATCTGTGAAGAATTGTGGACTAACTGACCAAGCGTAAGCACACTGGTATTGCAAAAATATGATCTTAGCTTTTGACTAGCAGTAAGCACACTGGTACAATATCAATTGGATAAGCATTTGGATCAAATTGGGTAAGCTTTTGAAATTAAGTAAGCACTTGAAGTGGGATATAGGATGTGCCAGTGCATTGAAGTGCTTTACCAGTGTTCAGACGACACTGTACTTGAGTGTTCAAACAATATTGGAGGGCACTTTCAGTTTTTGTTAACTATGAATTTTTGTTAGCTGGTAAGCCTTAATTAATTAGGTTGACTTTCAATTTAAGCCTTATTCTCTTTTAATCTCACTTTAGGTTTCCTGCAAGAGAGAAGAAGAGAAGAATGAAGGAAAGAGAGAAGAAGGCTATGGAATCGAAGGAAAAAGTTCTCATTTTAATATAGTTGTTTTATCAGTTTTAGTGACAGCATCGTAGTAGTACCTGTGTACTTATCATTTATGTTTGCAAGTACGCATAGAATTAAGAGGTGCTTGTTAATTATACTTTGTAATTTCTGTTTGTAAGCTATCCTTTATGATTGTAATAGATCAATAGCAAAATGCGCACACATATGTACCTATCATGTATGCTTCACTGTACCCATATCATGCACTATCATCCTAACAGATCATCAATTCAAAATATATACTATCCATGACATATCATCATTTGAACATGGATATAAAATGAGCTAAACAAAATGAGCTTTTACTATCCATTCTATCATCAAATCTACAGAGATATTATCCATTCTATCGCCAAGTCTACACAAAATGAGCTTGCTTGTCATCAAGTCTATCTATTTCTATCACCAAGCCTAAACAAAATGAGCTTAATAGTCATCAATTCTATACAAAATGAGCTTAGTAGTCATCACTTTACTATCATTTTTGTTAAAAAAAAAAGACATGATATTCATGCAGACAAGTGTTCATATGAACCATCTGATTCCATTACTTCTTCATCTTCTTGTCCACTCTTCACATCATCATCCTCTTGTGTTTTCCTACCCTTTTTTTTTCATTTTCTTCATCCTCTTGCATTTTCTTCATCTAAAAACAGAAATGATTTTACTTGTCCAGAGACCAAAATATACAAATACTTTGCCTCCTCTGTAAAACTTTTGATGATAGGAGATTCAATTTGACTATTATTAGAACTGGTTGTTCTCATCGGCAATTGTTGAAGAAGCTCCTTCATTCCTCTTGTCTATGCTCACCATTTTCTAAATTCTATAAAATTGTAAAAAAGTTTGCTTGTTAAAAATCAGTTCTATAATACTAACATTAGTTACTGGATGAATAGACAACGCTATGGTTGGACATCCTTTTGTTAAATTGCTCCCCATGTATGCAGTTTTAATACTTATAATTTTATAAGAATTATGTCAGTGGAAGAGAAAGTCAGTTAAATAAAACAAAAAAGCTTTCTATACATTTTATGGACATGTATTTCGTGTCAGGTCAGGTACACACGAAATACAAAAATGTCAATCTCAAGTTTTGTATTTCGTGTTGGTATGCACTGGCTGAATTCTACCTTACTGTATCATAGGTTTTGATCCAAATGCTTACCCAATTTCAAAAGCTCCTGTATCCGATTTTTTTCAATGGAAGACTTACCCAAAATTGATCCAAATTGATAAAAAATACTTATAACTTGTAAAGAGGACTTACCCAAAATTGATTTAAATAACTTGATCGAGCAGTAGTTCAGGAGTTAGAGTCGAGGGAGAGATCGACAGCAAAAAAAGTATAAGCCTCTGGGGTTTTCACGAGGGAGAGATCGACAGCATCTCTATTTCAGTTAGTTGAGGCGGAGAGAGGAGGTAGCAACGGAGGGAGGAAGCAGTGGCGGAGGTAGCTAGGGTTTTCAGGATTTTTTTTTTTTTGGGAAGAGTCGAATCTGAGGGGAAGAGAGGGAGAGGAACCAATCGTTTCCTCTATAAGTGAGACGGAAATGTTTAGAGAGGAGACGGAAAATTTTAAAATAGACGGAGAGTTCGGAGAAATCAGCGCCTCTATCCGATCTGCTTATCTCAATCTGGTGCACGAATTTTAAAGCAATCCAAAGGCATTGACGTTCAGTGTATGAGGCCTCAATACTCCAGAGTGTAGTATATCATTCCTCTATATATATATATATATATATATATAGGCTAAATTAGACTCCAGCACACATGAGGTCTGTGTGCTCCAGTCTTTTAGCCGTCGGATCTGAAATCCAACGACTCAGATTGAGGCGCTGGAGAGGAGATGATTTTCCGATTTCTCATGTTATTTCTCCGTTACATGACTTTTCCGTTTGAAAAAAAGCGAAGAGTCTCTTTCTGTCTATCTCTTGCGAAAAAAGAAAAACCCTTCTTTCTGCTCTCGCTTGGCCACTTCTTTCCGATCAACCACCCACCTCTTCTCGTTAGCTTGATCTCGCTTGGCTCTCTCTCCCGCTTCAATTTTCCCGCTTGGTCTCTCTCTCCCGCCTGGTACATCTGTCCCGCTCGGTCTCTCTCTCACGCAAGGTGTCGGAATTTGCAAATGACCTAGGTAGGTTGTCAGAAGGTTCAAATCGCTGGTGACAAGTAATTTCCCACCTCGTTTACCCCAATCATTTATATTTTGTCTTTCATGATCTTTTTTGGTTCAATTTTTTTCATTTCGTGTTTGCCCCTTTTCCTGCTCGATGCTCCACCAAAAACAAGAGTGTAAAAGTCTTGATAAGAGTAATTAGTTAATCGATTACTTAATTTCCCACCTCGTTTAAAATTTATTACTTAAAATTTATTTGCTAAATAAATCTGATTGATTTGAGATCACATACTAGAGACTGGCGCGGTGTTATTGGGTTGCAGTATATATCATATAAGTATAGAGTCAAAATTAAACTCTAATTATTTAGATGTGTTATGTTTACAACACGCTGATACAGGGGTATTATTTTCCTTTTAGGAATTGAAGGGAAAAAAAAACTTCAATAGACTGTATGTATATGCAAAGAGGAGGGTTCCGGTGCTCACAATTTGAATGCCCAAAATATTCTAAAACTTACTTTTTGAATACTTTTATAAAATATAAAATTCAAATTTCGAATCCAAACCATTGATCTTATTCGATATAACTAGCGATGCATTTTCATAGAAGTTTTATAAATTTTGAAGTTTATTTGATACTTGATCAAGAGATTGAATATTAAACGAATCTAGCTAAACGAATCTAGTTAAATATAAAATTCAAACTTCGAATCTAAACCGTTGATATTATTCGATATAACTAGCGATGCATTTTCATAGAAGTTTTATAAATTTTGAAGTTTATTTGATACTTGATCAAGAGATTGAATATTAAACGAATCTAGTTAAATATGATAGATTAAATCTAATCTGTTCATATTTTAGCCTCTTGATCAAGTATCAAATAAACTTCAAAATTTATAAAACTTATATGAAAATGCATCGCTAGTTATATCGAATAAGATCAACGGTTTGGATTCGAAGTTTGAATTTTATATTTCGAAAAAATAATCAAAAAGTGAGTTTTGGGACATTTTGGGGCATTTAAATTGTGGGCACTGGAACCCTCCTCTTTGCATATACATAGCTCGTAAATTTTTTTATTTGTCATGATCTACGTGACTGGTATCAATCTATTGCAACTTTACAAGTTTATAACATTAAAAATATACATTTGAAAAATGACGGGCTTTAATCAAAACTGTGGCTGAATAGTCAATGTCTTTATTATATATGAATATGATATACGATACATGCCTTAGTTAATGAAAATCATGATGAATTCAAAGAAATTATGTTTGTATTTGATATAAAGAAAATAAATAAATCAAGTACCATTTCTAGTTTTTTTAGAAGGCTCTAAACACTACAGGAAATCATAATACCTGAAGCTAGCTAGATCTAGTCTGATCTCCTTCAGACATCATGAAAGGCACATGCTAGTTTCGGAGAAGCTTGTAAATTAAAGGTTTAAGTCTAAGTGAGTGCTACCTTTTGGATGCATATTTATAGGCTGCATGAGTGGAAATTGAGGATAACTATCGAGTTATTAATGTATGTTATATACGAAAGAAAGATAAAGATAGGTGATGTGTGGTGGTCGGGATGGTATAGGAGAGAAATATTGAAAGAAAAAAAATTCAGAATAGTATGGATGAGAGAGAGCAAAAGAGAGAACGAAGAGAAAAAAAAAACAACTCGGTAAGAGCATTTATACGATTGATAAGAAGATTACTGATCAAATAAGAGTTCATTTATTATTTTAAATTAGACTTAGCGATCATTGGATGAGAGTAAATGACAATTGTCTCACGTGTATCATATTATTACGTTAATAATATTTGTTATATATAGATATAGAGAGACGGGCTGATACACATGATGCTGCACTGGATCTACCGCAGTTAATCCAAGTCCTTAGCCAACCGAACGTCGAGGCGTGCTCAGTCCGCATTTTTCCAGAGCACTCGCACTCCTCTGCCCCCGTCGACTCTCAATTCTCAAACGAGCACCTCTCTCTCCTCTCACGTGCACGCAAAACAAAAGGGTGCTCCCCTCTGCTCCACTGATGATGCTATTATCTTCGATCTCTTTCACGTTTCAACCCCCCACTTCACTCCTCAGGCCCCAGCATTCTCTTTGGTGCCGCTTATCAGTACAGTCGAACAACATTTCACTACTGTTTATTCTCATTTTTTTTTTAATTTGCCACACTAGACCTTAATGGCCACCATTTCTATCCATTTTCCAGTGCCAAACTTACCTTCTTTATAATGCATCTTACCTGTTTGTTGAAATTCCCAAACCAGTTGTTGAGCCAGATTTCTTTTACATATGGGCTGGGTCTCCATTTCCCTTACTCTAAACCAACCTCAAAAGCTAGATCGAATCCCTTGTAGGCTTGTACCTCCACACAATTCAGCGAAGATGGGTCAAAATTCGCTAGTCACCAAACCAAATGGTGTGTGCCATTTACAACTGTAAATTTCTTGCCGAGATTAGGTCATTTGAGGCTCCTAATCTCCTGGCACCAGCATTGTCGCCTTGTACGACCTACCTCCAATCATTTTAGAAGATGACTTCTCCACAGGAGAAGAATGTGGTGATTTAGAATGTTGAAATTGGGAGGTTCCTTTTTTTAGTTGCGGCCAGTCATGAATTAGTAATCTTTCTTTGCATTTTGTCAAGCAACATGGCAGGGTACCACTTCACTGGTGAAGGGTCATCTCCCCTTACATACAGACTTTGTTGGTTCTCGCTGGAACAAAATTTGAACACTGAATTGTGGTTCTTGCAGTTTGACAATAGTATAAAAGCCAAGAAGAGGAAAGTGGCTAAAAATTATATATGATTTCAAATCAATAAAGAAAAGAGCAACAAATAAACTAAATGAAATAATAGTTATGTGTGTGTCGTGTGGTGCCTTATGTTCACAATTTGGTGTTACATATATCTATGTTTTGGCTGCCCTATGACGTCACATTATTCCCCTATATTCATATAATCTTCCATTTTTAAAATAACTTCAGGGTTGTGTTTTGTATGTCTTTTGAATCTGGTTTCTCTAAAAATTTATTGTGATAATGGAAACTAATGGCCTTTTGTTCAGAAAAATATCAAATAAGATAAACAAAAGAAATAGTGAAAAAAAAGACAACAAACTAGAGTTTCTATGGTGAAACCAAACTTAATTACTTGACTGTTTTTTTTTTTTTTTGAAGGATAATTACTTGACTATTGATGGATCTTATGAAGGACTTGTGTCTTCCAGTAAGTTTGGGTGATATATGTATTTCTTTTTTGTTTTGTTTGATTCTTGTGTGTTAAATGGTATAGAACATATTATATTACCTGTGGGGACCCTGGCTGGTTTGACCTGGAACTGGTATGATGAATAACAATTGAAAAGCCAATTATATTAATTAGATGCTGATCTGGTGAAAGGTCAATATGGTACCACATTTCCTGGAAAAGATATACAATTTTATTAAAATCCTTGGTGTAGAAGTCTAATTTATTCTATTTATCTACTATTTCAATATTATATAAGTTTCATTTACTTGTCATTTTTGTTTCTATTTGCATAATAAGGAGGGATTCATACTATGGACTGGCAATTATTTTATTTAATAGAGGAAAAACCGTGATTTTTTTAAATAGAAACAACCAAAAAATTTATTTTAATAATAAACCTTAACTTCAGTATTTAGACGAACAAACACGTCAGTGCGCAGGTTATTTGCGCAGGCACTTATGAGGGCAGTCACGGCGCCAATGTCGTTGGCGCAAGCAGTGTAATTTTTTCCTCTGCACTTTCTATCATTTGTTACTATAAAAATTGTATTTTTCTCTCCATGTTTCTGCAAAAGCGGTCTGCTCCCACAATCAATTATAATTTATTCTCCCAAGTTCCAACCCACAACCGTTGTTATAAGTTATTAAAAAAATACATTCATCTGCAAAAGCATATTCCCCCGTCCAAAAATTTTGCAAAATGTAATATATCCGCACCAACCTTAATGGTGCTCTCGCTGACGCATTAAAATTTTGCAAAAGTAGGTCCGGTTTCAATTTTTTTTTTCCCGAGTAAAAAAAAACCCTTAGGCATTAAAACAAAGATAGAGTCCTACTTCATTTTTTTTGAAAAAAATAATTAGATAGAGTAATAGAGCTCTACTAGCTGTCATGCGCATGGAAGAAAGAAACAAAAAACCAAATTACATAAGGGTCAGATTATGTCCTGCATGGCTGCATGCGCATGAAATTCTTTGTAGGCTTTGGAATTCTTTGTACTTTTTTTATTTGTAGGTTTTGGACCTTTCTTGAATCTTAACGTGGAAATATGTGCTTTTTCACTGTTCAATCAATAAACCAAGGAATGGAATATTTAGTTGTACCCAAGCAATATTTAATAATTTGTTGAATTCAATAACGATATAAATAAAATCTAATTCAACAATAATTTACATTGATTAATGAAATAATTTCATCAATAATTTTAGCGTGAAAAATATAATATATTTCAATTAATCAATTGTACAACAAATTATTTTTTTCATAAACCTGATCATTTTTTTAATCTCTGTATCTCCCACAAAGAAGTGCATAAGAGAAAAACTATGATTCTAATCATCTAATACAAATTATTTAATAATATAATAAATCTTGATAAATTAAAAGAAAAGATATAGTATATTTTCATTAGATTCTCAACATCAACGTTACAAGAGTTTGCAACTCTATTTACCATTTTACCAAGGATCCTGCTCTGGAATATCCTATTTATCAGATACATTTTTTTCGTATTTCAATATTCCTAATGCTATTTTAAATCAAGTAAATCATTTATTAAACAAATCAGAGCCATTGGCTTTAAATCCAAAAAAAAAAAAAAAATCTGAGCCGTTGGCATTAATTCAACTATGGTGGTCATCGATCATCACTGCCTTGTCCAATCCATGAATCCATGTACCATGTGAATATGTGATTAGAAAGAATCATTTCTTTTCCGTCCCTTATCGTTAGTGGGCTAAACGGTGACCCCCACTTGTCAGTTTTTATGTTTCTAAATTTATTACTTCCGTTAAAGCTATTCTGTTTTAATTCATGGGTCCCACCACTCAGATTATCCTTCTCCATAGCTACTATCTCGAGATTTTTCCCAAATTGTTTTAAAAGATACATTATCGCGACGGACAAGAAAAGAAGTAGTGCCCGCGCCAGCAGCATTGGAGCCGTCACTGCCCACGCAGGTAACCTTTGCACTGACATGTTTATTTCTCTAAACACCAAAGTCAAAGGTTTATTATTAAAATAACAAAAATTTATTATTAAAATAACATTTTTGGTTATTTCTGTATAAAAAAATCACGGAAAGAAGGGCGAGACTGATAAAAAGCCCTTTCAGGTTGCATACATGAACAAGTTTGCCATGGGAGATGCTGACGACTGACGAATGACGACACAAGTTTGCATAGCTAGAGCTCTAATTTCTCCTCTCTAATTGCACTTTGCTTTGTGGAGTTAGTAGATCAGGATGTTGGTGTTAATAATAACTGCTTACTTAGCTTTACTGTGTCTAGTTGACGCCTCTGCCTTTAATAGTAAAGTACTTTTGATGTCTAATTTCTGTAAATCCCCTTCTTTGTGAACTGCCTTAGTTGTCTTGTGCTGCTTGTGAGAGGTGTTAACAATTTGCTGGAAGATGCTATATGTATTCTCATTGAATACCTTGATTGCAATATTGTGTTGTCCCCAATTTTTGTAGCATGTTTTCTTGCAACACCAATGGTTTTAAAAGAGTACAGGATACTGCTTCTAGTTTCCATTAGATATATATATGAATTGCTTTTTTGTACATGTGCAATTTCTTTGTACTCAAGATCTGCTCTAGACTAGGTCTCAGCCACGAAATAATATAAAAAAAAAATACAACTTTTACTCCCCCAAAACACATTCTGGTGGCTTGGTAGGATATCTTGCTCTGTCAGCACAGTAGTCATAGGTTATGTAATTTTTCTTTACAGTCTCATAAGCTGTACTTTGATTTGGCTTAAGTGCTTGATATTGTGCTCCATTCCACCAGTGGCTGGGAGAAGCACACGAATTTCCTGTGGATGTGACACAACCGGCTACGTCGAAGCCTTGAAATTGGGCCGTAAAGGGGGCCTGAGACCAATCTGTCTTGGTTAGGCCTCCATCTGTTGCCCAACTATCTCCATTCCATAAACTCGCAATGATTTTCATGGGTTGAGATGGGAATTCAGCCCCTTGGCGTGTCAAGTTCTTGAGAACTCTGATAGGTGTCTCATCCACCCAAAACCTACCATGATAGACAACATTAATTAATTTGCATTAATAGATTAAGATTTGATTTCATTGTTGTTGCATATTGATATACTGAGTGGAGAAAGCTTGCACTTGCACTCACACAAGATGGTAGGGGTTCCAAAGGACTTTGTAATCATGGAAGTCGGCAGTGGGGTCGAACCAGAGATCGAGCCTCTGCTCTCGACCACCTTGGCCGTTCATGTAGATGTTGGTCTGAAGAATGATGGGCTTCCCTTCTTTGTTCCCCAAGAACTCGAAGTCTACTTCATCGTGGTTATTTCCTGTTGACGATAACTGAGAACACAAATATTCATTATGTACCGTTAACAACAGAGTCGATGATCGATTTATCGAAGCTTATTGAAACAGAGTAAAAATATTATTTAAAATATGAAAAACCTTACATAATAGGCAGTGACAATTCCAGCAGAGTTTTTATTGGGCAGCTTGATTTTCATGTGGAAGAACCCCGAGTCGTATGAATACCTCGAGCTGAATCCTGCGCCTGAGAATAGGAAGAACACGATATTTCTGTATGTAATGATGTCCAATTTGATATCAATTAGAATAATTGTATATATTAGATTAATTGTTTCATGAATCCAGACATGGTTTAGTTAATTAGTTTGTATCCTAGTTTTGAATTTGGTGAGCTGGTCGCAAACTTGAGGCATTCTGACATGTTTGACAAACTGGTATATTAATTACCTGAACATTATTTTCAAAACTAGTATCTGCGGATCAGTCGTTATGGGCAGATAAATTATTTATATACAACTAACGCATATTAAAGAGCATCGATATTTATTCATTTTCTTGTTCGATACTTACACGCATAAAACATGCATATCCGTGGACCGTGGCCCTAACGCTTACAATTCATTTTTGGGAATGGAGACAAAATGCATGTAACAAAACCTCCTAATTAATCATATTTCAAATGTTCTTGCCTCTTGGGAAAAAAAAATTAGATTTCAAATTATATATAGCAGTGCGTGGCATCTTTAGTTATAGAATTATATAATTGGAAACAAGTGAAAATCTACTTCGATTGCAACATCTTTCAATATAAATTCAAGTTTGACACTTTGATATATGTTAAATCTCTGTAAAATGTTTCTTGAAGAGAAATTAGCTTTAACTTGAACATATCTAGGAACACAGATCAACAAAATTTTCTTCGGATGTTTAACTAAAGTATGCACACAGTCACGCACACTAAAGTCGATCGAACAAACCCGAAGTTCCAAAGTGTATTAGCTAGCCACCAAACGAGTAAAGATCCAAAGTCAACTCATGTTAGACATTTAAAAACAGAGCAAATACAACAAAAAGGAAAAAAATCAAAACAAAGGGATTAACTCTAATACCTGAACTTTGGTCCATGGAGAGTTGAACTTCACTACCCCTATTGAGATTCACCACGTGGTAGCCACCCCATGTGACCACATAGTTGTCGTCAAATCCCGTACCAGAACCCGAACTCTTCATTGCACTTTCAGCACACGTGAGGTGGCTCAACACGAATGGTGCCATGAGGCATAACCAACGCCAGCTAAGAACAAAACCCATGATATTTGTGTATATATAAAACAAGTCTATGCCTTTGTGGCTTTGTCCCTTGTATAGTGATACACTGATATATAATCAATCAACACAGTGTAGGTATCTCTCTCTCTTTCTCTCTTGTTATATAGATTGTTGGGGCTTTTGTTTGTAGAGGCGTCAAGGTCACAAATTATATAGACATGTTTGGGTGTGAGCTGTATGACTAACATTTGATATCTACCCCTCATCCACGCAACAACTTAAATATTCTCGTTTGATTTCTCCATCCTTTTCTACTATATAATTGGTTGTTTGTTTTCAATTCGAGTAGTCTTAATTTGTAGGTTGTAGTTGTACACGGTTCTCTCTATCTCCCTCCTTGCGTCCTTATCTAGTTCGTGCATGCAATTAATTTCCATATGTAAGATATCTAACTTGCAATTAATCGTACAGAATCCGTTGTTAAAATATCATAAATACGCACTTAATAATTTTAAATTTACAAGTGTTTGGTTTGTTATACTTATATCAATTGATTTTCAAAAGAAATTTGAAAAATAATTAAAAAAATATATAATGTGGTTTCTTAAAAGATTTTAACATGGATATCAAATTTTTTTTTTTTTGAGGGTCATCAAATACTGACGATTTTTCATTAATAAAAGAAAAGGTTTACAAAAGTATTAAAAGAAAAACTCAAATTTCATACCAGTAATAAAAACTGATATGAACAACAAACATATATAACAACATAAATTCCTAAAAAATTTATACCCAGCAAATACTAGTATCAAACTAGTACCGGCTCAATCAAACCCACTCCCACATCGTAGTATGGTCGTTGACCCCGCCACAAACATGGATATCAAATTGAATGTTCAGATTAACTTTGCAAAAGATATTTTAGTCATGAGTGACCGATGTGGTTCTTTAGTTGCATTTGGTCTCGATTTTCGAGTTTTAAACAGCCGATTCGAACCTCACAATTTGATTTTCATATTGAATATTCTAAGTAAAAATTAAAAATTCAAATTGGAAAACTTTATTATTTGAGGATCCATAACATTGTAATTCTTAAATTGAGTTAAGCGGTAAAGCTTGTAGTTTATTCTGCCTGTTTAGCTGCTTATTTACTTTCTGTTTTTTTTACTTTCTTGCATGTAACTAGATAACCACTATCTAGCACTCTCTAAAAAAAAACATTGTAATTCTAATTATTTATCTTTTCAGTATGGAGACAATAAATAAAGGATGTTGCGTAACAAGAGAAAACTTCTAATCAGCCATATAATTCAATCAATTCCTAAGACAGAGAAATTAAATGGTTGAAGGCATGGCATGGGGCAAGATATATCTGAGAAAAGATAAATTTCTTCGCCAAACTGGGGTCCTCGCATCAGCTATCCATAACTTACCGCTTAACTCAATTTCTACTGAATTAGTTCAATCGGATTAAGTAATTACCTCTCATTTTTTTTTTCGTACGTGCAATTCCTCTAATGGTGTATAAAACTTATTGATTTGATGATCTTAGATAGATGTTAACCGTCAATTTTTAGATCCGAGTTCAAATCTAAAATAATCCTTCTTTGTTATAATATAGCAAAGTAGGATTCTCGATAATTAATTGGAATGATTTTATTCCCGACCCCCCATCAATAATATGAGAGATCTCAATTTGTGCATTTTGTTGAAAAAAAATGGACAACCACGAATCATATCCGAAAACTTTAAATTATCAATTGTCCGGATTTAATAAATTTTGGGACAGAATTTCACTTTAATGTATGTACAAAAAAAATTCTCACACCTGCATTAAAGAAAGAATAAAGAGAATCAGAGGAGGAATTAATCACTCTTTGGTCGAATTTAAATAACATTAATGATTAAATTACTGTTCGTAACTACGTACATATATACTTTATCCATTAACAGGGACTGGGACTCCATGTTTTCCTTTGTTAAATGATTTGATCGAGCAGTAATGAAGGCCAGATCTAATGTGAAGTGATCTGTGATCCCAAAAGGCAAACAATTAAATGGATTTGACAAGCTCGCTTTTACCCACACCGATAAAGATTCACCCAAGAATATTATTGTGTTACACAATATCTCATGTTTTTGTACTGCACTGTTGATCAAGTTTCAATAGAGCTTGACTTTGTTGACGAATCAATGCTAAAAAAATATATACTTGTTGACGAATCTAAGTTCAAGGGAACTGATTCTAAATTTTGTTTGATTTAATTATAAGTAAAATCGAGTCAGATTTGGGTTGAATTTTAATCGAGTTATCGAGCTTGGATCAATTCAATTTTAGGTTCTACTACATGGGATCGATTATTTATATTTATATATATTTGGTTATCAATATTTGTTAATTTTATAATAAAATTTGAAAGAATGCATTACAACTAAAAAAATTTAGCATAATATGCTGAAGAGTGGGGAGGAACATTAAATTATTTTGATAATCTAGACAATGGTAAAAGATATTTTTGTTTTTAAATCCGACTTCTAGATCATGAATTCATGATCTATATTCTGCATATATCATATATATAAAAAAAATGATAAAATTTAATGTAAGTTTTTTATTAATCAGAATACTTGAATTTAAACAATACTTTAAATTTAAACGGTCTTGATTGTATAACAATTAACAAATGATATCTAAAATATCTATGATGAATGGTTAGGCACTCCAAATAAAATTACTTAATTTGAGCTATTTCGACTTGAGTTGAAACGACTAGCTAAAATGATATTGAGGTCATACTCAAACCCCGAATTGCTATCAAAAAGAAATCCAATAATTAAACCTGAGCTAATTTCAAATCATAATTTCAATTTTTTTTTCCTTGCAGCTCTACATAGAGCATACAAATAAAGTTTGCGACGCTGCCTTGGCACATAAAAGATCCGAAAGCACAACAAGACAAGATATAGTTATCTAATAATAATTTTATTTTATATATATGTTTGTAAATTTCTAGAAAATAAATCTTAACTTTCTGATAGAGTGAATTGTACTGTAGGATCTTGTTCTGATGCGAGAGAACCTCAAAGACTTGTACATCTTGCGACAGCTTAATTTCTTGTCGTTTATTATTTACATTTCGAAATACAAAACGCCATAATATAAGAAAAATCCATCAGGAGCTAAAACATGGGGCTTTTGATTCATTAAAAAAATAGTGGAAGGTCTTTGGCAGTTAAAAATTAAAAAAGTACTATATCTTCGTACTCATTTTTTTTACTTTACATGTTTGTCTTTCTTTTTAATTAATTATTATTTTTGAAGATGCCAACTGATTTTTTGGATACTCTTATTTTATGAATATGGTGCACACCTATTGATGAATGAGATTATTTTCATTGTCAGTAAAGAATACTGTGATTTGGCGTTTATGGGTGGCTATTACATATATAATGATATGATCCGAGTTTGTATTTGGCAAGAAATAGTTCTGGTTAATCTCATAGGCCTGCTTGTTGTGCTGTTAGAGTAATTAATTATTATAATAGGGTGACCTATTACAATAATAAGGGAATTGCTTTCCGTCATCTCCTGAATTCTATCATCCCATCAGCCCATAATCCTCATTAATTATCCAGCGCCATCATTAATAGAAAGTCCAGTGTACTCATTAATCATCCCCTGAATTCTATCATCCCATAATCCCAGAATCCTCATTAATTATCCAGCGCCCTCATTAATAGAAAGTTCAGGGGATGAGCGGAGATGATTAATGACGTTATTTCCAAATAAAATTTACAAAACAATTACTATATTAACTAGAACATTTATAACAGTTATATATATTAACTAGAACAATTGCTATATTAAAATAGAACAGTTATATATAATTGTTCTAGTTAATATATATAACTGTTCTAGTTAATATAGCAATTGTTCTAGTCGTTCTGGGAAAAAAATAATTGTGCTGGAAAAAATGCTAATTGTTCTAGTTGGTAAAGTAATTGTTTTAGTTGGTAAGCTAATTGTTCTAGTTGTTCTGGAAAAAAAAAATAATTGTGCTGGAAAAAAAATGCTAATTGTTCTAGTTGTTCTGGAAAAAAAAATAATTGTGCTGGAAAAAAATGCTAATTGTTCTAGTTGTTCTAGAAAAAAAAAATAATTGTGCCGGAAAAAAATATTAATTATTCTAGTTGTTCCGGAAAAAAATAATTGTGCTAGAAAAAACATTTGTGCTGGAAGAGAGGAGGAGGGAGCGAAACAGAGGGGAAGATGATGGGATAAGAGACAAAAATAGAAAATGTGTTCCTAACGCGTCTTCATTAATAGAAAAGTCCAGGGATGATTCCGATGATGGAATCATCTCCTCTTTTCTTTTTCGGAATGCAATTAATGCAGCTGCTGGGGGATGATGGGAATGATGGTTATCAGCCCGATTACAATAATACTCTAACATGTGCTCTTAATGATATTTGGTTATTTCAATATTCGTGAAAGAATATTCCACTCTCTATAATTCATGAAAAGAAATTATAAATATGAAGGACAATAAATACTTTAGCGAAGCTTTTTTTTTTTTATGCTTATAATAACATAAATAGAAAACTAGACAATAATTATCAGTTAGACGGGTCCAGAACCAACTTATTTCTTCGATTGTTATACATCTTTTAGTACAATCTGCCCTCTTAACTCATGATGATAAGTTGCTTTGACAGCCACTGTCAAACTCTCAAAAAAAAAAAAAAAAAAAAAAAACTCACGATGATAAGTGCTATTAAAAAGGAAATTAAAAAAATTTTATCTGATTGTTTAATGATTCCAATAGGAGCGTTTTATAACTAAATTTGTTTGATTAGATAGTTCCTGTTGACATTAATTTTGCACGGGCTAGTTCATGATGATTGTATCGAACTAACATGGTGATTAGTGCATCGATAACCACCACAACCCCACAAAAAATTGATTTATGAAAAACACTTTGTCGTAGTCTTGTCGTAATAACAAAATTGACACTCTAATATTTCGATGGAAAATATATAAATTTTATAATTCAATGTTTATAAATGCAAATGATATTCATAAGTTAAACGTAAACTATCACATTAACTATTTGTTAATTTAGGTATTACTTGTCTCAGTAAAAAAATCCTCAATACATAAAAAAAAATCTAGAATAATGCATAGAAAATCAAACATTAACAACTCAAACGATTATTTCTTGAAACCTTTTGAAGTGAGAAACGCTTACATTTAAAATTTTCGTTTAAACTGTAAGTATTATATTCAAGCCGCTTGAAGGATTTACTGTTGTTGTCATATTCGGATTTAGTGACACGTAAGTTTTAACCTATAAGATGAATTCAGGTTCTTATTTCAGTTGGGAACTCGGATCATTTTAGGTCAGTATTCAATAAAAATCGGTTTGTTTGTCATGTATCTTATGTGCTTTTGTGTGCGCGTGTGCGCGTGTGTGAAAGTGAAGTATATTTTATTTTTTTGTGCTAGATTAGATTTAATCGAATGTTTTAGGATTAATTCAATCTGCAGTAGACAATAGGGATTGGAGAAGAAAAAAAATGATACCTTAATATATTGAAGTCATGTTGCAAAACTAATTTTTATGTGGTTACATGGGTGGAATGCCCATGATCCTATTATAAAATGACATATGATGGTATGAAATCGTCGACAATGACCACCTAATTTGAAATGACATACGCAGACCAATCTTTATTCTCCACTGTACAAGACAAAAGGAAAAGAATGCTTAATAGAAAAGAAGAATGAGTGCACAGAATCTCCATTTATTCCAACCCTACATAATTCGTTATTGTATCATCACTACCACAAAAACGTCCATCAGTAACCCTCTTTTTATAACGGTTTTTGAAAAAACCGTCACAGAAGTCGTAGTGGCAGCGGCGTAAATATTATCAAGTTCATTCAGTAACGGTTTTTATAAAAAAACCGTTACAGAAGAACCGTCCGGAAAAAAAAAATTGCCGTCAAGTCATTTGTAACGGTTATTATCTAATAACCGTTACAAAAAGCTTCTGTTTTGTAACGGTTATTACATAATAACCGTTACAAAACTTAATTTTAAATTTGTAACGGTTATTATCTAATAACCGTTACTAAATCTCCATAAATTAATAGGATTTCTCCCTGCTCGCTCTTCTCCTCTCTTCCTTCGATCCCAGCCGCACTGCTTCTAGCCATTAGAGAAAAAAAGCCGAAATTTTTTCTTTTTTTTTCCTTATCTATTTTCACTCCAAAAAAAAGTTAAAAATTTCCAAAAATTCTGTAACGATTTTTATAAAAAAACGAACCGTCCGGAAAAAAAAAATTCCCGTCAAGTCATTTGTAACGGTTATTATCTAATAACCGTTACAAAAAGCTTCTGTTTTGTAACGGTTATTACATAATAACCGTTATAAAACTTAATTTTAAATTTGTAACGGTTATTATCTAATAACCGTTACTAAACCTCCATAAATTAATAGGGTTTCTCCCTGCTCGCTCTTCTCCTCTCTTCCTTCGATCCCAGCCGCATTGCTTCTAGCCATTAGAGAAAAAAAGTCGAAATTTTTTCTTTTTTTTTCCATATCTATTTTCACTCCAAAAAAATAGTTAAAAATTTCCAAAAATTCTGTAAAAATAAGATTTAGAAAGAGAAGGAGAAGGAGAGTAGATTCAAGGTTAAAAAAATAAAATTTTATTAATTTTTCTTAGTTTTCCATTTTTCCTTATATATTTCGGTTTTATTTTGATTTATGGTAAAATTAATGATTTATTGTTGGTTTTTTTGGACAATTTCAGATCTCATTGAAGAGGAGATGTTTGAACAATTTGAGATCTAGCTAGCACATTCAAGAGGAGAAGAATAAATCGGATCGAAGGTATATTTTTGTAAACTTTTCAATTTTATTCATATATATATTATCAAATCATGCATACATTAATAATTGGCATATGCATTTAAATTAATAGCGTATTGTCATATAGGACCAACATACCGGAACAAAACCAATTTTAGGTCGTTGCCCGTCCGAGATTAATCCATTAGGGATTAATCTCGGATAGTACTCCTGGTCGGGAGTACTGCTCTTTGGATACGATCTGTCTCATTTAGGACAGCGAGTTGTACGTTAGATGCAATGTGTTGTCTGAGAAAAATTCGGCGGCATTTCTCCTTATGTTCCCACGGATACGTACGCACGAGCAATCGTGTGATGGCGTATTCAGGGAACATAAGGGGAAATGCTGCCGAATTTTTCTCAGACGACACATTGCATCTAACGTACGCTCGCTAATGAGACAGAGTATCCAAAGAGTGGGCTAGGATGTTTACCAGCCCTAAAACCTTATGTGACAAATCGACCCACAACCTCAAACCCTAACATTTTGCATGTATTTTATTGTTCAGATGGATCGGACGTGGATGTACTCGACCAATCGATATTCAGCTACATTTTTAGAGGGGCTTAAAGAATTTATGAGTTGTGCTATAGAGAATATGAAAAGGACGGATGATAATAAAATTTATTGTCCTTGTTGTGTTTGTCAGAATATGTTGAAATGGTGTAATTTAGAAGAAGTAAGAGTTCATTTGATTAGATCTGGATTTCAACCAGATTATACACGGTGGACACTTCATGGAGAGATTGGGGGGGGATATTTAATTGATGGACCTAGCACAAATGTATTGGATTCACAATGTGAGGAACAAAATGTATTATTGGATGATGAAAATGTATTTGAAGATGAAAATGTATTTGATGATGTAAATGTATATGATGATGATGATGGTGATGATAATGTAGATGATACACAACTTAATGATGATGATTTGGATGAAATTGTGAACAATGCAAATGAAGATTTTGTTGATAATGTTGAAATTTTTGGGATGTTACGTGAAACAGATAAGATTAAGTTATATCCTGGTTGTGAAATGTCAAAACTTAATGCGGTTTTCAAACTATTTAACCTAAAAGCCAAAAATGGATGGAGCGATGCTAGTTTCTCGGCTTTGCCCTATAATCAGGGGTAAGACAAAATATTATTGAACTAATAAAGACTAATCAAATACTTTTATTTTTATTTCTATCTTAATAATAATTAATCTCAATTACAGGTATCATTGGACAGTCCTTATTATTAATATAAAAAAACTAGAGATTCATTTCATGGATTCCTTGATACGCACGGATGTCCCTTCGTTATTAAAGATAAAGCCGTTTATAAATTCGTAAGTTTTTGTTTCTAAATTAACAAAATATTGATGCGATTTTGGAATTGATGGAATAATTTTAATTGCATGCAGGGCATATAAAAATTACCTGATGGAAAAGTTCCAAAAAAGTCATCGTGGTGGCCGGTTATTTAGCTGGTTCGAAATACCGGTACGCAATTATATTTAGTACGTTCTCGAAATTATATGTATTACGTTCTCTTAACTATTATGTTGAATTTTGATCTTAGGGTCCAAAACAAAAGGGGAATGTAGAGTGTGGATACTTCACATTGGTCGCCATGAGATACATATTGAACCATGTGGTGGAAGTCGGAGCATTACCTGAGGTACTTATCTATTTCAGATATAGGATTTAGAGTTTAGATTTTAGGGTTTGGGGTTTAGAGTTGAAGATATCAATCCTTTAACTAATGTAATATTTTGGCTTGTTTATAATCAATTGCAGAGAATCGAACCGGTTGGAGAACCTTATGTAGAAGAGCATATTGGAGGGGTAGTAGATGAGTTAATGCAATTTATGTACGGGATATTGTTCTAAACAAGAAACATATGATTTAATTGCATGTACTATTATATTTTTGTGTTGTCATATTCATGCTTGATATGTCTTATATGCATGTTTGCTGGATATATGTTATATTATTGTGTTGTATGCATGCTTGATCTGGTACAGAGGTACCAGTTGGTACACTCATTTCGGCTAGCAACAAGGGCTAGCCACAAAAAACAAATTATTTTTTTTTTAACGAAGAAGAATTTGTAACGGTTATTTGATAATAACCGTTACAAATTTAAAATTTAATTTTTTATTTAACTTTTGTAACGGTTATTAGATAATAACCGTTACAAAAGGCTTAAAACTGTAACGGTTATTATCTAATAACCGTTACAAAAGAGTAACAATTCAAATTTTAAAATGTAGGAGAGTTTCGTAACGGTTATTTTATAATAACCGTTACAGATAGTCAGTAATCTGTAACGGTTATTATAAAATAACCGTTACGAAACTCTCGTCCATTGACGGCAAAATTGTGACGGTTAATATAAAGATTTGTTGCGGGGGCTATTGTGACGGGGGCATACCCGTTACTATTCGATTTTATTAACCGTTACAGATGGAAATTTTTCGCGTAGTGCATTTTCCTTAACAAAGCAAACAGCTGTCTGTCGTCCACAATAGAGATTCTGCACTGAACAAGACCCCCCCCCCCACACACACACACAAAATAATAATAATAAATAGAATAAATAATAAATAAATAAATCATAATCAAAAGGAAAAATTGGTGAACAAAATCTCCATTCATTCCAACCCTACGTAATTTGTTAACTATATCATTAATTCATCATCATCATCATTGTTATTGTGTATTTGTGTTACTATTACAAGTTTACTACTATGGATGAATTTTAAATGAGCCAGTGGTAGAAATGAATATTTAAGGCCGAGAACGACACGTACTATTTTATTTTAATCTCTCTTGGCATAGCTTTTGTTGAGAGGTTACATCAGGACGCGCAAGGTTGGAGCCAATACCATATTCAGTTGGTGCAGTTGCTATGATATTAGAGTTATGCTACATTTATAGGTGATTGGGACAAGGTTTTATATTGTTGGTGCAAAAATCGAATAACAAATTCGGATAGCATCAAAATAAAATAAAATAAGTAATTAATACAGCTTTACTCAAATCGCATTAGGCGGTGTCCTTAAGCATATTCCGTCTCAACGTGCAAGAGGAATCGCAACCAAGATAATTGGGGTTACTGTCACTACTTAGGGCACGACCGGAAAAGTGACTGATGAGAGCCTCCACAATATCCAGCAGAATCAATAAGAATAATATTCAAATCAAATTGGAAATTACTATGAGAAATATAAAATGGAGAATAGAAATATGATCAAGTTTCTTTTTTTTGAAGATAAATTGGGGGTCAAGCCTCCTAACTTATTTTTAAATTAAATGTCTATGAAAGACCCGCCAGCCGGGTTTCGAACTTGCGACCTCTCATTTGAGATGCATTATTGCTCTTTGCCACTAGATCAAGTTTCTTTTTAACTTTCTATCTCAACTTCTATGTCCGGAACATGTATTGAGATTGTTTATATAGCAAATAAATTAATGTCCACTGCAACCACATTCAATCCGTTGTGATTATGGAGTAAATAATTTTTTTTTAATCGGTTTAATGGGCAAATCAAAAACTGATATGTATTGGGAGAAAAATGCATTGAAGGATATGAGTTCATTTTTGGTAACAGATGCAACGGGACAAAAAGGATTTAGTGGTCATCAAATATTTGATTCCTCCAAATGAATAACGTTAAGAAAATTAATTAATGAAAATTTTGAGTTTTCTGAATATGTTTCAACATATATCACATAGATATCTTATCGGTTTCTAATTAGTGAGTGTAAATTTTATTTGGCAAATGTAATCAGCATTTTTCGTATGGCTTATACTTTATATGATGTACATTTTCCGGTTACCAAACATAAAAAAAAATCAACACATAAATTTAAGATCCATTATATTGCTCAAACAAATAATAATAAAAAAAAGGCCCATTGTATTATCAAATAGTTGTATGCCAGCATATAACTAAATTGGCAAGTTACAAAATTATCCATGCCAGCATATAATTAAACTGGCAAGCGACGAGTTATTCATGTCAGCTTATTAAATAATCAAGTTTTATGTCAATATTTTGTTTATGAATTGGAAATAATATACTTCTTCTTTTTTGCATTTTTGTTGCAACAATAGGCATACCATAATTTATACCGTAAATTTTTTTAATAAACAAATCTTAAAATGAAAATTTAACAGTAAACATCGGATATTCAGATTTTGAGCAATGAACATGGCAGAGCGCCCTGTCAGTGGCGCTCTGGCGGCGGCGCTGGTGGCATTGGCGCGGAGGTGAAGATGCCGCTGGCAGTGGTGTGTTTGGTAGTGGTGGCGCCAAACCCAGTGGCGTCGCCGCAAGCACGTTAGCCCAACAGCGCAGGTCCAGTGGCTTCAATTTCTTGTCCTCTTTTCATCAAGTCGAAGTTGTTTCCTCTAAATTGGGTTCATAAAAATACATAATAACAATGGAGATTAGTGTAATTGTAATCTACTCTTCTCAAGCTTTCAATTGACACCTTGAATTGCTAAATCCATGCTTTAAATCGTTGTATTTGGGTGATAGGTTTTTCATTAGAAGGGGGAGAAAACAGACGGGGTAGGCTTCGTAGGAACTGATTTACTATTACGACAGGAAGGGTGGACTGGATATGTTCGTTAACTCTTTTTTTAATTCAACTCGATCGGATGGTTTAGATTTTAAATCAATCAAACGGTCCAAACAAAACTGGAAGTGAAATAATTTTAATTTAAACCATGCTCGATTAAAAAATTGATCAAAAGACATTAAAAAATTAAAATTTTGTGCTCTACAATCCTATCAGATGTATTAAACTATTTTATCAAGTGGACTTTTATCAAATATTATTTTCTACAAATCAGGAATTACATAATTAGAGTGAAGTCAACTAAAAACTGCAACTATATATTTTTCCGTGCAAGAAATACAGTCGAGTGATAGATGTATTTAATATGCTTCGGCTAGAATAATATATATTTTGTTTTTCACTAATAAGGCATTAAGGCACTTGCTTAAATATATTATATGCGTATATATTTAGAGTTATTTTTATTTCCTTCTATTGCTATTATGTTCCTTTTTTCTCATCTAAAATACAAGGTGCTAAATTTATTTTGTGGACAATAATAAAAACATTTTAAGCGCGGTTAATTAAAGCATAATTGATTTTATTTAATTACGTTTAATCTACCTGAAACAGCAAAACGTATTAATACTATAATTTTAATAACTGCAGATATTTCATTATTTTTTTTCTTGATGTGTGATGATTTTACGTTAATTTTTTATATTTCAGCCAAATTTTAATATTTTAATCAAATAATTATATAATCTAATTTATTAATGTTGTGCTATGCGTGTCATATCCATGTCCATGCGACATACTCTATTGTATGGTTTTTCTTATTTGAAATGATTTGGTCAGTTTAAATTAATTTGAATTTTATATGGTTCATATTTTGAAAATATGAAATATAAGCAAAATTATGAGGTTTGATTGGTGGATAGATGCAGGGCAAATTTATTTCTTACAATAATCAAATATATCTCACTAAAATTGTGTAGCACAATTTGGTTATTATGCAAACATAACTAGACTTTATTAGGCCCAATTTGATTATTTTGGACCATCTGATTGACATCCGATTGATTTGCGACTTTTGTGCTAAAAAAGAAAAGGGAATGGACATCTCCAGTCAGCAGACCTTTCTCCTTCCTCCAAATTCCAGAGTTGTTCGCACGAAGCGTCCGTCTCCTCTCTTATCTCCTTATTTCAGCTTCAAACTTATCACCCAAATACAATGATTTGCAACACGCATATAGCAGTTCCAGGTTATCAATGGAAAGCTTATGAAGAGGAGAATACGATTATACTAATCTCAACTACTATTTCCTACATTTTTGCACCTAATTTAGAGAAAAAGGTCTCGACATAGAAGAAAGGAGTTGAAATTGAAGCTACTGGACCCGCGCCACTAACACCGGCACCGTCGCCGGAGCGCCACTGACAGGGCGCTCTGCCATGTTCATTGCTCGAATTTTGAATATCCGATGTTTACTATTAAATTTTCATTTTAAGATTTGTTTATTAAAAAATTTTCCCGTAATTTAGATGAAGCAACGAAAGTTGAAGTTGAATTCAAATGTAATCCATAGAGAGTGAATGACTTGCTTCTATTTTATTTTGCTTCCCATCCCCAACAATGGCATTAAATTGGAAGGCTTGCGATACTTAATTTGTAAGTAAGTTAGTCCTATATTGGGCCATTGTGATTTTGTTGAGATTTTGGACCTTAACATTTTGTATATGTCACCACACATCCGATCTGGCTTGCATGTGCAATAACTGTGATTTTTTAGTTTGCTTCCTTTTGTAAGGATAGAAGTGCCAGATTGACATTTGCCTAGCTAAAAAATAGAATTCTCCAAAAAACAAACAACCACAATGAATATTTTAAAAAGAAAGCAAATGAAAAGAAACAAAATTTTTAAAATTTTACCAACTCAGTGGCTACAGGAAAAAAAAAAAAAAAAAAAAACCCTAGGAGCTGAATCCTTGCCTCAACTGTTACCATTTTACACAAATATGCTTGAGATAGAGCATACACAATAAACAGTGGATTTCAATACATCACTCAATAGTCAATAGTCTTAACTATTTTCAGAAAAGAATCTATCATTCCTTTCTCTTTCCTTGATATCAAGAATACCTAGCATCTCTATCATTCATGCTGCTCGTAGATTTGCATGTAAGTTTCCGAGAGAGCTACAATTTGAGGAAGAGTCTCTGTCACATGGAGATCTTGCATCTCATACCTGAAGGCAGCAAGAAAGAAAATAATAATAACAATAATTAGAAAAACATACCATTGGCTCCCAACCTCCGAGACATCAGCAGTTATATGGGTATGCTTTTGAACTTATCGATGATGCAAGAACTTTTAAAAAAAAATAACATATAATAGACAAGGAAGATAACAAGAAGAAAGAATCAAACCATTGCTCCTCTGATTTCCTCTGTACAAAAACTCGATAGCATCCTTCACCTGGTTTTCCATCATGCACGATATTTGCAATTAAATCATACTTGGATCTTAACTTCTCATTTCCCTTTGGCATCGGCAGAGGGATGTAATCCTTTAACTCGAGATTCTTCACCGGGAAGTTAACTTCAAATTAGATAAAAGTAGATCAATATCCAGTAAATACATCCAGCAGAAGGGATATTAAATTAAACACTATCCACAAAAAATTTCAATGACCAGAAAGGGATCTGTCCAACAGTAATAAGCAAGAAAACGTTCTGCTTAATATTTACTGTCTGCCATTAACTATCTTCCATTAAAAGTAGTAACTCAACTCCAGTACCTTGGGAATAAAGATTGATATTTTGAAGTTGTCTACTGAGTTTGGCATAGCTATTAAACAGAGAAGGGATGGGGGGCAGAAAAAAGTTGGATTTATTAAGTACCGATTGTAGGATTCTTCTCAATGAAGAAGTTATTCTTGGTGAAGCGGCGCATGTGTAAGATAAGATACTTAGGAAGCCTAATGACGCGATATCTCATTCTAGCAATGCATGGCCTTACCACCTCTGTCACCGTCTCTCCATCAAACTTCGTCAATATATTAAAAAGAGGAATCTATAAAAAGAAAAGAATCAGATTGAGTGCAAAGCTGTTTCAGAACTTTAAGATAAAGACCCAAAAAGTATACCTGAGGAATGATGTTTTTCTCCATCGCATCTTTGAAAAGGGGTGGAGGCGGCAAGTCGAGACCAAGCATCAGAAATGGAACTCGAGATGTCTCAGTCACAACCTCTTCATTTGCTGCTTTATTGTTGTTTTCTTCACTGCCATTTTCCTTATTTTCTACAAGAGGCCTTTTGGGGATCTCTTTAACAACTTCAAGCTCCCCCTGACAATACATAACACAATTAACCATTAGGTATAATAAAGAAGCAGAAACCAAAGATTATGAAACTGAAAAAAGTAACAAACCCATTATGACAGGTAATAGAAACTTTACAAGCACAATCTAGTTATACCTACCATTATTCAGTTCAAAAGGCTAGCAATTTTTTTTCTTTTGCATGTGCATGCATGTGTTGATGTGTGGGCGGGTGGGCGCGGGGCTTCAATTATGCATAGAACGTAACTTATGCAGAAAGATGTAGAGAAAAAAGATTTTTAAGTAAAGGTAATGTGAACCTGAAAACAATCATAGATGATGCTCTTGTTCTTCTTCTTTGAGCTCTTTAAGTTTGAATGCAGTGTGTTTAGAAGCCAGGACATAAATTCCACTGGGTCAGACTGCACACCGATTTGAAATCGCTTGTTGCTGGCCTTCATAACTGCCTGAAGAAACTCATGTGGACTAACCTGGAAAAGAAAATGTATATATTTATGACAACTTATCTGCATAACTTGCAAAAGATAGAATCCTTACCAACCTGATCATTTCATAGGACCTAATGTCTCTAGAGGGAATAATTTTTCCAGGAATTACATTCCTTCATTTGATAATACTTTTAGTGAGTAACATCACTATGTCAATTGTATATATCATACAAGTTTAGAATTGCTATAACTCCACTTCATGTATATCATCTCCTCTTCAATATTCAGTATTATTTCAAAACTTCAATGAGTGAAAAAGCAAACCTGGCCCTTGAAATTCCTGGCATGCCAGATTTTACGTGTCAGTTCTCCAAAACGGTGAACAAGAGGAGACTTGCTATTTTCATAGTTCTCCGGGATGAGAAAGAAATTTCTCAAAGGTGTCACTCTCATCAGTGATTGTATTGTGACATTCACAAAATCCGTCTCCTTGATGTTATTGAGACCAACCTGTAAAGTGCATGACGAGAGTATTTAAATATGGAGGCTAGTTCAAACATATCTAAATATTTCCATCTTGGTTCCCATCTATCAATATCAAGTATGATTTAAGTTTTGGTAGTGTATATTCTTTTTGTGGTTGTTTCATGTATATCGATGATTCAGGCTTAGTTGCCAGAACTAGCTAGAAACCTAAAGTAGCCAATAAAGTCTGGTCCATTAACAATTAGAAAATGACACTAGAGGATTTAACAAAAACTCAAACAGGGGTTAAACCATAAGTATCTCAGTCAGGTATTATTCGTGATAGAGCTTGTGATTTGCCTGTGCTCCTAAATCAGAAAGTCAAAACCATATCAAAACTAACATCAGCAAGATTTCTTTGCTGAAAACTGCTCAATTGGCATTTAGCAAAATTTTTACCATTCCAGGGAGATAATTGGATCCATCTAATGCCCTTGACCATTGCTTGTTCTGATCCAGATGTGCCACTTGTTCCCTCGTAAATCTGTGGAAACAAATAAAAATTTCAAATTACAAAAATTATGTTATAGGGGTGTTAATGTCTAAATTATGTTGAATATAGATCAAAGATTGTTGTGACAGACAAGAGATTCCTTCGAAATGTAATGCCTAATAGCCATTATTGTGTTTCCACCAGATTGGCAACGTCTTTAGTCCCCTGTCCGTACTCCATTTCACATGTTTCATGCTTGCTAGCACAAATTTAGGAATCAATGGCTGAACTGGGTATAATTGCATCATGTATTTTTTTTGTTTCATATCGGTCTGTTGCTACTCAAAAACATTTCAAACCAAGAAAAGCAATGCAGAACTGCACAATTGAAGGTTAAGTATGTGAAGTAGGTTCAGTTGATAGCAAAACATGAGTTTAATTAACATGAGACTTGCTGCGTGATGTAACAGTAATTGATTTGATGCCTCACTTGACTAATTCAAAACAAAATTCACCATAAAAGCAAAACAGCTCAGTTTGTAATGATTCAACATTGGTATACCAAACAATAAAAACCAGGTACCTTGGGTTTAAAACGTGTCTGATGTCATCCAAAGAGAAGTCATTAATTTCATAACCGTCAGGGAGGCAATAGACCTTCTCAGTTTGAAGGTTGATAAACACATGATGCCCCGCTTCGAGACTGTGTGTATAGGCATGAGACTTGAGACCTCTCCCTTGAAAATACTTCCCGCAAACCAAGCAGGCGTATACATTCAGATTTGATAACGAGATAGAGCAAAATTTCTCAAAATCAAAGTCCAAAACCTAGAAAACAAATAAACCAACAAATAAATCATCATTTCAAAACAATAGTAATATTTTTTTTCTGCTTTGTCTTTTTAGTCCATAAGCCCAACAGATCTTCTAATTTGCTTCATTGCTAACCAAACTGTACTTTCCGGAACCAATGTACAATCAATATAATTTTATAATTAAACATGATGCAAATCATAAAGAGGTGGTCTCGGAAAGATTAGAAGAAACTCTAACCTGGCGATTGACAGTGTCGAGGTATGGGCAATCCCTTCTAACCTCCACGTGGCGGTGCCCTCTAGCCAGCACCTGTCGGTCCTCTTCCTCGTCGTCATTTTCCTCTCCATTCACTTCGTTTACTTCACCTCCATTAGATTTCTCGAGATCCTCTCCTCGCTTCGTCTCCTCTTGCTCGATGTGTTCGCTAAGCTGTAGCGGCGTGCCACCATTTTCGTCGGACAGTCGCTGACGCTTGGGGTTTGCTAAGGAAGCTGGAGCTTCGTCGGATTCGGATTGCCTTCTCTTTCTCGATTCTTCCATTGAGAAAAGAGAAACCCTAGCTAGGTGAAGGTTCTGGCGAAGGCGGGACTGCGGGAGGAGGAAGGCCGAAGGAACCAAATTCTCTGCTGTCGTAAATGACAGTAGAGGTCTACTGCCCCTCTCAATTTTATTAAAATTTTAAAATTAAAAAATTTAAATATTAAATCCAAACTGTTGATCTTGTTCAATTTTAGGAGCGATGCGTTTTCATATAAGTTTTATAAATTTTGGAGTTGATTTGACACTAGATCAAATGGTCAATAAATGAACGAATCTGGTTAACTATCACTAATTAATTCTAATACGTTCATAATTTGGTCACTTAATCGAGTATCAAATCGATTTCAAATTTTATAAAACTTATATGAAAATGCATCGCTCGTAAAATTGAACAACATCAACGGTTTAGATTCAACATTTAAATTTTAAAATTTTAAAAAAATTGAGAGGGCAGTAGATCTCTACTGTCATTACGACAGTAGAGGATTTGGTTCCAAGGCGGAACGGTGAAGCTCGGATGGGAAATTTTAACGAATTTATTATCTGTTGACTGAGGAGTTTCATGTATTTATTTATGAGAATGTGTTTAAGCTTTTTGATGAATTAACTTAACAAAAATATGTACGTATTTGGTTTAGGTATAAGTTTTTTTATTGGGAATTTTTTACGGATAAAAGGAAGAATAATTTTGGCTAATGAAAATTTATAATCAAAATAAAAAATATATTTGTATTTGATTTTCAAATCAAGTCAAATGGAGTAAATTTATTATTAAGAAGTACTGAAGTAGTATTTTAATGGCTAGTCTCTAATTGACTGATATGTGATAAATTTTTATATGAAAATTGCTAAACAAATGACTAAAAAAAAAGGACCGAGCAAATATACAAGGATGTAATTAGAGCCTTTGATATATGTCTCTTCTTACTTAAGGATGTACTGGATGTGTCTATGATATTATAACTTTATAAGCTAAGTCATTAAGATAAGAGGTATACAATAATTATATTATTTGTGTTTCTCTATATGAAGTTTATGTGATTTATCACATTATTTTTTATTATACAAATCAGTAATATTTCAAAGAAATTTTTATTTCTGTTTAAATTTAATTAGTAAAGGTAAGCTACTTCAGTAAGAATTATTTTATTTTTATAAAGTATTTTATTAATAATTTTTTTAAAACAAAGTTCAAAAACACATAGTACAATTTTAATTTTAGGACCAAAAAGTATCAATCATATCTACCATTGCATTTTTCTTTTTCTTTTTTTTTTAAAAAAATCCGAATAGAAAAAACAATTCTAATTCTCTAGGGTGTGTTTGGATGCGGATGCACAAGAATAAGGATTCGGATAAGAATAAACTCCAAATTTCTTATTCTTGTGCAACCCAAACAACCATGGAATAAGAAATTTGGACTTTTATCTATATTCTAACAAAATTATAGTATTAGAATAAAAAATTTGAACAAGCACACATTTCGAAATCCTAATTATTATTCCTTATTCAATCCCTCATCCAAACACACCCCTTAATATAAACTTCGTAATTCAAAGACATTCACGAGTAGCGAATCCGGAGACAATAATTGCACAAATTAAATGCGATGTCAGGTACTAGATCTGATTTGTGTTAAACAAAACGACATCAATACTTATGATAGATTTTTTTTTCCCCTTGTTATTTATTTATTTATTTTTTTCGCCGGCATTAGTTTGTAGAAATTCTCTTTCATTTCAATTTCCCTAAATTATTTTATTTTATTTTTTTTAAATAAAATCACTAATGTTTGCCTTTTTTTTTCATGAACTGCCCTTGGGCTTAACATCAATAAAATAGAGTACTTATTAACAATAACAACATAACGAACCTTTAGAAAAGTAAAAATAAAAATAAAAATAAAAATTAGCAGCAGCACTTCACCAATCATGCTTCGTTCCGTCGTTCGCCCTTCGCCGAACCTTCCCAAGTCACGGACTCGCAACTCATGAGAAACCGCTCTCCATTGGGCCATGCCATAATTGTCCGTACTAAGGCACCTACTTCGTTCAATTCAACTCTCTTCATTCATTCACAAATCACAAACTGGAATTCCTTCCGACAAGGGGCATATAACAAATTAACAACTCGTTACCTATCCCAACTAAAATTTAACCACCACTCTCCCACTCTCACCTCTAATTGCTTTAAACCCCATCCCTCCATTATTGACTCTTCCTTCCTTCGGCGCAGCTAGTTCCTCTTCGTTCAGCCATGGCTGACGATCCTTACTCTGATTTCTCTGGTTCCAAGAAGAAAGCCTCTGAAGAGGCCGAGAAGAGGTAACTCCACCTCCGCGCTCTTTCTTTTTCGATCGTGTTCCTGATTTTTGGTTTAAATTGACTGATTGCTCGCATTTTTGTCTGAGTTAAGGAGGAAGAAGCTTAAACCTGGGAGTTTGATGAAGGCCGTTGTTCGATCTGGAGATGGAGATGCTACACCTTGTGACGGAGATCAGGTTTGATTTCGGTTTTACCCATCCTGGTTTCAAATTTGGACCCCAATTTATATTGGAATTAGTCAAATTAGAAACGCTAGAAGAGTTGACTTGATGAGATGTGAGTTTGTTTTAGTTTGTTCTGCTGAGGACTAGTAGAATTATTCTTTTTTTGGTTGGTTTAAGAAATTTTTGGGAAATAACGCAGGATACTGTTATGGGTACCTTATATTATGTGAGGAAGTTGTTTGCCCTAAGAGCATTTGTTCTACAGTGGTTTTGTGTGGATGACAAGAAACTAGCCTCTGCAATTTGGTAGGATAGATAAGGTGGGGCATAAATTTTACAGTCTCCTCCTAGGACCTTATGTCAGCTGTTTGTGGATGATGTCAGCCTTGATAATGAATTTTTCCTATTTGGTCGACAAAGCCTTGCAGGCTGCTGAACTAACCATTCTTCGCCTTATACCTATTCAGTGATCTCAACAAGGACTTTCCCTACTGCCAGTCTTTTATGGACCGGCTGGTACTTTTGTGTTCCCCAGGGCCCCTGGACCTACAAACTGTAAAACTTTTTTTGTGGGATTATGTTGATTGTGTAACTGGTGCAGGTTATCTTTCATTATACTACAAGAACAGAAGAGGGAGCTGTTGTCTACTCTACCAGAACTGAATTTGGAGGTAATCATATCACTTAACAATGTGTTCTTTTTTCATACTGAATATTTTTCAAAAGTATACTAGGCATGTCAAGCTATTTTTACCCCGTATATCCTATTTGCTGTCTCGGATTGTACCGTCCTTTGTAAGTAATGGTATTAATTTGGGACTGTACAACTTAAGAATAAGCAAATCATTTATGTTTTATTTTTTTATTAGTCCTGGTTCTGTTCTGTTTCAATACTGTTACAGACGGCCTGTGATGAAAAAGTGGCTGGTAAATAAGTCCATTCACTTAATTTGGTGTTTATCTTTCTCCCTGCTGTAAATCTCTAGCAAATTATGATTTACTAAAGCTGATTGTTTCTCGCACTTTATAAAATCAGGGAAAGGAAATCCTCAAAGACTTGTGTTAGGAAAGAGCAAGATGATCCTTGGTTTTGCTGAAGCATTTCCCACTATGTTAAAGGGTGAAATATCTATAGTATGCACATATTCTCAATTATAAAACCTCTTGCAATCTAGTTTTTTTTATTGAATATTCTGTTTGTTTATGTACTTTACATTCATAGATCATTTATTTCAGACTAGTAATATGCCTGTCCATGGCTACATTGGCCAAATTCTTTAATGATGAATTTGTGATGGCCTGATGGGCTTTAGGCCGGATAATTTATCTTATTCCCATCAAATGCTATTCAGTTGAGAACACGCTAAAATAATATTACATATCAGAATCTCCTAGTGCAATTATGAGTAGTGTTAGATCGTATTATTGTTTGGTGGTTTCAGTTCAAGATGAAGCCTGAAATACACTACGCAGAAGAAGATTGCCCTGTTGAAGCTCCAGATGGCTTCCCAAAAGATGTCGAGCTTAATTTTGAAATTGAGTTGTTGGCCTTCTCTAAAGCCAAGGCATGTGAAATATTTGCAGTCTTCTTTCAGTACAAAATAGTGAAAATAAAAATTAGGCCTGAACTCTCTGAAGGGATCTTAATTGCTTTTTGTTTTGTCGTTACATATTATACTTCCAGGTTATAAGAGAGGATTTTGGAGTAGTGAAGACGGTAAGTTCATAAATCTTTTTGAAAAATTATTCAGTAAAATTTTTCATTTAATATCTGCAATACACCTTTAGGTGTACTGTCTGAAATGGTTCTTTTCCCTTGTTTCATTTGATGGAGAACAGATTGTTACAGAAGGACAAGGATGGGAGTCTCCTAGAACACCTTATGAAGTGACGGCACGGTAATTTGCCACCCGTTATTTATTTATTTTTTTGGTTTTTATTCCTAATATAAGAATCGTTAATGATGCTTTTGACATCAGAAAATGAAGTAGTACGATTTTGAATTGAACCATTCATTTCCATATCTGACGCTTTCTTCTTAAGTCCCATTCAACATATCAGTAGCTATTTCTTTCTTCTTTGAAAGAGGACAAACGCTCAATCCTCTTCTTATAATGCTAGTGACATTTATCTGTTAATACCAGCCAATTGCTCGTGTAGTTGACACTTGACAGCATAAAGTTCATATTTTATTGTACAAATCTTTACTTTGTAATTTAATTTGGCTTCCCTTATCTCTTATTGGATTTAAGAGTTCATGCGAGCACAGTGGATGGAAAAGTAATTTTGCCATCTAAGGAAGAACCTTATTTCTTCACTCTTGGTAATTCTGAGGTTAGACATTCTGCATTTTTTTTTTTTAACTTGGTACATCTATTGCCCTCAACATAAGTGGAAATTCATGGCTTTCTTTCTATATGCCCTTTTGTTGTACTTTAGGTCCCTGAAGGACTTGAAATTGGCATTGGTAGCATGGCAAAGAGCGAGAAGGCAAAAATTTATGTTACTAGGGATTATTTATCAAAATCAACTCTGATGCCATCCACGGAGGGCCTCGGAGAGGTTGTCTTTGAGGTTGAACTCGTTCATTTTATCCAGGTACAAATCCTTCTTCTTCTTATTATTTTTTACCATATTTTAGTCTGAGGAAATGCATCTAAACAATAGAAATAAGTTGAAAACACTGAGGGATTTGCTTGTCTTGACAATTATTTTGAACAGGTGAGAGACATGCTGGGGGATGGTCGCCTTATCAAGCGACGTATAGTCGATGGAAGAGGTGTTAACTATTTTGCATATGCTTTATATACATTGTTGTAACACACCATCTCATATTTAGTAAGTCAATTTGCTCTTGATTGGTTTAACTGACATGCCATCGTAGGTGAATTTCCAATGGACTGCCCACTCCATGACAGCTTGTTAAGGGTGCATTATAAGGGTATGCTATTAAATGAAGAAAAGACTGTGTTTTATGATACAAGAATTGACAACAATGGTGAGCCTTTAGAGTTTTCTTCCGGAGAAGGCCTTGTGAGTCCTTTTACATCCATCTTGTCTTGCCTCTGTATCTGTTCTTTTCTTCTTTTCATCCTGGTTTTCTACGTTTGTTCTTCTTTTCTCAGTGCTATTGTGCATGTTTGCGCATTGACAGGTGCCTGAAGGTCTAGAAATGGCTGTTCGACTAATGCTTCCTGGTGAAGTATGTTCCGTCACTTGCCCTCCAGATTATGCATATGACAAATTTACACCCAGGTTTCATCTTTTTCATTGTCTTGATTTGATTTTCTCCATGTATTGGAAAGGACATTAACTGAATTAAGGGTGTGTCAGCACAGACCAGCAAAAGTTCCAGAAGGCGCTCGTGTTCAATGGGAGATTGAGCTTATTGACTTTAAGAAGCCCAAAGTATGTATGCCTATTAATTTTTTTAACCTTTGTAAAAGAAAATGTATGTATGTAGTTTTTAATTGCTGGTATAAATTTTGCTTTGCCAGTAAATACTTATCCAATAACAACTACAGGATTGGACAGGCTTAACTTTTGAGGAGATCATGGAAGAGGCTGATAAAATAAAGAATACAGTAAACAAATTACTATTTTCATTAATTTTTTTTAACAATCACCAATTTTTCTTTAATTTGTTTGTTTATTTGGTTTACTTTTGTATTCTTTTACAAGTGAATGTTCTGATGCTAGCTTATGAAAGCATTAGTAGTTTTCATGATAAGATATTGATTGTGAACTGTGTTTTCTTTTCTTTCAGGGAAACAGACTGTTCAAAGAGGGAAAATTTGAACTTTCCAAGGCCAAGTATGAAAAGGCATGTTTCTTCTTGTACTTCTACCAACATTATCTGTTATTAGTCATTTATTTCAGCCTATTAGTACTTGAGCAACGTAGGCAAATAGATATAGGTGTAGGGAAATGAAATTGGAGCTTCCCTTTTGTTTTTCATTCTTTTTATTCTCCTATTGCTTTTACCAGAAATAAGCTTTAGTTATACCATTCATCTCATTTTTGTTATATTTCTTTTGTATAGGTTCTTCGGGAGTATAACCATGTTAATCCACCAGATGACGAGGCAGGAAAAATCTTTGTGAATTCAAGAGTAAGGCAACTCTTACCTAATTTGGGATTTGATTATACATGAATATAGATAAATAGAAGATTTCCAGAATTAATTTTCTTACCTGTTTGAATATTAGAATTTGTTGCATCTGAATGTGGCTGCATGCTATCAGAAATTGGGGGAGTGTAGGAAGTCGATTGAGTCATGCAACAAGGTTTTTTCTATAATTAAGTATCTTAGTTATGTTTTATTTCATCAGATACTTTTGTATTTCAGTGATAAAAAAAATGTGGAAGTACGTTACAGGTTTTAGATGGGAATCCAGTCCATGTAAAAGCATTGTACAGGAGAGGCATGGCCCATATGCAAGCTGGTGATTTTGAAGAAGCAAAACAAGATTTTGAGGCGGTCGGTTTGAACATGATCCTCTTTTTTTTTCAATTCTTTGTCCTACATATTGAATTTCTTTCACAAAATTCAATCTAATAATTGGTACATCATTTGATGTCCTTCCAGATGATCAAAGCTGACAAGTCTGCTGAGTCCGATGCAACAGCTGCTCTTGCTAAGCTCAAACAGAAGGAACAGGTTAGATTAATATCATTTTGTATCTATTCAATTGACAGTTTGATGGGCATGGCATAGTTGTGTCAGTTTATTTAAATTAAATTAACTGCTACTAACAAATATCCTGATATAATTGATGAGAACAGGAAACAGAGAAAAAGGCGAGGAAGCAGTTCAAAGGGCTTTTTGACAAGAAACCAGGCGAAATCTCTGAGGTTGTGTTGGATTCGCCAAGTGATAAAAAACTTGAAGAAAAGGAACAAATAGAATCTGAAAATTTGAAAGATGCTACCACCACAAACCCTAGCACGGAGAGGGATGCTGAGTTTGCTTTTGAAGGCGAGACGGCTGGATTTTTCAGCCGACTCTTTCCTTCTGCCAGGAGAGTATTCTCCAATCTTGGCCTAAATAGGTGTTCCGTTCTCTAAAGTTGAATAAAAATATAGCTCTTTACTTGTGTACGGACAAGATTTTTTTGTAGTTACGAGAACATGACTATCATACCAGCGACAAATCTACCAAGTAATATTTTTTAACATACAAACTCTTTTCAGAAGTTTATGATCGTGTTAAATTCATTTTGGCATTGATTAAAACCAAATATCATGAGCCATTTGAGAAGTTTATGATTGTATTTAACTTAATTCATTTTGGCATTAATTAACTCCATATATCGTTGGTCCACTTAGAACGAGAATTACTTACGACAATCAGATTTCCGTACAATCGAGCAATCAAGCCTGCGCGCTCCTCTATCTGCCTACCCTTCCCCCTCCTTTCCCCTTTGTCCGCACCACCTCTCCCCTCACCTTACACACGCCTCCCTCCTACCTCTGAATTGGATGAATAATGAAGGGGAAGGACACGCGCCTCCCTCCTACCTCTTTTGATTTGGATGAATAATGAAGGGGACGATAAAAAATTTTTATTTTTTTGTCAGTCTCATATTTGTAATTTTCCTTTCCCTTCATTCTCCACTGATTTGGAGGAGATCAAATTTGCACATAAAAGAAAATTCTGGAAGAAACCTTTCCTGTCGCGAAAAAATTTCCTTCTATCCAAACACGAAAAAATTTAAAATTTCACCTCCAATCTCATTCCTCACTCTCTTTACCCTGAAGCAAACATAGTGTAAGAGTTGATTCGAGACCTTCAATTCGGTTTACATATTAAATTTTTATACCACCAAATTTTATATTTTAACATTTTGTATTATTTTTTGCGGCCCTTTAATTTGATTAAAAATTTTAGAGCAACAATAAAAATATTATGTTTATAATCGAAGAAATTATAAAAGGAAGCTTTAGGCTCTGCTCCACAGAGGGGGGATCAGAGAAAAGGGAAGGAAGAGTAGCCTCTGTACCGTGCTCCAAGCGATGTCTATGGGTGACACGAAGGAAATGGAAGGGAACGAAAGATTTCTAGAAAGTGGTTTGAGAAGAGGATGAGTAAACTCTAAAATCGGGGTGTACTTGAGTTGCCTCAGCAATTAAATTTCTATGACAATAATACCCTTATGGTTTGAGCCGCTTACATCATACCCCACTATACTCATCTCTATTCTTTATTGAAAATTAAAGGACTAAATTGTCATTCTCTATACAAGCAATAAGTTAACCAACAGTAACTTTTGAGATTGGAGCACGGTAACTTCATTCTTCTAAACTTCCTTTGCCTTCTTTTCTTTTCCGTTTCTTTCTTAGGAATCCTGGAGCAAAGTCTTAAAGTATAAAAATTTGTATTTAAAAAAATGATATGTAAATGAAATTAAGAAATCTTAATAAACGATTTAAAATGTATGTATTAAAATTTAAATTTACTGTACTGGACTATCATCAGTCTATGTAAAGTAGCGTAATTTCACTCATCACTCATCAGTATAGTACATTAATCGGATTGTTTTTGTTTTAGAGATCGACCATTGACGGTTCAGATAGAAAGAAAAGGAAAAAGACGACGCAATCTGGATCGGAATAACAACAGATACAAATGGTCACTTACAAGCGGGACCCGATACAAACCACTCTCTTGCAGAAGAGATTATTGTTCCGTGAACCCGGTGCAAGTCACCATACCAGCAGAGAAACTTCGACCTCGTTAGTCTAACCAATTGAACAGGGAGAGTATCCTTTGCCAACCAATTGAATTGAACTGCGCTCTCTCTTTTTCTCAAAGATCTCAATCTCTGCTCAAATATCTCTCTTACTTCGCAACTAATGGTAGATCTGCTGTGAAATCGATCCAGCAAACAGGATTAAGTAGAGATGGAATGGACGAGGGTGCAGCATCTGGATATGTGCCACGTGGCCCGCGGGCAGAAGTCGCAGCAGCCTCACTACGCCATGCTCAAGTCATCTCAGGTCGTCGTGGCAGTCGCCGTTGGAGCCCACGTCATCGGTAGCGAGATCGTTTAATTATTAACCAATGTATAATCAAATCTTTTTTAATAAATAAGATATCAATTATATTTTTGACAGTATAAAAAGTTTAAATGTAGATTATTGTGATAAAATAACTTACAATGAATCCAGAAACGATTGAAATTCTCACATACTTAGAATATTCATTATATTCATTTTATATGCATAAATACTATATAAAAAATTCAATCTTTTTGAATAAGTAAGATCTGAATCATATTCTAGACAGTATAAAGAGTTTAAATATATATTATTGCGATTAAATAACTTAGAATTAATGCAGAAACGATTGAAATGCTCAGATGATACTCAGAATATGCATTATGTGCACTTTAATTTATATGCGTAATTACTATTATAATCTAATCTTTTTGAATAAATAAAATATGAATCATATTCAAGATAGTATAAAGAGTTTAAATGTAGATTCTTGTGATGAAACGACATAGAATGAATGCAAAAACGATTAAAATACTCAGATGATACTCAGAATATGCATTATGTGCACTTTAATTTATATCCGTAATTACTATATATAATCCAATCTTTTTTAAATAAATAAGATATGAATCATATTCGAGATAGTATAAAGAGTTTAAATGTAGATTATTGTGATGAAATGACGTAGAATGAATGCAGAAACGATTGAAATGCTCAAATGATACTCAAAATTGCATTATTTGCTCTTTATATATGTAATTACTATATATAATCCAATCTTTTTGAATAAATAAGATGTGAATCATATTCTAAATAGTATAATGAGTTTAAATTTATATTATTGTGATGAAATGACTTACAATGAATGCAGAAACGATTCAAATGCTAAAATGAAACTAAGAATTGCATTATTTGCACTTTATATGCGTAATTACTGTCTATAATCTAATTTTTTTTAATAAATAAGATGTGAATCATATTTCAGAAAGTATAAAGAGTGTAAAAGTAGATTATTGTGATGCAATGACTTAGAATGAATACAGAAACAATTGAAATGAACAAATAATAATCAGAATTGCATTATTTGCACTTTATATACGTAATTACTATGTATAATCCAATCTTTTTGAATAAACAAGATGTTAATCATATTATAGACAGTATAAAGAGTTTAAATATAGACTATTGCGATGAAATGATGTAAAATAATTGCAGAAACGATTGAAATGCTCAAATGATACTCAGAATTGCATTATTTGCATTTTATATGCGTAATTACTATGTATATTGTAATTTTCATAAATAAACAGGATATGAATCATATTATAGATAGTATAAAGAGTTTAAATGTAGATTATTGTGATAAAATTACATTGAATAAATACAGAAACGATTGAAATGGTCAAATGATACTCAGAATTGCATTATTTGCACTTTATATACGTAATTACTATGTATAATCAGATCTTTTTGAATAAATAAGATGTGAATCATATTCTAGATAGTATAAGAGTTTAAATGTAGATTATCATAATGAAATGACTTAGAATGAATGCAGAAACGATTGAAATACTCAAATAATGCTCAGAATTGCATTATTTGCTATTTATATGCGTAATTACTATGTATAATCCAATATTTTTGAATGAATAAGATATGAATAATATTCTACACAGTATAATGAATTCAAATGTTGATTATTGTGATGAAATGACTTAAAATGAATGCAGAAACGATTGAAATGCTCAATATATACTCAGAATTGCATTATTTGGCCACTATATGCGTAATTACTTTGAATAATCCAATTTTTTTTTGAAAAAAATAAGATTTGAATCATATTCTAGACAGTGTAATGAGTTTAAATGTAGATTATTGTGAAGAAATGACGTAGAATGAATGCAGAAACGATTGAAATGCTAAAATGATACTCAGAATTGCATTATTTGCACTTTATATACGTAATTACTATGTATAATCCAATCTTTTTGAATAAATAAGATGTGAATCATACTCTAGACAGTATAATGAGTTTAACTGTAGATTATTATGATAAAATGACTTAGAATGAATGCAGAAACGATTGAAATGCTCAAATGATACTCAGAATTGCATTATTTGCTATTTATATGCGTAATTACTATGTATAATGCAATCTTTTTGAATGAATAAGATATGAATAATATTCTACACATTATAATGAATTTAAATGTTGATTATTGTGATGAAATGACTTAGAATGGATGCAGAAACGATTGAAATGCACAAATAATACTCAGAATTGTTTTATTTGCTATTTATATGCGTAATTTCTATGTATAATCCGATATTTCAGAATAAATATGGTATGAATTATATTCTACACAGTATGAAGAGTTTAAATGTAGATTATTGTGATAAAATGACTAAGAACGAATGCAGAAACGATTAAAATGCACAAATTATTCTCAGAATTGCATTATTTGCACTTTATATACATAATTACTATGTGTAATCCAATATTTTTGAATAAATAAGATATTCATGACAGTATAATAAGTTTAAATATTGATTGTTATAATGAAATGACTTAGAATGAATGCAGAAACGATTAAAATGCTTAGATGATACTCAGAATTGAATTATTTGCATTTTATATGTGTAATTAATATATATAATCCAATCTTTTTGAAAAAATAAGTTGTGAATCATATTCTAGACAGTATAAAGAGTTTAAATGTAGATTATTGTTATGAAATGATGTATATTGAAAGCAGAAAAGATTGAAATGCTCAAATGATACTCAGAATTGCATTATTCACTTTTTATATGCATAATTACTATGTATAATCCAATCTTTTTGGATAAATAAGATATGAATCTTATTCTAGACAGAATAATGAGTTTAAATGTTGATTATTGTGATGAAATGACTTAGAATGAATGCAGAAACGATTGAAATGCTCAAATGATACTCTGAATTGGATTATTTGAACTTTGTATGCGTAATTAATATGCATAATCTAATCTTTTTGAATAAATAAGATGTGAATCATATTTTCGAAAGTATTAAGTAAACTAATGTAAGATTATTGTGATGAAATGACTAAGAATTAATGCAGAAACGATTAAAATGCTCAAATAATAATCAGAAATGCATTATTTGACTTTTATGTACGTAATTACTATGTATAATCCAATCTTTTTTAACAAATAAGATGTGAATCATATTCTAGACAGTATAAAGAGTTTAAATATAGATTATTGTGAAGAAATGACTTAGAGTGAATGCAGAAACGATTGAAATGTTTAAATGATACTCAGAATTGCATTATTTGCACTTTATATACGTAATTACTATGTATAATCCAATCTTTATGTATAAATAATATGTGAACCATATTATAGACAGTATAATGAGTTTAAATCTAGATTATTGTCATAAAATGACTTAAAATGAATCCAGAAACGATTGAAATGATCAATTAATACTCAGAATTGCTTTATTTGCTATTTATATGCATAATTACTATGTATAATGTAATCTTTTTGAATAAATAAGACTTGAATCATATCTAAACAATATAAACAGTTTAAATGTAGATTATTGTGATGAAATGACGTAGAATTAATGCAGAAATAATTGAAATACTCAAATGATACACAGAATTGCATTATTTGCACTTTATATGTGTAATTACTATGTATAAAGTAATTTTCTTGAATAAACATGATATGAATCATATTCTAGACAGTATAAAGATTTTAAATGTAGATTGTTGTGATGAAATGACTTAGAATGAATGCATAAACAATTGAAATGTTCAAATGATACTCAGAATTGCATTATTAGCACTTTATATGGGTAATTACTATGTATAATGTAATTTTCATGAATAAACATGATATGAATCATATTATAAACATTATAAAGAGTTTAAATTTAGATTATTGTGATGAAATGACTTAGAATGATGCAGAAACGATTGAAATATTCAAATGATACACACAATTGCATTATTTACAATTTATATACGTAATTACTATGTATAGTCCAATATTTTTGAATAAATAAGATGTGAATCTATTTTTAAATAGTATAATGTGCTTAAATGTAGATTATTGTGATGCAATGACTTAGAATGAAAGCAGAAACGATTCAAATGCTCAAATGAAACTCAAAATTGCATTATTTGCACTTTATATGCGTAATTACTATCTTATAATCCAATCTTTTTGAATAAATAAGATTTGAATCATATTTTAAACAAACAGAAGTGTGTAAATGTAGATTATTGTGATGAAATGACTAAGAATGAATGCAGAAACGATTAAGATGCTCAAATAATAATCAGAATTGCATTATTTGCACTTTATATGCGTAATTACTATGTATAATGTAATTTCCATGAATATACAAGATATTAATCAAATTATAGACAGTATAAAGAGTTTAAATATAGATTATTGTGTTGAAATTAATTAAAATGAATGCAGAAACGATTGAAATGTGGAAATGATACTCAGAATTGCATCATTTGCAATTTTTATACGTAATTACTATGTATAATCCAATATTTTTTAATAAATAAGATATGAATAATATTCTACATAGTATAATGAGTTTAAATGTTGATTATTGTTATGAAATGACTTAGAATGAATGCAGAAACGATTGAAATGCTCAAATGATACTCAGAATTGCATTATATGCACTTTATATGCATAATCACTATGTATAATCCAATTTTTTTGAATAAATAAGATGTGAATCATATTCTAGACAGTGTAATGAGTTTAAATATAGATTATTGTGATGTAATGACGTACAATGAATGCAGAAACGTTTGAAATGCTCAAATGATACTCAGAATTGCATTATTTGCACTTTATATGCATAATTACTTTGTATAATCCAATCTTTTTTAATAAATAAGATGTGAATAATATTCCAAATAGTATAATGTGTTTAAATGTAGATTATTGTGATGAAATGACTTATAATGAATGCAGAAACGATTCAAATGCTCAAATGAAACTCAGAATTGTATTATTTACACTTTATATAAGTAATTACTATGTATAATCCAATCTTTTTGAATAAATAAGATGTGAACCATATTCTAGTCAGTATAAAGAGTTTAAATGTAGATTATTGTGATGAAATGACGTAGAATGAATGCAGATACGATTGAAATGCTCAAATGATACTCAGAATTGAATTATTTGCACTTTTTATGTGTAATTACTATGTATAATGTAATTATCATGAATAAACAGGATATGAATCATATTATAGACAGCATAAATAGTTTAAATGTAGATTATTGTAACGAAATGACTTAGAATGAATGCAGAAACGATTGAAAATGTTCAAATGATAATCAGAATTGCATTATTTTCAATTTATATGCGTAATTACTATTTATAATCCAATATTATTGAATAAATAAGATGTGAATCATAATCTAGACAGTATAAATAGTTTAAATTTTGATTTTTGTGATGAAATGACGTAAGTTGAATGCACAAACGATTGAAATTCTCAAATGATACTCAGAATTGCATTATTTGCAATTTATATGCGTAATTACTATGTATAATGTAATTTTCATGAATAAACAAGATATGAATCATATTATAGATGATATAAAGAGTTTAAATGAAGATTATTGTGATGAAATTACTTAAAACGAATGCAGAAATGAATGAAATGTTCAAATGATACTCAGAATTGCATTATTTGTACTTTATATATTTAATTACTATGTATAATCCAATATTTTTTAATAAATAAGATGTGAATCATACTATATACAGTATAAAGAGTTTAAATGCAGATTATTGTGATGAAATGAGGTATAATGAATGCAGAAACGATTGAAATGTTCAAATGATACTCAGAATTGCATTATTTGCACTTTATATGTGTAATGACTACATATAATCCAATATTTTTGATTGAATAAGATATGAATAATATTCTACGCAGTATAATGAGTGTAAATGTTGATTATTGTGATGAAATGACTTAGAATGAATACAGAAATGATTGAAATATTCAAATGATACTCAGAATTGTATTATTTGCACTTTATATGCGTAATTACTATGTATAATCCAATATTTTTTAATAAATAAGATGTGAATCATATTCTAGACAGTATAAAGAGTTTAAATAGAGATTATTGTGATGAACTGACTTAGAATGAATGCACAAACGATTGAAATGCTCCAATGATACTCAGAATTGCATTATTTGCACTTTATATGCGTAATTACTATGTATAATGTAATCTTCATGAATATACATGATATTAATCATATTATAAACAGTATAAAGAGTTGAAATGTAGATTATTGTCATGAAATTACTTAAAATGAATGCCGAAACGATTGAAATGTCGAAAAGATACTCAAAATTGCATTATTTGCAATTTATATACGTAATTACTATGTATAATCCAATCTCGTGGAATAAATAAGAGGTGAATCATATTTTAGACAGTGTAATGAGTTTAAATATAGATTATTATGGTGAAATGACGTAGAATGAATGCAGAAAATATTGAAATGCTGAAATGATCCTCAGAATTGCATTAGTAGCTCTTTATATGTGTAATTACTATGTATTATCCAATCTTTTTGAATAAATAAGATGTTAAAAATATTCTAAATAGTATAATGAGATTAAAGGCATAATATTGTGATGAAATGACTCAAAATGAATGCAGAAACCATTCAAATGCTCAAATGAAACTCAGACTTGCATTATTTGCATTTTATATGCGTAATTACTATGTATAATCTAATCAGTTTGAATAAATAAGATGTGAATCATAATCTAGAAAGTATAAAGAGTTTAAATGTAGATTATTGTCAGGAAATGACTAAGAATGAATGCAGAAACGATTGAAATGCTCAAATAATAATAATAATTGCTTAATTTGCACATTATATACGTAATAACTATATATAATCTAATCTTTTCGAATAAATAAGGTATGAATCATATTATACACAGTATAAAGAGCTTAAGTCTAGATTATTGTGATGAAATTACTGAAAATGAATGCAGAAACGATTGAAATATTCAAATGATACTCAGAATTGCATTATTTGCACATTATAAACGTCATTACTATTTATAATCAAATTTTTTTGAATAAATAAGATGTGACTTATATTCTAGACAGTATAAAGAGTTTAAATGTAGATTTTTGTGATGAAATGATGTAGAATAAATGCAGATACGATTGAAATGCTCAAATGATACTCAGAATTGCATTATTTGCACTTTATATGCGTAATTACTATGTATAATGTAATTTTCATGAATAAACAGTATATGAATCATATTATAGACATTAGAAAGTGTTTAAATGTAGATTATTGTAATCAAAGGACATAAAATGAATGCAGAAACAATTGAAATGTTCAAATGATACTCAGAATTGCATTATTTGCACTTTATATACGTAATTACTATGTATAATCCAATATTTTTGAATAAATAAGATGTGAATCATAATATAGACAGTATAAAGAGTTTAAATGTAGATTATTTTGATGAAATGACGTAGAATGAATGCAGATACGATTGAAATTCTCAAATTATACTCAGAATTGCATTATTTTCACTTTATATGCGTAATTACTATGTATAATGTAATTTTCATGTATAAACGGGATATGAATCATATTATAGACAATATAAAGAGTTTAAATGTTGATTATTGTGATGAAATGACTTAAAATGATTGCAGAAACGATTGAAATGTTCAAATGATACTCAGAATTGCATTATTTGCACTTTATATGTTTAATTACTATGTATAATCCAATATTTTTGAACAAATAAGATGTGAATCATAATCTAGACAGTATAAAGAGTTTAAATGTAGATTATTGTGATGAAATGACGTAGAATAAATGCACAAACGATTGAAATGTTCAAATGATACTCAGAATTGCATTATTTGCTCTTTATATGCGTAATTACTGTGTATAATGTAATTTTCATGAATAAACAGGATATGAATCATATTATAGACAGTATAAAGAGTTTAAATGTAGATTATTGTGATGAAATGACTTAAAATGAATGCAGAAACGATTGAAAGGTTCAAATGATATCCAGAATTGCATTACTTGCACTTTATATAGGTAATTACTATGTATCTAATATTTTTTAATAAATAAGATATGAATCATATTTTAGACAGTATATTGTGTTTAAATTTAGATTATTTTGATGAAATTACTTAGAATGAATGTAGAAATGATTGAAATGCTCAAATAATACTCAGAATTGTTTTATTTGCAATATATATGCTTAATTACTATGTATAATCCATTATTTTTTATTGAATGAGATATGAATAATATTCTCCACACTATAATGAGTTTAAATGTCCATTATTGTGAAGAAATGACTTAGAATGAATGCAGAAACAATTAAAATGCTCAAATGATACTCAGAATTGCATTATTTGGACTTTATATGCATAATCACTATGTATAATCCAATTTTTTTGAACAAATAAAATGTGAATCATATTCTGGACAGTGTAATTAGTTTAAAAATAAATTATTGTGATCAAATGACGTACAATGAATGCAGAAACGATTGAAATGCTCAAATGATACTCAGAATTGCATTATTTGCACTTTATATGTGTAATTACTATGCATAATCCCATCCTTTTGAATAAATAAGACGTGAGTCATATTCTAGACAGTATACAGATTTTAAATATATATTATTGTGATGAATTGACGTAGAATGAATGCAGATACGATAGAAATGCTCAAATGATACTCAGAATTGTTTTATTTGCACTTTATATGCGTAATTACTATGTATAATGTAATTATCATGAATAAACAAGATACAAATCATATTATAGACAGTATAAAGACTTTAAATATAGATTATTGTGATGAAATGACTTAGAATGAATACAGAAACGATTGAAATGTTCAAATGATACTCAGAATTGTATTATTTGCAGTTTATATGCGTAATTACTATGCATAATCTAATCTTATTCAATAAATAAGATGTGAATCATAATCTAGACAGTATAAAGAGTTGAAATGTAGATTATTGTGATGAAATGACGTAGAATGAATGCACAAACGATTGAAATACTCAAATGTACTCAGAATTGCATTATTTGGACTTTATATCCGTAATTATTATATATAACATAATTTTCATGAATATACACGATATTAATCATAATATAGACAGTATAAAGAGTTTAAATGTAGATTATTGTGATGAAATTACTTAAAATGAATGCAGAAACGGTTGAAATGTTGAAATGATACTCAGAATTGCATTATTTGCACTTTATATACGTAATTAATATGTATAATCCAATCTTTTGGAAGAAATAAGATGTGAATTATATTCTAGATAGTGTAATGAGTTTAAATGTAGATTATTATGGTGAAATGACGTAGAGTGAATGCAGAAAAGATTGAAATGCTGAAATGATACTCAGAATTCCATTAGTAGCTCTTTATATGTGTAATTACTATGTATTATCCAATCTTTTTGAATAAATAAGATCTGAATAATATTCTAAACAGTATAATGAGGTTAAAGGCATATTATTGTGATGAAATGACTTAAAATGAATGCAGAAACCATTCAAATGCTCAAATGAAACTCAGACTTGCATTATTTGCATTTTATATGCGTAATTATTTGTATAATCTAATCTTTTTGATTAAATAAGATGTGAATCATATTCTAGAAAGTATAAAGAGTTTCAATGTAGATTATTGTCATGAAATGACTAAAAATGAATGCAGAAACGATAATAATAATAATTGCTTTATTTGCACTTTATATACGTAATTACTTTATATAATCTAATCTTTTTGAATAAATAAGATGTGAATCATATTCTAGACAGTATAAAGAGTTCAAATATAGATTATTGTGATGAAATGATGTAGAATGAATGCACAAACGATTGAAATGCTCAAATGATACTCAGAATTGCATTATTTGCTCTTTATATGCGTAATTACTATGTATAATGTAATTTTCATGAATAAAATGGATATGAATCATATTATAGACATTAGAAAGAGTTTAAATGTGGATTATTGTGATGAAATGACTTAAAATGAATGCTGAAACGATTGAAATGTTCAAATGATACTCAGAATTGCATTATTTGTACTTTATATACGTAATTACTATGTATAATCCAATATTTTTGAATAAATAAGATGTCACTCATATATTAGACAGTACATTGAGTTTAAATGTAGATTATTGTGATGAAATGACGTAGAATGAATGTAGATACGATTGAAATGCTCAAATGATACTCAGAATTGTATTATTTGCAATTTGTATGCGTAATTCTTATGTATAATGTAATTTTCATGAATAAACAGCATATGAATCATATTATAGACATTAGAAAGAGTTTAAATGTAGATTATTGTGATGAAACGACTAAAAATGAATGCATAAACGATTGAAATGTTCAAATGATACTCAGAATTGCATTATTTGCACTTTATATACATAATTACTATGTATAATCCAATATTTTTGAAGAAATAAGATGTGAATCATAATCTAGACTGTATAAAGAGTTTAAATGTAGATTATTTTGAAGAAATGACGTAGAATGAATGCAGATAAGATTGAAATTCTCAAATGATACTCAGAATTGCATTATTTGCACTTTATATGCGTAATTACTATGTATAATATAATTTTCTTGTATAAATGGGATATGAATCATATTATAGACAGTATAAAGAGTTTAAATATAGATTATTGTGATGAAATGACTTAAAATGAATGCAGAAACGATTGAAATGTTCAAATGATACTCAGAATTGCATTACTTGCACTTTATATGTGTAATTATTATTTATAATCCAATATTTTTGAAGAAATAAGATGTGAATCATAATCTAGACAGTATAAAGAGTTGAAATGCATATTATTGTGATGAAATGACGTAGAATAAATGCACAAACGATTGAAATGCTCAAATGATACTTAGAATTGCATTATTTGCACTTTATATGCGTTATTACTATGTATAATGTAATTTTAATGAATAAACAGGACATGAATCATATTATAGACAGTATAAAGAGTTGAAATGTAGATTATTCTGATGAAATAACTTTACATGAATGCAGAAATGATTCAAATGTTCAAATGATACTCAGAGTCGCATTATTTGCACTTTATATAGGTAATTACTTTGTATAGTCCAATATTTTTGAATAAATAAGATTTGAATCATATTTTAGACAGTATATTGTGTTTGAATGAAGATTATTTTGATGAAATTACTTAGAATTAATGCAGAAATGATTGAAATGCTCAAATAATACTCAGAATTGTTTTATTTGTAATATATACGCGTAATTACTGTGTATAATCCAATATTTTTGATTGAATAAGATATGAATAATATTCTCCACAGTATAATGAGTTTAAATGTCCATTATTGTGATGAAATGACTTAGAATGAATGCAGAAACGATTGAAATGCTCAAATGATACTCAGAATTGAATTATTTGCACTTTATATGCATAATCACTATGTAAAATCCAATTTTTTTGAACAAATAAGATGTGAATCATATTCTGGACAGTGTTATGAGTTTAAGTATCAATTATTGTGATGAAATGACGTACAATGAATGCAGAAACGATTGAAATGCTCAAATGATACTCAGAATTTCTTTATTTGCACTTTATATGTGTAATTACTACGTATAATCCAATCTTTTTGAATAAATAAGATGTGATTCATATTCTAGGCAGTATAAAGAGTTTAAATGTAGATTATTGTGATGAAATTACTTAAAAATGAATGCAGAAACGGTTGAAATGTTCAAAATAATACTCAGAATTGCATTATTTGCACTTTATATACGTAATTACTATGTATAATCCAATCTTTTGGAAAAAATAAGATGTGAATTATATTCTAGATAGTGTAATGAGTTTAAATGTAGATTATTATGGTGAAATGACGTAGAATGAATGCAGAAAAGATTGAAATGCTGAAATGATACTCAGAATTGCATTAGTAGCTCTTTATATGCGTAATTACTATGTATTATCCAATCTTTTTGAATAAATAAGATGTGAATAATATTCTAAATAGTATAATGAGGTTAAAGGCATATTATTGCGATGAAATGACTTAAAATGAATGCAGAAACCATTCAAATGCTCAAATAAAACTCAGACTTGCATTATTTGCATTTTATATGCGTAATTACTTTGTATAATCTAATTTTTTTGGATAAATAAAATGTGAATCATATTTTAGAAAGTATAAAGAGTTTTAATGTAGATTATTGTCATGAAATGACTAATAATGAATGCAGAAACGATAATAATAATAATTGCTTTATTTGAATTTTATATACGTAATTACTTTATATAAACTAATCTTTTTGAATAAATAAGATGTGAATCATATTCTAGACAGTATAAAGAGTTCAAATATAGATTATTGTAAGAAATGATGTAGAATGAATGCACAAATGATTGAAATGCTCAAATGATACTCAGAATTGCATTATTTGCACTTTATATGCGTAATTACTATGTATAATGTAATTTTCATGAATAAAAAGGATATGAATCATTTTATAGACATTAGAAGGAGTTTAAATGTGGATTATTGTGATGAAACGACTTAAAATGAATGCAGAAACGATTGAAATGTTCAAATGATACTCAGAATTGCATTATTTGCACTTTATATACGTAATTACTATGTACAATCCAATATTTTTGAATAAATAAGATGTGACTCATATTTTAGACAGTATTTTGAGTTTAAATGTAGATTATTGTGATGAAATGACGTATAATGAATGCAGATACGATTGACATACTCAACTGATACTCAGAATTGCATTATTTGCACTTTATATGCGTAATTCTTATGCATAATTTAATTTTCATGAATAAACAGCATATCAATCATATTATAGACATTAGAAAGAATTTAAATGTAGATTATTGTGATGAGACGACTTAAAATGAATGCAGAAACGATTGAAATGTTCAAATGATACTCAGAATTGCATTATTTGCACTTTATATACGTAATTACTATGTATAATTCAATATTTTTGAATAAATAAGATGTCAATCATAATCTAGACAGCATTGCATTATTTGCACTTTATATGCGTAATTACTATTTATAATGTAATTTTCATGAATAAACAGGATATTAATCATATTATAGACAGTATTAATAGTTTAAATGTAGATTATTGTGATGAAATGACTTAAAATGAATGCAGAAACGACTGAAATGTTCAAATGTTACTCAGAATTGCATTATTTGCACTTTATATAGGTAATTACTATGGATAATCCAATATTTTTTAATAAATAAGATGTGGCTCATATTATAGACAGTATATTGAGTCTAAATGTAGATTATTGTGATGAAATGACTGCATAAACGATTGAAATGCTCAAATAATACTCAGAATTACTTTTTTTGCTATTTATCTGCGTAATTACTATGTGTAATCCAATATTTTTGAATGAATAAGATATGAATAATATTCTACACAGTATAATGAGTTTAAATGTCCATTATTGTCATGAAATGACTTAGAATGAATGCCGAAACGATTGAAATGCTGAAATGATACTCAGAATTGCATTATTTACACTTTATATGCGTAATCACTATGTATAATCCAATTTTTTTGAATAAATAAGATGTGAATCATATTCTAGACAGTGTAATGAGTTTAAATATAGATTAATGTGATGTAATGACGTACAATGAATGCAGAAACATTTGAAATGCTCAAATGATACTCAGAATTGCATTATTTGCACTTTATATGCATAATTACTTTGTATAATCCAATCTTTTTTAATAAATAAGATGTGAATAATATTCTAAATAAGATAATGTGTTTAAACGTAGATTATTGTGATGAAATTACTTATAATGAATGCAGAAACGATTCAAATGCTCAAATGAAACTCAGAATTGTATTATTTGCACTTTATATGCGTAGTTACTATCTATCATCCAATCTTTTTGAATAAATAAGATATGAATCATATTCTAGACAGTATAAAGAGTTTATCTTTAGATTATTGTGATGAAATTATGTAAAATGGATGCAGATACGATTGAAATGTTCAAATGATACTCAGAATTGCATTATTTACACTTTATATGCCTAATTACTCTGTATAATCCAATATTTTTTAATAAATAAGATGCGAATCATAATCTAGACAGTATAAAGAGTTTAAATGTGGATTATTTTTATGAAATGACGTAGAATGAATGCACAAACGATTGAAATGCTCAAACGATACTCACAATTGCATTATTTGCACTTTATATGCGTAATTATTATGTATAATGTAATTTTCATGAATAAACAGGATATGAATCATATTATAGACAGTATAAAGAGTCTAAATGTAGATTATTGTGTTGAAATGAATTAAAATGAATGCAAAAACGATTGAAATGTTCAAATGATACTCAGAATTGCATTATTTGCACTTTATATACGTAATTACTATGTATAATACAATCTTTTTGAATAAATAAGATGTTAATCATATTTTAGACAGTATAATAAGTATAAATGTAGATTATTGTGATGAAATGACGTATAATGAATGCAGATACGATTGAAATGTTCAAATGATACTCATAATTGCATTATTTGCACTTTATATGCGTAATTACTTTGTATAATCCAATATTTTTGAATAAATAAGATGTGAATCATAATCTAGACAGTATAAAAAGTTTAAATTTAGATTATTGTGATGAAATGACGTAGAATGAATGTACAAACAATTGAAATGCTCAAATGATACTCACAATTGCATTATTTGCATTTTATATGCGTAATTACTATGTATAATGTAATTTTCATGAATAAACAAGATATGAATCATATTATAGACAATATAAAGAGTTTAAATGTAGATTATTATGTTGAAATGAATTATAATGAATGCAAAAACGATTGAAATGTTCAAATGATACTCAGAATTGCATTATTTACAATTTATATATGTAATTACAATGTATAATCCAATCTTTTTATATAAATAAGATGTGAATCATATATTAGACATTATAATGAGTATAAATATAGATTATTGTGATGAAATGATTTAGAATAAATGCAGAAACGATTGAAATGTTCAAATAATACTCAAAATTGTTTTATTTGCTATTTATATGCGTAATTACTATGTACAATCCAATCTTTTTGAATGAATTAGATATGAATAATATTCTACACAGTATAATGAGTTTAAATGTTGATTATTGTGATGAAATGACTTAGAATGAATGCAGAAACGATTGAAATGCTCAAATGATACTCAGAATTTCATTATTTGCACTTTATATGCGTAATCACTATGTATAATCTAATCTTTTTGAATAAATGAAATGAAAATCATATTCTAGACAGTATAAAGAGTTTAAATGTAGATTATTTTGTTGAAATGACGTAGAATGAATGCAGAAACGATTGAAATGCTCAAATGATACTCAGAATTGCATTATTTGCTCTTTATATGTGTAAGTTAAATGTATAATCCAATCTTTTTAAATAAACAGGATATGAATCATATTATAGACAGTATAAATAGTTTAAATGCAGATTGTTGTGATGAAATGATTTAGAATGAATGCAGAAACGATTGAAATGTTCAAATGATACTCAGAATTGCATCATTTGCACTTTATATATCTAATTACTATGTATAATCTAATATTTTTGAATAAATAAGATGTCAGTCATATTCTAAATAGTATAATGAGTTTAAATGTAGATTATTGTGATGAAATGACTTACAATTAATGCAAAAATGATTCTAATGCTCAAATGAAACTCAAAATTGCATTATTTGCACTTTATGGGGTCATTTGGATGGGTTAGGAATAGCCAATTCCTAGGAAGGAATAAGGATTTTCGTTGGGAAGTGTGTAACTTTGTGAGAGAGATGAATTGTTTATATTAAAATTTATGCCCGGAATTGGAAAATCTCCAAATTCCGGACACATCCAAACGACCCCTATATGCGTAATTACTTTATATAATCCAATCTTTTTGAATAAATAAAATACGAATCATTTTCTAGACAGCATAAAAAGTTTAAATATAGATTATTGTGATGAAATGACATAGAATGAATGCAGAATCGATTGAAATGCTCAAAAGATAGTCAGTATTGCTTTATTTGCTCTTTATATGCGTAATTACATGTATAATCCAATTTTTCGGAATAAACATGATATTAATCACATTCTACATAGTATAAAGAGTTTAAATGTTGATTATAGTGATCACATAACTAAGAATGAATGCAGAAATGATTAAAATGCACAAATAATACTAAGAATTGCATTATTTGTACTTTATATACTTAATTACTATATATAATCCAATATTTTTTTAATAAATAAGATATGAATGATATTCTAGACAGTATAATAAGTTTAAATGTTTATTGTTGTGATGATATGACTTAGAATGAATACAGAAACGATTGAAATGCTCAAATAATACTCGAAATTGCTTTATTTGCTATTTATATGCGTAATTACAGTGTATAATCCAATCTTTTTGAATAAATAAGATGTGAATCATATTCTTCACAGTATAATGAGTTTAAATGTTGATTATTGTGATGAAATGACTTACAATGAATACAGAAACGATTGAAATGCTCAAATGATACTTAAAAATTGCATTATTTGCACTTTATATTTGTAATTACTATGTATAATCCAATTTTCTTGAATAAACTGGATATGAATCATATTACAGACAATATAAGGAGTTTAAATGTAGGTTATTGTGATGAAATGACTCAGAATGAATGAAGAAACGATCAAAATGTTCAAATAATACTCAGAATTACTTTATATGCTATTTATATGTGTAATTACTATTTATAATCCAATCTTTTTGAATAAATAATATATGAATCGTATTTTACACAGCATAATGAGTTTAAATCTTGATTATTGTGACGAAATGACTTGGAATGAATACATAAACGATTGAAATGCTCAAATGATACTCAAAATTGCATTATTTGCACTTTATATATGTAATTATTGTGTATAATCCAAATTTCATGAATAAACATGATAAGAATCGTATTATAGACAGTATAAAGAGTTTAAATGTAGATTACTGTGACGAAATTGCTTAGAATGAATGCAGAAAAGTTTTATATATTTAAATGATACTCAGAATTGAATTATTTGCACTTTATATGCGTAATTACTATGCATAATCCATTCTTTTTGAATAAATAAGATGTGAATCATATTCTAAATAGTATAATGAGTTTAAATGTTGATTATTGTGATGAAATGACTTAGAAAGAATGCAGAAACGATTCAAATGCTCAAATGGTACTAAAAAATTGCATTATTTGTACTCTATATGCATAATTGTTTTGTATAATCTAATTTTTTTGAATAGGAAGGATACAAATCGCATTATAGACAGTATATAGAGTTTAAATGTAGATTATTGTGATGAAATGACTTAGAATGAATGCAGAAACGATCCAAATGCTCAAATGATACTCAGAATTGCATTATTTGCACTTTATATGCGTAATTACTATGTATAATCCAATCTTTTTGATTAAATAAGATTTGAATTATATTGAAGACATTATAATTGGTTTAAATTTTGATTATTGTGATGAAATGAGTCAGAATGGATGCAGAAATGATTGAAATTATCAAATGATTCTCAGAATTGTATTATTTAAACTTTATATAAGTAATTCCGATGTATAATCTAATCTTTTTGAATAAATAAGATACGACTCATATTCTAGACAATATAAAGAGTTTAAATGCAGATTATTGTGATTTATGTTACTCGGATACTGCAAAAATTGTTCGTATCCCGTATCCGACGCAGATTCGCCTGCGATTCGTGTGCGATAAGCACCTGATATTCCACGTGGCGTATCTTGTTATTTTATTATATTTGACCAAAGGATTCGGTCAAAATTCGGCAGGATACTCCTTGGATTCGCTCAGGATTCTTCTCTATATGTTTTGGATACGGTAACAGGCCCTAATCCTAACCTGCTCTGCTATTATTGCCTCCCTCCCAAAATTATTTCTGACCACGAATAGCTCACGTCTCTTCTTTCGTCGCCTCCATCCCCGACTCTCCGTCGCCTCTCACCTCTATCTCTCTCTCTCTTTCTCTCTCTCGATGACTCATTCTCATCACACCACAGCAGCTCACACCTCTGGCCACTCTCTCTTAATCTCCTCTCCGACTCTCCGTCGCCTCTCACATCTCTTTCTCACCTAAGCAGCAGAGCCTAATCACCTCTCGCTGTCTCATCTCTCATCTCAGAGATGATACTCATAATTGCATTATTTGCACTTTATATGCGTAATTACTATATATAATCCAATATTTTAGCATTTCCATCGTTTTAAATGTGGATCATTTCAATCGTTTAATTATATTCCACAATATTATATGATATATTATATTCCACAAATAAAGAAAAGAAAAGAAAAATTATGTTGTTCGGAATGAGAAGGGTAGTAGCACCATTTTTTTTTTGAAAAAAATGGTGTTTCTCAGAGTAATTAACTGCTGTCTGGATCACCTCCCTGATTCGTGACCTTCAATTCGGTTTACATATTAAATTTTTACATGACCAAATTTTATATTTTTTAACATTTTTGAATTATTTTTTAGGCCCTTTAATTTGATTAAAAATTTTAGAGCAACAATAAAATATTTTGTTTATAATCGAAGAAATAATAAAAGGAATCTTTAAAGTAGAAAAATTTGTATTTAAAAAATTGATATGTAAATGAAATTAAAAAATCTTAATAAACGATTTAAAATGTACATATTAAACTTTAAATTTACTGTACTGGACTATGATCAGTCCATGTAATGTAAAGTAAAGTAGCGTAATTTCACTCATCAGTTACATTAATCGGATGTTTTTGTTTAGAGATCGACCATTGACGGTTCAGATAGAAAGAAAAGGCAAAAGATGACGCAGTCTGGATCGGAACAACAACAGATACAAATGGTCACTTACAAGCGGGACCCGATACACACCACTCTCTTGCAGAAGGGATTATTGTTCCGTGAACCCGGTGCAAATCTCTTTACCAGGAGAGAAACTCCGACCTCGTTAGTCTAACCAATTGAACTGCGCTCTCTTTTTTCTCAGAGATCTCAATCTCTGCTCAAATTTCTCTCTTACTTCGCAACTAATGGTAGATCTGGTGTGAAATCGATCCAGCAAACAGGATTAAGTAGAGATGGAATGGACGAGGGTGCAGCATCTGGATCTGCGCCACGTGGCGCGCGGGCAGAAGCCGCAGCAGCCTCACTACGCCGCATTCAAGTCATCTCAGGCCGTCGTGGCAGTCGCCGTTGGGACCCACATCATCGGTAACCAGATCGTTTAATTATTAACCTTCAATTTTAAATATGTTATAAGAATTCTCCATAGTTTTGTGTTGCTGAGACTTAGAGAGTATAATCTACCTGTCAATCTCCCCATTTTTACAACGATTTCTGTTAATCTGAGAGTACAAAGTATGTGTTTTAGTATCATTTCAAGTCAAACAAAAAGTTTTGCTGGAATTGAAGTTAAGCGAATTGCGCGACACTGCATTTGAGAGAGTGACAATATTCAATCACAAAAGCTAATTAAACAATTAAACGGAAAAATCATAGAATGGTACTGTATTTATGTGGCCTTGCCAAAATTGAATTTCCATTTCAAACAAAACTCCCATTTTTTTTTATGTAATTGATTCTGATTTGCTCGAAATTTTGTTTGTAGAATTTGACTGCCTAACAGGGAGCAAGATATCTTCTATCGACATCGGTGCTCGAGTTGTTCGCATGTTATATAGCCCTACAAATGTTGATTCTGTCATTGCAATCCTCGATGTTAGTCTGCTGCTTTATCACATATTAATTTGTTCATATTTTTGCTATTTATATTACTTTCTGGATATCTGTTGAGACTTTGGAAGACCATGATTAGTTCTGAAACCATAAGTGCCACTCCAATCCCATTAAACCATAAGAGATAGGGTAAGATAGGGAGGTGGATTGGGTGTTCAAATCAGATGATATGCATTGATTATCCAGCAGGAGAAAAATTTGATCCTGTTCTCTCAACTAGCTCATACCTGATTGGTTATGTAGCTCTTTTTTTTTTTTTTGTCATCTTTCAGTCATTTATTCTTTGAATAATATTTCAGGATGGTACAATAAGATCCTGTGATTTTTCGACTGAGCAAACATTAGTTTTGCATACTATGGAGAGAAAAACAGACTCGATTAACATTGACAGTGATGTCCATATGGCACTGACCCCTCTAGAACCTAGTGTGTTCTTTGGCTTTCCGAAAAGAATGAGTGTCACAGGTTCTATTTTTTAACTTCGTATTTTTTTTCCCTTTGAAAATATGGTGAAGGAATTTATATTTATTCCATAAGAAAAGTTAACTCAGATACCATTTTTGATGTAGCTTCGGTTTCATATCCTACTTTCACCCAGATATGGCCATATTGGTACTCTGGGTGTTTTGTGTCCTGAACTGCTTGTGTGGAACAAATTGAGCTTCATTTTAACCCTAAATTATTTAAAACACCAACTACATATACAGAGAATATGCTAAATAAAAATACAGAAGTCCAGCTCCGGGAATAACGGATAAAGCAATGACATCTCAGACATATTCTTGAGTGAATGGTATTTTAGTTTTCTAAGCAATATTTTGGAAACCATTAGGCTTCTAAAATTGTCCTCTGAGGGACATTTAGGTTGAACCTTACAAATTTTGTTGATTTTTTCCGTTTCATATTTTTTGGCGGGTTAGTTGTCGGCACGGTTGAGGGCGTGAGAGCTCCAACAAAGATAAAGACAGATCTAAAGAAGTCTATTGTCAATGTTGCTTGCCATCCTCGCCTTCCTGTTTTGGTACATTCATTCTGCCTGCTTTTTATAGAAATGATGAGGACTAAGAAAATCCTAAGATTTTTTTTTTTTTCATTTGTAATTAAAATGCAATTTCACATATAACTGTAAGCCTTGTAAAAAGATAAAACGGGATATTAGAAACATGATCAAAGACTTGTGAATTTTATCCTTGCCTAGTGGCTTGTTTTAAACTAGTATACTAGTTATCTTTTGTTTTATTTATTAATTTTTTTTTTTGGGAATGAACTAGTGTACTATTATTTCAGTATTTTCTTTGTTTGGAACTTGTTATTTTGTGTAGTCTTTACAGCACTTTTTTTCCTGGAGCTAATTATAATTTCTTATTTGTTCCAGTATGTAGCTTATGTAGAGGGTTTGGTACGGGCCTATAATATTCAGACATATGCTGTGCTTTACACCCTACAACGTAAGCTACAAATTAATGTCTTTTCTTGTCTTATTATTATTATTATTATTTTTTTTTTACATTTTTGACTTTTTATTTTTGGTTGATTTGCTATTCCCTGTTTTTGGTTACAGTGGACCCAACTATAAAGCTAGTTGGAGCAGGGGCTTTTGCATTTCACCCAACACTAGAGTGGGTATTTATAGGCGATAGAGGTGGTACTCTCGTAGCATGGGATGTTTCAACTGAGAGGCCTACTATGATTGGAATGTAAATGTTTTATAATTACATCTCATTTCTTAATTTAAACATTTTGAGCACTGTAAAAAAGTCAGCTATGAACCTTAGCCTAAAAGAAGGTTTGCTACTTGTGCTTACATTGAGATCAGGTTTTGTGCAGTTGGTTTTGTCATTGAGGTGTTTAAGACCTTAATAGCTTTTGGTAAATTCGATGCCTTATTATAAGAAACTATGATTTTCATGCCTTGTAATAAGAATAAACCTGTTGTGTGTTCTTTATGTTGTCTGTCACCCAAATAGGTTTTCCACTAGACGATAACTTTTTATTTATTTTCTGTTTACCGTTCTATCAGTCACACCATTTTTTTTTTATTTTGGTTTCTCTCAGTACACAGGCGGGATCCCACCCAATAACATACATATCATGGATTTCTACCCTACGGCTGCTTGTCACCCTATCAAAGGACGGTACACTTCAAGTGTGGAAGACTCGTGTTGTGATAAACCCTAACCGACAACCAATGGAGGCAACTTTTTTTGAGAAAGCAGGTCATTACCATTTTAAACTCTCTTGTGAAAACAAATTGTTCTTGACAAAGCAATTTTGTTCTAATATTTTCAACATTATAAAAAAATATCATCATAACCTGATAACTGACAACAAATGGAAGCAAATTTTATTGAGAAAGCTTATTATTTTCACTATTTACAACTTTCTTATGAAAATTATTGTTCTTGAGGAAGCAAGCTTTGGCTAATATTTCTTATATCTTGTAGGCATTGAAGCATTGGATATTACCAAAATTTTGTCCCAAGATGGAGAAGGTGTTTATCCCCTCCCTCGAATGAGGACTTTTTCCGTGCATCCAAAATTCAACTTAGCAGCTGCCACATTTGCAGTTAAGTCTGTCAATCAATTTTCTTTTTGACCGATATTCTTAAATTGTCAATTCTATGGCCTTTTCAAAATTCAAATCTATTGTGCACTTAAATGCAACTCTTAAAACCAAAAGGATACCATAGGAGTATCTGAAGTAAGGTTTGCTTTCTCGATCTCGGCCCCTTATTGGTTGAACCTTGTACTTGGTGCAGGACGAACTTACCTCTATTTTGCTTTATATGTCTTTCCTGTTCTCTGGCTACATATATGGGTTTAATGATATTTAAACTGATGAAATATAAAATTGCATGGGGACAGGACATGTCGAATTCTGACAATGTGAAAAACAGGGCTGCATACACAAGGGAGGGACGGAGGCAGCTTTTTGCTGTTCTGCAAAGTGCTAGGGGATCTACAGGTGAAATTATTTTAGCAATATCATAATAGATAATTTTGTTTCAATATAAATGTCAGTTCTCTTTGCACAAAGAATGAATCTCATTTTTCTGTTTAGTAGATCTATGTCTGGCAACATCTGATAGATCTTCAATTTTGTATTGTATCTGTTATTCCCTTAGTTTTTGAAAGTTATGGTCTTGTGCACTGATGTTGTAAAAAGATAATATGAATACCATTTAATGTGTTGAAGCCAAGCAATCTTGGCTGACAGATAAGAAAGGTTCCAACGATAACATGAAATCATGTCATACCTTCTCATGAGAAACATAAGGTAACTAAGGTGAGAAACCTTCAGAGGATACTAAAAGCTAGGAAACTACCCAGGAATTTCTCGCTCTATATCCCTATGCATCTATCTTACCATTTTTTTTTTAAATTCTATGCAACAGCTGCTGTTCTGAAAGAAAAGCTTGCGGCACTTGGATCTTCTGGAATCTTGGCAGATCATCAGCTGCAAGCACAATTGCAAGAGCAACAAGCCAAGGGGTAATTTCATCCAAATTTTAAAATGCATAATCGAGTATAACTTGGGCTTATGTGCCGAATTTTTACTATCCAATGAAGCTTCAGTCTCGATTAAAATCCCTTCAAAACCGACAGCAGAGTTTAAGATAAAGCAAGGACAATATTTCTAATCCTGTCCCTCTAACTATTTTCAGTTGAACGAAATGCAAAAAAAAAAGAAAAAAAAATAAAAAATGAAATCAACCGAGGACTCACAAAGAAAATGTTTCACTCGCTGGGCTTGAATTTAATAGACCGTCCTTATCTAGGTTGGAATATCAAATGACATCCATTGCCCTTCAAATGAATAGACCGTCCCTACCTAGCGTGTTGAAATTACATGATCTATCCCTTAACTTGGGACTTCATTTGTTATTTGGGGACCCTCACCATGATGCATAATCAAAATCTGGCATTTTTTTTTTTGGGGTCCAGAAAATTATTTATTTCTGCCTTAACAAGTTGGGGTAGGCAGGCTAGAAAAGAAAACCCAGCAAAAAATTAAATAAATCAAATAAAATAACACCCCCCCCCAACCCAAAAAAGAAAAAAAAAAAAACTTTATGTTATGTTACTAACTTGGTATTTGTGTTCTTTTCTGAATCACCATGCCTTTACTAATTCTTATATTCACGAGTTTCCTGTGTCTCTTTCAGCCAGAGCCAATTAACCATCTCAGATATTGCAAGGAAAGCTTTCCTACACAGTGTAGGATTCTCTTATCTTTGGCACTTTGCTCACCTTTTAATTTTAGATCTGTTGTTCTTTTCCCATAAAAAGGTCTTGTCATGATTTATTTTTCTCTCTACTTTATGTTTGCTCATTAAATTTGCCTGCTGTTGTAGCATTTCATGGAGGGACATGCTAAAAGTGGCCCAGTATCTCGACTGCCGCTTATTACAATCTCTGATGCTGGCCATCTGCTACGAGATGTCCCTGTTTGTCAGGTAATTTTTTAGGCATTGAGCAAATTTTTAGGTATATAGATGTCTTTATGTTTGACAGTTTGAGAGACTGGGACTTGGTTTAAGCAATGTAATTTCTAGGTATTCTTAGTTTTTGTGCAGTTTTTGTTATGAATTCTGATACTTACATGTATGCTTACAGCCGTACCATTTGGAGCTAAATTTCTTCAATAAAAAGGAGCAACGGGTTGTTCAGTACCCAGCCAAGGCATTTTATCTTGATGGTTTTAACCTCATGGCACACAACCTCTCTTCAGGGGCAGATAATATCTATAAGAAGCTTTACTCTACGGTATTTCTTAAAACAAACAACCATATACTTTAATTTGTCTGAGTTAAATTGCAAAATTTGTTCTTGAAGGCTCAAGTTTGTGTAACAATACATTATACTTGTCATTGAGGAACTTGTTTATTTTTTTTGTTTACATTTTGGGTAGTCATTCCAAATTTTTGCTAGTTGTGGTAGTGGATGCACAAATAATGACCACGATCTGGTATTGTTAAGATTTGACTGGTAACAGTGTGAAGTATAAACCTAGGATCTCAACTTCTGACAAGTGCATTAACTACCTGGTACATTCTAAGGTTGTTCTACTATTTTTAAAGAAATATTAAAAAGAAAGGAGCTCTGAAATGTACTTATTTAGTTGTTTGATTACATTTCATTCCCTTCTATTTTTCTCCCTTATTGCGCAAATGCTCTTGATGCGAGACTTACCTTATGCAAATCTTATTCAGATTCCTTCAAATGTGGAATGCCTTGCAAAGAGTGTTGTATACAGCTCAAAACAAAACATGTTTATGGTAGTATTTGAATTGAGTAGTCCAAATGGGGTTCTACATGAAGTTGTTCTCTATTGGGAGCAAACTGACCCGCATTCTGTCAACAGTAAAGGCAGTTCTGTAAAAGGTTTGCAGTTTTTCTTTTTTCTTTTTTTTCTTTTTTTTAATCCTTTTTTACATAGTATTGCTTACTTGATCTAGTTCTAGGTTCTAAGCTGTCAGCACTTGGTCGATTCAGGTAGATGGGTCTAAATTCTTAAAATTTGAACCATAATTCTTGTGAGGGTTTCAGTGCTACCTGTTCTTTGCATAAATCCAAAGTTTTTTAGTTCATAGAGCCAATCAAGAGTTTATAAAGTAGCAAGGATCAAGGCAACTGTGCACCATAAATTTTCCTGTGCCCACATTTTTTGGTCTTTTAATTTTACATGGATACATAGATTGAGAAGAAGAAAAATATGACTATTTGGACTTATTCTTTGCATTTTTTTTATTTTGAAATATTTATTCGAAAGAAGCGATTGTGGCAACTCTAGCACCAGAATCTCCATCCATTTTTACTATTTTATTATAGGATGCAATTTTTTTGTATCAATGCCGTCAGGAGCTTATTGGCTTGAACTTTCATGGGTGGAAGTGGCAGCTGTGGGCTTGTAACTGTTTTGCATGTAATTAAAGAGAATGTTTTGTTTCTAACCTCGAGTCTTTTTTCCTTTTTATGTGTTGGCATCTTAAATTCTGTGTAGGAAGAGATGCAGCATTTATGGGTCCTGTTGATAACCAATACTGTATTTTGGATGAAGACAAAGTTGGCCTCCTACTTTACACAATTCCACGCCCCACCAGTAAAGAAGAACTCGAGAAAACTAACCAAGCAGCACTTGATGAGAATTCATTTGCTGAGGCTAAGGCTGACTCGAATAAGAAGAAAGGCCCTCTGCAGTTCGTTTTTGATGCAAAGGTTGATCGCATATTTTCAACTCCTATAGGTTGGTCGTACTTGAAACATTTGAAATTTTTCTTTCTACTATTCTTTCTTTCAGTTTGCTCATGAGTTGGTGCTATGTATTTTGCATTTCTATAGCAATGATGGGATCATTTGGATTATTTGTGCACTTGCTGCATTGTTTATTCTTGTTATACTTTTCTGCATATATTGTTTTTTCTCTTTCTATGATACTAATAAGGTAATATTTGCAGATGCAACTGTATTGTATGCCATAAATGGAAAGCATGTTGCACTGGCAAAACTTCTGTATGGATACCGGCTCTCCCCTGACAATTCTCAGGAAATCACCACAAAAACTGAAGGGAAAAAGTTTTTCAAACTCAAGCCCAATGAAATTGTCCTTCAGGTGGGATTTGTGCATTTAAATCGCCAATTTGTATTAAATGTAGCTTTTTTTCCCTCATAATGATAAATGATGCAGGTTCAATGGCAAGAAACCCTAAGAGGCCATGTTGCTGGGATACTGACAAACCAAAGAGTACTGATCACTACTGCTGACCTGGACATACTGTCTATCAGCACTACAAAGTATGATATTGGCCTACCATCGTATAGATCTATATTATGGGTGGGACCTGCTCTTTTATTTTCTAATGCAACTGGGATTAGCATGCTTGGTTGGGATAATAAAGTTCGCTCAATTCTTTCGACGAGCTTCCCCCGTTCTGTCATGCTAGGTGCTTTGAATGACAGAATATTGATTGTGAATCCTACTGACATAAACCCAAGACAGAAAAAAGGAGTTGAAGTAAAGAGCTGTCAGGTTGGTTTGCTTGAGCCTCTGTTAATTGGATTTGCGACCATGCAACAACGCTTTGAGCAGAAAATTGACCTTTCTGAGGTTTTATACCAAATAACTTCAAGGTACCTCGTGATAAAAATTTACTTATCATTTTTAAAATGAGAGATGTTTTTTTTTTTAATCTTGAGAGTTGCTAATATGGTACTGGATTCTGCATGGTAAATAAGAGATAAATGTGTTTGTTTTTTGCTTTCTCCTTTGGTTCTTCTCTTCGTTCTTTATAAGAATATTTTTCTCCATATGTATTATGGTACAGACTGCCATATGAATTGTAAGTCTCTACTACTAATTTTGTACTAGTGACTAGGAACACATCTATCTAATCCAATTTGCTTGAGGTCGACTGAATTTTCCGTTATACAGGTTTGACAGTATGCGAATTACCCCTCGATCCCTTGATATATTGGCAAAAGGCCCTCCTGTATGTGGTGACCTTGCTGTGACATTATCACAAGCTGGTCCTCAGTTTACACAGGTGAGAGATTATTTGATTGTCGTTATCTAGTATAGCATGCTATTTGACTGGGTATACACTAGGAAAATATAGGATCTGACCTGACTGCCATAGCTAGAATAATGTCAGGACCCGAGTTTTTTTTTTTTTTATTAGCCCTCGTATATTGTGTTGAACTTAAATTATAGACTAAATAAACCTTGAACCTCTAGCCCAAAGAACAAACTTGAAGCTGAGACCACTTAGCATTTGGCAATTCCTCATGGTGACAATATTCTGATCATTTATGCAGGTGCTCAGATGCAACTATGCAATCAAAGCCCTTCGTTTTTCCTCTGCTTTGTCAATTTTAAAGGATGAGTATCTCCGGTCCAGAGATTATCCCCAGTGTCCTCCTACTTCTATTCTATTCATGCGTTTCAGGGAATTGGGATATGCTTGCATCAAGTATGTTCTGCTTTTACTGTTTATGAATGTCATTTAAGCATATTTAATTTGGCAAAAATTGAATTATTGTGTCTACACATGGGTTGCATTCACATGCTTTTATATCATGCAAAATCTTCTCGTGAATGTCCTTATTTTGCTTCTTTTCATCTAGTTTGCTACTGGATATATATCATTTTGCAACTGCAACTTGCATGAATAGCGGACCATTATGATTTATCTTTGTTAACATTCTTTTGACACAGTAGGACCTCACATTCTAAGTGATTTAATAGTAATCTAAGTGGGAATCTGAAAGCATTATTTATTTCCGGGCTTAGCATAAAAGAAATAATCATTGGCAGGAATATGGATAATGTCTTGATTATTTTTCTTTTCCTTTTTTTAGGTATGGTCAATTCGACAGTGCCAAAGAGACGTTTGAGGTGATTTCTGACTATGAGAGCATGCTGGATCTCTTCATCTGCCACCTAAACCCCAGTGCTATGCGCCGCCTTGCAGAAAAGCTTGAAGAGATCTCCCTTGACTCTGAAATTAGGCGCCATCTCGAACGAATTCTACGTGTCAGATCCACTACTTGGTCTCAAGGTGGCATCTTCGCCAACTTCGCAGCTGAAAGCATGGTACCAAAGGGCCCTGAGTGGGCTGGTGGAAACTGGGAGATTAAAACACCTGCGACAACCAAACCGATACCTGCATGGGAGATCTCGGCAGAGGTCATGCCATATATGCGTACCGGTGAAGGCAGCATCCCCACCATTGTGGCTGACCATATAGGGATTTATCTGGGTATGATTCGTGGGAGGACTAATGTGGTGGAGGTTAGCGAGAAGAGCCTTGTTATGCCTTCTAACGTGGGCCCCAGTGGTGAGAATAAACCAGTTACAACTCCTGCTCTAAAACCGGATGACTCGGCTGGTGGGTCTCTTGCAAGGCAGCTAGGAATATCCTCAGGGGTAGCACCAGCTGCTGAGGATCAGCAGGCAAAGGCTGCAGAGGAATTTAGAAGAAGTATGCAGGGCGTCACTGATGATGGGGCGAGCAGTGATGAAGAGGACTCTACCTCTAGAACAAGGAAAATTCAAATTAGGATACGGGATAAACCAGTTGCTGGCCCTGCAGATGTTAATAAGCTCAAGGAGGCAACCAAATCACTGGGCCTGGTGGCCCCACCTGGTCCACCGGCTAGGACAAGGTCCCTTACCCTCCCACCACCAGCTGGCCCACCTTTGCCTCAGCCCCAGGATCCTGTCCAGTGGCCACCAGCTCAGCCAACTCTCCCATCTGCTGCTACGATGGACTTGTTTGGTACTGATTCTTTTACTGCAGGACAACAGATGCAGCAACCAGCTCCTGGTACAGGTACTGGTCCGGTGGTTGCAGGCATGGGTGTGAGTGTGGCCCCTATACCAGAGGATTTCTTCCAGAACACAATCTCATCACTCCAGGTGGCTGCCTCAGCAGCGGCTATTTTGCCTCCAGAAGGGCAGATATTGTCTCAAGTGGCACAAGGTGGGGTACCCAGGCAGGGCGGTCCAGTCCAGCCTGTTACACCAGTGGCAGCACCTAATCAAAGCATGATGAATGTTGGCTTGCCAGATGGTGGGGTCCCACCTCAGGCACCCCAGATACCCCAACAGGTGCCATTGTTATGCTTTTTCATTTTTCTTTTCCTTTTTTCAACAACAATGATTGATATCTTGGACCTTGTTTGTGGCTGGGCCAATTGCTGGCAAGTAATAAAGGTCTGTACTTCCTGATGAGATTGTGGCTCTATTAGGAAGTTCTGGAAGATGCATGGGGATGAACCAACTCGAGTATTTCTTACATTGTCCTTATTTGACACGCATCCCAATTATCTTATATTTGGTACCTACTTACTATTGCAGGGCCCCACATTTACTGCTGTTGGTTTGCCAGATGGAGGGGTCCCACCACAATCTCAGCTGCAATCACAAGTACAGCAGCAACAGCAGTCGCGGCCATTACAGCCTATGGGTGTCACGCCTTCTCAACCAATTGATCTTGGAGCTCTTGAGGGTAGTGCTGCACCTGCTAAGCCTGCAGGTCCTGCTCCACCTACTGCTGTCAGACCTGGGCAGGTAAGTTTTGATTAATGAACTGAAGATTATAATCTTGGTTGCCATTACTGTACCTGTTTTGTCTAGTCTGACTCTGGTTGCAATAGTTGGAAACAGACGGGTACCTATGAATACATTGGACCCAATAATGCACTTATTATTGGCAATTTTTGGGTTTTTATCCAAGGTTCACTTAAAACTTGTTTTAACATAGGTGCAAGGTTAATTAATAATGAATTGTAGGAACTTTTGGTTGAAAATTTTAAGCGTGTTTTGAAGTTACAGCCCAGTGAAAATGATCATTTTACAACTTCTACTGCATGAGAAAAAATACAAGTCTTTGTGTTCAAAATTTCTGTTCCTTGTTGTAATTGTAATAGGTACCACGTGGGGCCCCTGCCTCGGATTGCTATAAGATAGCTCTGGCTCACCTGGAGCAGAACCAGCTAGCAGATGCACTATCCTGTTTGGATGAGGCCTTCTTGGCTCTTGCAAAGGATCAGTCCCGTGATGTTGATGTTAAAGCACAAGCTACAATATGTGCTCACTATAAGATTGCTGTTGCTTTGCTTCAGGTATTTGCTACCTCCGAGTAAATCTCAAAATGACTAAAATATCTGTGCTTAGGGCAATTCATTTTGTCTTGCTTGTGAATACTTGGGAGCAATTGTTTTTTCGAATTTACTTATCCTCGAGGATGATTTGATTGGTTTTTATTCCTTTATTGTAGTCATGTTTTTCTGTTTAGGTTAGATTTCTTAGGGCACTGCCGCTGCTGCTCTTCTCAAACAAGCTAATACTGAATTATAACCACAAACCTCTTCATTTATAGGAAATTGCGAGATTGCAAAAAGTTCAAGGTGCAGGTGCTTTGAGTGCAAAGGATGAGATGGCGCGGCTATCACGTCACCTGGCTGCTCTCCCTATTCAGGCAAAGCACCGCATCAATTGCATTCGAACAGCCATTAAGCGCAACATGGAGGTGCAAAATTTTGCATATGCAAAACAACAACTAGATCTCCTGTACTCGAAGGCCCCGCCTAACAAGCAAGACGAGCTGAGAAGTCTTATTGACATGTGTTTGAAAAGAGGGTTGACTAATAAATCTATTGACCCATTTGAGGATCCATCACAGTTCTGTGCTGCCACTTTGGGAAGGTTGTCTACCATTGGGCATGACATGTGTGACTTGTGTGGAGCCAAATTTTCAGCTGTTTCAGCACCTGGATGCATCATTTGTGGGATGGGGCGTATCAACAGATCAGATGCTGCTGCTGGGCCTGCCTCGTCACCCTTTGGATGATTTTGGGGGGAAAGATTGTTTTCTTGTGATAATTGTATTTAGGACATTGGTTGATATATATCTTTATTTGATTTTTGGTTGTGTATTTTTTTTTTTCAGCCTCGTGTGAACAATTTTTGTCAGCTGTGTTCATTCCCCAGTTTTCTTACATGAGTTTTGGAGGTCGTGTTGTACATTACCGAGACAGCTTGGAGTAGCAATACACGTTGAAAGGTTTGGAAAATATAAAGCCCATAATAATTGCTCGACTGTTGATTGGGTTCAACTTTAGATGCGATAATATCTGATAACCTGCTGAGTGAAAATTTCAAAATAGAAGTTATATTAGCTATTTCTGCATTACCAGAGACCGCTGTATTTCATCTTTCTTAAAAGTTCTGAAAGATATATGTTTATTTTGAATATTTCCGGAAGGAAATTTTGACGTTCCAAAAAAAGTCCAACACCCGAAATTCCTAAGCTCATCTATAGTCCGTGGTCGCTAAACTTGCGAAAGCTACTTCTGCTTGTTATTAACCTGAAGAATCTTAAAATGGGAAGGACGACTCATATCGTTTACAGTTGAGATGAAAGAAATCACAATAGAATAAAAGCTTCATTGCCAGTAGGTTATCAGGAGTTTTTATATTAAAGATATAATTTTCTCAATTTTACAACATTTTTATCTTTATTGTTGGTCGAATATAAGAATCCCAGAATGTTTAGAATTGAATTGCATTTGGTGGGCTGTTAGAAATGTATGAGAGATCATATACAAAAGAACAACTAGCATAATCAATAAGCAAAACCAACATTAGCATACAGCGCTAAAAAATATTATATAATAAAGCCATGCGGACATCAGAATTACAAAACAATAACGTTGTTAAAAATTGGGTGGCTAAGGCACTGCCGACCAGGATTCTGAGTTAGCACTAAACAGCCATAAATATCACATCCTCATGCTTCTTAAGAAAGCTTCAGGGAAACAGGGCAATGATCACTCCCATAGAAACCTGACATCGTTACAAGCAAGAAACTCAAGTTATCAACCAAACTGGCAGAAACCCACCAGCAAACCAATGGGTAAAGCTATAAGTTTTTTTTTAAAAAAAAATTATGACAAATGTTTGATAACTTTTTAAGACCAGATATTCAGCTTTTTACAAAGATTCAGATTTCCAAACTCATAGCCGAGCTGTTCGCTAATGAAGTGGATTTGAATGATTGAATTATTCATGGTACCACAAGAGGCCAGTCCAAGGTGTCCCAATAGGATAACACCCTTGTGTAGAATATTTCGAGTTCTGTAATTCACAGCACCAAAATCAATGGCAAGAAGTGTATTTAGCGGAATTGCCAAACTAAAACTAAGACAAGGAAAACAGATCCAGATTCTGAATCACTCGTTGATAGGCTGTCAAATGCCATCTAAAGTAAGGTTTATATTACCTTCCCTTTCTATGCCATGGCCATGAATTTCACATGCAATAATTCGCTCCTTCAATTGTTCTGAAACTATGAAATAGTCGATCCTCATTCTCTTGCCTCTATACCTACAAACAAAAAATGCATAAATGGTTTCATCAAGTCCTTAGATGATTAATAAGATATAAGAAGAAACAAAAGGAAATATTGTGGGAAATAACCAATGAGCTTGCAATTAAAATTAGTAAAAGAACAAAAAAGCTCATACTTGCCAATGGGGTGCCCAGACCAAGAAAAACCACTATCCACGTCTTTTTCCTTGTGTAGAAATCTGTAAGCATCTATCAGCTTCCCCCTGTACATATTGCAATGATCATTTAAAACTAGCAAACAGCAGAAATAGAATAAATTATATAATTGTATTCACCTACTGAGTTAGTATATTGCCAAATCGGCGCCTCTCAGCTAGTGTGAATCCAGGCTGCCCGCAGTCCTATAACATGAAGAAGAAATTAATTATCTTCTGCTTCTACCAGTTTGGTAGTATTAGAAGGTATATGCATATATTTTAGAAAAAAAAAAAAATGCAAATTGAAGCACAGGTAAAGAATGACCATACGATTATTAACTTAAACCTGTAGCAAGGAATGTTTACCTCTTTATTTGGAGGAACATATCCATTAAGCTTAGCACTGCTGAAGAAATCTGGATGGCTCACATCAATATCTTCATGACTGCATTTCAAATGTAATTTATATAAACTTGATACATCATAATCAGGCAATTACAAGAACACTTTTCATATTGCTTTTTCTTTCTTTTTGCTGTCATTTTTTTTTTCTTTTGTAGTACCTGACATTAAGATCTCCGCACCAAATCAGAGGCTTGTCTATGCATTGAACAAATTCTAACATTCGTTTATCCCATTTCCGCCTTCTTGGGAAAGAATTCTCTTCTTCCTTCCAGCCATTGTTAGGAGCATATGTATTCATTACCAGGTATGATTCAAATTCAGCAATAATTACACGTCCGTCCTGTTCATGCTTTGACCCTTTCATGATAAGATAGACAGAAAATATTGATACAATAAAAACAGACGCAGTAAAAAGTGTTACCAGCTGGTAAGGTTGTGCAAAAAAGGTCATCGTATTAATACTTTATTGGTTATTTCTCAGCGACCCAAAGCTGAAGGATACCATATTACAGAGTACCCAAAAAGAGTGAAATAAAGCCACTGAATAGATATGAACAGCTTCTGTGCACCAACTTAACAACAAGACCACAGATAAACCTAATCCAAACAAAATGAGAATAAAAGAGTAAAAGGTCCACTCAATTATGGCATTGGGTTCAATTAATCCATCAACTTAGTTTCAATTCAATTGACCATTCTAATATCAGTACTGTTCAATTGAGCCCCTTATTAACCAACTCACAGTGCTGATATCAGATCATTTGGATAAGTTGACTGGTAGGCTCACTTTGATAAAAGAAAATTAGTCCATAAAATTATATAGGCTCCGTCACTTTTCCTCGATAAAGCAGTAATCTATTGTTCTCAAACTAACACATTTCTGCAATATTTTTCAAAGAGATCCTTTTAACATAATTATTCTTATAATGTTGACCCATTAGAACAATTTAGATAACAGTGATTGGGGTCAAAGCAGATGCCGGTATGTGTTCACTATTCAATATTGGAAGGTGCTTACAGTTTTGTTTTCTTTTTTAAGTTACAATAGGTATACTTCCTCGCTGTTAAAAATAGTTAGACAAGAAATAGACTTCAAAGAAAAAAAAAACTCTAAATCTGTTATGTAATTGTCTCAACTCTCAATCTCTAGTTGAGGCTTCACCTAATTAAGGGCAATATCGAGTTTGCATCTAAATTAATTTAATTTCGAAAAATATTACTATGTGGGAGAATGGAGTGATGACAGGGGATGCGGAAAAAGATGGGAATAATTCAAGAGTGCATGACAGAATGCTCTTTTCAGTCTTCTACGATTCGTTTTCTTCATCAGTGTTGTCCAACATATCCACACTTTAAAAAACTAGGTCAGCAAGCGTAATGCATTAATTGGACAAAGATCAACAGTCTAAAGGTTCAATTGAACCCAAAAGAAATTTGAAAGGTTGTTTGAACTCCATGCATAGTTACAGGGCCATTTTCAGACATTCCCCAAAGTGTAAAATGAAACAATCTTTCAGTCAAAAGTTGATGATTTGATCCTTTATTGAATATACCTGTTCGATCCAAGCAGAATGAAACCTTTTTTGGCTGAAGATGCTTTTTAATAAACATGGCAGTGCCACCATACTTGGAATTTGAAAGAGACCACCAAACACGATACTCTTTGAAAGGCACACTTGACAAAGCACGCATAACAGTCTGCATTAATAGTTGCCATAAAACATACTATGTAAGAAGAAATTTTTTTAGAACTGTATGAATTTCCATACATGTGACATTCATACCAGCATCTGTCATGCACATGGCAGTCACGCATATGAGTATGCACATATGACAGACATGCACATGGCAGCCGCATGTATGACAGGCATGCAAATGATAAATGCATCTTAAACTCTGACAGTCTGACTTATTACTTGCTTTTCCTCTCTTGAGGCACTTGTATCATCTTTGAGTTCACTAGGATTCTTCGGTGCTCCTTTGGCACCAGCAGCAGGAATTCTCACTTCCTAACAAATCAGTAATACAATAAAGTCAAATTTTAGAGTAAACCCCTAAAATGCCTAAACCCTGATGAATAAAATGTTGTCATCTATAATTCCCCCATCAGCAATTGCTTCTCCAAGAGTACTTACACCACTAGCAAGTAGCAACTAGTAAAAAATGTATCTACCTAAAAAGAAAAAAGGACAAAATGGAGAGAAAAAGGACCTGAATGCAAATGACATCAGGATCGAGGGTCTCGACGAAAGATGAGAAGTGAGACCAGTCGTTCTTGATGCGGAGAAGAAGGCTGTTGGCATTCCAAGTGAGAAACTTAAGCGGATCCTTCTTCTCTTTTTCCTTTTCATTCTCATTTTCGTTCTCACTTAATGCCACTTCATCTGCTTCAGTTTTAGCCGTTGATGCGCAATCCGACGACAAGGACGGCTTCTTCGCCGAGCCTTCCTTCTCGATTGGCTTGAAGAATCGCTTCATGCTCCGCTCAGTGTCTCAGCGCGCGCAGGATGTTTCCTGCTTGGGTTTTGTTGGAGGAAGAGGGTTTTGTTTCTTTGGCCAGGCTCATTTTTCGTCTCCTTGGTGTCACTTTCATTATTATTATTATTTTTGAATATTCACTTTTATTAGTTACTAACATCTTGTTTAGCGATTTTAGAATTTTGTTATATAACTTTTATACCTGACTTTATTTATATTATTTTATAAAATTACAAATATTATTGTAAGATTTTTACGATTTAAAAAGTGTCAAAGTTTTGTATTAAGTAGTCAGTGAAAATGAACTATTTGATTTTTTCTAAATTTTTGGATATTTTATTTGAATCTTTGTGAGTTTTTGTCCTATTTTAAATTAATTAATTTTGTAATACACAGGGTACTCTTTGATTGATCCAGGTGGGCGTCCTGAGAATCATGTTGTAGGCTTCTCACAATGCCAGGAATCCGTTTGAAGTTCGGTCGCAAAATATCTCAGGTTGTGATCATTTCATTTATTAATGTGATCTTTGTGAATTTTTTATGGTCTTTAATTTACAATAATAACATTGATTTTTTTTTACTGAAACTGATCAATGTGTTATTTATGATTTCCAAAGGATTTGATTATTAAAAATTATGTGATGTAATTTGTGTTATTTTTTCACTTTTATGGCCTTCATGACATAGATAGAAATATGATTGAATATTAATGAATTCTTATAAAGTTGAAAAATACTATTTTATGATTTTTACAATTTATAAAGTTTGAACGTGTAATTCGGATTTAACACACGATGAACTTAAAGTTTCCTTGATAATATTAGTAGCATGAATGAATAAAAGTTCTTTAAAAAAATTTATGATCGAAATGACCTCACGGTCTAGACAAATTAAATAATTAACACAAGTCAATCATCAGTAATTTAAATTTGTTTCTCAAACTTTTATAGATTTAAAAAGAGATATAAATTTAAGAAAAAAAATTCACATTTCTTTTTGTGAGATAAAACTTGATAGTGGCTACAAGAAAAACTAAAAACAAAATCATCATAAAAAAAGAAAAAAACACGCAGCTTCCTAAGTTTGCAGCGTGAACGCATCACTGGCACACGCAGCTTCCGTGCTGCCTATCTCGCGTTGCCCCGAATTTTTTATTCAGATCCTCAAAAAAAAAAAAATATTCATAATAAATATTATAAATAAATGAACTTATTTAATAAATGGAAAAAAGAATTAATAATCCTAGTAAAGTTCAGGCATCATGGAGGATAGGAGGTGCTGTTGGCAGTGGCGACTCCTCCCTTATGAAGTCCTGGAATTAATTCTAAGCAGCAGTTTTGTGTAATTTTGTGCGATCAAAAGGTTTGTCGGAAAATTCTAAAAACTCGGGATGTCAAAATAGGCATGCCGTTCTGTGTTGCGTAATTTTTTGGGAATTTTTGAAAGCTTGGAACTATTTTTTCAAAGGCCTGACTTTCAGTACCCAGCACAATTTTTTACAGAAAGTGCTGGAATTAATTCCAAGCAGCAGTTTTGCGTAATTTTGTGCGACCAAATGGAATGCCAGAAATTTTTGAAAACTTGGAATGTCAAAACAGGCATGTCATTCTGTGATGTGTAGTTTTTTGGGAATTTTTGGACGCGTGAAACTATCTTACCCACTTGAAGTGAAGAGAATTATTGCTTTGTTAGTAGGTGAAATAAATATTATTTCCAGATAATAATTATATTGGTTTGTTAATTGAGCAAAAACGAAATTCATATGGTGTGGGTCTAAGCCACTCAATTTATTTTAAAATTAAATGTCTATGAAAACCTCCAGCTAGATTTTGAACTTACGACCTTTTGTGAACCTTTCGCTGAAACAAATTAATGCTAATCAGTCTTTTGCTAGTTCATCTAAAATTTAGAGGATCTCAGTTCCCAAATCGGCGTATGAGATGAGCTGTACCTGCGAGAATCAGCACGCACGATGACATTGACAACTGAAGCATTCAACAAAGCTATGCAATCATTTTATGCAAAAAAAAAAAGTAGTAGTAATAATAATATAATAATAATTATAAATAATAAAATGGTGATGATGATAACAACAATATCGCCTGTTGTACTTGTTCGAGAAAAATCATTATCAGAACATAATTCACAAACAATAATCAGAACGATATGGAGATTCATTTCAGGAAAAAAGTACAGCATTGCATGGGCTTCCTACAGGAAAAGGTTTTAGTTCGGAGCTGCTGTACTTTCGTATTTTGGGGTCAACGTCAACGCCTTCGGTCAACCCTTTCCTTCGTTCCTATTCCTCTCCTTTAATGAAATGATCCCTAAGCACAGCCTAATTTTCTTTTTCTTTTTGGAGTTTTCGGTAAGAAGTAGTACATGAAATGAGCCCAATTATCCATGCAAAGATACCCGCACCACCGGTCACCGGTTCCACTGATCCAACATCATCACCAACAGTAGTCATTTCTTTTTCTCCAGCATTGTCGAGGAAAAGACCATCAAAATCGCGATCCACGTCACCAGCGCCATCGTCGTAGCTTCGAATGAGGCCATCTAAGGTTAGACCACAGCCTGGCTCGGTGAAGTCGGCATAGGTGCGGAAGACCTCGTCGAGAATTGCGCTGATTTGGTCGTCGCTGAATTTGACTCTTGGATTAACAGCTATAACGAGAGCCGCCATTTCTTCACCATTCAAGCCGCCATCTCCATTCCGATCGAATCGTTCGAAGATCTGTCGTACCTTCTCTAACCTCGTGCCCCTGCCACCTGTCGTCGCCATGGCTTCTCTCTCAGATTTGCTCGGGTTAGTAGTTCACAGTTCACACTAACCTCTCTTTCTCTCAGGTGAGACGCCAGAGAGGTAGAGCGAGAAAGAAAGAGGTCGAAGCCTGTGCAATTTTTCGCTAGTATTTCTTTCTCGCTAGTTTCCTTTATTTTTGTTTTAATTTTTGTTGGAAAGGAATAAGGGATGAATTTAATTGTTAATACGAGTGAGTATGCTGTATGCAGCAGTTCAGTAGTCAACCGCCATTTTTTTAATCGAAATAACCAAAAATTCATTTTTAATATAAACCTTTTGACCTTCGTAATCTGCGCCGGCTCTAACGGTAGTACGGTACCACTGCCACTGGCGCGTACATGAGAAAGTCAGTCATCGGGGCGTTGCTTTTACAAATTAGAGATTCACGTCAAAATGTTCATTTAAGACGAAAATGCTTTTCTCATGTAAGAACCAAAAGATAAAGTTTGTACAATAAACAATTTTTTTTTTTTTCATGAACTCCAATGAGAAGTTGTAAACAGAAACGTCTTGATGATTAAAAAAAAAAAAACAGAAACGTCGTCAATAAATACAATGAAGAAGATAGGAAATGTTAAAAAGTCCAAATATACCCACATTGTTATCATATTAAATTATAAATATTGTGAAAACCAGTATTTTAAAATTCCAAAAACTCAATTTGAATAATGTGATTAAGGCTAAAATAAATAAAATTGGCAATAAAATTAAAAACTTAATGATAAACTTACAAAAATTATAAGTTTATAATCTAATTGTAAGAAAATAATAATAATAATAATAATAATAAATAACCTTTAAGTTAAATTAAGCTAAACAAAAATTCAGAAACTTAGATTTTTTAAACTGAAATTTCTGGACTGTCTGGTCTGCTCACTTAATTCTGGATTTAATCGCACCATTGGATCTCCTTCCTCCTCACTTGCTACACCTTTGACCACACCGTATTGCCACAGAAATTTCATGGATTTCAGAGTTGGCTCATTCACTCTAGCTCAGCCAATTTTAGCGTCCGGTTCTTTGTAGAAAACCCTTTTGTCCCCTTTTCCTCCTCTCCATTTCCTTTGGGTGACCCTCTCTTTTTCTCTCCTTATGCTCCAGAAGGGTGAATGGAGGTAGAATGAGGGAAGAGTTGAACTATCCTTTCCCGTTCATCTGCTCCCAAATTCAGAAAACACAATGAAATTTTGAGTGACTGGAGAGTAATGGAAATAAACTCTGTATAAAAATTTGATCACTCTAGTACCCCAAATTTGAGGGTGAACACTCTTTTTCTCCCTTACCCTTAAAGAAATTCGGGTTTAGAATTTAGGATTTAGAATTATAGAGTTTAGGATTTCAAAAATGAATGTTATCTTTAATTGAATTTGCTTGAAACCTTAAGATGCCCTCATATGTGGACAAATAAAGAAACAAAATAATATTAGATAATAAAAATATATTGCTTAATCTAGCATCGATACAAATAGATATGTTATTTAATTTATTTCTTTATTAGACGGAAAGTCAAAATATATTGTTACTTCGTATGGTGATTAATATCCTACCACAGATCAAATCAGGGGCAGAACTAGGGGTGAGGAAAGTGTGCCCGGCACGCTCAAGATTTGAGTTTTTATTAATCAATATAAGGATATTTGATCAAATTTAACATGAAATGATATCTTGGCATACTCTAAATTAAAAATAAGTTTAATCTTTCCATCAAAAGAGATTTTTTTCTCATCCAATGAGATCCTTTTTTAAAATTTTATAGTTACTTTGGCATATGATATACAACTAATCACAAGGAAAACATCTCTTTCTTTTAATTTCTACGAGTAAATTAAATTTAAATGTACATTTGATTTGGAGTAAACAAAATGCGGACATATATTTATGCAAAAATCCTAGTTTCGCCCCTCCTATACTAAAATCCTAATTCCGCCTTCTGGATCAAATCGATCGAAAGGCAGAAACACTTGTTTACATGCTAGATCTAGCGTGTAACACTTTCTCCATCCCTGCTTTTATAATATTAGAGATTAGAGATAGAGATTAGTTGCTTTACTAATTATATAAAGTTTCAAAATGCAGTTTTTGGAACCGGATGGTCGGTCTTGTAGCGATGCGAAACTTATTGTTATCTTTAGATGAGTTTTTTGTTTATTTACGTAGATTTGTATCGAACTAGATAATTAATATTGATATATGCATGGTGTGATATATTGTTTTATATATGGTAGTTTGTTTTGTGATAATAAATGTGATGTGATATATATACTAGTATCGGCAATGATATTTCTGGCTAGAAAAAAAGAGGCTAGCCCCAAAAAAATAATTTTTTTTTTTTGTACGTTGATCTTTAACACTGATTTTTAACTAATAACCGGTGTTAAAGATATTTTTGGTGTCATTTGGTTGTAATTCCCATGTAATTAGATCTAAGGAAATCCTGTGAAATCAATTGAATTGAAATGAAATCTTGCGTAAAAAACATTTTTATCAGGGCCTAATTATTTATTGTTACCATATCAAATTCATTCATTTTCCGTCTAACCAAATAAAGACTCAGATTTTAAGCCATTCGATAGACTCCAATTATAAAATTAAACCATTTCCAAGGGTCCACATGCTCTCCTGCGTCAGTCTAGTGCTTGACAACTTCCTGGAATTGAGATTCCTACTTGCATGGATCTCTGCAGGAATAATTTGGTTGATAAAAAAGTTTCCTACCGGCTGGCAGTAATTATACATCAAAAGATTTGGTCCAGCCGATTGACAGCAACCTCATCCAAAGGTATCGCAGTTTTGGCCTCAGTCGAGCCCAAATGTTTTGTAATAATGATCTTAGGGGCCGTTTGGATCGCTTAGGAATTTGATGAATAGCCTATTCCTAGGCGGAAAACATTGGGAAGTGTATAACTTTGTGAAAAGTTTGGATGGTTAGGAATAAATTTCCGCCTAGGAATAGACTATTCCTCAAATTCCTAAGCGATCCAAACGGCCCCTTAGGAAAGAGTTTGAATAACCTCGTAAAAAAAAGGGGGGGGGGGAGTTGGGGGCACATCTTAAGTTGCTCTTTCACTCGGACATTGGAATTGTAAATGCTCACAATGACCAACAGAAACAAAAAAGATAAATGAACGAAATAAAGAAAAAAAAAAAGCAGAAGATATCTACCAATTAGTTTCCAGTTGGACTTAGATTAAGCTTTACATTACTTTCTGTCCCCTAAGCACACACAATTCTAAGTTAATCATGGTAAAGCAAAGAGATGAGCTATTGACCAGAAGCAGCTTTGGATGGTGCACCCTCTAACATACTTAGCTGCCTCCTCAGCTTTACTATGTGTGCCTGCACCTGAAAAAGATGTTTCAACACAACCGATTAATATTTTAGAAGATGATCAATTACAACTTCTTATGCAGTATACAAGATACACTAAAAACAAAAAAATATTTTAGAAGACAGTTTCTAAATAACCTTTATGATAGCAAGTATAGAAAGGATAGCAACATCATTCTCACCTGTTGACGAGCAGCTGCTAGCTTAAGCAACTCGTCGGCCTCAGAAAAATTCATGTACCACTGGCTCAAAGGATTATCCTTTGTATCGCCTCGTCGTCTTTCACTCTGGTGTTCAAGGGGACCTACCAGAAACAAGTAAATAACCTAAAGCTAACTCAACAACTTTTTGTTACTTTCACATTGACTAGTACTTCAAATTAACATAATATGACAATTTCCTCTATCAAAAGCTTTAATAAAAGAACAGAAATTTACATACCAGGAGGGGGTAGGTTGAAAGAAGCAGGCAGCCTGGGAACAATTGCAGCAGGGTGGTTTTGAACTCGAAGGAAGAATGCTTCAGTAGGCTCAAGAAATACGATCTCGTCATATGCTTCAACTACCACCGGCTTCTTTGTCGACTGAGTACCCCCACTGTCATCTTCAGGGTACAACTTCAGTTGATGGTATCTGTGAAATCATGCCTTTCACGATCCTTTACTTTTACCTTTTTTTGGTAATTTTTGTACGATTTATGTTTAAATTTCTGATTAATCTTGTTGCTTTCTTCAGACAATTTCAGGGGGCGTATAGTACCAAACTGTATCACCATATGAACAGCTTGTGCTGGTACCAGCACTGACTAATACAATGCAAAAGTAAGTGTTATACCGAAAGAGAAGGCCTTTGTTGTGTTTGGTTTCCAATATATTCTCATGATAGAATGCAAGCAAGTAGGAACTTACAAATCTAGCCTCTTGTCGCATACGTCACTATGAAAGAAAAGAGAGATAGCAATTTCAAACTCTCCCCACCCTGATTCAGACAACTCGAAAGGCGGGGACTCGACAACTCTGGTCGGGTTGTTGAAGCTTGGATGAAGTTGAAATACAACACGCTTAAGTATTACACTTAAGTCCTCATTAGTAGCGCCCCTAACATACACCGTCCATTTGTGGGAGTTATACCTATTCAAATAAGAACTATATTCATCGAGAATCGTCATAGAGAACTAGAAATTTTCAGGATTGAACTGATAATACCAATAACAATATTTAATGTTGCTGAAAGAAACAGTTTAAAAAAAAAAAAAAAAAAATGTTTCAGGCTTTCGGCACGTATTTGTTGTTTCTACATTTTGGTTTGCTTATCTGCGCTAATATGATAGAATTAGGCAAACAAACAGTGAATATATTTTGCTATATATTATAAATTTATAATATATTTATTTCCTCCTAATTGATGGAATTAAGGCTCTTTGGCACAGATACTGACATAAATCAATCCAGAATTTACAAACAGTTATTGAAGAGAAGAAACTTACTCGGTGGCCTTTTTACCAAGCGAGAAAGCCATGGTCCCATGCACAATAGGAAAGCTGATCTCAACATCCTTGAGCCTCCTTGTCTGCTTTAAACAACACAGTTGATTAGTTGAAGCTCAAAAACTGACTAAAAAAGAACTATCTACACACTGAGCACGACTAGAATAAATGCATTTCTAAGAGAAAGAGAGAGAGAGAGAGAGGACCTTCTTATCCGAGTCGTCTGAAGCGCGAGAGGCCTTGGAGCGGGCAGCTTTCTGGGCAGGGGTTAGGTCAGGAGGAGGCTGCTCGGATTGCCTCTTCCCAGACGTAGTTGCGCCTGAAGAAGCGGCTGTTTCGCTAGGCGGCGGTGGTGACGCTGATTTGCGTGGCATGACAAAGAGAAAGAGACCGGAGAGAGGATTACGATTTACGATTGGCGGGGCAGCGGAGCGTGCGCGAATCGGGAGGACTCAAGACTGAAATTGTCGGAAGCTTGAGAAGTTGTGTTGGTCACTTGGTCTTGGGCTGTTGGACTCGGATATTGGGCCGAACTATTTGGAAATTTGTTGGTCACTCCTAGCTATAAATAGTGTTGGGCTGCAAATTGGATGTGTTCAGTCTTGGATGCGATTATGGGAGAAGGAACATCTCAAAAGAGAACAGATAAATAACTCAACTTAACAAACTTCGAAGAACAATTTTATTGTAGCAAGCCTACAATAGGGTGAAAACGGTCACCGTTTCGACCGTCCTTTCATTTCGTTTCGTCCAAAACAAAACGAAACGGTCAAAGATTTTTTGTTGCGTTTCAAAAACGAAACGGTTAACGCAAATGGGTAGTCAATTTCGTTTTCAAAACGAAACGGTTAACGAATTAACCGTTTTCGCGATCATTTTAGACGTTATGCAGCCCTAGCCTACAACATCTAGAGTGATTCGATGGCTGATTCATGTCCCATGCCAAATGCAATCAAGCACAACATGATTTGTATGTATCATCATATGGACAACTTTTTCAATTAGATCTAGAGCAAAATGCTTCTTTCTGACTTTAACACAGTGAAGTACTGCTCGTAACAAGTAGGGCACTGGCAAGCATCAGAAATTCATATAGGGTATGTTTGGCAAATGGTGCGAACTAGAACAAGGCTTGTTCTAATTCTAGTTCTAATTTTATGATTTTGGTAGAACTAAAACAAGGAGGCAAACTAGGCCTTGTTCTAGTTTGGGCCATGTTTGGTAACGTCGAACTAGCCTGGTTCGCAAACCAGCTAATTCGGCTCCTTGCCAAACATAGCCATAGTCAATTGAAACATCTTATATTAGGAGAACTAACCAATTAAATCAACACTGCAGCAATAGAACATAAATTTAACAACAAAGCAAGCTATGATCTCTGAGGGGTATTTGGCATGCATGACTTTAGCCTAACTTTTAGGTTAGTAATCTAACTTGTTATTAGTTGTTAACCTATAGTTGCCAAACGAGTTTGAGATCAACAAGGTCAGTACTTTTGTTAGAACTAAAATTTACTAACTTCATCTCAAACACTAATCCCAAAAAGTACCAACTTTAATCCCTAACCCCACTAACTTATGGTGTTGTCAAACGCCCCTTAATGGACTTTCATAAAGAAAACTTCATAAAATAATGGCTACAGTTAAGACCATAGATATACAGACAAGAAGCTAGTATCATCTCATGGCAAAAATTGATGCTTTTCAAGAATAACTCGAAAATTTTCTCAAAATGCACATAAATTAATATATCAAAATTCATTTTAACCAAAAGTAATTTCAAAACAACTAGTAACTAGGCTAATATAGCCCCGAAATCAAATGAAAAATCTCCTCCTGCTCGTGTCCATGTCAGCCTGAAAATGAAACATAATTTATACTTAGAGCTGAACAACTTGAGAAGAAAATAAACAGACCTGGCAAATCGAAACGAGTCGAGTTGTAATTAGGTATGATAAAGTAAGATTTGAATCACTTCTGGGTTCAGTAAATATCCATTTCAGAACATGTCAGGTCAGTTTATATCAGATTCAATCCACTTCTAGAATCAGATCATTTAGGTACAGGTTAATCAGATTCTGGGACATATTTGAAAATAGGCCAACTTGTTGATGTCAATTTTGGGTACGGACTACACTGTGCTATAAACAATCTAGTCAGGTTCAAATTTGAATAACTTATAAAAGTTTTTGCCCAAAATGTCAAATGATATTATATATGATCATTGTTCCTTGAATTAATTATTGTGGTGAATATATATATTAGGAAGACAAAATTTTATTCAACACATTTTATTGTCTTTGAGTATAGGTTGTTTACTCAGAGCAACTCAGGTTTGGGTAAATATTCATAATTGCCCCAGTACTATATAGTTTCAGTTTTTTACAGGATATAACTATTCAGGTTGGGATAAAATTAGATTCGGAAACATTTGTATGATGGATTCATTTAGATTCAGGTTATATTGGATCAGATGAGTTCATTTCTAAAATTGTACTAGATTTGATCGGGGTTGGATGTCAGGTTTTGTCAGCAGATCTTTTACCTCAGGTCAAGTTTTGCCATATCTAGTCTAGAGTTAAATGAGAATAAACATGGCTCAAAGTTACCTTATGAACCCATTCAAACTCTCCACCTTTTGTATCAAATGTACCATGCTGCAAACTGACGAGCTTGAGAGTGAACCTGGGCCCACACTCCTGCATTATCAGAAAGACATAAAAGGTCATTCCACAATTTTATTAATCCTAAGCCACATGTGAACAGATGTCAAAAGAGTAGAATGAAGGGAAGTTTGACATATACAATGTTGTAATCCAAGATAATTCATATGGACTATTGCAGCGAATGAAACTAAATTACTCATAGGCTAAGCTTTGGTATTTCCAGTTATTGGGTTTGAACTTCTAAATAGAGCTCTGGCACTGCAAGAAATAATCAACACAATCAACAGGAGTAAAAAGTAACCTGCAGCCGAGCAATCACTTTCTTTTCAGTTTTTCCCTTTGAAGCTTTACTTTTCTTATCATTCGGGCCTTCTTTTTTCTCCTTTACTTCAAAAACATACCTTGTCATAGAATAAAAAAGATTAAAAATTAATCTAAGAAGAGAATAAGTTCCCTAATGTACTTGAGACTAATACCGAGTTAACAAGATAAGAGGTCCCAATAAAATGTGCGTTTGGTACCATGCTTGGACAAAGAATGAATACAGCAAGCATGCCAACCATAGAATTTAGTATCTTAAGATACACGATACGTAACTCACGATACGATACGATTCATAGCCCAATCGATACGTATCTTGACCATTGTATCTCAATTGCAGTGTATCTTAATGTATCTTAAGATACACGATACGTAACTTACGATACTAGGATGTATCTTAAGATACAAACGATTCGGTAACAGTCAATAGTGAAACAATTCGATTTTAGTAGAATAATAATAACAATAATCATTTTCAATTATAATTTATATAGATTATAATAGAATATTAGAATAATAACAACAACAACAACAACAATAATAATCATTTATACAATTATATAGCATAATACTATACTATAATAATTAATAATTTAATACTTTCTTCATGTATTATACAATGTAATATTTATAATTTATACAAATAAAAAATATATTCAGATTATACAATATAATGTTATAAAAATACATTACACTATTATAAAAAATATAATGATTAATAATTTATACATCAAAAATAATTAATAATGAGTATAATTTATACAGATTTTACAGTGTAATATCATGAAAAATAATTGTCAATGATTTATACATATTATATATTATAAAATTTAAGTAAAATCCAATATTTATACACTATATTTAAAGATGCCTGAATTATCGAATAATTATAAGGATATAGTGTGATATTAGAACTTTTTTAATGAAAATAGTTCAATATAAATTCTAATTACTTATTTTACATAATTTTAAGGATAGTTAAGCGTATCTTAAACGAATCGATACGATACACGATACACGATACGATACTTAATGTTACGATACACGATACATTTTACGATTCAACTTCTATGATGCCAACACTATTTGTTTTCAGCAATAAATTGCCAAAATAGAATGTCATAGATCACCAATTTCTTATTTTGATCCAGAAATTATCACCAAAGATATTACCCATTTCCACCAAATTTAAGTCTACCACTATTTTCCATACTTAAGATAAGTTTGGTTTTAGAAATATGTCAGCTTCCCAGTCCACGCTAGCAGCAATGATTTGCAATGCTACATTGGACTTTTGGGTTCAACATGTTATCAGCCCCCACATCAACAAATGTAAAAGTAGCTAAACAAATCAATATGACTTAATATTAAAATCAATTCCTCACTAAAATTTATCATTCATATCACCTTGCTAATGTGGAGACAATCAATACGAACAATTTCATGGATTTGATAAACTAACGATCGCGCAACCCTGAGTCATGGAATCTTTGCAGTACCAGACTAATCAGAATTTCAAAACTTTTGGATCAAAACAGGAGAAGGATTATGCTTTAAAGGACATTACTGTAATTAACACTTCCTTTTAAATTTGGACATTTTAGCACAAAAGCACCTGTGATGGCGGAAAAATATGAAGTCTCGCTGATTATGGAAAGTGACAACTCGGCGGCCCCGAAAGTTGGGAACTTGTGGGAAAAGTGATTGTATCATCCTGCAAGAGGATGATGAAACAAAAATAAACATTAGTTCAATAACCAATTGGAAAGTACTGAAAGCTGTTAAAAAACTTTGAATACTAAATCTCAACAAAGAGCACACCTTCCAACACGATGACCCAGGCGTGTTGTGAAGTTATTCAATACTAACTCTGGCTCATGACTTGTAGGATTTCCATGATTCTGCCAACAGAGCAGCAATCAGCGATGAACATATCTCTGTGCTTGTGGTTGCGTCTATAGGGATGAACATATCAGAGTTCCAACTTTTGATCTGAACCGTTAGATCTAATCTCAACAGTTAATGGGTGCCCCGTGCATAATACCAAATTGATAGGCCCGAAAAATTTTAACCGTCGAGATTAGATCGAACGGTTCAGATCAAAAGTTGGCACTCTGCCAACTTAAAAAGGTTGGCAGAGGATACTGTCCGTGAGCATACAGCGTGTGCTTGCAAGTGTGAGAAAGAGAGTGTGGGAGGAGGGGGGGTGGGGGGAGAGAGAGAGAATACCTTAATGTCCTTGCGCAGTACAAGATTAGACAATCTGAAGTGTGCAGTTGGCCCATCAGGCAAGCCAATCAACAGAAGTGCATCTAAATAGAAAATGCACACAAGGTATTTAAGGTTTTATTTCAAGAATGCATTTATCAGACCAAAAGAAGTGCAAAAAATGCTAACCAGGGTCACGCCGATTTGTGTGGACAACTATGATTGATGTGAATTCCTTATTCTTTGCATATTCTACTATCTGCATAAAAAATAGTAGTTATCTGAGTATAGCATAAAAACAATAACAAGAAATCTTTGAAGATTATACAAAGATTACCTTCTTAAGTTCATATGTGCCTCTTTTGTAGTAATGTGCGTTAGGAATCACTGACAATAGCTCATTGATAAATGCAGGTCCTCTCTGTAAGTAAAGGTATTCAGGAATAGTGTCACGTACAAATAATGTTCCCGTGCAAACAAACCAAAAATAAAATAAATTAAAGTAAAAATGAGTTGAGAATCTATTACAAAGGACTTACAGAGGAGTTAAAGCGGCATGTAGTAATCAATACTTTTGGGGCAGTCTGCTGCTTCAAAACTGCGCTAAACTCATCAGCATCATTCCCTGCAAATAACTATACAAAAGGGAGAACTCGTCAACAGAAAAGATCATAAAAGGTTTCAGAAAGAAATATACTTAATAGAAATTAATATACCTCCTCATCATCAGGTCTGCAAACAGTCTCATCCAGTTCCCTAGTGTTCTCTATTGTGCGTGGCACCATCTTCTCAGGAGGCTGGAATTTCACCCAAAATAATAACAAAGAATTATAATTTAGTACAAAAACAAAAATTGTCTAAGGTCAACACTGACAGTGTATTATCTACTCTTAACCATACACTCTCATTTGCACAGAGAAACCACAGGAATTGGAATTCAGGAAAAGAGTGGAACAAAAAGTAGAATCTTGCCTCTTCGCCGAGCTCGAGAGCTTGCTTAGAGGCAGCATCACGCGCCTTAATCTTCTTGCGTTTCTCTACTCGCTTCTCATGCTTGAGCTTGGCGTATACGGCGCTCCTCTTCTCCTTATTCTTAATCTGAGACGCGAGAATAAGCTTCTGCTTTTTCTCTTCCCTTTCAATGTAGTCGTCTCCTTCCACCGCCTCCTCGGCCGCCTTTCGCTTCTTCTCCTTCGCCATGTGCGGAAAGGGTTTAGGGTTTAGCTCTCAGGCAGTGGGAATTGGGAAATGAGCGAGTGAAGAGCTTTTAGAGTTTTATCGCTTCCTAATTGGGCGAAGGCAAATGTGTCACTGCGCGAGAGAGAGAGAGAGAGAGAGAGGTGCGACGAATCGGAGGAGGAGAATGGCGGATCACAGAGGCGGCGTCGAGAAGGGTTTTGCTAGCCTGACCCGGACACTGGGAGACCTTCGATCAAATTTTATCTGGGCCGTCTAAATATACCATGTCGGCCCATCAAATTGAATATAGGTGAGAACTTGCCTATTTGACCCAAAAAAAATTAAAATAATATTAAAATAATCCGGAATTTCGAAAATATTCCAAAAATAATCAGAATTGTTTAAATGTTAAGAATTTGTAACTAGTTAAGTCATCTTACTCCACCAAAGTTAAGATGTATTTGGTATGGATTTAAGAATTAGTAACAGATAAGAAAATATTCTTATATTTATACATGAATTGTTAATTATCAAAGACCAAAATACCCACATACAATTTCTGATTAAGAAAACTACTTCGTTGTTATATCATACCATATTATAACCAAAACTGAACAAAATTGAAACACCAGACATAAATAAATCTTAAAACAATTAGATAGCAAACAAATTTATCAGTACCAGTACCAATACAAGTAGTTTCAACAAAACAAAATTAATTATTACTGCATGAAAACAAATAACATATAAAATAAGTAATTAATACAACCTAAAAATGAAAATTAATAAAAACTTTCATTACTATCTGAGCTATCAGATTGGCTAACTAAGTCTTCAAGTGGTACACTGAACCTGCTATCTACTGCATATTGTCCACGTGTCGTATTTGATTCAACTATCTTTGTCATTATATCAAGCTACTCAAAGGGTTCCGAATTGTAAAAATCATACTTAATTATTTTCCATCGTGTTTGTAATTCGTGACCTTCGCGTTCTGGTATCGATTGTGAATTCATAACAATAGCTAATTTTTTTCCCCATGTATGTTGAATGCCTCTAGACCAACGACTCGAAATGCAAGTTGCTCTACTCTTATCAAATTTAAGAGGACTGTTGTTTGATCATTTGCTCCAATTTGGTCCCCTGCTTCTAGAAGACTGTTTTGCATTGCCATTCTTCTTATTTCCTTTGCTGTGATTTCTTCCTGATTGATCCATGCTCAATTTCTATTTTTCTTTTTGGTTGTCCAATTAGTGTCAAAGAACACATACAGACGGAAAAACTCAGTTCATTAGATCAAGACAAATTTTGCATGCTTGTAATTTAATGATTATTAGTGAAGCAAACCTCAGTACAATAGTACTTTCATTCATCCACGATCATGAGTATCCATTCCAAAAAGAAAAAAAGTAAAAAGTAATTTATTTTAGAGCTATTAAGAACTGCAATGGTTCAATTAAAGACTGTTACGAACTTACACACATGTGCTATTCCTAAAACTTGCTAGGATGTACAATTCAAGGTGGGATTAGCTACAAATGGTGATTTAGATATATACTTGCATGCCACTGGATTCTAGATACTCGTGAAAGGCTTCCTTATTTGCTTCCAATCTTGAAAAATAGAAAAAGGTTAAATAATACACCACAAGTTGATCTATAGCCTTTTTATTTTGTACATTGTTTTAAATTAGTAAATTAATATTTTAATATAAATATATTACATAAGAGGCATGCTAATATAATAGCCTAATACAGTATAGTATACAACTCATAGGCAACTCGAATAGAACACAACAACAAAATGCTTCCTATAAGTATAGAATTATCTTTTAGGAACTTGATTGATGAGATTTATTGACAAGTTACTAGATTAGTATGCTGGTCAATTGTGTATGACAAAATGACATTTGTACTCAATTAGTTGTTTGAACCCAAATCACGCAAGAAGATTATTAAGTAATGAACGAGCATTCAATTATAGCCAAATTTTTATGAGTTGTGGATTCTACAATAGTTACTTTTCTAAACTAAATAATTGACAAGGAAAGAGATCTCTTCACCAAATTTAGAAGAGTTGAAACTACTCTTCATTCCACATTCTTTTAGTTTGCACTAAACACCTTGGGATCTTATTACTAAACGCATTATGAATGTGTTCTTGTAATTTCAATTAATGCATTCAACTTTTAACAAGCTCCAAAGAATTTCAAATTTCAAACAAATGAGGTGAAATAAAATAGTTGAATCTAATTGCGAGTAAAGTAGCAATATGAGATCTAGAAAAATGAATCATAATAGACAATTTTCAACTGATCCTGCTCAAAATTTGGTATAGCCAAAATGCCATAGCAAAGTAAATCAAGTCTAAGGACATTTAATATCCAAAAATTTGAAAATTTAGTTTAGCTGGAAGGCCATAGAAAAGTTAGATCTAAATTAAAAAAAAATTTAGATATAGCGAGAGAGAAAAAATAGATACCTAGTTTACCGAAGAGTAGTAATCTGAGAGATTGAGAGCAATTGGTAGATAAAAGGGTCGGCTAGGTTTTGTGAGTAGAAAGGAATGATTATAGATTTTCATAAGTATGAAGTTTCTAATTTTATGAGCTATTCATCAGCGATTGTTAAAATTAGTAGTTTTGGAAGAGGAAATATTTTTCTTTCGAAAGAGAGACGGAGCGACCATTGGCAAAAATTAGGAGCTTTTTTTTGGATGTGAGGCGGAAAAAATAGAAGCATTTTTTTTTCAGACGAAGGGTAATGGCGTAATTGACATCGAGGAGTCCACATGTCACACCCCAAGACCAAGGGTCCCAACAGGAGCAACGAGTGCACGATTACCTTCGCACACAGGCAAGACGTACTCTAATAGTTACATTGATTTCAAGTTATCAAAACACCAATGTTAGAATTCCTGAATTAATTAATATGTATGCAAAACTAAGCATGTGTATGCTTAAGGACTAATGTATGCACTTAGTTTAACATAGAAGATGCATTACAAGCATATGTAAGACTTAAAATTCCAAACACATGCAATTTCATGTCTAAACATTATCTTCATGCAAAACATAAAAGCTTTAATTTTCAAACAAAATGTTATATAAAGTTAAGTAAAATAAGCAACTCCATCTCTAATTATATAGATATTCATGCTTAAAATTTCCAACAGCAAGTAGTAACTATAAAACTAGATAAGGGCATTACTATCATCCCCAATTAAGGTCTACTGTAACATACCTGACTGCTGTATGGTAAACCAAGTCTCAATAATAAATTAAATCTATAAGATTGCATGAATTATATGATCAAGAAATTAAATAAAATAAATAATTTCATCAGTAAAATTTGCGGGAAAGTCTGGCAAAAGAATAGGAGAATATTCTGAATGATTGCTATAATTTTTCTGTATAATTGCCACGTTAATCTGATTGTTAGAAAGATTTAATAAATGGGTGAAATAGCTATTTTACAAATTAGCTTGTCAGAGACTTATTAGCTAATTGGCCACATTATTGGGCCACAGAAGATCCGGAGCCCATTTAACAAATACGACGAAACAGAAGAGAGACACCCGTCCCTCTCTTCTGTCTCGCCGATCTGTCCGCTCTCTCTTCCTCTCTTTCACCTCGAGGGAACCTCCTTCTTGAGCACCTGCTGGCACTATGGTGTCGAGCTGTGAATGGATTACAATGCCGGTCGTGCTGAGTTGGGTTCTAGGTTTGCGACACCTCATTCTTTCTCCTCGTGTATGCACGAGCTGAGCTTGTCCCTCTCTCCTTGCTCGAGGAACCTTGTCAGGCATTGATTGATGGACGACGTGGTTAATCCTGCTCCATTGTCTGAGTATTCCCTTCTATCTTCTCCTCTTCTCAGATTAAGGTAATCTCTTTTTATAAAAAGGGCCGAGATTAGGGTTAAAATTTGGGGAAAACTAAAAGAGAGAGTTGCGGATTGGACTGAGACAGTGGAGAAGGTAATCACGATCTTTCCTAAACTAATAAATTCAATATCAATTTAATTATGAGAAATTGATATCGCTTTGATTCTTTGTGACTAAGCCATAGGTGTATGGAATTGAGCCTGTTCCTAATTAGCTTGACTTTGATTTTGGCTTTGTTGATACTCGAGTTCCTGAGGAGGTTTGTAAGGGATTCAGCTCAAGGTATAATCTCTGTCCTATTTAATTTGTAGTAACAGTAGCCAAGAGAATTTGTTGGAAAATTGTGCTAGTCAAACTCATGCTAGTGATGTTCAGAGATTCAGAGGCTAATTGACTTGCTAAGGATAATCTGAAGTTGCTATGCTTAGATATTTTGCTTGTTGAGGGGAATTGAATTTGGCAGAGCCCTTGTGTTGCAAGTAGTGAGATAAATGCATTTTGTTTGACTTATGAATGCATCATACTTGAACTGTGTACATGATAGGGTACTCATTTTTGTGATTTTCTGATCAAGTATAAGTGTAATTGAAGCTCTAGTTAGATAAGTGATTTTTAAAACATATGCATGTATCATGTGTAGGCAGTATGCTTGGAGAAGAAGCATATTCATATGATTTTCTGTAAGGCATAGCTGAAATTATATTTTGATGAAAGAAAATGAATTTTCTGCATGAGTATATATATATATGTACTTAAACAACAGTAAAGTATAGCATTTAGTTAGTTGGTTTATGCATACTAGTGTAACAGTGAAGTTTTTGCATATTTTCTGAGTTGGACAGTAGCTACTTATGCATAGTTGTGCCTGCACACTAGGTGTAGCTTATCTTCTGATACAACAGAGACACTTTAGTGATGGATTTGATGAGTAAATGTATATACTAACATAATAAGAAAGTCTTAGTATCATTTGTATTGGTCAGTGGTTTACATGTTCATTTGTATTGAGCTTTGAACAAATTGTTAATGTCTTGAATAAGTATAGGTGTGTGATAGTTATGGTTAAGTGTGGTGCTTTGGATTGTGCATTAAAAAGATTGTATTTGATTCTGATAATTATGCACTTATAGTATAAATAAGGCTCATTGAGGCATTTAGAGCATTGTTAGGCATGATTGGTGGTTTATAGATTGGTCTGGTACATGGCAGTGGAACTGGTACCTTTCTGGTACGAGTTTCCGAGACTCAGGGGTATTTTCGTGAGGAAAGATGTAAGTCTTGGACTTAAGTGTAAAATTCTGAGGACTTGTTGGTAACATAGCTATATCTCGATAAGTTTTGCGGGCTTAACTGCAAAAGATAAGAGGTTTTTGAGAAACTCTGACTTACCGGGTTAAATCTATGATATTGGATTTGGTTTGATTTTTGTGGCGGACCCGTTACGGATGGATCCAGTCGACTGGATCAGGTCAACTGGGTTGAACCGGATAGCGATATGTGGGCTGACTTGATTTTTGGGCTGTACTTTTGTGGGCTGTCGCTGGAATTAAGGCATATTGGGCCGAGAATTTCTGTGGACTGAGAATTAGAGATTAGCTGTGGGCTTTGAAATTAATTAAACTCTTAAGCTTTCGGATTTGATTAGAGCTTAAGTTAATTAACGGATTCTGTTGGAGCTTGATATTAGACTAAAAGACTTGGACCCTTTTAATTATTCGATAGTGGGCTTTTAGGGAAATGATGAGAAATAGTCTGACGATTTAAGAACGGATACTGTGGCAAAATAATTCAGACTTTCTGATCCCGCAAAATAAAAATAATTTCTTGTTTATTGATTTCTTTGATCTATAATTCTTGTTGTAATAAATTTTTTGTTAAAAAGTTTAGTTATTATTTCCTAATTTTGTCTGCTCTGTACGATTCCTTTTTTTGTGATATGATTAAACATAAAATTACTGATGATTGGGCAAGTAACTAAATAAAATTTAGTTAAGTTAATCACTTGTTTAATTTGAGACTTGGGACCAAACAGAACAGTTTATACAATTAGTTATAAAATTTGGTTAAAAACGATTGTCGACCATATTATTTCTAAAATCGTTAAACGCTCTTGTAACGGTACTTGATCTGTTGTCTAAACAGGGACTGATCTGGAGAGAGCTCAGGACCAGTGAAGGTGCGAAATTATGCGATCACTTTATTAAAATCAGGAAAATCGGTAACTTTACATTCATGCATAGCATGTTGTGGTTCCGTTTAATGATGCATTCTTGAGCATATAATTATTTAGAGCCCCCAAATAAGTTAAAAACAGCATGTTGATTTGAAACTTCATTTGATTTGAATTAAATTATTAAGTCTGATTTTGTATATTCGTTTGTTAATTAATCTTGTTAATCAGACTCGAAAAGGACTGGAATGGTTTCAAGAATTATAATTAAATTTCTATCCAAGGATAGACGGACTTGATTTACAAATGAAACCATATAAGAATTCAGTTTGCATAAGCATCACAAATAATTTATAGCTCACTCTCCGATGTTTGGTTTGGCCACCAACACGGCCGGAATATTAGCGCTATTATTACTGGATATTTCTCTCTGTTTGCTCTGTGCCATACGGTTTGGAACCTATGGAAAATGGGAAAAAGTTCTCCTTGTTTCTGTGGGCCTTGAGGACTTGAGTGATAAAGTTATTCTGTGAATTATGTATGCTTGATTTGTTCTGTTGCATTTTTGCATATTGCAGCATGCCTGTGGTTGGACCGTTTCGTTTGGTACCGTCGGTACGATCTTAAGTTTGATTCTATTTGATAAAATTCAAGTATCGATGATTTGTATAAAGTATCGCATTCTGGAACTAAAAATTTGCACTGGGATTTTTATCTCACTTTCGCGTTTGTTTTTGCATGTGCCTCAATGGTGAGGGTTCCAGGAAAGGCGTAGGCTAGTACGTCCTCGTGCGATTGCGACAATCGAGTGTTCTTTCTTGAAGTTAGGTGTACATATTCCCAGTTTGAATAGTGATGCAACCATCCTCCTCAGTATGGAAGACCTGCCGGAGGTCTTTGCATATCTTTATCTTGAGTTTCCAGGAGGTGATAGCCCTAGTGATGGCGTGGTACCGGAACAGGAACCGGTTCCCCTCGCGCAAGAGGAAGCGTAAGGAATGATCTTTTGTGTGTGTGTGCTGTTGTTTGAAAAATCGAGTGTGTGTGCTGTTATATAATCTTGAAATAGTCGGGTGGTTTGATGGTAGTTTGCCGGTCATTTGTATAATTTTTAAACTGGCAAAACAAGGTATGTAGGATAAGTATCCCGACTATAATAAACTTGTAAATATTGTTTGGCTTGATCAACAATAATGTGATATATGTTTTGTTTTAAACTTTGTGTTGCGAGAAAGATTGCTGGGAACCGAAATCAAGAAAATGGAATAAACTTAATTAAAGCTTATTTCACTCACACTACCTTCGGGGTGTGACATCTACATAGGCCATAAACTAGAAATAGACATGCATAGGCACTATTTAAGTATAATAAGAGATATAGTTCCAGGTTGAAAAGCATATACTGATTTCATACAAAAATATCTCGCAACATAACCCTCATTCAATTACGGATTTTTAAAACAAATACCAATGCATATATTTACACATTTGTATTGTTTAAAATGAAAAGTATATGATTATAACACGACGTGCATATGCAAAACTCGGCTTCCATAACATGTTCACATGATTTACATAAGCACGAGTTACTACACAATCATGATAAAAAAATATATATGCAACTATTTGCTTAGTAAACATAAGCTAACAAATAATATACAAGTGTGATTCAAAAAAGAAATATAATACTTAGAGATTACATGCTCACCAAGTTACAAACAAATGGCTTCTTCACAAACGCAACCCGCTCGCTAATCTTGGACCCACAAAAGTGGAAGAGTGAGATAAATTTTAGTTCCAGCCACTTGAATTTTAAATACAAGTTTAGGAACTAATTACATTACCGAGTTAAAATACAATTTACAAGTCAAATCAATGAACATTTACCCTTATTTCAAATACGCATCAGTATTATAAATAAAGATGCGTGAGAGTCGGTGATTATTTTGCTAAATGCAGCTCGACACGGCAATTCTTTTTCCCTTTTGCTCAATTGCGTGATTAAATTTTTTAGATTTATGCAATGTTAAACTCTATAAATATTTGTGTGACTAATATTATCGGTAATGGAATTGACCCGATTCAGCGCAACACAATATTTTGGGTTTCATTTTTTCGTTCCCTTCTCTCTGACGTTTCCTCTCCTCTAATATTATCCATGGCGTTTTCCTCTCCTGTCTATAACTCTCTCCCCCATCTCTCTCACAAACCTGTCTCCCCACCCCCAACTCAAGTGTCGCCTCTTCATTTTTTTTTCTTTCTCCTCCCGCCTCCTCCTTTCTCTGCCTTCACCTCCGCCTCCCCTCTAAATCAATGCTATTTCTATCACAAACCTGCATAATCAATCAGTCAATATTTTCCTCTCTTGGGCCATGTTTGGTAGATGATTAAAGTTGGAGTAACTCATTTAATCCACTTTTACTCCTCCAAACATGATTTAAATTTGGTGTAGTGTGGAGTAGGGAGGAGTAAATTACTCTACCATTTTAGATGAAGTAAAGTTACTCCACATGGATCAAGAGATGATTATCATTATTTAGTTACTCTTAGTCTCTTACTCCATATTTACTCCATCTTTTCAAACCAAACATGATATAAAATTGGAAAAGTAAAGTGAATTAACTATTTACTCATCCTTAAGCTACTCCACGGTTTACTCCTCTATCCAACATGGCCTTGGGGCTTGGGCACGTTGATCTGCAAGCCTCAGCCCTCGGTCTTCAGGTCAGGTCTAAATTCCAATTTTCTCGCTTTTCACATATTATCTGTTGAATTTTAGTTTAGCCACTTAGGTCATCATGGCTTCCATCAAGTTCAATATTAATTAAACTGTTCTACACTCAACTTAATCCTATTTCTCTGCTTCAATCAAAGCATATACCTACTTATGGCGGTACAAAAAGAAAAAACATCCTACTCTACTACATGACACATCAGCATATTTATATTAATGATGTTGTCCCTAAAGGAGGCGGCTTAACCAAGGTTTAGCGGAAGCAATTAAGATTTTAGACTGGTTTGGTATGAACTACCCTAACACAATTCAATTGGTACCCAACACAAGCAAGCACACAAGCAATTCAAGTATAGCAAGATAATAAAGAGAGAGAGAGAGAGAGAAATTGAACACTTGGTATGATTACGGAGTTCCGACCCGCTAGGAAAGGCTAGCCTTAGTCGTACGTCTCCGGGAGTTTCGCTACCACGAAAGGGCGCGCTCCGTTCAATTCCAATAAGAACGGGTCTACAACTTCGAACCGAATCACCTCGTCACAAGGACACTCGAGGTGGATCGGCCTAACTCAAATGGCACAACGGCCTCAAAGGAGAAGAGCTCTCAACCTATTCCAACCTACACCTAGCGACAATGTCGGGGCGGTGGTGTTTGAGGCTACTAAATCTCTCAAAATGGTCTAGCTATGAAAAGCTCAAGTCGGAGAGTATCCCTGTTCTCAAAAGGCTCTATTCTGGTCAATTTTTGCAAAGCAAAGCTCTCTATGGAGAGAGAACAAGGGGTGGATATAAATAGAGCTCATCAAAAACTGTAAAACAACTCAGTTTGCTGTTGTGCATTACACAACGCAATATTGCGTTACACGACCCACAGATAGCCGTTATAATAAAACAAACAAAACGAGCTATCCGTTGCTAGTGCGTTACACGACCCAATATTGCGTTGTACGACGCACTGGACGACCGTTATAATAAAACAAAATGGATAAACTATCCGTTGAGTTGTCATGTGCGTTATACGACGCGGACCATCCGTTGTGCAACGCAACATTAAATGATATTAAATGATCAGGAAAAGTGAGTGAAAAAGGCCAGGGAAAAACCAAAGAAAGGTTGTACAACGTTTCAGTACGTTATACAACGTTCTGGCTTGACTTGAGGATATTGCGTTGCACGACGCATAAATTGCGTTGTATGATGCAGCTAGTGCGTTACACGACCTTCTGTTGCGTTGTGTAACGCACTGTTTCTGCTAAAGGAAAAAATCTGCACAAACAGGTGCGTTATATAACCCAATATTGCGTTACACAACTCACTGGTGCGTTGTGTAACCCAATATTGCGTTACACGACGCACTGGGTCTGAAACTGAGAAAGATGCTGAGTTCTTGAGCTTTTCTGCTATCTAGACTATTTCAAGGATAAAAGGACTAAAGTAAACCTTCTATTAAAGTCTAAACTAGCCTATAAGCTCTCTAAATACTTGATCTTGATTTTGCACATAGTTTTTATCCAAGTCTTCAAACTTTGCATCTTCTTCCTATAAAACTCAAAGAAGATCGTTAAATGCCAAATGATATTGTTTTGTAATCGACAAACTTAGAGACGTTTAGTACAACAATCTCCCCCTTTTGACGATTTGCAAAACAATATCATTAGTAAAGCGATTAAATTTTGGCATTTCACAAGCTTTATTACAATTCTCCCCCTTTTTGTAAATCGACAAAAGGTGAAACAATTGTAACAAGCTCCCCCTAAATTTATGGCTCCCCCTTAAATATGGAGAAAATGAATTGGAGAACCAATTTAGGGCACTACATGAAGTAGTGTGACCAATTTTTAACCTCTTAAAGAAATATGCAAAAAATAAAAGAGGCTCCCCCTAAATGTTTGACTTATAAGACCGGGGGTTAACTTGGTATTTATGCCACATTGGTTACCATACCATTAGTTGTACCACTAGAGGTGCAAGCTTTTGGAACCCATTTACCTTTGGACTCACTATTTGGTTTCCTAAGTTTGCATTCCAAAAAGATATGTCCATTTTGGCAACAATAGTTGCAAAATGCATTGGTTGGCTTAGGTATGGTAGAACCCTTGACAAAATGAGAATAGTAATGGGCTCTAAGGTATTCGACCTTCTTCTTAGGATCGGTGGATGAGACTTTGAAATTCTTGTTGCGATCCTTTTGGTAATGTTGGGAAACATTCTTTTGATGCTCATTAGATTGAGCCTTGTGGTTTTGAGAGTAGTGTTGCTCTTTAAATTCATAAAACCATCCATCGGGTCCTCTAAAATAAATTTTATTGGACGCCTTTGGAGCAAAAACCTCCTTGTTTTGATTATGCAAATTCTTTTTGTTTTGCACTCTAGTGTTTCTAGGCTTCCATTGGTACATATGTGCATGACCACGAGAATTCCTAGGTTTTTGAAATTGTGTGTTTTGTGCATTTTGTTTCCCATCATTTTGTGACAAGTTCTTTTTCTTGGTTTGATATGACTTTTGGTAACCAAGACCGGACTTGTCATGAGGCTTTTGGCCCTTGAGAAGGTTTTTCAACTCAATTTTGGGAGCTTGAGCTAAAATCGGTTTTTCAAGTTGTTTTTCAAGTTCCTTTATTTTAGTCTCATACTCACCCATCTTAGAAGTAAGCTCATCTACCTTAGCTTTTAGGATGTCTATGGTATCGGCTTTCCTAACCAAGGCATCATGGGTGGCATCAAGAATAGAATTCAACCTATCACAATCAACACATTTGGTTGAACTAGTTGGTTCATCACCACTCTCACTATCATCATCGCTAAAAGAATCATTGAGAGGGAGATATACCTTAGGAGAGCTCAATTTTGGTGAAGTCGGTGGAGATGGAGGTGGTGGTGCCTTACGCGCTTGGATTAGTGGATGAACAAATCTTGTCCCTTGATTGAACTCGTTGAGGACGTCCTTCACGAAGTCATCTTCCACATCATCCGTTGAGAATACCACCTCTTCCACATTTGCCACCATAGCGTATACCTCATGAGAATCCGAGTCGGATGAGCTTGTTTCGGATTCAACATCCCACAAGACATGCATGGCTTGAGCCTTCTTCTTTTCCTTCTTGTGCTTCGGTTTTGGCTTGTTGGTTTGCACTTGAGGGAAAAGCTTGTGACATTTGTGCATTGAATGTCCTTCTTTATTGCACACAAAGCACAACTCCCGTTCATCATTTGCTAATCTCTCATTGTTGAACTTCTTCTCATACTTGAGCAACCCACGAAACATCTTCTCAATCACCACCTCTTGCTTTGCCTCATCAAGCTCGTAGAGGTTCAATAGTGTTTGATGTGGGTATCGGCAATGAGAGGATTGAGAGTAGGATGTGGAGGCGGGATTGCTTGTAGAGATCATGGCTAGGGTTCTTGGAGTATACTCTAATTTGCCAAGTTGCTTGAGCTTCTCCTCCACGCATCGGAGCTCGGTGTACATTTGATCCGGGGTGTACTCATGATCCATTCGGATAATGGTCTCGAGCGATGTGATATGAGCATCCCATTCGCGCCTTTCACTCATAGCCCGCATCATCTTTCCTACAATCTTGCCATTTGTTAGGGACTCTCCTCCTTCGGTGAATTCATTTTGGAGTTGTACAAGACGAGTGTACATATCCTCAATGGATTCCCCATCCCTTATGCGGAAATTCTCAAATTGAGAATACAACTCATACAATTTAGAATGTCTAATTTGAGAATTTCCCTCATAACGGGTGAGGAGAGCCAACCACATATCGTGTGCTGAATCATAACGACTAAGAGTTACACTAATTGATTCATGGACCGAGGCTAATATGGCATTAACCGCACAATCATTGTCCTTTCGGTCATCAAGGGACTTCTTAGTCAAATCGGTAGAATTTGGCCTAAATTGGGGGGTATACCGATTTTCTACCATGTGCCAATATCCTAAGATATTGAGGTAGTTCACCATGCATCTCTTCCAAAAAGAGAAATTTCTACAATTTTGGCCTAATTTATCCGGTCTCTCTACAAAACGAGCCGCCATGACCGAAAACCGAGATTAAGACTAACTTAATCGAGGTTCCCGCTCTGATACCACTTTGTTGTCCCTAAAGGAGGCGGCTTAACCAAGGTTTAGCGGAAGCAATTAAGATTTTAGACTGGTTTGGTATGAACTACCCTAACACAATTCAATTGGTACCCAACACAAGCAAGCACACAAGCAATTCAAGTATAGCAAGATAATAAAGAGAGAGAGAGAGAGAGAAATTGAACACTTGGTATGATTACGGAGTTCCGACCCGCTAGGAAAGGCTAGCCTTAGTCGTACGTCTCCGGGAGTTTCGCTACCACGAAAGGGCGCGCTCCGTTCAATTCCAATAAGAACGGGTCTACAACTTCGAACCGAATCACCTCGTCACAAGGACACTCGAGGTGGATCGGCCTAACTCAAATGGCACAACGGCCTCAAAGGAGAAGAGCTCTCAACCTATTCCAACCTACACCTAGCGACAATGTCGGGGCGGTGGTGTTTGAGGCTACTAAATCTCTCAAAATGGTCTAGCTATGAAAAGCTCAAGTCGGAGAGTATCCCTGTTCTCAAAAGGCTCTATTCTGGTCAATTTTTGCAAAGCAAAGCTCTCTATGGAGAGAGAACAAGGGGTGGATATAAATAGAGCTCATCAAAAACTGTAAAACAACTCAGTTTGCTGTTGTGCGTTACACAACGCAATATTGCGTTACACGACCCACATATAGCCGTTATAATAAAACAAACAAAACGAGCTATCCGTTGCTAGTGCGTTACACGACCCAATATTGCGTTGTACGACGCACTGGACGACCGTTATAATAAAACAAAATGGATAAACTATCCGTTGAGTTGTCATGTGCGTTATACGACGCGGACCATCCGTTGTGCAACGCAACATTAAATGATATTAAATGATCAGGAAAAGTGAGTGAAAAAGGCCAGGGAAAAACCAAAGAAAGGTTGTACAACGTTTCAGTGCGTTATACAACGTTCTGGCTTGACTTGAGGATATTGCGTTGCACGACGCATAAATTGCGTTGTATGATGCAGCTAGTGCGTTACACGACCTTCTGTTGCGTTGTGTAACGCACTGTTTCTGCTAAAGGAAAAAATCTGCACAAACAGGTGCGTTATATAACCCAATATTGCGTTACACAACTCACTGGTGCGTTGTGTAACCCAATATTGCGTTACACGACGCACTGGGTCTGAAACTGAGAAAGATGCTGAGTTCTTGAGCTTTTCTGCTATCTAGACTATTTCAAGGATAAAAGGACTAAAGTAAACCTTCTATTAAAGTCTAAACTAGCCTATAAGCTCTCTAAATACTTGATCTTGATTTTGCACATAGTTTTTATCCAAGTCTTCAAACTTTGCATCTTCTTCCTATAAAACTCAAAGAAGATCGTTAAATGCCAAATGATATTGTTTTGTAATCGACAAACTTAGAGACGTTTAGTACAACAAATGAAAGGGGCGGAGAGCAATGAGGAAGGTAATCAAGGGCTGCTGATCCTCCGTGGAGACAAGATTTTTACTTTTTATTTGAGAATTTAATTCTTTAGTAAGAAAAGTTGGAACTGATTTTTTTTACAAATTATCTTAATTTGTTTTATTTTAGCAATCTAAAGTCAAACAAAAATTATGCAGTGTTGTGAGTATTTTGTATATTTGTGGGTGACAATCTAAAATCAACTTTATTGTGTGCTGACAATCCTTATTCTCTCTACCTTTTTAATAATAAGTTCAATCCAAATTCAGACCCAACGACTAACTGAAAAGCAGGTGAATGTTGATATTTTGGTGCTAATGCAAATGAAAATTTCGTAAAATCAGCCACATAATTACCTTCAGTTCCACCATGGAAACATTTTTTTGAGATAGGTTCAGGCCCCTGATACCAAATGGAATAGCAGAGTGTAAGTAACTTAATAGTTGGTTTGAGTCCTATAATGCGAATACAGTCAAGACATTGGTAGTCAGGACTTAGGAGCACTTCATGTTTTTTGATATTGTTTCCGTCTCCACTTGGCAAAGGAGGAATCAATCTAATCAAAGCGCTGGCTCTCTTCTCTTTCTGCCATGTTTACCGTTATAGATCTTATAACTCATGCTTATGAATTTTTGGTATCTGAGATGCATGATAATTGTTTGATAAGTTTGAGCATGAATAGAGATTTTAGGACAATGCCATTTGAGATAATTGTAGGGTTTCAAAGGTATAATCACATGAACACATAGTTGGATGCTAAAATATTTTGGACTGCATTTAGACTATAACCGTTGAAAGAAAAATTTTTGTCAGAGTGGCTCCACATTTTTTAAAAACTTATTTACTATTCCATATTATGAGCAGGTAAACATTTTAAATTACTGCTGAGTTGGTTTACTTAATACCAGTGCATAAGCTATTTTTTAAATTGGCCTTGCTGCCATGGCAAATTAACTCTCATATGCTTTTGCAATGGGAAGTATAGTATTAATCGTTAGACTTTTTGTTATGATTATAATCATGTGCTTTCTAATATTTAGAAACAAAGGCTGATTATGTTTCATCTGCAGCAGCTGTGATGTCTATCTAGGCCTAGGGTAATCCTTCAGTGACATGCACCTTGGAGTCAAGTGTCTAAAGTTTTTTTTTCAAGGTAATAATAGCCGTAAGGGATCATGGCACAAAGATTTACTGAAAGGATATGACATTTATAGTAAAATAACAGAAGATTAAATACAATTTGGGAAGTAGGTCGAAGGAGTTCTGATATTTGTTATGCTGACATCTAAGCCTCATGTCATAAAATAAGTCCAGGTTTGTTTGTGCTTGAAGTGTATATTTCTTGAACCTTTACATCATATGAATGATCTCTATGTTTAATTGAAGTCGTCGACATAATTGAAATCTGAATTTACAAAAAAGAAAAATAATCAAAATTATAAAAGAGTACATGTAAAAACAAAAAATTATGCACGGACCAAGTAATGGTTCTCAAAATGATAAAGGAGTACAAGTGACTATAACGAACCATTGCATATTCTCAAAATTAAAAAGAGTACAAGAGTTATTGGGGTTTGTTTGCAACCTAAAAAATAGATGGGTGTAGTCTCCTCTTTAAGTTCAAAACTTATTATAATATCTATTAAAAATTATTATAAAACCTTTTGTAAGAATTAATTCTTAACTACTTTTGCAAACTTCAGGCTCGGGAGTTTCTCTCAGAAGTAGGTCTCATGCATCCGGACTCAGATAATCGCAAAAATTGAGAATATTGAGGCTAATCTTAAAATATATTATCACACTTCCATATCTGATAGACACTATGGTGACTTAATTGTCATTACTCTAACAATTTCAATTTTTTATGTTTTAGGACTCATTTTAATGAGATTTTAAAAGAAGCAGATAGGATTGTGATCTCAAGAGGAAACCCAACCATGGATCTTCCTGTTGAAAAGGTGAGAGATATGCACAAACATACACACACCCCTAGGCCCTAGCACATGGCATGGTTTTTGCAAACCTCCTCAGGGAGAAAGTAAAGAATGTGTAGACCTCTGTTGCAATTGAACAATGCAGTAACTGCAACTGAACAACCAATACTATTTGCTTTCTTTGATAAGGAAAAACTATTCCGCCATGGTCTAAGAAGTGAGAAATCGTTTGTTGGGCTCCATGAATCTTTAATTTAGTAGTTTAATTTGGTTCAGCAAATGCTGACAAATATTATCATTAATTTTAGGACTCCAAATTTATGGGCCATTTTGCATCTGAAGGGATGCTACATGATCAAATAGCGGTCAATCTTAATTGATTATTCTATCTTTCTTGAGGTGTCGAATAAAGTCGGTATTGTTCATGCACACATTTGATGTAGCATATTTCATATAGTTCCATGTTTTAAACCAAATTATTTACAAGGCTATTTCGGATTAAATGAAAGCGTGCTCAATATTTCATGTTCGAAATATTTACAAGTTGCAGCATTTGATATAATATTATCGACACTTTGTTCGATAATGGATGATTTACATTTATAAACCTATTTCGGATTAAAGCCTGAATTCCTAGCTATATATTATAAATACTTCTAAAAACCCATGTATGCATGATAAGTTCCCGAACTATTGATTAAGTTTGAATTAAGCGTTATTAAAATTTGGTCATAATTATATTCAAAAGGATTTCATGTATCGAGCGAAGCTCGATCAGCCCCTCTAGTTACATATAAAGTTTCAATCAAGCAATGCAATATGAAATGCGAGCTCGACATCAACTCCATAACAATTCAAATTTTAAAGTATAACAAATACCGACTCATTTGGTTGAATAATTATCTAGTATGCAAGCTTGGTTTCATTTCTCATTATCAAAGTCAAATATGCCGCGAGGCTCCTTCTATGAGGGATACCAATGACCAAATAGATATGCCACGAGTCTCCTTCTCTAAGGGCTGCCAACGGCCAATTCATTTCAGATATAATTCAGTCATTAAACATCCAAATGTACAAGAAAGCTAGGAACACTCACACTCCGGACCATTCTAGACTGGACCTACTGAGTCCCGATACATAAGCGCTTATTATACGATGCTTGGTAGGATGGGTCATGACTCCACCTCCAAACATTACGAGAGTCTATCTCAACCACACAAGTTGTACTTACCTCAATCATGGCACATTTCAATATGATACCATTCAATATGCCACTCTACAATCATGCATCAATATACATATTCACAAAATATTTTTCATGAATGAAAAGCAATTATGAATCCAAAATGCATAATTCTAATATATCACATGTAATTAAAACTCAAGTGGAATCTGTACCTGAATTTAAAATCACAGCAGCAGCAAAAGAAAGACAAGTCAAGCCAAGCAATTCAAGCAACAAGTACGCAAACAATTTCTTCAACTCTTACGATGTCTAGCTCGAGCCGAACATTCTTTACCTTGACATGCGATTTTCCAACTCTAAGACATAAAATTATGACCTCAAGTTCTTTATTATAAAACCAAAATTATACTCTTTTACCCAAAAGCTAACTAGTTACTATTTGAGTACTCATTCCATGTATATAAACCTATTGTTTCTATTAATCAATTAGACTGATTTCATCAATAAATAAGTACCTTGGTCTCATGATTAACAAAATTATACAACTACCATTCTTTGTACGCACTTGATTGGACTCAAATTAACAAGGTACCTATGTCATACAAAATCACAAGTTACCACTTAGTTTGATAAAAACTAGTTCGGCAATTAGTTAATATAATCTTTATAAGTTTCCAAAATAATCATAACTAATTGTGTAATTATTTTAACACAACTTTGACTTTGGTGAAATTTTCACAATATAAGAGGGCCTAATACAAAAATATCACATAGCTTGTAAAATTCTTTACAAAATTCGATCATCAACTAAATTTGTTAGGTTGAGGATTTTTAATTATCAGAAATTCATTCCAACCATGGTGTTTTCTAAAGTGTCAAAACAATTTGCAAGAAAACTCAGATAATAAATAAATTATCAAAGAATCCATTAATTTGTCAAATAGGTCCAGCAATACACATCTTAAGTTAGAACATCAATAAAACATGTTCAGCTTAAAACTTAAACATAATCGGAAGAATGGATGAAAATTTTGCCAATAACCCAAAACATTTTCCTAAAGTGTACATCTTCAACTTGGAGGCATGTTTTAAAGAAACTAAAGCGACAAATTGAGAGATTACAAGAGGGGTTAAATAGTTTATTAAAATTCTCACATAGAGGAAGGAATTTCAGCTAAGGAATTATTTGAAGAAATCCGTAAAAGCACAACATACCAAATATTTATAATTGTTGTCTCAAAATCTGATTTTATAAGTATGCAATGAAGCCCTTGTACTTGAGTAAATTCACATAAAAACCAAATCTAATTTTTTTTTGTACTAACAAGGCCAGTTTTAAAAAAGAATGGCTGAAGGAATTTAGTAAACATTTCAAGCTTGTATTTTATCATTAAACCTTTAACAACTTTTATGTTGCAGAAGAGGAATTCAGCCGAGACAATATTTGCCATAAACCCTAGAAATCAATTTCACTGTTGCTTTAGGAAAAGTTTACAAATTACTTAAGAAAATAACAAAAGATAACAATATAACACAAATCCATGAATATACTTACTCAATTTTAGCCAAAAGTTCAAGGTGTGAGATATGGAACCAGCTTAACTAATTTTCAGACTATACCACTTAATCCCCAAATAGAAACCTGTAAGATCCTTAGGAATCTGCGAGAGGGCCCTAGAGTGTTCAAGTCGGGAGGCAGGCCAAAACCGACGAGTTTGCTCCAACCACTGAAAAACTTCCATAAAAAAATACAACGATGAGAGGCCTCTAATTCGAAATCCAAGGGTAGATAATGCGAGAGGGTAGTGAGGTGAACACATAGGTACTTTGATCCGGTGGAATGGTGGAGGAACGGTGGAGATCAAGTTTGAGAGTGTGTGCTCAGTTTGGGACAGAAGAGGCACCTAAGCTCTCTGTTGGGTGTCGAATAGGAAGAGGGAGATGGAGGGCGTATAGAACCAGACCCCAAAGTCAAAAAGATGGTTCTCCCAAATTCTATGCTACTTTACTTCATTTGGACATGGTGCAAGGTTAATCTAATGAACATATGACTTGTACTACTACAGGTCCTACTAGTAAGGAAGCCATAATTTGAAAAGAATACTCAATTAAGAACACGATTAAAACAATGGTTTAGAGCCAAAAACGATATGTAAATATACTTTATTCAAAAAAGATGTAAATATACATCTATCTATTTCAGTTTGTCCAAATTTATGACGCATAGCAGCAATTTTTTTTAATACAAAATAGAAAGTTACAAATTTCTATGTTCTTATTCAAAAAATAATAGTGAGTATAAAAATTAAATCTCATGAAATAAAATCATCCATATCAAATATCAAGCAAGTGCACCCCAATTATATATATAAAAATATTAGTAGAAAATTTTAGTTTTCCGAAATCAATTCAATAAAGCAGACAATTTAGATAAACTTTCAAATTCAGAGAGTAAAATCACTCAAGTTGGAATTTCAGTCATGAATTATCAAAATTTCGCTAAAAGAAAAATTCATAAATAGTAGAAATTCAGTCACGTCAAAATTTCACAAGAAATTCATAAATAGCAAAAAAATTTCTAATATCACACCGTATTTCTTAACTTAAGACATCTCTGAATGTGTCTTAATTTAAAATGCCATGTCAACAATTTTTTTCTTAATCTAGAATTCTTGTTAGCGCTTAAATAATCTTACTAATTCAATTTTAAAACATATTTGGTGTTTTAACTCATTTTTAACTAAATTAAGAATTATTTAAATTTATTCTGCACCCATTCACTTTTTTTAACATCAGCAACTATTTGAAAATTTCCTTTCTCCCGACAAAAAGGCTGAAACACGAAATGTTATACCAAATAACAACATAGAATCCTACAGATATATCAGATGCGAAATGTTTACTTTCAATTATTTTTCCGTCCTTCTTCCCGCACGGCCGCACCGCCCGGAATCGTATCCTCTGCCAACCTTTAAAAGATTGGCAGAGTGCCAACCTCCTGTCTCGAGCGTTGGATTAGGATCCAACGACACGTCCAAAAAAATGAAGAAATGGTTGTTCTCTTCAGCCCTGCCCGCGATTAAACAAGCTGCCCTTCTTTTTTCTCTCGAATCTCCGCCTCTTCTTCTCACTAATCTCCGCCTCTCTCGAGCGCTCTCTCTCAGATCCGACGAAGCAAAACCCTCTCTCTCTCTCGATTGATTAGGTTCAAATGGCGGATCCCTCTCTCACTCGTGAACCCTAGCCTGACGAACTCACTTGAACCCTAGCCCTTAACTGACGGAAAAAAAAAGGTTTGTTTCTGATTTTTTTTATTTTCTTCTTGCATAAAGTTGAGATTTGTTGTAGTTTTATCCATTTCTCTATAGTTTAGGAAATCAATTTTATCCATTTCTAATGGAGATTCTCTGGTAGTTTGCATTTATACTTTCAAGTCAGTATAGTTTCCACTAGACTGGTAATGGTGTGTGCTATCTGGTACTGGTCACCAAAGGTCATTTTTTTAAATACTACAAGGTTGTACTTGTATCTACCAGACTTAGAGCAAAATCACAGATTTTGGAGGCCAATTTGCATGTCAGATGCAATTCTTTCATGCTCAAAACCTGTTGCCCCCAAATGAATGCTCGTAACTGCAATTGCATTTTTTTTTTTTGCCTAGTGCTCTGACCGAGGAGAACCTTCTTTTCTTGGAGGCATGGAGAGCAGTTGACCGTGCTTATTATGATAAAACATACATACAATGGTCAAAGTTGGTTCAGATAACGAGAAACTGCGTTCAAATTGGAGATTTGACTTTGCTGGCAACAAGACTTTGGCGTTGCCTATACTAAATTTCACATGCATATAATGTTGTGATGTCATTGTGTCATTATTATGATATTATAATTATCATTGATATCATAGTAATTTAGAATTAATCTTTTATGCTGCAGTTCATGGATGATGGACAAAACTAATGAAGCAGCACCATCATCACATCCCATTCAAAATAGTAGCGATTGTACAGGAGGAAGATGCCAACCTACATCAAGAATTGTATCAAATAGCATCTGGTAAAAAAAAAATTGTTGAAAATTTTAACTCCACTAGAATAAAGGCTCAATTCTCTGTACTAGCTTCATGGGTTGATTTCAGGTTGGTACAGCCTCAATAAAAGTTATATTTAAAATTTCATGGGTTGATTTCAGGTTGGTACAGCCTCAATTCCAGTGGAGTTAAAATTTGTTGCATTATTATTGCTAAAAAAAATCGGTTGAATTGTTTTTGCTAAGAAATTTGTTGAAAATAGTTGCATTTCGGTTTATTTGTTGATTGAGAAATGACAACAAGAGACGAGGGAAGTTGTTCTTCACCGAAGGAGGTGTTGTACATTTGCAAAAAATGCAAAATCCCCTGTGAGGTGCAGGTATCTAACTCAATAAATAATCCGGGTCGAGAAGTTTTATTTAAATATACAATTAATCAATTGGTAACTTTATTTTTTATTTTTTGAATTGCAGATCAGATCATTATATTGATTTGGAGAAGGTGATTGAAGAAGAGAGTAAGAAAGTGGCAAGTATTGAGATTCATGTTGTGATTAGCAATTGCATTTTTGTGATTAGCAAATGACTAACAATTATATTTTGTGGTTAAGGATTGAACGTCAGTTAGCATGATTAAGATATTAGCAAATGAGTAATTTGAATGAATGTGTTGTGTTTGATATATCATTTACTTATTTTTATGTCTTGTGTATGCTCTCTATCTCTCATTTTTATGTCTTCATGTTGCCAGCTTCTTTTTAATTGATTTCCCAGCCACACAACTTCTGTAATGGGTTTACTGGGTATTTTGATCTTCAAATATTGTTTCTAATATGTATGGACGCATTGTTTCTAATCATGTTTGTAGAGTTATGTCCCTTGCCTATTCACATCACCTAAATTGATTGGTTGTGGCATGAAAAACACAATGAAAAAGTATTAGTTCTTAGGTAATGCATGAGAAAAAGCACAGTAAGTAGTTCTCTTTATCATCTCAAGGTTAAGAAGCCAGTTAATGACACAATAGCTCTAGTTCATAACGGATGCAAAAAATAAAAGTCTACTACAAGCATAACTAAACATAACTATCTGAACATTCTTCATTTGAAAATTACAATAATTAAAAGAAAACTAATAAATAGAAGCAAATTCTTCAATTGCTTGAACTTCTCATCAACTTTTTCCAATTGCTTGAACTTATCATCAACTTTTTCCATTTGCTTCAACTTGTTATTAACTTCTTCGACTTGCTCCTAAAAAAAAATTAACAGCCTTGAATAGTCAATTCTCATAAAGAGAGTGTTGAAGATAATAGAAATGTATAATGATAATTTCATTCAGTACTTTTACACAGAGGAGCTTGTGATATATATAGACAGTAGCTCATAAGAAGCTATTCTAATTACATCAGATGTCTAACCATAAAGCCGTTGTACACCAAGTCTAATTAGTAATTAACTAATCACCTAAACACCAATGCTAACCATCTCCAGTAGGCGTACCAGTATTGCTGGCTAATACTCTAATACATATTGATAATCAATATTATTCATGAGTTCATGACATTATTCTTTTTGTTAATCCGAGATAGTTTTCAAGTCGGCCCAGTGCAAAAACATTTCTTGACTGCAAAAACATTTCAAGTCTGCCTAGAGTCTTGACTGTAAAAATACATTTCTATTTTTACAATTTAAAATGCAATGCTCTGTCAAGAACCAGCGTACCAGTAATTTCAATTTTATACTCTAGAATATCGGTACCATTAACTGTAAATTAAGAACTATTGTGAATAGGATGAGGATAGAGAAGATGTACCAGTAATTGGAGCGAGGGTAGATGAGATGAGATGCTTGACAGATCGGAGGCGAGGTGAGAAGCTCGATAGAGGATCAGACTACTTTTCTCGATTTGAGTAGCGGTTCGAGTACTTTCTCCCGATGTAGTTCTCGCTCGCTATCCTTCTCACTGGATCTAGGTTTGTCGAAGGTGAGTAATGGAGAGGTACGATCGGCAGCCCCAATTTAGGGTTTCTCGAAGGTCAGTAGAGAATAAAAAGGATTGAGGGAGAGAGAAGATCAGCAACCGCGAAGAGAGAGAAGTTTAGCGTGTGAGATCTATTCTAAGGTAAATTCCAGTCGAGAGCTCGGTGAGCGTTGAGGAGATGGAGGTGGAGGTGCTACGCCAATGGAGAGGAATCATAGAAGAGGGCAGCTCTGGGCAGGGGTCGAGAGTGCTATTTTTCCCATCTCTCTGTGCACCGATGGATCCTAATCCAACGCTCGAGACAGGAGGTTGGCACTCTGCCAACCTTTTAAAGGTTGGCAGAGGATACGATTCCGCACCGCCCTTCCCTGGCTCCTTCGTGTGCTCTCCCTCGGGAGTCGGGACACATACTTTCTCTTCCTCCTCCTCTTCAGAGTTGGTAGGGCCCAGCTCCGACGCCTAAACCCTCCAACTGCCCCTCCGATCCGATCTGATCTGTTACGTACCTTTCCAACTGCTCCTCCGACCAAATCTAGGGTTCGTGTAACTATTCTCTGATCTGGCAGATCGTTTCTGAATATTTGAAAAAGAGATGAGAATGACTCCTGCTCAGGCTCAGGATCCATTTTACATAGTCAAGGAGGAGATTCAAGACTCCGTAAGTATTTCCTTAGTTTCTTAGCTACAAATACAATTGTGTATAAATATCTCAGGATTCTTTTGTTCATCAAATTCAAGTAATTTCAGAATTATCATCACAATTAGAATTATTGAGTCATAGACAGGTCTGTATTGAACTTTATCTATAATGTAGTATGGTTTTGTAACTTTCCCAAAAACAAAAAAAAAGGCATGTCTTTTTTGTTTTAGGGTTTAGGGTTTAGGGTCAATGTTGAATAAAGCTGTTAAAATTACCATTGAACGATAGAGCAGATAGCAAATTCCAAATGCACATAACTTAAACAGAACAAAGGATCATGGACTAAATAATTACTTGCAATATGTTTGAAATGACTGCATTTATCTTTTCTTAGATTAATGGGCATCCTGAAACAAGGTATATTTTTTGATGCAGCTTCAGAAAAAAAAGAAAGCTCGGTTAGGAAGGCACAAGAATGGTCAGAAGACCAAATCGAACAGCAAGTTTCATGAGTTTCTTGAAATGGACATGGGCCGAGGAGCTACGACTGCCGAAGAGGATCTTCAACTGGAGAGGAGGCTTGCAAAAAAGCTCAAGGTGAAGAAAGGAAAACTGACCGGGCCTGATGATGGAATCAATACTCTATTTGAGGGACTGTTTTCTGAGATAGACCCTGATCATGAAATGGATTATGAATCAGATTTACTAATGAGAGCAGAAAGCCCTGTGCCAGATAAGAAGAAAAAGAAAAAAAGAAAGCATAGTAAACTCCAAGTTGAAGAGGGAGGCACAGTTAATGAAGCAGGTACTTTGAATGCAGATAAGAAGAAAAAACAAAAAAGGAAACATAACAAAGTTCAGAGCGGGGGAAACACAAATGAGGAAGCAAATTCTTCTGAGGCTGGAAAGAAGAAGAAACAAAAGAAAATGAAGAAGGCTGTTGAAAAGGAGACTACAGAAGGTGAAGAAACAAAACAAGAGAATGATATTTCTGAAGATAAACCTGTTCTGAGCTCAAGTGTTAATACAAAGTATGTGCCACCTCATTTGCGTGCAACTGCAACTGCTGAATCTGAGGAGGTTACGCAGACACGTCGCAGAGTAAGAGGTATATGATTTAGTTTCTTTTTGTTTTTTTTTTCTGGAAATAAGTGGAATAGTATTCCATCACTTCTATTGATAGAAGTAAAAAGTGTAAAAATTTATACTGCTATTTATCAGATATTACAATAAATGCTTAAGACCACTTTAAAACTGAAACAAGAACCAGCACTGGTACCATTCCTGTGGCTATCAGTGCTGCCAATGCTATCTAACAATTATTACTGTGTATAAGTTCTTTGTAATGTAATTTTCTTCTACCATATTCTCAGTTTATTTGATGAAGTTGGATTTGCTCCAGGTCTGTTAAATAGGCTGTCAGAGGCTAATGTAGAGTCTATTACAGAGGAAATTGCTGCAATATTTCGGGTAATATATTTCTGCATCTTCAATATCGTAGTTTCTATGTAAGTTTACATGCAATGGATTGCTGTACCTGCTATCATATAGTGCTGGATCTGACCATATGGCACCATACCAGACTCATCTGTTAGGTTTACGTGAACTTAGGCTGAAATCTCTTTCGGGGCATGATCAGTAGCATATGGGGATCCACAACCTTGTTGCTTAGCAACTTCTATATATGAATATTAGGCTGGAGTGTGGACTTAACTTACCTACCATAGGAATTCTGGTCGGGGATTGAACTGCCAAGCTGATTTCTGTCTGATTCAAATCTAGTCAACCTATAGATCTAGGTCAACACTGGTACCAATACTTTCATCTACTTCTACTACAAAAGGCTATGAAAGCATGACTGGTGCATTTCTCTACTTTAAATCATAATCATAATTATATTCTACAGTCAGTGCCTCGGAGTATTGGCTGTCAGGTAATTGGTGAGGAGATTTTGGCATCATGTGCTAGAGGGCCCCGTGGCAATGAACAGTCAGTTCACTCTCTATCCTCTTTTGTTACCTTTGTTTAATAGTCATCCCAATGACAGTGCAGTTGACATAAATGTGCTTTCTGCATTATCATGTTGGTGGTAGAAGTATTCTTCTTGTGGTGTAATACATTAAAATCTAGAATAATGCCCATTCGGTTTATTTAATGGGGAACTTGTACTATCACATCCAATTACTTCTGGAAAGTTAATTGTAGTCATAGATATAATTATTGTTCAATTATCTATTTTAGGTATGCTGCTGTGTTTGGAGCCTTTGTGGCTGGTCTGGCTTGTCTAGTTGGAGTAGACTTTAGTGCAAAGTTTGTTGCTTCTCTTTCTAAAATATTTGAGGTAAGAATATTAGGAATTAGGATAAAATTAATCAATTGATGTTTTTCTGTTTTATTTTGGTCCAGGCCCATACCTATATGACATTTTTAGGCTTAATTGAGACCTGACACACACATTTATATATTCTATCAGTCAAAAGGTTTCTAGCTGCTTGCACGAGATTTAGATGACATTTTAGACTCTAGTTCACTTGTTTCCTTTTTAAACTTTAGTTCCACCTTTTACTCTTTAAACAAGATACTTTTCATTGTATAGGAGCCTTTCATTTGTATTTATTTTTTTGTAAATCATGTTATTTCTTCTCCTTTTCTCTCAGGATGAATACTCCAAGGAAGACAGTCTTTCTCTTAGGAACCTGACCTTACTGCTGTGTTACTTGTGCATTTTTGGTGTTTTTTCCAGGTACATTTTTTCATGCCTTGTTGTGTTTCTCACCAACTGCACCAGATAATTCATAATATTTGCAATTGACAGCCAATGTTCTTGCATCAGTAGCAATCTTGGAGGTGGTGCAATGAACAATGATACATGTTCTGTTACATTCCAAATAAATTGTCCTACCTCCAATAGGTTTCAGTTGCTACATCCATATTAAGTTCAATTTAGGCAGATTTTAGGTATCCGTTTCCAATTCTCTATGATTCTAATTGACTTGGTTGTATAACATCCGAGGGGCACCGGTCATTTTTTTCTGGACTTAAAATTGGTTTGGAGTGATTTAAAAAATGTTGTCTGCAAAATATAAGTATGTGAAGTGCTTTGGTGTTATTCAGCTACAGTATAGTACAGATATTCTTAAAAAACTAAACTATTGGTAGGAATGTTGTAACCTGTAGTCCAGTATATTCGTGAAAATTTATGTTATTTAAAATCAATACATTTTTTTTTTTTAATATCGATTAATTTACACTGCTTACTTTTATGTGCAGTGAGCTGATTTATGATCTTCTGAATGAATTGAGCAAGCGGTTGACTGAATTGGATGTTGCTACTATCTTGACTGTCCTGCAATGTATAGAACTATTTTGTCTATATAGTTTCATTCATTTCGACAGCCTTTTAGATTTTTTAGCACCATTGTAGTCTTGAAAATTTCATTTCCAAGGTTCATACCTACAATTATGTCATCAACTTTGTTCATAGTTATGACTTATGAAGTTCTGTTAGATTGTTACTTTCGCACAATTAGCCATATTGCTCCTCTACATAGTACAATTATGCCCCAATTTAACCATACTTTGCCTCCTAAACCTTTCATCAAGACACCAAACAAGCCCAGACAAGACCATTTAAGGAACAAAGGCTAAACCAGTGCCAAATTTATACCAATACATACTGTCAATGATGGTTAGAGTGTTAAAAACGTTCATACTTAATGGAAATTACTATCAAAATTGCAAGGCTGTGGAATGAAGCTAAGAGGTGATGACCCAACGTCCATGAAAGATTTTGTGCTTGGTATCCAACACAGAGTAAATGAGATCAAAACTAGCCCTAGTGGGTCACAGGACGAGAAGTCAAAGATGAATAGTAAAAGAGTGAGTTGGCTATGCCTTTCTGTCTGTCCCCTCTAACTGGGTTGAAGTTGGATAGTTCATGATTTCTTTTCCCAACTGACTACACAGATGGAGTTTATGCTTGACACAATATGTGATATCAAAAACAACAAAAATCAAATAGAATAGTTCATGATTTTTCCCCCAACTGACTGCACAGATGGAGTTTATGCTCGACACAATATGTGATATCAAAAACAACAAAAAGAGGACTAAGGAGGATCCAGCACATCACACTCGCTTAAAGAAATGGCTGCAAAAGGTAAACTATAACCTTTTTGCTTTTATTTTTTGAGAAATTTGATTTCTGGTTTCCGTAATAATTCCATTATAGAAGGTATCTTGCATTGATATTCAATGTTAAGAAAAATTTTGACCTACAATACAGTATCTTGGTTACTGTGCCATAATCGGAGATATGGCAATATGACATAATCTTTAAAGCGAGTGAAGTATTGCCTAATCCCCTGACCTCATATATTTTGTAGATAGCCAAAAGACAACGATTTAGGTAAAGTGAGAATGCATGTATTTTTTGGCAGTTGCTAGCCAATAGACATTAGGGGTGTGTATAATTGTGTGAGGTTTTGCAGGGGCAAACTTGCAAATTTGACTAATAGATTTATAATCACTGTATTACAGCTAAGAGCAGATGAGATACTCTTGCGTGGGCTCAAGTGGCAGAAACTTCTTGACCCTGACAAGAAGGGACAGTGGTGGTTGTCAGGTGACCTGGTCGAATCATCAGGGAACGTAGACTTTGTAGCAACTAAAATCAGCACCGAGGTTTTGGAGACACAAAAGCTTGTCCAGTTGGCAGCCTCTCAGAGGATGAACACTGACTTGAGAAGGGCTATATTTTGCATTATAATGAGCGGGGAGGATTATTTAGATGCCTTTGAGAAGCTTCTCAGGCTTGACCTTTCTGGCAAGCAGGTACTTTAAATTTTAAGTTTTTGTGTTTCTTTTCTGCTTGCTTTTTTGCTTTGAGTTTTGCCAGTATGGGTCAGACGCTTGGTACTTTTTCATTGGTTTTTGCTTGATACGTCTGTTCAGTTTCGTCCAGGTGGGCATTGGGAAAAATAAATTTTCAGTTTATCCTGCTTATTTATTGCACCATTTGGTCACGTGATTTCCTTTTTGTATAATAACTCCTGCACTCAGTGCAAAATGAACTTTTGTGGTCAAGGTTAGTAGGACGAAAGTTGCTTTCAAATTTTTGGTTCCTGACACCTCTTCTCGTTTATCAACCACAGGATAGAGAAATCATGCGGGTTTTGGTTCACTGCTGCCTACAAGAAAAAATGTTCAACAAGTACTACACCGTCCTGGCCTCCAAGCTATGCAGCCATGACAAAAACCACAAATTTAGCCTCCAGTACTGTCTGTGGGACCAATTTAAAGAGCTTGAATCAATGGAGCTGAACCGGTCAATGAACCTGGCTAAGTTCACTGCTGAGATGCTTGCTAATTTCTCCCTCTCCCTTGCTGTTTTAAAATCAGTTGATTTTACTGATCCCGTGCAGCTAACTGCGAAGCGGATTATGCATTTCAGGATGCTTTTTGAGTTTTTGATTGAAAGGGAGGAATCTTTAGTGTGGAATGCTTTTACGAGGATAGCGGGTTTGCCTGAGCTTGAGTTGTTAAGGAGCAGCATCCTATTTTTTGTGAAGCAGTATGTTGTTGCAGCGAATAAGGGTTTCACAGGGAAGTTTAAGATTATGAGGAAGGCGCTGGACAATGTAGCTGGTGTCTTGATGTAAAATTATTGGTTCTATTGCTTTTGATTATAAAATCCTTGAGTTCATTTTTGTAGGCTGGAAACGCTTCTGCATCAGGCTGGGTTTTTTTTTAGTCATTTTTTTATCGATCGCCTTGTAACTGTAAAGGACAACCAGTTCCGTTTATTTAGAAACACAGGACTGATAGGTGAATATTTATTAGGCTGGTGCTTCTGGCATTGGCAGCAAGATGCTCGATTTTGGTGAACTTAGTCGAGTGCAAATATGTTTCTGTTCCCATTTCCAAGTTTCGAATTGTACATAATTTCATAAGATGACATTAGCTAAAAAATTACAACCGAATCGCATCTATATATATATAATAAATTTGTGTAAAGGGTAGGAATGCGTGGATAATGAGATGAGATGATTAACGATTGTCGCAAATTACTTATAAACTCTATAAATTTGACATCCTATTGCGAATGAATGGATATCGTCCTAACTGGTGTGTTTGGATTGCTTGAGAATAAAATTATGATTAGATATTCATAGTAAAAAAATATATTATTTCTAAACAATCAAGAATAATTTATTTTGGAGATTTAGAGTGTTATTTTTAAGTGGTTCAACATCCGAAATAATTTTTTTTATTGTTAGTATATTTAGATCATTTTCTTAATGTGGATTAAGAAGTTGTTGTGATTACCTTTTAATCGGGATTAAGAAGAAGATCCAAACACACTAGGAATAAAAATGTATTCTTAATGTTAGACTATTTAAACATAATACTCTAAATCTCCAAAAAAAATATTTTTGATCGTAATATTTTTTACTCCAAATAACTAATTATAATATTTTTCGTAGTCGACCCTGACGCATCCTTATTTATTTAATTTATTTTTGTATATTTCATTGCCTGTAGAGACCAAAGAGTACACTGGAATCAAACAGTGGCAAAAAAAAAAATGCATAGTATTAATTTTTTTTTTTTTATCTCAGTAGTTCTCATTAATTCGAGTACACCATTAGTGCGAGGACACCATTTGACAATTCAATTTGTTTTGAAGTGTGGTTGATTATTGCAAATTTGGATGTTGTCTTACTTAATTCAAAATGCACTACTATAAAAAATGAATTAAGTAGAGATAATGAGATATGGAAATTTATTTTTTTCTGAAAACCATCCAGAGTTTGGCTTGAAAAATTATTTCCAAGCTAGTAAGTAAAGCTTCGAAAATAGCAATTATTATTATTATTTCCTTTACTTTCTGTGTTTTGTATATATTACATGACGAATACTGTAGCATTTGATTTTTTTATTCATTTTTAAATAATGGGTTGCGATGCATTATATTTTTCAATAATTTATAATATTTTTATTTTTTAATAGTTATTAATCGGGTCTCATCCTCAAAATTCCTCATCCCATCATCTCCAGAGGATAACATATTTTCTCTTTTTATTTAAGAAAATCAGCGCTAATTACCTTTTCGTTTTTGCTCATCCCTAGATTTATTATCCAAAGGCCAGAGCGTACTCCCCCCTCCCTCTTAGCACCTATATTTTCCTCTCTCCCCCATCTTATGTTGAGCTCCCACCTCACCCCTTCCCTCCCCACATATTATTTTTTTAGTTGTTCTAGTTCTGAATGCTAATTGCCCTTGTTTTATATGCTAAGTGTCCAGATAAAATTTAATATCCTAGTTTTCAGGATAGTTAGTAATATTTTCCATGACGATTATTATTTTTTTTCAAGATATTTAGTATTATTTTTCTAATTATCCTAGTTCTATAAACTGATTGTTCTTTTTATGTAAACTAATTGTTCTGGCTTTGGATGGAAGAGGACATGGATCAAAGAGTGAGTAAATGCTGGGAGTTAGGAGAAGGGTGAGTAACGCTGGGAGTTATAGTGGATAACGTGAGCGCTGGACGAGGATGATAGAGATGATGAATTTTAAAGATAGTGGTAAATAATTCTGGTTAAGCGCTGGATGAGGATGATAGAGATGATGAAATTTAAAAGATAGTGGTAAACAATTTCGGTTATTAATGCTAGTTTTACGAATTAAAAAAAAATTGTAGCACATATAATAATTAAAATATATCCAAGTGACGGATCCAAATCCGCTGTGCACGGTACCGTGTAGCGCATCAAATCTAAACTATTCAAAGTTATCGAATGGCACGCGCTAGTGGGTAACCCATTGAGCTATTCACATGCATCGATCCCTGGTTAAAAAAGTCACAAAAAGCCACATGGTGTTACCCGAGTTATGTGGGACCCACCTAAAAAGTCAAACTTTAATTGGGTGATGCGTAGTACAAATGGTAAATTTTTTTTTGGCTCAACTGATATTGCGATGAAAAATACCTTTCTTTCCTCTTCTCATAAGAGACATGACACATTTTAAATTTTGCAGCTGCAGTCCCAACCGCAACAATCAATGTTGATGCAAACATATGCAGCTGGCTTGCCGACTATGCAACCAGATAGACAGGAAATTTCTATGCGAATGCAGCATGAACTTGCAGCTCTCCATCAGCAAAACAAAGGGAATGTGCTTATAATAAATCCACACGCTGACCCAAATCACATACAAGGAGCAGTTCAACAAGAAACTAATTTTATACCAGTGCTACAAGAATTGGCCACTCAACATCAGAATGACAATGGAAACATGCCTGCTTTAATGGAAGGAACTGAGCAAACACAGCAAACACCTTTTCAAACGACTGACAGAACAAATCAGGAAGATCAGTGGAGTGATAAAAATGATGGTCTCGACCCGATCCAGCAATATTTAGTGGAAGAACCTGAGCAAATAGAGTGGAGTAACAAAAATGATGGTGTCGACCCAATCCAGCAACAATATTTAGAGTAAATCTCATCCCTATCAGAATGAATTTTCACATTTTATAGTTTTATTAGTAGCTAGTTCATTTTTCTTGAAGTTAATTAGTAATTAAGTACTAGTAGCAAGATTCAATAGTATAATTAATCATTTTTTGCCTTTACGTGGGAGTGATGTTATTAACTTATATGATGGGTGTGAGCCAGAGGCGAAATTTCGGACCGATTTCGGAGCCATTTCGGTCCGAAATGCGTCGGAAATTATGTAAATAATTTATTTCCTTATTTTGTTTTAAAGCAAAAATAGAAACAATAATTATGGCCACCTATATTTCTATAAAGGTGCGTCCCTTCCTGCAGAACATATCTTCTTCCTCTCTCTATCTCTCTTGTACTCGAATTATTGAAAAGAAATAAAAAATGGTGGTGTGTGTGTGTCGTGGACGTAGGTACAACTTGTACTGAACCACGTAAAAATCTTCGTGTCTCTCTGTGTTATTTTTCCTTCTTTATAATCTTCTTTACATGGTATCAGAGCGGTAGATTCTGAGATCTGTTGATTTAATAGTTGTGCGAGCGACTGCATAACTTGATTCTTCGTCTTGTTTTTCTTCCTTTCTTTCTCTGTGCGAGTTACTGCACAGACGTCCTCTCCCTCGTGCGAGTTACTGCACGAGCGATTGATTATACTTCTTCTTGACTGGATCTCGCCGAAACCTCGACGAAACCCTAAAATTTCGGACCGAAATCTACCTTTTTCGGACCGAAATTTATCCCTCTCCTGACCTGAAACCATGAATTCTTCAACCGATTCCAACCCTAAATCACCTGAACCTACACCTAACCCACCAGATGCTATGGCCCTTATCCAGAGCCTGAACGAGACTCTGTCCCAGTTGCTTACACAACCGAGACCTCCACCAAACACCCAAAGTCAAGAAGGTTTCACCTCCGCGATGTCGATCAAGCTAGATGGGACGAACTTCTACCTTTGGTCGCAGATGCTGAAGATGAAGCTCAACGGACGAGACAGATTGGGTCACCTTGATGGTTCGACTCGGCCAAAGCCTTCGGACGAGGAAGCCTATAAGCGTTGGTCCGTGATGGATTCTCAGGTGAAAGACTTCATGATCAACTCTATGGACTCATCACTAATAGGTAACTTCTTACCTTACTCTACTGCGAAAGAGGTCTGGGATGCAGTCAATACCTCGTACTTTGATGGTAGTGATTTGTCTCAGGTTTTGGACCTCAAAAGGAAAATTAGTAAGGTCAAACAGAATGGTGAATTGGTCCAGAATTTTTACAGTACCCTCCAAGGGCTATGGAAAGAATTAGACACCCGCAGACCAAATCCCATGGAATGCCCAATTGATATTGAAAAATTCCAGAAATTGGTACAAGAAGATAGGGTACTAACCTTTTTGGATGGCTTAGATGATAAGTTGGACCAAATTCGGGCTAGTGTCCTTCAAATGAAGCCTCTTCCTACAATAGAGGAGGCGTTTGCCCTTGTTAGGAAAGAAGAACGGAGGCAAATGGTTATGTTGAGCGGAGGAGAAGTTGGAGATAATTCTTTGGCCATGATAGCAAAGACCCAAACCTTGAACCTCCAGAAACCCAACTACCCTCCAAAACAAAATAATAAAAAACCAGTCCCACCTGGAGGGTGTACCCATTGTAAAAATCCAAAACACTCGGTGGAACAATGTTTCAAGTTGATCGGGTATCCAGACTGGTGGGAAGAGAATAAGAAGAAGAAGCAAGGCAAGGCACACGTGGGTGAAGCCGTGGCCACAGATGGAAGGGCCCCACCAACTGCGAATCTGGCTGGTTTGGGCCCTGGCAGTGACAATTTTGGACCGAAATTTTCAAATTTCGGACCGAAATCTGTTGGAAAACTTTCTATTTTGCCTTCTGTCGAGATGAATGAAGGTAAAGTTTTTGCTTTAAATACATCTGGTACTGACTGCTCTTGGATTATTGATTCAGGGGCAACCGATCACATGACATACAACAGGGAAGACTTGGTAAGGGATTCGGTTCCAAGAAGAAATGAAATTGTTAATGCAAATGGCGAGGCCCATCCAGTCACAGGGGCTGGAGAAGTCCAATTTTCTTCTTCGTTAACTCTTTCAAATACACTCTTAGTTCCCTCACTTTCATCCAAACTCTTGTCTGTAGGACAGTTATGTGAAGAATTGAATTGTGTGGTACTCATGTATCCTCGGTTTTGTCTTTTTCAGGACCTCTTGACGAAGGAGATTCTTGGTCGTGGTATTAAAAGAGGAGGACTGTATCATTTAGAAGACTTGGCTGCTGGACAAACAAATCTATCTGCTGGATCGAACTTGAGTAGGAAGTCTTCTATTTGGATATGGCACAGGCGCTTAGGTCATCCATCTTTTGGGTACCTAAGAAAACTTTACCCTAGTTTGTTTTCTGGTTTTGAGAATGAGATTTTTAACTGTGATGTGTGTATCAAATCTAAGAGCCATCGAGCTCATTTTGCTAAGATTTTGGATGATGATAATAATAAAGCTCCTTTTGATTTGATTCACTCTGATGTTTGGGGACCTTCCCCAGTTGACTCCTTAATAGGAAATAGATGGTTTGTCTTATTTGTTGATGACTGTACTAGAATGACTTGGGTTAATGTGGTAAAACAGAAAGCTGATGTACCACTAGCCATTACCTCCTTCGTTACCATGGTGAAAAACCAATTTGATAAGACTGTCAAAGTGTTTAGAAGCGACAATGGAAGGAAATTTGTCAATAAAACACTAGGGGAGTTTTTCAAAACCAATGGGATTATACATGAGACTAGCTGTGTAGGTACACCTCAACAAAATGGTAGGGCAGAGCGTAAGAATAGGCAAATTCTAGAAATGACCAGGGCACTGATGCTAGAAAATAGTGTTCCTCATTCTTATTGGGATCATGCAGTCACCTCAGCGGTGTATTTGATTAATAGATTACCTTCTGTGGCACTCAAATTTCAAACACCATTGCAAAAGCTCTCAACCTACCACATGATCCCTTCTGTACTCAATATCCCACCAAAAGTGTTTGGGTGCATAGCTTATGTCCACATCCAAAAGCATTTACGCTCCAAACTTGATCCTTGTGCTGAAAAATGTGTGTTCATAGGCTATGGGCAACATCAAAAGGGTTATAGATGTATGAATCCAGTCTCTAGTAAGGTGTATACTACAATGGATGTGACATTTATTGAAAATGAAGGGTATTTTAGCAAAAACCAGACCCATTCTCAGGGGGAGAGTATGATAGATAATGAGTTCTGGTTTGATTCAACAAGAGATGGAGTTTTGAGTACAGAACATGTGAATTTCGGTCCGAATTCTGGACATTTCGGACCGAAATCAGGTCTCTGCCCAGAAGAACAGGTCAATTTCGGTCCGAAATCTGCCAATTTCGGTCCGAAATGTGATGATAAAATTGAGAATTTGAATCTTGAGGTGGACCCACTGGTCGATTCGGGTCCATCAGAAGAGGACTTGGAAGAAGAAGAAATGATACAGTCTCCTATCTCACCACATGACCAATCTCCTGAGTCAGAGGTAAGTAATTCTGAACCTGTTACTACTAACCCTGGTTATCAGTTACCTTTCAGGATCAACAGAGGCAGACCACCTAAGAGATACAGACCAGATGAAAGTGGTGAGGGAAGGTATGCAATGGCAAATTTCATGACTATGTCTCACATGCCAGAACCAGTGAAGGACTTTGACAGAACTCTTGCATTAGTTCACATTCCAAGTAATCTGAATGAAGCTCTTAGTGATCCAAAATGGGTGGATGCAATGAAGACAGAGATGGATGCACTGGAGAAAAATGACACTTGGGAATTGGTGACAAGGCCAAAAGACAGAAAGGCGGTAGGCTGCAAATGGGTATTTACAGTTAAATATGGGCCCACTGGAGAAATTGACAGGTATAAGGCAAGACTAGTGGCAAAAGGCTACTCTCAGACATATGGAGTAGACTATCAAGAGACTTTTTCACCAGTAGCAAAGCTGAACACTGTTAGGATTCTACTGTCCATTGCAGCAAATCAAGACTGGCCACTACACCAGTTTGATGTGAAAAATGCATTTCTGCATGGTGACATTGATGAAGAAATTTATATGGACATCCCACCAGGATGTGGTCACTCAAGCAATCAGTCTCTTGTTTGCAGGTTGAAAAAGGCGTTGTATGGTCTGAAACAGTCTCCTAGGGCCTGGTTTGGAAGATTTTGCAGTGCTATGAAGGGATATGGATACACCCAGAGTGATACTGACCACACCTTATTCTTCCTCAAGAATAAAGGTAAAATTGTTATCTTGATAATCTATGTTGATGATATGATAATCACAGGTGATGACTCTGAAGGAATCCAAGATCTAGAAGATAAACTGTCCAAAGAGTTTGAAATGAAGAATCTAGGAGGGTTGAAGTATTTCCTTGGGATTGAAGTTGCACGCAATAAGGAAGGTATTTCTTTGTCTCAAAGAAAGTATGTTCTTGACTTGCTTGCTGAAACAGGTATGTTGGACTGCAAACCTGTTGACACACCAACCAAACAGAACTCCAAGTTGGGTGTGTTCCCGGACCAGGCACCTACAAATAAGGATCAGTACCAGAGATTGGTAGGGAGACTCATTTACTTGTCACATACTCGGCCTGATATTGCTTATGCTGTGTCTGTGGTGAGTCAGTTCATGCATGCTCCCAGTGAGCAACATATGGAAGCTGTCATGTGGATTTTAAGGTATCTCAAGGGATCCCCAGGACGAGGCATATTCTTCAGGAGGAATGGTCATCTTCAGGTTGAGGGATATACAGATTCTGACTGGGCTGGAGATGTGACAGATAGGAAATCCACGTCTGGATACTTCACATTTGTTGGAGGGAACTTAGTTACCTGGAGAAGCAAGAAACAAAAGGTGGTAGCTTTGTCAAGTGCAGAGGCAGAGTTCAGAGGAATTGCTAAAGGTTTGCAAGAATTACTGTGGATAAAAAGAGTACTCAAGGATCTTGACCTCTATGATGACAGGGAAATGAAACTGTTTTGTGACAACAAGGCAGCTATTGCAATATCTCACAATCCGGTGCAACATGATAGGACCAAGCACATTGAAGTGGATAGGCACTTTATTCGACAGAATTTAGAAGATAAAGTCATTAGCATTCCTCACGTGAGAACTGACGAACAATTGGCGGATATATTGACCAAAGGGGTATCCAGTACCATATTCCAGGGAGTGATTTGCAAGTTGGGCATGCAAGACATCTACATACCAACTTGAGGGGGAGTGTGAGCCAGAGGCGAAATTTCGGACCGATTTCGGAGCCATTTCGGTCCGAAATGCGTCGGAAATTATGTAAATAATTTATTTCCTTATTTTGTTTTAAAGCAAAAATAGAAACAATAATTATGGCCACCTATATTTCTATAAAGGTGCGTCCCTTCCTGCAGAACATATCTTCTTCCTCTCTCTATCTCTCTTGTACTCGAATTATTGAAAAGAAATAAAAAATGGTGGTGTGTGTGTGTCGTGGACGTAGGTACAACTTGTACTGAACCACGTAAAAATCTTCGTGTCTCTCTGTGTTATTTTTCCTTCTTTATAATCTTCTTTACAATGGGCTATCTTAATTCACTATTACACATGAGAGATATCCACCTTTCAGTTGAAAGAAAAAATTTTTGTTTATTGTCATTGTGCATTAATTAATCATTAAATTTCTTTTTAGAGAGAAGCAATTAAGCTATCACTCCTAATTTAAAGATTTCTCAATTTAAACAAGTTTTTGCAGTACATATTTAGCAAATCATATCAAACATCCAAAAAAAAAAAAAAAGTAAAAAAAGAAAGCTAATGCCTTGATTTTGTTGGTTGTCAGTGAAATGGAATTGGTGGAGTTCTGCAAGGGTCAACTTTTAGAAGAAAAAAACCGATGTGCAAAACAACGGGCGCCCGCAATACATGCAACCTCCAACAACCGAAGCACACCATAATTGAATGGTACAAAAGAGGGAAAAATAACTTACTTAAATGTCTTTTAAAGTGCAGGGAAATGAGTGTCACAATATCTTCATTCAAATGTACTGTTTAAATTTTATTAACAATAGGTAAGTAAGGAACTTTTGAGAGTCTCACCTTAGTCATCACCACAAAAGAAAGAAAAAAAATGAAAATGCGTATTATGGAATATAAAAAAAAATATCAAGCTCACTATTTTGTTAACAAAAGGTAACTAATCAGTAATAAATAATTGGACTATTGAGGATCTTTATAAACTAAATTTACAAATGACTGATGTGGTCCCTAGGCATAAATGTGATTATGTGACCTGGCTTTCATTGATATGCGGTTTCATACTTCATATATATTTGACGCAACTTGGTTAATTTGTCAAACATAATTTATTTAACGAAATTAGTCATAAAAATCTGACCAAAATTTTTAAAAAATGTGACAACCAGCCGCACATTAAATATATATAAAACATCCTGTGGGCAGCCAACTATATCGAACAAATTCTTTTAAGAATTAAATGTTCGTGAAAATAATACTAATACTTACTCTCTTCTTTTCCATATGAATCCTTTGCAGATTGTGGAGATCCCATGTGTTCAACTGGCCTGCCTTTGGACGATACGGAAATTCAAGCTTCAGTTACATTGTTTCGTCAAGATTATTGGGAAGGCCTATGGTGAAAAGAAAAATTGATCAGGGAAAAGCTTCAGCTACATTTATTTATTTTATTTTATTTTATTTCCTTTGAGGCCGGGTTCCTGCGGAACCTACTACTATATATTGTGCAAGTTAGTTAGTTTATTCATTTGATATTTTATTATAATGACAAAGTTTATGATCCTCAGCTCAGCGTTACCATGGCTACAATAATGATTTCCAAAATTCTGAACCAAATTCTCTAGAATTCTACAGTTATTTATCTTCAAGCTTTTATATTGCGGATTTATATATAACATTGCTATATGATATAAGGGTAAAGTAACACTTATGTTACTGTTTCGAATAGAACGTTCATGTACTATAATATATTTTGTATATAAACACACTCGTGAGAGAAATTAGAAACCATAAGTTACTTTCTAGGTATATAAATTAATATTTAGATCCAATAATTTTCTGTTAGCTTCTTTGGGAGGGAAAAAATGATAATCAACTCTCATCTTGAGCTAGATGTGCGTCATAGACATATTAGCGTGACATTATAATTATGAGAGAAATTAAGATAATTCATTGAAAATACTTCCTGACTAAACCAGACAATTTTGAGAGCTTTAATTTTCTTCTAGCTGCTGCTGCATCTATTCATGGCACCGTGTAATCAAATTTTAGAAAATTGATATCTTGTTTGAGGCTTATTTAGTTAAGATTTTATAGACAACTGACTTATGGCGCTACTCTTATATATAGAATCTGATATGTACAGTGTACAATGCATAATTGTGTGCCACTTTATTAAATGTATAAGCCTATCATAAAGAAGATCTTATATAATATATACAGGGCATATATATGGTCGGTCATAACAAAAACTAGAAAAAAAAATATGTGTGCTTTTTGTTTGGGGAACGAACTACCTACTAAAATAGTTCTCTGCGCTATCTCCATGCCTGCCACAACGATTAATCTTATGCCTTTAAATAGAGGATCTGCTTTCATTTGATACTGAGCTCAAGAAATCATCAAATACAATAATTGTAAAAACATGGATCCTAATTTCTATCACTTCGTTAGAGCAGCTTAGGACTTTGTCCAGCCTTTTGTTATAGCAAACAAGCTTTTCAATACTCGCACTCTGTAGAATCAGAAAAATAGTGCTAGAAAATATTACAAAAAGCAAATAATACAGCCCCTACATTAATTTCTTAGTACTTCACAATTTATTCCGTAGGATTATTCACAATTTTCAATCAATAATTGCAATTTTAATTTATATAAGATTAATCACGTAGATAGTAACAAATGATTATATTCACATATTAATTAGCATAGAAATATATTATCCATGGTTCATAACAAAATAAACAATAACTAGAAAGATATGTGCTGCCATATAGAATTCAACAAGCAATTGCCATCTATTTACCATAACTTTGAATTTTTACAAACAAATTATTTGATACACTTTCATAAGTGGTCAATTATCAATCTTGGAGTTCCCCTTTCTCATCCTTGGAAAGTAATTTGCAGACATATATGACAAACATAGTCCTTTTGTTTAAATATAACTAGCAGTCGCGCCCACCCAATGTGTGGATAATTTTTTTTTTTTTACAAAAATATCTATAATTGATTTTTTGATTGATTTATTGGATTATTTTGATTTTTATTATTAATACTCTTTGAAATTCTTATGTGCTGATGGAGTATGATTTTAAGTCTATCAAATTTATAACCCGAACTTGCTCAAACCGTTCAATGGAGATATTTTATTTGACTTAAATAATAGAGAAAGTAGCATTAAAATTTGCTTCCTTATAATTATTTAGAATTTAATATAGGGAAACTTGGATATAACGGACAGCTCTCCGGAAGGGGTTGTTCCACAAGAAGTTACCATTATTTTCATAACGAATTTGGTCAAATCGGAAGGATCATTAAATTTATTTGGTTTATTAATTAATAAACCAGCGAAGCATGGAATTCTTGAGGAGCAAATTTGGTCTAATATTGCGCTTACAAAGGAAAATAATCATAAAGGATGAATAAAATGAGCAATAGTTAATTGGGAATAAATACGGAAATAAAAGTTTAAGATATAAAATATCTTGGACTCATCCCGCGGAAGATATATATAAAATATACACAATTCAATCCCTGAAATATTAACAGTGGGTATTTGGGTCACGAGAACCGCATGTCTTCGAGCATGTTGGCGATTGCAAATAGAAATTTCATTAAATCTAAATCAAAATAAACTTAATAAAGAAGTACAAAGGCGAGTCAGCAGCTATAGTTCGATAGTTGAAAGTATCTATCAAAAATCACGGATTAAAGTACTTATCCTACACAGCCGGTTTTGCTCATTTAGCAGTAAATTTATATATGTAACAGATACAGCACTGTGGCAGCCGTCGCAGCTGCCCCAAGAGCCCAGAAAGGATTCATCTTTGCATATCGCTGATGATAACTTATTTAGGTTATTAGCTGAGCAATGTTGCAATGTGTCGCACACCGCTTTAGCCACAGAATTGGGGAAGGGATGAGCGATCGAGGCTGCAATGTAGCGTATTTATAAAGAGAGAAGAGGGAGACAAAAAGAGAGGGAAATAGCTAGAATGACAATGCACACCTGCAAGTTAGTGGATGAGCCTGGATTTCCACTAACAGGGACCAATCCAGCTGGAAGAGCAGGAACCTGACTAATGAAACTAATAAATTGGAAAAAAAGAATAATTAGCACCGATGCACTGAATGCAGAGAAAAATATACAAGAAATGATTTGAAGAACAAAAAATGGAGAATACACACCCAAAAGTAGGAATGCTTTTTCGTGACGTGGCGCGAGGGAGAGACTAAAGAGACTTTTCCGTTTCTTCGATAAGGACCTGATTTTTTTAAAGCATTAGCGAATTAATTTAATTTGTCAAGGACCAATTGGTTATTCTGCTATAATTATAAATTAAAGATCTCACGTAAATCTGAGAATAAGTTAATTTCAGAAAAGTATTGCGAATGAACAAATTTGCGTGACCGACGATAGGATGCTTTTAAATCTAATCGTCAAATAAAATCTTATGGTTCCTATCTAGCTAGACTATATTACTATAAATAAATGGAAGGAACATGTTCACAACCATGATAATTTGAGAACTATATGAGAAAAAAAAATTTTAAATAAAAAGTATAAGTATAATACTATAAGTTTATGTTTTGTGAAACTATTTCCTTTGCTTATTTCAATTTTGCTGCTTATTTCACTTTTTTTTTTTTTACTTGCATCCTATCTGTATGACTCATCTAACACCTCAAATCGTGTGATGAATAATTATGTGTGAATTTAAAGTCCGTTATTCTGTTAGATATACTTATTTAATACGCTCATTAGAGTCCTTTTCTCTATAATTCACATTACAATTAAGAAATATACTATACAATGACTTCAAGATTCATTGTGTGACTTACACCAGAATATGCTAATTTTGGATGTTGGAGAAAATCAAATTCGTGTAAGATTTGAATTTTTATAGAAGTTGAATATCTTGTCCAATTTTTATGCAAATATTTGCAATTAACTATAGCTACTTAGCTAGTTTTTTCGATTCTGAAACTATAAACAAACTAATAGGCAACGAGTCAGAATAGAAGACAAATAATGATGAGTTGATCATCATAAATTTTATTAATGGATATGTTTTACCATATTCATCAATTATACTGATGAGTTGAATATTAAAAATTAATTTAATTAAATATGGTCAGAGTTTTCTTTCTTCTGCCCGCTGCCAAGGAAGCCGCTTCTCTGGTGACAGACGTGGCTCTCTCCATTCTTGATTCATTGGCCGTGATTTCTAACTTATTGCGCTCTTAAACGGAGAGAAAAAGGTTCAGTTTTTATCCTCTTTTCTCCCTTTTTGCACAAATAATTGTAATCATTTATCCTAATAATTAATCAACAATTTAATTTTTTTCTTTAAAACAAATATCACATAGATTAATAATTAATCAACAATTTAATTTTTCCTTTAAAACAAAATTCACGTAGGTTACAACGGTACGAACATAGGTTACGACGGTACGAGAGTTGCCAAGGCCTCATAAAGAAAGCGTATGAAATTTCAACACTATGTGACGTTGACGTGGCACTCATCGTCTTCTCCTCTTCAGGCACACTATACACCTTTGCAGGCCGCAATAGGTATATTTTTACTTCAACATTTAATTAATTAAATTGTGTATATATTATTGCAAAGTAACCCCGGCCGGCCATGACATGGTACATAATTAATTGTCTTTCTCAAGATATTTCAGACTTTTTAATTGATCCAAAAATTTCATCTTTTTTTTTTTTTTTTCATTTTCTAGGATTGAAGATGTTTTTTGAGCGAAAGAACCCCAAGCAGGGGCACCAAATCAATTAAACTAAAAAGAAGTTAGAGTCACCACAGAATGACTCAGAGATACAAAATGAAGCTCCTAAAACCAAAATCTAAAGTCAACAAAAAACCAAAAAACTAACAGCAGCTCCTTCAGCTGACTCCCATTGATTAACCGCTTGATACCTCCAAAAAGGCACACAAACAATACAGAAACACTAAGTAAACATAGGCTAAACAAACGTAAAGTGCAGCAGAAAAATTAAACAGCAGCTCCTTCAGCTGAACTTCCGCCCCCTTCAACAGACCAGTAAGAGCAATTCTGAAGAAGAGAGCCACCAAACTACCTGCTGCACCTCATCAATTCTAGCCTGGACTAAGCAAGATCTAACAGGTCTTCATCAGATGTTTCCCCAACTCTTCCAACTCTTGCCTGAGAAGGTGGCTCCATATCCAAGTCAGCTCTACCTGCAGCAAATTGAGAAGTGTTCATAGCCTCACGCAAACCTGCTTCTAGCCCTGTACCAGTTCCTGTCCAAAGCCAAAACAAATTTATAACCTGAAGGATTAAAGAAATTAAATTAGGGCCTTTATCACCTTTAAAAATCCTATTGTTTCTACTTTTCCACTGTACCCAAAAGGCAATTGCTACAAAACTTAAAGAGAAAATCCTATCTGCAGTTGGCAAGAACTGGCAACTATCCCAAAGACTATCAACGGTAGAAAAATTTAAACTAATCCGACGACTATTTAAAGCATTAAAAAAAGTCCAAATAGGACTAATTGAGGGACAAACTACCATAAGATGATTAACTGTTTCTTCATTATTACAAAAAGGGCACTTTGTAGGGCCAACCCAACCCCTAGACTTGAGATTATCTTGTGTTAGGATTTTATTATGCACTACTAACCACAGAAACAATTTTATCTTTAAAGGTAGTTTAAGAACCCAAACTGAATGCTTCAAATCTGTTCTTACCCCTCCATTATTAAGAAAATCATAGCAGGAATTGACAGTATAACATCCTTTACTGTCCATATTCCAACAAACAGTATCGCTATCTTGAGTGAAGGGATAAGTCTCTAAGATTTGCAACAGAGCAATTTTTTCTATTCTAAGAATATTAGAAACCCCCCTAGAAAAAAATAGGTTAGGATGGCCTCTATTCCAAATTTCTGCGACTATAGCATTAGGCCTATTAGTTTTCCCAAAAGCCGTAGGAAACTGAAGAGACAAACTGAAGTTCCCAAACCATTTATCAAGCCAAAATCTAGTCATAGCACCATTTCTAACAATTTTCTCCAAACCTACTCTAAGCATAGGAATTAGGGCATTAATTTCTTTCCAAAAGAACGAGCTATTAGTAGGACATCTACCCTTGTATTTAGAAATAACTATATCCTTCCAGACCGCAGTATGTTCATGGAAATGAAGTTTCCAAATCCATTTCCCTAATAAAGCGGTATTCATTTGTTCTAAATTAAGCACGCCCCAACCCCCATATTCCTTCTTCTTGCACACCACATCCCAATTGACCAGATTATACTTTTTAGAGGAATTTCCTTGACAATTTCCCCATAAGAAACGCCTTCTAATCCTATCAATGCTGGTAATCACCCATTTGGGACATTTAAAAATAGAAAGGTGATAAAGGGGTAGGGCTGAAAGAACTGAATTCGTAAGGACCAACCTTCCTCCTAATGAAAGAAGATTACCTTTCCAATTAGAAAGTTTCTTCTGCACCTTATCAACCAAAACAGTCCAATCAGCTCTGGAAGGCTTTTTCCAGTGAAGAGGAACTCCTAAATATTTTAAAGGTAAAATTCCTAACTTACAATGAAGAATAGAAGCCAATCTCGAAGCCAAGGTGGAAGAAATGTTAAGGGGTACCAATTCTGACTTTGCAAAATTAATTTTAAGGCCCGACAAACCTTCAAAGGCTTTTAAAACCCAAGATAGTTTGTCAACCATTACTAAGTCAGCTTTAACAAAGAGCAAAGTATCATCAGCATATTGCAGATGAGATACCTTGAACCCTGAAGTCAAAGAAGGTCCCAAACCCTCAATATGACCTTTTTCCACTCCGTTCTGCAAAATCTTGGAAAGTCCCTCTGCTGCCAAAATAAAAAGGTATGGGGAAATAGGATCACCTTGTCTAAGCCCTTGCTTACATTCAAAAGATTGACCTAATTCTCCATTAACCATAACCGCAGTATTTCCACCAATCAAAAGTTGGGAGATCCAATGCACCCATTTAGTGTCAAAACCTCTTTGCTCAAGAGTATTTAACAAATATGTCCAATTAACCTTATCGAAAGCCTTCTCAAAGTCTAATTTGAGAAGTATACCTTTCTCTTTATTAAGGTGGACATGATGCAAAATTTCCTTGGCCGCTACCACCCCTTCCAAAATATACCGTCCTTTCAGGAAAGCACTTTGTTGAGGTTTAACTATCCTACAAAGAACCGAATTCAAACGATTCGCGAGAACCTTAGAGAAGATCTTAAAAATGCAATTAATTAAACTAATTGGTCTATACTCTGAAATCCTAACAGCATCTGTTATTTTAGGAATAAGACAAATTGTTGCTCTATTCAAAGAAGCTATGTCTAACCTAGCATGAAAAAAATCTTGAAAAAGGCTTAAAATGTCATCCTTAACAATATCCCAATAATGCTGATAAAAGAGTATAGAAAAGCCATCTGGCCCCGGGGCCTTCTCAGGATGCATTTGAAAAACAGCATCTTTGATCTCCTCCAAGGAGAAAATTGCTGTGAGTTTCAAGTTATCTTCTACCGTGACTTTTTCCTCCAAAGACCAGACATTAGGATCTAAAGTGCCCCACACCTGAGAAGAACTTCCTAGAAGAGAGTTATAAAAATCCAACACATGGGCTGAAATTAAAGAGGAATCCTGGGATTCAACTCCATTAATGACCATATGAGAAATAAAGTTCTTCCTCTTCCTTATGGAAGCATACTTATGAAAGAAACGAGTATTAGTATCTCCCTCTCTAAGCCAAGTGATCCTTGACCTTTGTTTCCAATAAATCGCTTCATTGGAATGTATATCAAAAAGATCCTTCTTAGCTTGAATGAAAGAAGCTAATTCTGCCTCTTCTAAAGGTCTAGATTCTAACTCTATTTCATAACCTTGAATAGCAGTTAGCAAGGCTTGCTTCTTATCTCTTACTTCTTTACCTAAATTCCTACTCCAACCCCTAAACTTATTAGTCATAAGACTGATCTTTGTATCCCAATTAAAGGCTTTGTGCGTACCTAAATCAATCTCAGCCCACCAATTAGGGACTCTACTAGATAAGTCCTCATTAGAGAGCCAAGATTTTTCAAATCTAAAATTGGACTGACTAATGCCCCTAAGATTACCGGTGTCTAAGACAATAGGCGTATGATCAGAATAAGTACTTGGTAAGCTAAAAGAATAAGTATTATCAAAAATATCTATCCAATCTTGGCTCACGAAAAATCTATCTAAACAAGCTAATTGTCTACAATTACCTCCTCTTGCCCAAGAAAATTTCCTATCTACACACCTAAAGTCCACTAAATTATTATTATTTATCCAATTATTGAACCTATTCATGTTTCTTGGATGAAAGGAGACTCCAATTTTTTCTATCCTACTCCTAATGACATTAAAATCTCCTCCCACCACCCAAGGCACAGTGGCTAATAAACTTAAGGACTCTAACTCAGTCCAAAAAAGAAGCTTTTGAGAAGCAACAATTGGACCATAAATAAAAGTAAAAAGATAAAAATTTAAATCCAACCGAGATTTAACCCTCACAGAAACCGAGAAGTCTTTTACGATCCAATTTAGATCTTTAAATTTGGAATCATCCAAACCAACTAGAATGCCCCCTGACGCACCCTTAGAAGGTAGAAAATTCCATTCAAATCCTAATTTTAAGGAATTAAGAAATCTCTTGGTAAAAGTTTCTCTTTTTGTCTCTTGAATAGCTAAAACATCAGGTCGAATAGTCTTAATAATATCTATAAGCTGACCTATCTTATTAGGCCCTCGAAGACCTCTAATATTCCAAGAAATTATCTTCATAAAATCACCTAACTGAAAACCCAGCAGCATTAATATTTAGCTTATTTAAACTTCTAGTTAATTCCATAAGCATATCAATGACTCTAGAAGGCTCAGCATTCCTAAGAATTCTAACCTTATTTAGTCTCATCTCCATAGTTTCCCCAAAAGATATGCCAAAGTCTTCCAAAAGATTGACAGCTTGAACATCTGATAAGGAACTGATATGGGACAAACCAGCTATAAAAGGCAAATCAGCAATATCAGCCTCAGGATAAGACCGAAGAATAGCCGAATCAGCTTCCTGCTGAGAGAACATCTGAGTCTCAACTATATCAGAATCAACCCCAGAGTTACATTCTTCTTGTGAGAGATCACTCTTCATCACAAAAGGAGAAAATTGTATGGGGGATTCAACACTTTCTAAATTATTATCCTGACACAACATCAAATTACTACTAGTACTAATATCTACCGAATTAAAACTAAAACAAGGATTATCGAAAACCGAGAAAGAAACAATCTCAGAAAAAAAAGGATTTATATCTAAAATTGAACTACAAATCTCCTCCATATGCTCAGGCTTATTAACATGAGCACAAAAAATTTCACTGTCCTGAGCACCCAAAACAGCATAATTCTTGATTGGAGAAATTACTAACAAATCATCTACTGAGCAATCAGAAGAAAGAGTATTACCTTGGTTTCTAGCACCAACAGCAGCCATCAACTGATCAGAAGTCTTAGCTTGGAGCACCGGAGAATTGCTTTTAGTCTCAGCTTCCAACTTGGACTCAGCATTCCCTCCTGTCTCCCTCCTCAACCTCTGCATCTTAGCCATTTGGGCCTTCATGGCCTTATTCATACTTTCCATCTCCGCTAGCCTAGCCAACAACAACTCTTTCTCTTGCTCAGCTACCTTAAATTTCATTTTGTCCATAGCCCTTTGAGTCACATTTTCAGCAACAGGAATGACTCCTTCAGAAACAGCTTTCTCGGCCTTCTTTGAAACCTTAGCCGAGCCAGGACTGATATCAGATGAAGCCACCAGATCCTCAGCTGTCTTGAACTTAGTCACAGTTCCACTACTATAACCCAACCCTTTAGCAATCTTAACTTGAGTTCTATCCTTAGGATTTGGAGCAGAAACTGACTTAGCAACTTTACCATCCTTCCTAACCAAATCAGCTATAGCTCCAGACTTGACTCCAGTAAATCTCTTAGGACCAGAATCCAGCGGCAACAGAGCTTTTGAATTCCCTGTTGAGTCTCTGTGTCCTAGAAGGGTCAAATTCAACCTCTGCTCTTCAGCTAATTTCTCAGCTATTCTGCCCTCATTCAAGACTTTTTTCAAAACTTGCTGCTCAGCTTTACTCTTATCTTCTTCCATTATCCCTTTACCTTTACTTTTTACCTCCTGATCCTTCACTCGTGGTGAAGGATCAGTAACCTTTTCAGCACCCGAGAGATTATCCCCACCACTAATACCTGCTCTATTCTTTCTCTTCCTACCTCTTTTAGGCTTTTTACCGACCTCACCAGAAATAACTGAAGAAGAAATAGGAGCAACAGCATTAACCCTAGCTTGCTCATGCAAGGACCAGATCTTTGGAGGGATTTTCTTGATTTGCTCTGCTGTAACAGATCCCTGAGCTTCTTCTTCTACCACAAACCAGATTTTTACTAATTCAACCTCACCATTCAACCAATGAATCTCATACCAGGCCGAATCCGGAATCAAATCCCTTTCCCCGACATCAATTTGTGTGCGAATCCAACGCCCTTCAAGCCTGAGTTGATTAGGCTCATCAATCTTGTACAAACGACCAAAACGAATGATTTGAGAAAGCCCATTCCAAGTACGCCAACCATAAGGGACATTAACCAGGCGCACAGTAAATCGGCGAGGAGGAGTTCTCGGATCTAAACCCTTGGCTTCTCTGAGAATCGGACAGAATTTCGAACGCATGCCTTGAGAGCGTAGTTCAAGATAGCCTTTGAGAAACATGTTCTTACACCACTCCACAGTAGGTCCGACCACCTGAAAGCGATTCTCAGTGAGTTCAGTAACTACGAACTGATCTGGAGGAAGAAGAGATCTCAACTCGCAAATCACATCCGCCTGAGAGATTGAAGGATCCGCTTGGATAACAATACTACGCGGAATCTCACTCATTCTCTCCGAAACCTCCTGATCTTCATGAAGCTTAAACAGATCTCTCTCCATTGAAGAAAGAGAGAGAGTTGAAGAAGCTAGGTTTAGGTTTGGAGAAAGAGGGATTGGAGGAGACGGAGAGGGAAGAGAAACAGTGAGAGGATTGGGGTCGGTAGATGTAAAATGCGAGAAATTACGAGGGCACTTTTTAGAAATATGCCCTGTGCTCTTGCAAATCAAACACACAATCGGATCACGACAAGTACCTGCCCGATGACCTCTCTCTGTACACTTGATACATCTACCCTTCATCCGACGCCTCCAATCAATCCTAACCGGAAAATCAAGATTCGTGCCAGAAAGATTAAGTTGCCCACACGATGCAGCATACCGCCTGGGTTGACTTGACTGGACCACTTTAGGACTCGTCGCCACCGTTTCAACAAACGTCTGGGACCTTTGTAACGGCACAACAGAAGGCGGATGCGCACCATATAAACCAATTAGAAACCTCGCTTTGGAGAGGAGATCAGAACCACCACGCAACGGTGGCCAGGACTCAAAATTACTAAAGTCTAAAGGAAACTGGGAAGAAGACGAATCTTGAAATCTTGAAGACATTTCTTTTAAGAGGGTTTCTAGGATTGAAGATGTTCTGACGAGATTTGTGGAACTTGCTGTCAAGGAAAAGGGACCCAGGTATTGTATTTTAGCATACTTCTTGAATTATTAATTCGTACAGTTAGTTTTTAATTAAGTACAAAATTAGATGCGCTGCTTACCAATATATCTAATCTTCCCCTTTTGTTTTGTTTTCTTGATGGTGTCCAGCATTGCCATTCACAATAAACGAGTAAGTTAACTTCTTTCTATTGCACTATTTATGCGGTACTTTGGAAAAAAAATATACAAAATAGAAAAGATAAGCAATATGAAATTGTTGCAGTAATTTTAATGCAAAATTAATGACGTTCACTTGTATAATTTTAATTCATTAATTGCAAAATTACAATCCAAATGGAAACTACAGTGTCATAGAATTTTAATTTTTACTTCATTTAATGCAGGATTTACTGGCAACACTTGCAAATCTTAAAAATGAAGAATTGCAAACGAGCAATATGGCAAATAGTGAGGTAAAACACTCTTTTAATAATAATAATTGATAAATAATTTTTTTAATTTACACTGCAAGTACCAATCGGTACGGATACAATAATGGTATTCAATGGTAATAATACTTTCTTCAATTCCCCTGTTTTCAATCAAGATAAATTTCCACAACCAGGTTCTAGGAAAATAAAATAATGGCCCTGATCAAAATGAAATTTTTTTCCACGGAATTCCCTTGTAATTGAAATTGATTGATCAAAATAAACGGATTTGATTTTATTTGATTGGAATTTCAATTCTAATTAATTGATATCAAATGAAATCCTACATAAAAATTGTTTTGATCAAAACCAATATGTGCATCTTACAGGTCAAGTAACAACTCTCTGTTTCTGATATTCTTTGCAGGAACTAATAACTAAAGAGGTGGCTAATTGTCAAGACCGCCTTGAAACTATGAGAAGACACTTAAGGTTAGTTTGGTATATTTTTGAAATAAGAATAAATGTTCTTTTTTCTCAAATATGTCTGCAGTTTGAAATAATTCAGAAAAATATCCCAATCGTTCTTGTAGCCTTTTTAAACCTGTTAATCTGTTTTCAGTGCGCTATTAGCAAATTAAAATAGTCCGTACGTACATCTACCTAACATGAAAATTAAGATCTTGAGTTAATCTATAATAGGTGAATTTGGCTACTTACCTTACAACATTAATGATACGGCACCATTGGGTATTTTAATAAAGGAAAGGTTTAGTTCTATATATATTTGCTTTTATATGCTCTATCAAAAAAAGGAATAAGGATTACGCATTTCAAAAAGTAAAAGTATAAGATACATGTTCATTATAGATGAATATTTAATTACATAAATTTTCCATCAGCTTCTTTAATAGGGACCAACAAATTAACTCTCACTTTGAGCTGGATGAACGTGGGAGATATATTAATGAGATGATTTGTCGTGTCCGTGAGAGAAAGGTAAATCTTTGACAACTCTTTTTTTTACTTAAGTTGAGACAATTTTCACAGCTTTATTTATTTTTTTTTGTCTACCTATATTCTTGGAAAATATTAGACAATTGATAACTTGTTAGCTTTTGTGACTGTGACCTTTTTATTAGCTAAGATTGAAGCCAGGTTCATGCATGGTCACGATTTTGGTAGATAAGAATCTGATATGTGTTCCTTGAATAAATATACAATGCCTACATACAAAATATTTATAATATACACTGCATGTGCAGTCATCACAAAAATATTAAGTTATCCCAGAATAACATAACAATTTATTTATTTATTTATTTATTTATTTTTGTATGGCAGGAATATTTGTTGCAGGAAGAAAGGAGATCAGCTGCCTGCTTCAATCTAGTTACGCAGCCCCCTGAAATGGTACATCAAAATATGATATATTTCATGTCATATTTAGTTTAATGCAATTGAAAATATAGATAACATTACTCCGTGCTATTGTCAGAAAATGTATTAAATCTTAAATTAACTCATGCAAAGGTTCTTATTATCACAAAATATTTATGAAAACTATGACTTCAAGCCTGCTACATTCATCTCCATTCTCCAATGATAAGTATTAAAAAAAGGACCGTATGTTAGAAAATGTATAACTGTATTTTATAATCAATGCAAAACAAATTAGGGTACCAATGAGGCACAAACAGGATCAAGGAAAGTACTTAATTTTGTCAGACCGAAACTGGAACATGAATACCTTTCTTTCCTCTTCTCATAAGAGACATGACACATCTTAAATTTTGCAGCTGCAGTCCCAACCGCAACAATCAATGTTGATGCAAACATATGCAGCTGCCTTGCCGACTATGGAACCAGATAGATAGGAAATTTCTATGCGAATGCAGCATGAACTTGCAGCTCTCCATCAGCAAAACAAAGGGAATGTGCTTATAATAAATCCACACGCAGACCCAAACCACATACAAGGAGCAGTTCAACAAGAAACTAATTTTATACCAGTGCTACAAGAATTGGCCACTCAACATCAGAATGACAATGGAAACTTGCCTGCTTTAATGGAAGGAACTGAGCAAACACAGAAAACACCTTTTCAAACGACTGACAGAATAAATCAGGAAGATGAGTGGAGTGATAAAAATGGTGGTGTCGACCCGATCCAGCAATATTTAGTGGAAGAACCTGAGCAAACTGAGTGGAGCAACAAAAAATGATGGTGTCGACCCGATCCAGCACCAATATTTAGAGTAAATCTCATCCCTATCAGAATGAATTTTCACATTTTATAGTTTTATTAGTAGCTAGTTCATTTTTCTTGAAGTTTATTAGTAATTAAGTACTAGTAGCAAGATTCAATAGTATAATTAATCATTTTTTGCCTTTACGTAGGATTGATGTTATTAACTTATATGATGGGCTATCTTTTCACTATTACACATGAGAGATATCCACCTTTCAGTTGAAAGAAAAAAGTTTTTGTTTATTGTCATTGTGCATTAATTAATCATTAAATTTCTTTTTAGAGAGAAGCAATTAAGCTATCACTCCTAATTTAAAGATTTCTCAATTTAAACAAGTTTTTGCAGTACATATTTAGCAAATCATATCAAACATCCACAAAAAAAAAAAAAAAACAAAGTAAAAAAAGAAAGCTAATGCCTTGATTTTGTTGGTTGTCAGTGAAATGGAATTGGTGGAGTTCTGCAAAGGTCAACGGGCGCCCGCAATACAATTAACCTCCAACATCCGAAGCACACCATAATTGAATGGTACAAAAGAGGGGGAAATAACTTAAATGTCTTTTAAAGTGCAGGGAAATGAGTGTCACAATATCTTCATTCAAATGTACTGTTTAAATTTTATTAACAATAGATAAGTAAGGAACTTTTCAGAGTCTCATCTTAGTCATCACCACAAAAGAAAGAAAAAAAAATGAAAATGCGTATTATGGAATATAAAAAAAATATCAAGCTCACTATTTTGTTAACAAATGGTAATTACTAATCAGTAATAAATAATTGGACTATTGAGGATCTTTATAAACTAAATTTACAAATGACTGATGTGGTCCCTAGGCATAAATGTGATTATATGACCTGACTTTCATTGATATGCGGTTTCATACTTCATATATATTTGACGCAACTTGGTTAATTTGTCAGACATAATTTATTTAACGAAATTAGTCATAAAAATCTGACCAAAAATTTTAAAAAATGTGACAACCGGCCGCACATTAAAAATATATAAAACATCCTGTGGGCAGCCAACTATATCGAACAAATTCTTTTAAGAATTAAATGTTCCTGAAAATAATACTAATACTTACTCTCTTCTTTTCCATATGAAACCTTTGCAGATTGTGGAGATCCCATGTGTTCAACTGGCCTGCCTTTGGACGATACGGAAATTCAAGCTTCAGTTACATTACTTCCTCAAGATTACAATTGGGAAGACCTATGGTGAAAAAAGAAATTGATCAGGGAAAAGCTTCAGCTACATTTTTTTTTTTTTTTTTTTCCTTTTTCCTTCGAGGGTTCCTGCGGAACTTACTATATATTGCGCAAGTTAGTTAGTTTACTCATTTGATTTTTTTGTTATAACGACAAAGTTTATCCCGTTACCATGGCTACAGCAAATAATGATTTCTAAAATTCTGAACCAATTAAATTCTCTAGAATTCTACAGTTATTTATCTTCAAGCTTTTATATTGCGGATTTATATATAACATTGCTATATGATATAATGTTACTGTAATTTCGAATAGGACGTTCATTTACGGGCGTGTTTGGAACGCAACGAAACGTTCATTTAAATATAATTGTATTTTAAATAAAAGAATTGATTTTTTTCATATCATAATTAGGCCTGCAAAAGCAACGAAACAATCACAAAACAATCAATTTTCGTTAATCGTTTCGTTTATGGCACGAAATAAAAATTAATTTGCTTTAACCGTTTCGTTTTAAAAGATGATCGAAACGATCAACTAACTGATAATTAATTTTTATACATGTTTTCCTATTTCGAGACGATCAAAACGTGTAACCAATGTTTTGAAAACCGACCCGGACATCGAACCGGCGAGGCTACTGGGTCAAGGGTCGGACTGGTCGGACCGGTCGAACCGGTGGATCGAACCGGATGATGTCATCCACTCAAATCTTAGTTAAATATATTAGTTGTTCAGTTTTTTCACAAAATGACTTGTGGCCCAGTGGCAAGGCTCTTGTTTGTTCGGCCCAATGACATGGGTTCGAATCCCATAAACAGCAAATTTTGTTAGAATTTTATGTCATCTAAAAAATCAAACCAAAATTGTTAACAAATATAAAACCGGACGGTTTGGTTCGACGGTTTAGCCAAAAACCGGACCGGACCGGCCGGTTCGTTGTGGTTCAGAAACACCCAAAAAACCGGCTCAGTTTGGACCGGACTAGGGTCCGGTTCGCGGTTGAACCGGTCGAACCGGCCGGTCCGGTCCGGTCCGGTTTTCAAAACATTGCGTGTAACTGTGTTCAATTTGTTGTTTTGAGAATTAATTTTTATATATATTTTCCTATTTTGCGTGCATAACTGTCCGGTTTGATACTGCAATATTCTCAGTTCATCAAAATTTATTCATAAATACTTAAAAAATGCATAAAAAATACATAAAAAATTACATAAAATGATTAAACAAAAATAAACGAAATGAAAGAGGCCAGTTTCGTTAATCGTTTCGATTTACAAACTAAATAAAAATAGTTTCGTTATCTGTTCTAAATGGATGAGACGAAACGATCAACAGTTCAACGGTTTGTCAAAAATATGTTGCAGAAGTAGAAATAGTGTTACCAAAAGCAATTGCCCCTAATCATGATCAAACATGTTTGGCAAATTAATGAATTAGAAACAAGAACTAGAACAAGCTTGTTACTTAATATAGCACTGATCTAATTTTAAAAATTTTATGACTCCGCTCGTATTCGAACATGTTGTGTGTATTGTTCAATCTGAACTGAACGGATCAATCGGACGGTCATGGTCCGTTTGGGTAAAACATAGAATAGAATCATAGATCAGCGATTAGAATCTGACCCGCTTCAAGTATAACGATACCAGAAAGGACACAAATGAATCAACAAAGCCCTAAAAATCCCAGCAAAATTATCTTCTTCCCGTGAAGTGAACCGAGAAAGCAAAATCCAGAAAAAAAAAAAAAAAAAATGCTCCTTTCTCGCGCGGTCTCTTCTCCTTCACTCCCTCTCTCCCGAGCAACATCTCTCCAGTCGGCCTTCTCCCATGCTTCTCCAGTCCAATTCCTCTCCACCTCAACCTTGTCTCTCTCTGCTCTTACAATCCATGGCAAGAGAGCAAGAGGCGCTGGAGTGAGGTGCATGGCGAAGGAGAAGAGGGTGAAGATGGTGGGTAAGCAGATAATGCGCGAGCTTTCAGTGATTCTAGAAAGGGATCAGGTCGTGCGCCATGCTCTTCTTCCCGAGTCGGCCTTCGGCGCCGATCTTTATCTCTCCTCTGTTACAACTATTACTGATGTGGAAGTCACAGCTGATCTTCAGGTTACCTCTCTTTTTAACTCTCCTAATCTCTCACTAATTGTTTGAAGAATGTATTGGTGAATTATAATTGTGTATTTTTAGTGTACAGGTTGGTGGATTATGTTATTTATTTGGCCTTAATTTTTTAATTCCTCCCAAGAAAGGAATAAGAAGTATGAAATTGAGTATAGTTTTTCAAACTCAGAATTTCACAGTTTATTTGGGTGCCAAGCAATACCTGTCGATCATTCTTAAAGAAAAGTTTGCTTCATAATTAGACCATGGAAAATTGGAGAAATATTAGAGTGCAGTTGATAATTTGGCCAATTATTAGAACCTATTGATGTTATAGTAACCAAGTGAACTGACTTAAAACATAAATTTTCTCTTAGAATTTGGAAATTGGTATTGAGAATCTTACAATTGTTTTCATTTTTTCCTTAGATTGCAAAAGTGTATGTATCAGTATTTGGTGATAAAAGAGGCAAGGAGGTGGCTATAGAAGGATTAAAGTCAAAAGCCAAGTACATTAGGAGTCAATTAGGAAAGCGCATGAGGCTACGGCTAACTCCTCAGCTTCGTTTTATTGAGGATGATTCTATAGAGAGAGGATGCAGGGTATGTCATACCATAGCCATATTTTGGTCATGTTGCTATATTGCGTTTCGATATATATCAGCAAAAGGTTTCAACTAAAACCTTCCAGCCAACACATAACCAGACTGATTTTTTATGGTATTGATGTTCAGGACTTAAGTGCTGTTAAGCCTGCCTAGTTATTTGAGGCAAAATTATTAAAAATTCATATGCATTTACTTCCTTCGGGGTTTCTGATGTCAAAAAACTGAGTTAATATTCTTCTTTTCAGGTGATTGCATTGTTGGATGAGTTAAAGGAAGAAAGAGAAGGAAAGGATCAAGATGAAAAGAAGGAAAAACCATCCAAAAGATTAGATGAACAAGATGAAGAGGAATATTGGGATGATGAGGAGCTTGATAGTGGTGGCATATTTTTTGTAAAATGAAATCATTGTTTTCTGTAATGAATTGAAAACAGATTCGTGATTTTTCTGGTAGCTTTTCCTTGGGCAAATGGATGTTGTGTCTCATTTTCAGTTCCTAAATCCGAATCCCTTCCCCCTTCCTTCTATTTTTCCCGAATGTATTGGACCATTTTTCAATGTATTGACTGAGACCAGAACAAAAGAATGATAATAACACAACCACATTCCTTTTTCTAGGGCTTGTTGTCAAGACAACCGCATAACATAGTGCGATATCTTGGAAACTACATGCATAGTGCATTATTTAAATAGATTACAACATATGATAGTGAACATGAAATAAAGAAACTGCTCCTAAATGCACTATCATTGCATCTAAAACTGGTGAAACATCAACAATGTAGAAATAGACATTGCCCTAAAGGGCAAGCTAGGATAACTTCCATTTCTTGGGTTATGCCAGTATTTCACCAATGGTTTTGGGTTTCAGAACGACCTCCTTTGGCACCTCTGCCACCTGCTGCCCCTTCATTTTAGCCAGCTTCTTTTGCTTGGCTATTTCTAAGTCCCTTGCCATTTTCCTCCTGTACATCTCTGAAAAAGTAATCGGTTCGTCCAGAATTGGTTTTTCTCCCTCCCTGATTGCTAATGAGTACACAATTGCATCTGGTGCTGGGTTTTGGAAGGTGGCTATTGATAAGCGACTGCAGTTGGAGTTCACCACTGCCTGGTGGTCTGCATTCTTGAACCGACCGTTGCTCAAGTACTACAAAGGAATATAAGAGAGAGAGAGAGCGTATAAATGGTCATGAGAAGTTAGGATGCTCAAAAGGTAAAATCTATTTCAGATGCAAACTAGGCCTTTTTTTTTCAATATAGTGCAATAAACATTCAAGTACAATCTACTGATGTGGCAACTAGTATTTAAATTAAGCAAATTTTTGGTGCCAACTACCAGGAGTGCTACATGGTGAATTCATATTTTCAAAAATACTGATTCTAGCCCAGCCTTGCTCATTAATCATTATCCATGGTTAGCTGTCCAGGTATGGAGAATCTGGGATGTTCAAATTTGAATATGGTGTCAGGATAACTTGTTTATTTATATGATATTTATAATAGCATTAATTATAAATTATAGCTCATATGATGACATGACCTGGTCATGATGACCATGAATCCAGGATGTGAGAGCAAGTGCAAATTTAATGCACATGTTAGGATAACCTGCTTATTTAGGTGATATTAAATGAGAATTAATTATAAATTAAAGCTCACATGACCATGGTCCCCAAGGTTGACCACAAAAGCTCCCTCAATTGGTTGCACTGTGATCCATGTCTTGCCACCATCTTTAGTTGCTTGAAGGCCACCAACCTGATCCTGGAGCAGCAGTGTGATTGTGCCAGGATCAGTGTGCCGTTTCAGGCCAAGTGTGAGATCTGGCTGGGGGCATTTTGGGTAATAGTTCACCACAATTTTCTGATCCATGTCTACACAGGCGTCCGATAGAGCATCATGATCAAGGCCCATTGCCTCAGAAAGGATGCCTAGAAGTTTGCATGATAGTCCCATTAGCTTTTCGCTGTATGATTCCACTACTGTCCTCCATCCCTCAGGCTTGTCAGGCCATCGCGAATAGTCCCGAGCCCGCAATGGATATGAGAAGTAGGTCACAATCTCCCTCCAGTCCTGTACTGCTTCTCCCTAATATTTTATTGAATATAATATTAGTTTTCCTTGAAAGTTGGAGCTTGCTCAATATGAATGATGTGATCTTAATCTGGCAAGAGATATGCTTGGCTTTAATTTATGCTTTACTTTTACCCTAAACCCTGTTGATTACTCTGCTTTTCTTTTACCTTGTATAAACTGTGAACCTGTGAACCTGCTTTTCCTTTACCTTGTATAAACTGTGGGCACTTCTTGTTGATTACACTGTAATATTTATCTTAATCATGTCAGGAGTAGGTAGAATCCCAGAAGAGTCCAAAAGTCTAATATCAAAATATTGCTTGAGAAGACTGACAATATTTCTTGAACCCTAAACCCTATGCCTACCAAATCATTATAGGGGTCGTTTGGATGTGTCCGGAATTTGGGGATTTTCCAATTCCGGGCATAAATTTTAATATAAACAATTCATCTCTCTCACAAAGTTACACACTTCCCAACGAAAATCCTTATTCCTTCCTAGGAATTGGCTATTCCTAACCCATCCAAACGACCCCATAGTAACTTATTTTTCCCCCTTCTCTTATTTTCCCCTTTTCCTTGTCTAATCAGTTGTTGATATTTTTGCATGTAAGGTCAATCATAGAGGTGAGCCTTCAACCCACAATTGAACCTCAAATAACAATGGAACAACATCATACACCAAAAGGGCATAAAAGAAAATTTTCTTATACAGTAAAAGGAGTTAAAAACAAACGAGATAAATATTAGTACACCATAAGAAAGTGTTATCAGACCTGAAGATGGCTAGAAACAATGAAGCCTCCCTTCTTCCCACCGGTCATATCAAACCGCAACTTCTCCTCTGGTGGGAGTGTGAAAAACTCCCTTGCCATTTGGCTCATCTCTGCCATCAATGCTGTGTCAATGCCATGGTCTACAACCTGAAACAAACCCCAGTCTTCACATGCTGCTACGATCTGCTGGCATATCTCCTGCCTATGCCCACTCACTTTGTCATCAATCCCATTTAAGGATACTACTGGCACTTCACAGCTGAACTGGTTGTACGCCACCTTTGGCCGTTCATCCTCATCCCGAACAAAGCTTGGTCTTAGGGTTTTCTCTCCTGAGGCCTCAGTCGGGAGGAACGGTATTGCTGGAGCCATTGCGTAATTGTTTTTAGAACTTCTTTGTGGTGAAAGAGTTATATGAGTGAGGTGAATTAAAAACTTTGCAATGGATATGGATGGGACAGTATTAATGTTGTTTATATAGAGGAGAGGTCATTGGATTCTAACAACATACTAGACAAAAGTAAATATTTTATTACTGTCCTCAGTATGATCTGCTATAATTGGACAACCCTTTAATATCATTATAGGATCTGCTGAGTTACTGTCCCAACGTATCAGGAAAATGTGCAGTGTGATTTACGTGGTCTTAAATGTGTGGGTAGGCTGCAAGTCAACGTTCTACCTAAGAACTGAACTGAGTGAAGTGCTCGGACATCTTACAGTGGCAGACCTTGACTGGTATTTTTAGCATTGCATTATACACCAGTATATAATTTAATAATTGATTTTTTCATAAGCTAATTGAGGGAATTTTGAGAGCACGGATTCATTGTTTTATAGATATATATTTAGAGGAGGGTTCCAATGTCCACCTTTTGTATGTCCCCTAAATGCCCCAAACTTACTTTATTATTACTTTTTTAAAAATTAAAGTTCAAGCATCAAATCCAAACCGTTAATCTTGTTCAATTTCGAGTATATGGACCTCCTTTTGTAGCAAATTTTCGAAAACTTTAGAATAACCTCATCCAGTCCATGTTAAAATCCGGTCATATTCTTTTGATGTGCATAAGAAAGGAGCAAACACAACATAACCCTGAATAAAAAAAAAAATGAAGTTATTCATACATCACTCAAAATAAAACAGGCAAGGGGAATCTCCCTTTGGCACTCTTACTAGCATGCCTCCAAATCATCATCAAGTATCAATTGCACCCACTTCAAGTAGCATTAATGGCAAATCCACCAGGCTTGGCATCAACTGCATCACCATTTCCTTCAATTTCTCTCCCCGTGAGGCTGATCAGTAATGCAAAAGGAATATAATTAAGGAACCAATCTTTCTAAAAGTGTTGCCTTTTTGTGAGAGAGCATAATTCGCAAGCAAGTTAGGAAAAAAATGCAAGTGAAAATATTATAAAATAATTTAGGGTTAATTAGGTTTATGTCACTGTAAAAATTTGAATTAGAGAAATGTCATCACTAAACGACAAATTATTTTTATGCCATTACTAAATGATAAAATTAGATTTATACCACTGGATAGTTAATTTTACCATTGTACCCTTTTAAATATGCGATTATAGAATTATAAATTAGAAATATGCCACCGTTAAGTAAATAAGTGATTTTACGCCATCAACAAAAGAAATAAAATTTCAAATTTTAAATTTCAAAATTTAATCTCTCCAAAGATGAAATTTTAAAATTTTAAATTCGAAAATAAAAAAATCAAAATTTTGAAATTCAAAATTTTAAAAATTTCGAAAATTTTGAATTCGAAAGTTAGAGATTTTTTTATTTTTAAAATCCAAAATTTGTAAATCTGAAATTTCATAATTTGAAATTTAAAATTTAATTTATGTCAATAAATTTCTTTTTCACTTCTTAATGAGAGGGTATTTTGGACATTTTAAAAAAAATAGAGTGGCATTTCTCTAATTTGAGTGGCATATCTCTAATTTTTGTCCGAAAATAATGACATAAAACTAATTTTAACCATTTTATGGTGGCATAAAACTAATTTACAATTTAAGAGTGGCATATCTCTAATTATTAATTTTTCATAGTGGCATATATCTAATTATTCCAATAATTTAATGATAACAAAATATATTTGGTAACTATTACCACGTATAATTATATTTTAAAATCAAAATATTGAACTTAATATATGCCTTCAGTATTTTATAGTTTAGATAATTCATGCAAAAATTTGGTACAATTAGACAATTGTTTGATTATAATTTATAAGTGTACTGAATTTTATATTGAACATATATAAACTGTAAGTAGTATACTTAGAATTTTATCTTTTTATGTTAAACAGATTCGGTACTGAATTTTATTAAATAATTATATTGTTGCCATACCTACTTCAAAACGATATACAAGAATGGAAAAGAAAAATGAAACGATAGCTGCTGGCAATATTATATTATAAGGGGTTCGAGTTTCAAAAAAAACATATATATTAAAAGAGATTCCCTGACAGGATCCGTCGATGAGATTAAAAATAAGATCTTGGTGGATCTGAGATCTTTTGTCGTATATGCAGTGGGCAGTGGTATAACGACTAAGGCTCCGGTAAAGTTAGTGGTAAATTGTTATGAAAGTTTGTAAAGTTGTATAAATTTTCAATTGACCTTAAATCTAATTTTATCATATATGCATTGCATTGTGCACTCATTTCATTCAATAGAAAGGCAACTTTTTCGGGTAAGGAACTGGACTGTAATGGCAGGCGAAGTTTTGGACTGATCGTGGGTGTCTGGGTGAGCATAACTCATGACTTTATTCGAACTCGATTTGTAAAAAGTTCAACTGTAAATCGAGCCAAAAAAATAACTCAAGTTGAATCAACTCGATTAGGCAGAACTCGAGTTGAATCAACTCGATTAACTAACAAGTTGAGTTTGAGTTTGGCTCAATTCAGTTCGTCAACTCGTGAGTTGACTCGTGACATGATAATTTGTTAGCATGATTTGAGTAATATAAAAATAATAAAATAACATAATAATTTGTTTTGTATATTTTTATTTTAGATAGTTATAAAATATAAAATATTGAGTTTCAAGACATATTTTACTTCAAATTAGTAGAAAGATTAAAATTGACAATCATTTTTCTTGTATATTTTTATTTTAGATAGTTATAAAATATAAAATATTGAGTTTCAAGACATATTTTACTTCAAATTAGTAGAAAGATTAAAATTGACAATCATTTTTCTTGTTCATAACATTGTATATATCAATTAATTTTGATATTGAAATAATTTATGAATTAAAAAAGAAAAATTTTGAAGTACAATTGCTTATGTCGAGCTAGCTCGTGACTCACGAGCCAACTCAAGTTAGAGACGAGTTAAGTTTGAGCTAGTTTAAATAACTCGAAAGTATTTCTAACTTGACTCGATCCAACTCGAGTTACAATCAAGTCGAGTTTGAGTTGCCCCCAACTCACTCGAACTCGGATCGTATACAGTCCTACGTGTGAGTAATGCTAGGGTGTTTTGCATAGCACCATGATGCTAAGTTCTAACTCAAATTTAACCTCTTTTTCTAATTTTTTTAACTCAAATTTCCAAAAGAATATAATTTTGGTTATGAGAATAATTAAAATAACCACAAACACACACACACAAACACACCCCAAAATAAAAATTAAAATAAAGTCAGAATATTGACTGGACCAGAACAAATAAATCATTTACATTGGAAAATTCTTTACGATCAGGGCTTTTACGTTGAATTTCAGCCCCAACGGCCTGAAGGCAGTTCTGGCTCAATAAACGTCGTTCGAATTTACACCCGACAAATAGTAATTGTAAACCAGAAATGATAACCACAATTTACAGTTTTGTCATTGTTTATCATCGCTTAAAAAAATGAACATATAAAACAAATAAAATGAACAAATACAAACAAATAAGTTTAATAAAAATAAGTTGAATATGCATATAAAAATCTGAACAACAATAAAAAAAAATAAAATCTAACTAATAATAGAATAAAGTGAACATATAGATAAACAAACTGGATATATAAATGAATAAAGTAAACAAATACAAACGTGATGTCACGAGATGACACGCAAAGAGATGGTAAATAGTAATTTCCATAATAATTTGTAAACTCTCGTTTCCTCAAAAAATTTAACCGTAGGTTTACTTTTAAAATTACTATAGATCAGACTGATTAAATTATCCGACAAAAAAATATAAACTAATTAGTTTTTATTCTACAATAACCTCACAACGGTAGAACGTATGGACTCGCTGAATTCAATCCCACGCCACAAACAGAGTTTTAACCTTGTGATAACAGGATTTTTAAAAAGTAGAATCCAATGATTCATGACAGAAAAAATGCCTAATTGGCTGCACACATATATGAGAACAAAATGTAGACTTCTTCCAAATAAACCTCTTCTCAAACGGTTACCGGTACCAATCTGTACCTCATTGTACTAGACCTCGGTGGTCTTTTAAAAAAAAAAAAAAAAAAGTAACCTTGTTACGGTTACCTGTTTCATTATAGAAACTGAGTTCACACCAACAGAAAGTAAAAATGAATCATCACAAACAGACCCCCCCCCCCCCACCTCATTCTCGCTTTGTTCACAACCAGCACTTGTACGCTGGCCCCTTCCCTATCAATAGGGCTGGTAGTGGTCTGGACTGCCCATGGACAGTTTGGACTAAACATATATTGGACTATTATGGACTGGACTATGTTTGGTATGGTTTCAAGTCCAGTCCAAGTCCACGAAATGAAATGTATTTGTACAGTTAATAAACCTTATCTGGACCATCGATAAAATTATTTTGGCTTTCCATTTCTTGTCCACAGTTCCGCAGCTTCTCCGACCAAAGCACACCGACCAAAAGAAAGCTTCGACCAATCGACCTCGATCTCAGTAATGGCGAAATCTCCTCCTCCTCCTCTTTCGCAACCACGTCAACTGGCTTGATTTGTGTTTTGTGGCGAGCAACAGTGGTGGCGAGAAAGGATCAGTTCAACAGAAGAGGAAGCGGAGTGGAGAAGAAAAGAGAAGGAAATGGAGCTATCAATTATCGTTGATTACATTTCTGTGTGAGTATTGTTACTCTTCTCCTTCCAAAATCTCTCATGGTAAATCACTTTACTTCATTTCTCACTTTAGGCACAAAGTGATAAAAGCTTACACTTCTTTTGGAGGTTAAGCTGAATGAGTTAAATTATGGAGCACATTTAATCGGGAGGTGTCTAAATCAAACTAAGTTTGTCACTTGGAATGTCAATTTGTGTCTATTATATATCAGAAAATAATCATGAGACTGTTATAATTTAGTCACATTATATACTTGGTCTTGTCTTTTAATTATGTGATTGATTCATTTAATTTCTTGTCTTATCTTTTAATGAAATCAGGTCGTATATAGGGTCAGGTTTTGATTTTTGAATTGCAGGAACTAATATTTGGCCAGGCAATCTGTTAAAACTTAAAACATTTCCAGTGATGTCATTACTTTAGTGGTAATAAATGCTGCCTCACATTGCAATTGAACTGGATCTGAATAGTATAAAAAAAGAGTATATAATAAAACATTAGTTAAAACAAATTATCTTACTAGTTGCCTTGTACTTACTGGTATGTACTATTCTTATCCCCTATTTTGTTGTGCTTTTATCGTTATAACTTTCAATATGTTTTTTCTGATATATAACATTAACATGCATAATTTGAGGTCAATTGGGTAAAGAGTATCATTCGCATACCTTTGAATTTCCATATAACTCTTTAAGGCATAGTTGCAGATTGTAAGGGTGTAGGGACTGTATAATTGTTTCATTTTTATTGAAAATGGTAGCCATAACAGAAGGGAAAAATGGGTAATAGTATGGGCCTACTTGCATGATTTAGGACCTATTAGGGTATTTTGCGTTAGTGAACCAGTAAGAGAAATCATTGGTCTCTATGTATATATGGTGCTTTTGGTATGATTAGGCACATAGCAGTATATACTGATTTGCATTGAAATCCTTAAGCAGAAATTTTTTAATTAAATTCTTGAATTATCATTGTGCTTGCATTCTGGAGAGGGTACATATTGACCAAAATTTCTTATTTCAAAATTTATAAATTTTAGGTCTTTAAGAGCATTGTTTCAGTTTTTAGCTGAACAACCTAGTCAATTGAAGCATATCGAGTGGCCGAGCGTTCACAGCAAGGTATGTGCATCTTTTAGCAAGTACAAATATTAGATTGAATTTACTTTATAATGTTTAGTGCCATGATATAAATAGACACTCATTCAGATTCTCACTTCATTTCTTATTTATGTCGGTAAGGCCAGCTCCAGACACCAGATAGATCAGCTACTAAGACAAGGAGTCCCTAAATAACACACTTATCAAAATCTATCCAGGTTTAGTGGGTATATATTAGTTTGACTGACTACCAGCAAAGACATATTAGTCAAATTTAGTGGTTAGTTTTCAAATGCCCTTTGACTAGCTCTAAGTTTGTACAAGCCTATTATTAAAAAATATTGGGTTTCCTCATATGAATATATAAAAGCATTCATCCAGCAAAGATTTTAGAAAAGATTACAGGTTGCAGCTATTATATGAAAAAGTTGCAATATGCTACCTATTTTACATATTGATTTTGTTTCCTATCCTTTTGCATGCAGAACCTGACATTTAATTGTTAAACTGAACATTTGTAACAGACACAGTGAACATTTGTAACAGACACAAACACGGCTAGTCACGCGAGGCTCACGCGCATGCCATCTGTTCAGCGATGGGGCGCGATGGTAAATCTGCCGATGGTAGTTAGGCCTGCATAACGTCTAAAACGATGACGAAATTGGACAGTAGCGTTAATCGTTGCATTATTGCACGAAAATTTTTTATTCCTTGCGTCTTGCGTTCCGTGGAAGAAAATTTTCGGGCGTTAACTGTTGCGTTGACCAGAACGATTTAACCGTCTAAACATTTCTAACCGTTTTTGAAAAGAAAAACAATAAATTTTAGGGACAATAAAAACGAATGAACCATAATTTTGTCCAAATGATAGCTTCTCTAAATGATTTATAAACATAAAAAATGAAGAACCTAAAAGGGTTCTTATGAAGTCAAGAGATAGAACATTTGAGAAAACAAGAAAAGCATAATGTATCAGGCTATTGCATTTGAAACGTAGTACTGGTACCATTGCAGTCAATGGCAATATCATGCCCATTGTATACCAGTTTACAATACAGTAATGTACAGGTGCGAATAATCCGTTTCTAATTGCAAATTTTACTAAAGCAAGCAATCAAATTAACATGATTGCCACAAAGAAACAAAAACTAGTAGGACATTCCAAAATCAATCATACTTCTTTTGTTTTGCAAAGACTAATTTCATTTTCCAATCGTAATTTTTTTTTTTTTTTTGAAACAAGCAGGAGTAAAGCCAGAGTATATACAACAGTTACACACATCAGAAAGAAAAACACTCAAAATCTCGCACCCAAACAGCTAGCCTCTGTCAAAAAAGAGACCCACCCCATTTATTCAGCAAAGCCCCCAACAAATCTAAAAATAGCATATTCACAGAAATACATCAGAAACAAAGTTTTTACATTTCAACACCATTTTCCAATCGTAATTATCTACTCACCTCTGTTCCACCTTCACACCCACCATTTCAACATCATTTCAAGTGATATCACAGAAAATCTGGTGCTCAAGTGGGGAAAGGAGGAGGAGGTCGGATCTGTGGCGCCGGTGGGATCTATTGTGGGGCTCAAGCGAGAGAGAGGAAGGAGGAGGTCGGATCTGTTGTGGGGTCGCGGTGCGGCGGTGGGATCTGTTGCGCCGATTTGACAGGTGAGTGAGGTGGAGAGGTGAGTTGTGACTTGTGAGCACGGCTGTGGAGGGATTTGGGAGGGGAGCCATTGGAATTAGGGTTAGGGTTTCGGACCGGTGAGGGTAGCAATCAGAGAGAGAGGCTCTGGTGCTCTGGTGAGGTGAGCGGCGACAGATTTGAAAGGTGAGTTGTGAGCGTGCTCTCTGGTGAGCGGCGACAGATTTGAGAGAGAGGAGAGAGAGAGAGAGGCGACAGATTTTAGTCGACGCCTCGTTCTCTCCGTCTTTTCCTTCTCTACAATCAACAAAATAACAATTCCATAGAATGTTTAACGAAATAAACGATAACGAAACAGAGCTGTTTCGTTATCCGTTTCGTTCCATAGACGAAACGGGTTTCTATTTGCGTTGTCCGTTTCGTTTCTGAAACGAAACTGAAATCTTTAACCGTTACCGTTCCGTTTCAGACGAAACGAAACGGTTAGACGGTTGAAACGGCTTCTGTTTTCACCCCTATTGGTAGTTATCATTCCTGAATTGAAAATGATATAAGTATCGACAGCCCAATTGATAAAACCCAACGAGCCGAGATAGAGCCCAAGATACGAAATAGAGAAGCCCATTTAAATTTCCTCTCAATCTTGCTGCACAGGGACCAACCAGCAGTAATGTTGTCAGAAACCCACCACACGATGACACGAACCTAAGGCAATAATAAAAGAAAATAAAAATCCAGAATCATCCAGAACTTCAAAAGTTCGTCAAAATAAGTAGAAAATTTAGAAAAATCCAAACAAAATATCCAAAGATTCATGAAAAATCCCCCAAATCCACTTTTCAGCTTATTCAACGTTAAGTTGTTTCTTTAGCTACAAAACAGAGAGGCTAGCATCCCCTATCCCACATTCTTCAATGTTATAAGCTCTCCACGTTCACGTAGAAATTAAGATGTTTCTCTATTAATTTAGTCGATCATAAATCAATGTGCCTACACGTAGACAGGATTAAAATTATACTATGTTTCAGATGTTGCATGCATGTAGTTAGGCCCGTCAACGGTACGCGTTTACCGTTTGCCACCACGTGCCGATATAAACGAAACGAATAAAGAAATGCTGAAATGTTCCGTTTCCTAAAACGAAACGGTAGACGGAACACCAAATTGTACCGTTTCAACATCATTTCAAACTGTTATATGTGTATTTTCTGAAGTGGCACGGTTAACGAAATGGAATTTTGTACCGTTTCAAAAACGAAACGGTTAACGGAATGGTTTTTTATACCGTTTTAAATTTTGTGCTAGAGTCTACTTTAGCCAATCTCTATATATTTTACCTCACTTCTCAGTGTATGTGTATTATTTATCCCTCCCACTAATTGAAGGAGGTGGTGAATCCATGTTTTGCTAAAGGATATGATCAAGATTAGTTGGCATAGTGACCATGCTAAAAAAACTAGCTAGGCACAGCGTTTAGTTTTCTTTGATGAAAGGACTAGACACAGCATTAACTCCCCCAAGGACAATTGACATTAAATTGTATATGGCTTATGAATGTTTTAAGCTTTATTGTGATTTGGGAGCCCTTTTTTTTATTTAACTATTTCTCTTTACTGAAATTCAACATCACTAAATAGGTCGACGTCTTCTCTTACAATCAAACAAATCCTAAAAGCCTCATTTCCGCTGTAAAATGCACCTAGGTATAGAATTACATGACATTATGCACAAATTAAATGGTCGAATAGAACCAATACAAAATGTTTTAAACTGATTGAATAGAAATATGATACCATAGTACGGACTACGGAAAGTCCGTTACTAAGGAAAAATAAAATATAAACACAGGATCCTTGCATAGTTGCATGTGCATTTTTAGTTACTAATTTCGAGAGAGAAATCTCGAAAAAGGGAACGGGCACATAATTTAAAGTCAAACTTTTGTTGAAGTTGAGAGCCAAATTCTGATATAATAACCCAACAATTACTGCACTCTCTGGATCCGAACTCTCGTTATATTGCATTCTTCAACTTGCAAACATAGTAAATTGAGCTCTGACCTGAAATTTACCAGAGACGCGGAATAGATAATTCTATTTTTCATTTTGGCTGTCTGATCTAATATGAAAGTGTCAGATTGAACCATTTAGACCTGTGATTGGAGTAGAGAACAACAGCGGAAATGGTTAGTGCTCTTTCCTTTCCTATTTTCCCCTCTATAATAAAAATAAATAAATAAATACAGCACATAAATATTGAAACATAGTTCGAAATACTGTTAATTAGGTCAATCACAACTGGCCCCTCGTTTCATCTTTTTCCTCTTCTTCGCAATTTCACCACCGACACAGAGTTACTGGGTACACAAGTAGTTCAGTTTACAGTACTACAAGAAACATGACATACCACTAGATAGTCGCAATCTAGTTTTTCCAAAAAAAGAAACATGACATAGTAAAGGTCGGTTGCCCTTTTTTACTGAGTGCAATCTGTCTAGTTTTGGAACGTTGTAATTTTTAGTCTATATATTACTATATTACCACAGAATACATTGTTGGGGAAGCATTTTAAATTTATTAGTCACATTGTGCTCAGCATAACACCGAAAACGCTCACACTCAGTTCTGATTTTACAATCAGACGTGTAACAGTTATGTCAGTGTCAAAAGAAAGACAGAAATGCAAATCACATGAAAGCGATATTTATTTTTGTTAATTAGAATTATAACCCAGATATGAGAAAAGGGACATTTGGCGAAAAACTAATATTTTCAATAACAAAGCAATTGATAAAACAAAATGAACCCTGATCACTTGAAAAGTTGCATCAAAAGAGAAGCACGCTCTTGATTTGCAAGCAAGGAACTGAGGCATCTGAATCTGAGCACTCAGATTCCACGTGCAGTGCATGTATTCCAAAACCATGCTCTCTGAAAGCTTATCAATTAGAACAAGAACTAGAATAATTTCATGAATTAGAACAAGAACTAGAACAAATCTAGTTCTAGTCCCATGATTTTGGTAGAACTTAGAACTAGATAGTTCTCTCTTGTTCCCGTGACGTTTGGTGAGAGCCGAACTAGCAAGTTCGCGAACTAGCTAGTTCGCGCCTCTCCCAAACATAGCCTAAAAGAACAATATTATGCCAACAAACAACTTAATATGACTTTTCAAACCATTTACCCCCTCAACTAAGGCCCATCCGCGATCAAATCATAGCTCCTTAAAAAGAAAAAAAATGAACAAAAGGGTAAAAAAAAATAAAACTGAAAAGATCCAAAATGGCAATATATTTATTATCGCCATAATAGAAGTGACAATTGCTAGTTCCCTTTAGTGGTGGGGTCCCAGTCTATGGCTGTTGCTGTGGGTCCCTGTACCCAGCATCGACAAGCACCTTCTCCTTCTTGGCAATCTCTAGATCATTATCAACCATCATTTTAACAAGGTCATGAAATCCAACTTTGGGTTTCCATTTGAGCGCACTTCTAGCCTTGGTTGAGTCACCTCTGAGGCTGTCCACCTCAGCAGGTCGGAAATACCTGCACAACACAACAAACCCAAGTTTAGCCTCACTAAAATATAAAATTAAAAAATTTCCACACAGAATCTCAAAAAGTGATAATTCCATATTGGCCTAAAACAAAACCTACAATTTCTGTTAAACAATTTTCTGTTAACTGCTAAGATGTAGACATTGCAATTACACACCAGCAATACTCTGTGATTCTGTTTATGCGTTTTGTGTTCTTTAATTAGTGACGCCTCTTCATTTCATGTTTCTGCAACTCATCTTCTCACTTTGCACACATTGTGCATTTAAACAACAACTTTCAAAACTTGCCCCAGAAAATCACATACCTCTTGTCGATGACTACATGATCCTTCCAATCAAGCCCAGCGTAACCAAAAGCAGCCTGAAGGAACTCCTCCACTGTGTGTGACTCTTCAGTTGCCACTACATAATCCCCAGGCTTGTCCTGCTGGAGCATTAGCCACATTGCCTCAACATAATCCCCCGCAAAACCCCAGTCACGGGCTGCTGAGAGATTTCCCAGGAAAAGCTTTGTCTGGAGACCCAACTTGATGCGGCCAACTGCCCTTGTGATCTTTCGTGTAACAAAGTTCTCACCACGCCTCGGACTCTCGTGGTTGAACAGGATCCCATTGCAAGCGAACATGTCATATGCCTCCCTATAGTTTACTGTGTACCTATATAGAGACAGACAAAACATGTAAGTCTCAATTCAAAGATAAAATAGCAAAAACAAATTAAAATTATAGGAATACAAATACATACACCCCTACAACATATAGGCACCCATACTGCAACTGGTCATGAATAAGTTTTTATCAGTAAAGGTACCATACCAGTGAGCAGCAACCTTGGCAGCAGCATAGGGAGACCTTGGGTGGAAAGGACTAGTCTCAGATTGAGGCGGTGGGGTAGAACCAAACATCTCTGATGACCCAGCTTGGTAGTAACGAATTGGCTTGGGTGCAAGCCTGACTGCTTCTAGAAGGCGCAAAGCACCAGTGCCGACGACATCTGCTGTGTAATCTGGGATCTCGAAGGATACAGCCACATGCGATTGGGCTGCCAAGTTGTAGACCTGGTTAAAATGAACCAGCATTTTAGTAACAATTGGGAGAAAATCTAAGTAATAAAATTTTATGCAACATGACAATGGTATAAACCATGTAGTGCTTGTAAAAGTTACTCATAGAGCATGGTCAAGGCTGAACTCACATTCCTTGATATTTTATCCAAGACACATAGTTTACTCATTAGTCATTATCTATCCTTCCAATGATTTTGGACTATTCGGTGAAAAATGTGAATGATGTTTGTACACAAATTTTATCATTCTTAGTCTGAAACAATCATCGTTCCACACAATTAATTAAACAATTGTCCCCAAAAACAAACCTCGTCAGGCAAGATCGAATCAACCCAGCGACGAAGAGACGACGCGTCAGAAAGATCGGCGTAGTGAAGCTTCATGCGCGCCTTGAACGAATTGTGCGGGTCGACATAGATGTGGTCAAGCCGAGCCGTGTTGAAATTGGAGGAGCGACGAATCAGCCCGTGCACCTCATACCCCTTCGAGAGAAGAAACTCCGTCAGGTACGACCCGTCTTGACCCGTTATACCCGTAATCAGTGCTACCTTGCGCTGGTCTCCGGCGATCGACGGAGGAATCGACAAAGGTGCTACCTCCTGGGTCCCGTTGTGGGTCCCGTTGGAGGAGTCTTTGGTTCCATTGGTCGAATCGGTGGTCGGGTTGGAAGCCATTGCTGAGTTTGAGAGAGAGCGAAAGGGGTTTAGATCTGAAAAGGAGGGAAATGAAGAGGAAATTATTAGAAGTCTACAGCTAATTGATCAACGGAAAGGTGCTATTTATGGAGCTGCGAAGCTTAATGCACGGCCTGTATCCGACGGTGTCAGATTTATAACGACTATTCATTTCTGATTTCAACGGTGCAGATTGACTTTGACTTAGAAAATGGTTAAATTATCTGTTTGAAATGTACTTTATAAAAATCAGACTTATCTAATAGCAGCAATCTGTAGCAAAATCACTATTGAGTAAAATCAATATTTTCGATCAAACGTCAAATGATTTGCTGGCGCATTATGCTAAACAAAATAAAAAAAAAAAATTCAAAGGTCGGGAAATTAAATAGCGTGAGATTTTAATAAGAACCATTTCTACGCAAGAAAATTTTCAAACAATCATCATTATGCTTCCCTTTTGGAGTAAATGATTTGCACAGCCCCCTTTTTCATATTTCAATTTATGCTTTTTAGATGCATAACACTAAAATTAAACTAAACACCAATTATTATTATTATTATTATTATTATTATTATTATTATTATTATTATTATTATTATTATTATTATCTCTCTTCGTTCTCATTAGATTATTAGAATGACCAATTATATTGATTTTTCAACACAATGTTTATGTTCTTTTATTTTGAAAGGAGGGTTTCATGTTATTGAGAAGAATATGTTAAATAGAAATTTGATTTCATGAATACTTAATTATGATGTAAAAGTTTCTCATAGTGTGTTCCATCTTAGGTTGAAGTGAACAAGATTTTAATTTATCTATACATGATAAACAAGCATTGAATTTGATTAATGTCAAGTGTCAATTAAGTAGTACGACAGTACTAGTAAAATTGAGATATTGGAAATCTTTTTCAATTTTTTTTCTAAAATAATCAACTTGTGCCTATTAAATTTCATTAAACCAAATAAAAAATATAGAAGTTTAAGGAAAAACAAAAGAAAATGCAAAATAGCAATACAAGGGACTATGTGGAGAAAGATATCTGCCCCCAACCCACATGATCTTAGTCGGAGACCGTACTTTCCCTCATTAATTGAAAACAGTTTTAGTTTTACGCCATTTCCTGCTTGACCTCGTCAGGTCTAGTTTTGATTTCTGTTCTTCCGGGGAAAAAGCTACGTGAAATAAATTATAATTATTCCCACGATTAGCATTTGACATGTTTTGTTAAATATATGCAGGTACCAACTTATTCGTCTTCATTTTTCATATATTATTTTCAATACTACCTTATAGAGAAGAAGACAGACAGTTCTCGGCAGATAAATTGTACAGAAATTGCCGCAGAAGATGTAAAACGTCGAAAGCTGGAAAACAATTTCGTCAAGAGTCAAAGCTGGAAAAAAACAGTTTGTCCCTCCATTATTTAAAAATGGAGATATCCGTTTTAGGAATTCTTAATGCTACGTGTAAGATAAATTAAAATGGTAGACTGAAAACTGAAGTATGAGGCACTTAATTAATCTGATTAAGTAACAGAGCATTAAATCAGCTTGTTGTGAGACTTGGTTTTTGACCTGATCACGTGACAACATTCTAGGCATGCGTGATTAAAAAGTAAAATATGAATTAACGGTAATTCAATGAAGGGAGTTGTCCTGTTTACTTGGACTTGAGATTAAAGAAATCCAGTCATAGTAGCCGACAGGATTCCAAAGACCAGAGTTTGATTTTACTACTAACGCGGGTTCGCACGTTATTCGATCTATATTTTTTATTGAATATTTGTTTGCGCAAATATTTGTAATAATATATGAACATTATAATAATATTGAGTTATAGAAAAGCATTTGAAAACGCCATTTTCTGCCATTTTTTATAATGAATAATTATTATAATTAAATATATTTATTTTAGTAAATTGAGAATCTTTTAATAATGATAGTAATTTCCCGGCACCAGCATAGAAAACGTCATTGCCAATGGCGTTTTCTGGGGTGCGGCGATTCCTCTTTGGTCTCGACGAGAGAGACATAATTATTTTGTCCTCTTTATTCATGCATCACGTTTAATTGATTCTGGTACTCTATATTTTTCAGTTTTAACTTTTTACTTTAAAATGCTCGACTATTTTTCTTTTTCACAACTTTCAAATGCTTTATGTTGAGAGTCAAAGGAGAGGAAATGCGGCGGCGTTAAGAAAAATAATTGTGGTTGAAAATAGCACATGGTCTCTGTGAATTTGTGGTCGTAATTGCAATTTATCTCTGACAAAATTGATGTACCATACAGTCGTACGGCAATGTAAATCGGTAATTGGAAATATCTATCCCAAAGTGAGCTTTTAATGATGGTCACATGGTAATAGAAGAGCAGCATTTAATATTTGGTTATACGGAATATATGTGTATTTAATAGAAGAGCAGCATTTTTTTTTTTTTGGTTATAGGGAATATATGTGTATTTAATTTTTTTTTCTATGGATTAGAAAGAATTTAATATTTTAGTATCATTGATAGGTAAGGTTGTTCAATATGTGAGAGGAAGGGATCGTTGGTATTTGTTGTTTTATTGAGTATTAGGAATACTAGAACTATTATTATGGTTTGTGTGTTTCTTTTTCTCAATTGGAGTTTGATCAAACATAGTAAAACTATTAGTAAAAGATTATTAGTAAATAGCAATAGTAGAACTATTATTATGTTTACATTGAGATGTTAAAAGAAATAGCAATAGTACAACACTGATGAATAATGATATTTACTAATAAGATATTTTCCTGACAGTGCAATTTAACTTCTTAGTAAGCACCTTCTATTGAGCAGTCAAGCAACTTTGTCAAATCCTGAATATAGATTACTAATTATTTTTATGTCTTATATATGCTGCATGTGTACACTGGTTTATGTAACTAACCCAAAGTGAAATTTTACCAGCAAAGAATAACTAAACAGAAATATTTGTTACCAGTATATGGGGCATTGTTTTGTATCCTACAGGCTGAAGTTGTTTTAGAGCTGACACTTGTGTCTACAATAATTTCATGGATTTGAAAGCAAATGGATAAATAAATGAGCAATAACTCACTGAACAATGCACTAAATTGTATGGGAACACCCATGGATCATGTAATTAATTTGATGATTCCATCAAGTCCGCATCTCCAATTTCCAGTTGCTTTTCTAGTACATGATCAATTGCTGTAAATTAGAGATTTATAGCAAAAAATCAACCTGAAAAAGAGCACAACATTTTATTTTTAAATTTGCACCAGTAAATTGTAATCGTTTTCCAATCTTAAGTTTGCAGCAATAAATTATCATTATTTTCCAATCTTACGAACATTGCAATATATTTTTATTTTATTTTTGCAAAGTCAACTATAGTAAATTCTATTTATTCATTCAATTTAGGTAATCAGACTCTACAAATGCCTGAACTCTGAAACAAATTTCAGCAAAAGGGAACAAAAATATGAAAACTGAATTTCTTGGAGGCATTTGGCCTTGCATGCGCCAGTATAATAGATCTACTAAGATCTATCAAAGCTTTTGATTCCCCCATGCGATATTATTCTATATGACAGTATAATAAATATAGTAAAGAACTGTGACAGCTTTTCAATCTAAAGCAGTTGCATCTAATCTACACCCTTCATATACCAAATGCAATCGATTAATGAAAAGGGAAAAAAATCAGAGGATAATCTCAGTGGAAAGAAATATATATGAACATTTGGCATGAAATTAACACCAATAGAAATAATAATAGCATGTTGTGTCATTCTCATTGCATTCATAATTAGCACAGTCGAATATGCATCAGTAAGCTACTGTCAACAATTCATTCAAAACCTGATATAATCTTTGTATAAAGTTTAAATAAAATGCTTAACATACACACAAACATAAGATATATAGATGCTGAAAGAGAGAGGAAAATAGAAAGAGATATGACATTATCGATTTTGTCTTCTAGTTTTAGATAATGTAATGAATCGAGGTCAGTTTTTGAGACATCACATTGAGTAAGGTACACCGTTCCATGCAACTTCATGTTGGTTTACAGAGTCACCTCATCTAAGAAACAATTTAGAACATTTAAGCAAACTTGCATGAATCTCTCATTTCAGTTCACTAATGCATCACAACATTTAAATGTATTGATTATTATTTTTTCTAAAAATTGCAAGTTGATTTTGTGCATGCAATACTATTAATGTTCCTTTGTCTAATGTACTATTGATATTTCTTTAACATCTGAATGTAAACATACTGAAAACTGATACCTGTTTTGTTGATTTCGTTTGGCCACAACTTATCTGTTATTGTTTATTCACTCTGTCTCAAATTATTGGCCAAAGAAAATGCTGGCACATGAGAATCACATGGCGGCTAAAGATAATAGAGCATTAATTGATGTCCTAAAGAAATGAATGAATGCAAAAACTTAGTCAGCTATAACCAAATCCGAACTATTTATATAGATTTGAATATGTTAAAATCGCATAGAAAAAATTTACTAAAGAAACAAATGAACAGCTCTAATTCCCTCGTGGCATCAAAAGAAATAGCTATTTAAAAATAAAAATATGTAGTATGCACAGTGCTTACTGAGAATGATGAGCTTTTGAGAAGAGGTTGAGGCATCAATACTCAGGTCTTTGCATGTCAAAACATATATTAAGTACTGTTCATTTCATATCAAAACAGATACTAATATGTACCTTGATAACTGAACCTTTCTTTTAAATAGGGTTAAATATATTTACTCTTTAATATATTTGGTTCACTTGAGCCTTGGCATCAAATCTAAAATTTTTTTAAGGTGAAAAATCAGTGAACAATAGAAAGAAGAGTGAAAGCAACTGATCAAGGGATATCAGCTTTGCTCCCACTCATATATGCAACAATTTCAATCCTCCAATACTGTACTTAATATTTCACAAAATAATTAAAATGAAAAAATAATTCAATTTTTTTAAAATGAATGCACCAGTGAACTCTATTGATGACAGGTAAACAGTTTTAGCCTTTTAGGCAACAAATATTATATAGGATTGGTAAGGAAATCGCATGTATATGCTTGATCACAATGGATTCTCAAAATAACCAAATAACATGTACATGCTTGATCACAATTGTAAATGAACTGAATTTTGTAGTAAAACTTCATTATTCATAGAGTTCAAACAACAGTAAATTGTTTTAATTTAAACATAAGAGTGGTTGGCTCTGCACTTACATGATTGAAATGATTTATTTACTTGTGCAGAGGTGGTGGTGAGCCCACCCTTTGTGTCCTTACCACCGGTCTAAAGTGAGCTTCGTCCTCATTTCTATGTAGCGGCTCAAAATTTCTGGGTGAAGAAAGGCATAGCCTACAGCGGAGAGATCAGGTATGTTAAGGATATAGATAATTTCAATTTCTAATTACAAAGTGTCAATTGTTGCTTATTAGCCTTTAAATGAATGTAACAGAAGTTGCATAAGCTGGTTTTTTTGTTGTTGCATTTAGAACAGGCTTTTGCATGCTTTTGTTGGACTTACATGCAACAGTTCTAATTATTGCTAGACAGATGGATCAACAATGGTTGTCATAGACCATTTGAATTGATGGACACATCATGTTTCAACAAAAAAATTTATAAAATAGCGATTGCTCTTCGAAATTGTTAGCCGTCAACTTACTGCTAAATTGCAAATTGTTCCCAAAGTAAATGCATTATGCATAGATTTGACTTGAGAGAGACTTATTTAAATCCATCAATCGCTGTATATAGGATCAACTTGTTTGAGAAAAGTTGGTGTGCGAAATTAACATTATCGGGTAGAAATTGACTTGCTCAAATAGCCCTTGCAGGTTTCGCAATTCTTAATATGGCTTTCCTTTGTAGTAAAATGCCCTTGTTTTCTGCATAAACACATAAAATTTCATTTTGATAGTTTTCCTCACATTGGTTTACTTGGAAAAGAAACAAAGTGCATAATAGAAAGTAAATTAAATGTATCTCATCATGCAGCTAATAGGAAGTAAAAAGTGCAGTAGAAACTCTTAACTGATTCTGCTATAATCATGCGAAAAAAGAGTCTCTATTTGAATTTCAGTTGTTATACAAACAATCACTATTGATTCTATTTACCTGTGATAAAAAAATTTAAAAGATCCCTATTTTGGCCCTCAATTATATTGGCAAGGTGCATGCAATGCTACATTTTGATTGTTCAAGAACTGCAATATATATCTTGAAGCCATTTAGAGTTTTATTTGAGGCATTCAAGGCAATTACAAATGTGGCTGTGTCCATTTTTTTGTATTTTTGTTTTGTGCCATCTAGAAACCTCATTATTTAACTAAATGATAATAAGCAAAATACTGCTCACGAACAAACTCCGAGTCCACATCTTATCAAATCATGCATCAAAGAAGACAATTGAAATTTTCACAAAGAAAAAAGCTAATTCGACAGATTATGCATATATCATCCATCTATTTATATCCAATAGTATAGCCCTCATAAAAATTGAAACAAAGCACTACAATGGCACTGACCATAATTGAACAACCTGAAGAATGCTTGTCCAGGCGAGGCTGTGAATCAGCTTGGGTTCCATTTTCAATTTTCTGAAATGATCCGGGAGTCGCTGCCACCAATGAGATAAAACATAAAAATTGAAGCTTGGGTTCCATGTGCATGAAGATTACATGCTCATTTGTTCTATAGTTCAAACAACTAACGTACTTTTCGCAACATGAATATCCAAGAAAGCTTGCTTAGCTATCGATTTAAGAAATCAGTGCCTCCATCTAATTTGAAAAACATAAAAACCAATCAACTGTTTAAAACCTTGAATTCGACCTATGCCCAGTAATTCAGGCAAGGATCTAACAACCTGTCAATTTTTTTTTTTTTTGGGTAAGATATGATAAATTAGAAATTTCCAAAAGTTTATTGTGAATTATTCTGGAATGATGTCACAAATAACAATCCACATATAACAATCGAATTGGACAAAATTAAAGAGCAATAAGAGCAATATGACACAGATTATAGCATGAAAAAACAAAAAAAAAAAATAATATGACCAAAAAATTTCGAAAGGAAAAAAAAACTGATCTATAGAAAAGTTAGATGAAGAAAAAAAAAACCTGACGATGGTAAGGCACAGAGGCAGTGGGTAAACAACGAGAAGAAGAACAGACGGAGAAGATAGCATCAATCGAACGGCCAGGATTTTACGCGGAGATTGAACGGTCCAGATCCAGTTACTATTTCTCAACAATGCTTATAAATAGTAACGGATCCGGATCTATCTACCGCAGATTAATATATGTTTCGATTTCGATTTCGATTACTTCTAGAGTTGTAGTTGTAGTACAGATCCAATGAAGCGTGTTTAGTGGAGATGCACCCTCTGAACTTACGGTTTTCAACGTAAATTAATGAAAACCACTCAAGTGATGAGGGAAGCATTGGAAAATGGAAATAATAAGAGAAATACACATGCATAGACTGTGAACCCCAAAGATACGGAGCCTGAAGATTTGTCGGATACTTATGGGTAAAGTGAAGGTACAAAAAAATATATATATACAAATACTAGCGTAACAGTTCATTTTTAGAGGAACACAACAGATTTACATTTTTCTAAAACATATACGGATCTTTAGATATGTCAAAGACAGAAGAATGATATATATAACAAAAAACATAAAATTAGACTGTTAAGAATATAGAAAATGTGATATGACCGAAATTTTACATGGTTAACTCTCTCTGTATATTATTATAGATTAAGCTAGAATCCTACTGGTCACATATTGCAAACAGACATTTTCCCATTACGTGAGGAGAAGGCAACACACTCCTTTTTGTCATGAAATGAAAAATACTAATTTTGCCAAATTTCCTCCTGCTTGAATGAAGGGTTGTCTCCTCCTGCTTGGATGGGGCAAGATTCAGGCTGGAATCACTCTCGACGTCCGAGCCTGTCCTGTCGAATTATAGATATAATGCATTTATTTAATAAAAGAGAAAGAGGGTATAAGAATTTTTTAAGTAGAGGTAGGGGCAATGTACTTACTTATAGTTAGGGCTGTCAACGGAAAAAAAAAAAAACGCGTGATGCCGTTTCGTTAATGCCTAACGAAACAAATAACGACAGCGAAATGGATTTCGTTTCAATAATGAAACGGCAAACAAAATACAAGTATATGTCGTTTCGACCGTTTCAGCCTAGTTTCAAACCGTTTCATGTGTAATTTGTGAAGTGAAGTGGAACGAATAACGGAACGGATTTCTATACCGTTTCATAAACGAAACGGTTAACAAAATGAAATGCTGAAACTGTTTTCTTAACGGAACATCAAACAGTATGGGCTGTTCCGTGCATTTCGGCCACGTTTGACAGCCCTACTTATAGTACAGTTGCTAGTACTGTGGATCAATTTTTGTTGTTCTTTACCATATATATAGGACCTTGTAGGATTTTTATTTGTTGTTCCAATTTGTTTTGCAATTTTGTTTCAAGAAGGCATGCGAATTGTTATTATTGCAGTGTCAGCAATTCATTTAATACTAGTGAAATTACTGAATCCAGAATGCATAACCCAGTAACAGCTTTTGAATTGTTCTGGTTTGTCAGTTTATTTCATGAACTGTTTTAATCGGCCCAAACGTTTTTTTTACACTAGTTCTTACATTTAAACATTGCAAGTGCCATTAATACCCTCACTTTTTGGATGGTAACTAACTCAAAAATTGATATATAGCCAGCTTTAAAAATAAAACCCAAGCAAACTCAGTGTGTTACTTTGCTAAAGAAACAAATTTGCACTCAGCATCAAGTTCAATACACAACACCACCCTTGATGTACAAATTTTGGACAACGAAATATACAAAATCAGCCCCCCTCCCTGCTCTTTTTTGAAATCTATAAATTGTATTGGATATGCAGATGTCTTTCTACACCCATATTACCCAAAAACACCTCACATCTAAAACATACATCAAAAAGTTTCTAAGCAAACCCAGGCCAAACAAATCAAATTGACGACTTGTACTACTATCTACAAAGAAAATTCCACCAAATAAAATAATCCTGATTGGCAACTAAATCTCTCGCAAAACAGGCCATCCATTTCTTAAAACATCACCTATTTTAGAGTATATTCTTTTTTGCATATGAGGTGCACAAAGTCCACCAGCATAAGCATTTAATTTTGTGGCTAATGTAGATGCAAGTAATTCCTCTTCTGGCAAGTTTCCAATGAGTTGTAGTAGTAGTGGCCGGCGCTTCAGCTCAAATTTCTGTTTAAGGAACATTTTCAGAGTTAATGAATGCTTGGCAACCAAACAGAACTAGGCTTACAGAGCCATGGCCTGAGCAGCTGAATTAACTGTTTATAAAATACATTAATGATATAATGTTTGAAAAGTTTCTGCTTGAAAGAAAATTAGAAGAAATGAGACAAGCATTGGGATAATAAGTTTAGTGTCTTCAGACCACAACTTGAAAAAACAAAGGTAGGTTCAATCTCTATACCTGTGCAATGAATAAATCACAATGCCTCACATCACATCATTTATACCCTAGAGTTTTATCATATTTCAGCACTTGCCCAAAAGTAGGGGCACTAGGCTGGTTTGTAAAAGGTCAAGGTTTCATGCCCATAAAATAAGTAGGGTAGCTTTGACCTCTCATCTTTGATCCAAAAAAGATGCCATATTATGGATTCAATACAATATTATAATTTATACATATTCAGAGAGAATGTTGTAGAACATGGAACAAAGTCCCTGCCCTCCCAAAATTTGTTATGGCCCAAATGATACACCCAATGTTCATTCTACACACACCCCATTAAATAGTAACGAGGAACTATTCAGTCATGTTTGAAATAAAAGCTGCACTTAGTTGTTTAAACTTCAAAGGAACAGTGAAATAATTGTTGGTAGAATAATGGTTTTAACAAAGTTACCTGATGCTCAGCTTCAGCAGGATAAAATGCAGCCAATGGTTGGATTTTAGTGGTCACTACACTACTCCTGCTCTTAGCCTGTTCCCGTTCTTTGCTAGCAGCTGCTAGCCGAACCTCAACTGTCCCATTTGTGAAGATAATAGATCTAGAAAAAGAAAACATAACAGATCAGTCCCGCACTTAAATATATCATGAAGTTATGGGTGACAAATAACCTATTTCAGTGCAATAAACCTAGATGTTACATTATGCAATTCAAATATTGCTCCTCTCCCAAAATCTGGTAAATTATATCTGATTTTTTTTTTTATATAACTATTTGGTTGCATCTGGGCATCTATAAGCTCTATTATGGCTGTTTGATATTCTAGAAACACCATTGATGGTTTGAGACAATCCAATTGGTACTATCATCATTGATATTGATATCATCATTGATCTGGTGTAATTGGTACACTATATACTAAAAAATAGATATAGCATTTATGCGACTGGTGGAAGCATAACAGCGCAGTAGTATGACACTAATATCTTCTAAGAAATTGCAACTGCTGACAACTCCTTCTCATAAAGATTCACAAATCACAATGTATTTCAAAATACTGAAAGGAATAAATAATAGAAGCACAAACCTGTACTGGTTGCCTACATCAGGCCCCTGTCCAAAAACTTGTCTCGAATCGTGACTTGCCCAGAAGACATCTAATAGTTCACTGTATTGGATTTTTCTGGGATCATACTCGACCTATAAAAGAAGAAAATTCAGGTCAATACTACAAACAATTGTCACATACAAATAAAGATCTATCTACCCGACATCTGGTAAACATATAAAGTGGCACTGAACAACTAAAGTTTTGGTATATCTGCTCTAGTTCTTAAACAACACTACACAAATCATATATCCTTCAATCTCACATCAAATTGAACTAAATACAACTGATGAGATGAGAGAAAGAAGGAATTGGAGACAAACCTTAACACACTCAGCATGATCTCCAGGATTTCTATACTCAGGATTAGTCTTCGAACCGCCAGCGTATCCAACGGATGTACGGACGACGCCAGGTAGGCACCCGAAAGCGGATTCGGATCTCCAGAAGCTTCCGAGAGCGAACACGGCGACTCGCACAGACTGCGGCTGTTGTATCGCTGTCGACTGGCGCGAGTGGGCCCGGTCGGTCAGTCTCGCAGCTCCGATTGGATCGGGAGAGACGAAGAGAAGAGAGATTAGTAGTGCAGAGAGGATAGTATACGCCGGATTCATCGGAGCCAGCTCAGAGTGGAGATCTGTGATCACCGAAGAAGAAGAGAAGTGGTTTTTGGGATCCGAACGGGTTAGGTGCAACCGACGCCATGTCGCATTCGTACGGACGAGTTAGACTTGGACTCGGGTGGATAGATGGGTCCAGATACTATGAGCCCAATTGTTTCGAATTGGATTGGGCTGTAACGGCAATGTGGTCGAAATTGGGCCCAATGGGACACGTGTCGGCGATGTATTCGCGAAGAGTAGATAATTGCTCACGTGATCACAGTTCAAATCTTCTTCTGAGAGCCTGAGACGAATCCATCTGGTTGTTTCTGTAACAAGTTGTGAGGGGATGGAATGTGACTCGCTACACAAATAATTGAATAGTTGTGACGGAGATATTTGGCGATCAGGATTCAGGACTCCGTGTTTCCGCGTGAATTGCTGGCAGAAGTGGACGACAGCCTTCAAAGATTCAGCCCGGGCCAATTTTTTAAATCTCAGTATCAACTAGCAAGTCATATAAGACTCCTTATGGGAAACTTATTAGTCCGTTTTAATAGGTTATTATTATTATATTATTATTAATTAATTAACTTCATTGGATTCCGAGTATCCCAGTATCCAACTACGGAAAGTGAAATTGAGGACCTCATATATTTCCTACATGTGACCTTCTCTATTTTTTATTTTTGGCCTTCTAGACCTTCTCTATTTTTTGCCTCTGTCTACTATTGTTATCTTATCTTAAAATAATAAAGGACTGCTCCTCGGTATTATGTTCTTATATATTTGATAACTTCTCTTTATGATACTCTTACATTTGAAATTTGTAAGATCTTACTAGAAGAGAATGCGATCAAAGAATTGATTAAATTTTATACTGTTTTTTCGATCTTTTAGCCAAACTTACATAAAAAAAAAAATCTTTTTGAGTGAAACATGTCAAATACGTAATAATCAGTTTACTTTATATTCATCTAGTTATGTAATCTTGCTAACCAATTTCGATTTAATTTGAACTAATATTGATATGCATAATTTGAAACTAATAAAATATAAATATAAATATAAAATATCTAATTTTATATTTTATTTTGATTATAACTTGATCATATATTTAGTTTTAAACCTTATATATCAATAAATAAAAGCAATATTACGAAAAAAAATATGGATATGCAATAGTACACTAAATCTAATACACTGTATAAATGGTGACACAAATGTAATAACTACTACTATTAAATGACGACACAAAATGTGCTATAGTTATAGTGAATTAAATAAACTAATAAATATTATACTTAATTTGCTAATTTAATTTTTTTAATTTAATATCAGCTACCTGAAAGAGATGAGTATGCAAACAAATCACATGCTCATTTACTAACCTATTTCCAGAGCCAAGAAAACAAAATAGTAATAAAATAGCATGAAAAAACGCACCATCTAACCGATTATCTAATACAAAAAGTTAGAAGGGCAGGTACGCAAAAAGACAAAGAGTTTACCTGAAATTAAGACAGTAACTCAGCTAAACCTGCATAGAAATAGTAAAACTAATACCAAAAATAACACTTCCAAATCTATGCAAATGAAACCGACAACGATCTCATTCTCCCTTCCGAATCTCACACTTCCCACTCCACACTAACCTCATTCATGGGCTCTGTCTCTCTCAAAATCGGCCATGGCACGGCGCGCTTCAACCGCGCCACGCTCTGCTCCTCCGTCGTGCACCTCCTCATGCTCTCTTCCATCGTCACCACCAACCTCTTCGCTCTCTACGCCTTCACCTACTCTCCTTCCCCTTCCGACACCACCTCTTCCTCCTCCCTTTCGCACTCTTCCAAGAACATGTCGGTGATTTCTGAACACGTGGCGCTTATACTGCGCGAGATCGAGGAGTCCCAGCGCCGGCTCCGCCAGATCGAGCGCGAGCTATCTGGGTTCGATTTCTTTGACTTGTCCCGACCCAATTTACCCCCTGAATTACATACATTTCTCACATCTCATCCCTTGCCTCTCGGTCGTGATGCCCGGTCTGGGTTGACACACATGCTTTCTTCGGTTTCGCATCAATGCGGCAAGTCCCCGTCGGCGCTTGACCTTTTGACGCAGTACATGTCGTACAAGGCATATTCCAATTGCCCCTCTCTTGATCCAGGTATCACTCAAAAGTTGATTTCGAAGGCGTGCGAGCCATTGCCACGCAGGCGTTGCTTGACAAAATTGTCTGGTAAGAGAGGGGGCCGGTTGCCATTTCCACAATCTCTGTGGAATCCTTCACCTCTGCCATCCACTGGTACTAGTGGAATTGATAAGAGAATGTGGGTAAAGCCCCGTTGGAAGAATGATTTTCTGATTGATGATGTGCTGGAACTAGCCGGGAGTGGTGGTGTTAAGATAGGGCTTGATATAGGTGGCGGAGCCGGTAATTTTGCTGCCAGGATGGCCGAGCGAAATGTCACGGTTGTTACCTCTGTTCTCAATTCAGGTTTGTAAATTGTGATGTGTTATAATTGAGCAGTATTTTGAGTTACATTTTATAATTACTGATTCAAATTGTATGAGGTCAAGTTGTTTTAAGTTACCCGCAAATACTTGTATACCAACACAGGTATTTATGTGCCACATCATTACCAATCTTTCTTGGTTTAGGTGCCAAATTGCCAACTTAGTGGAACCAGTTTGGAATTACTTAGGATCAGCCTAATGGTATGTTACCTGACCTATTCACATTCACACCAGCACATCACATAGAAGTTGCATTTGCAATTACAATGTGCTATTTGTTGTGTTCCGACCATGATATTTGTGCAATTACCTGGTAATTGAATAAAATACCGTAGCACCTGAACTGAAGTTACTGGTGAATGAACCACATAAACCCACACCAACCATATAATTATTTAAATTCCAAATATGGATTTAATTGGAATTGATTTGCACAGGAGGCAAGCCAATGAATGAGCTAGTTGCAGCTCGGGGACTATTCCCAATACAAATCACCCCTTCTCAGCATTTCCCATTTTATGATGGCATATTCGACCTTGTACACATTTCATCTGCATTAGACGAGGGCGGGGCCCCTGCCATGGGAATGGCTCACCGACCAGAGGCTCTTGAATTTCTCATGTTTGATATTGATCGTATTATCAGAATCAATGGTTTGCTTTGGATTGACAACTACCATTGCAGCAGTGATGAGAGAGGACGGGATTTGATAAGAATTATTGAGAGATTCAGGTATAAGAAATTAAAATGGGTCTTGGGTGAGAAGGAAGTGAATAATGAGGGCCACATGCAAGTGTACCTATCTGCAATATTGCAAAAGCCAAACCGGGGGTGAAGTCTGGAGGCACGGAGGGTTCTTTTTCTTTTAATTCTTTTTACGGTATTATTTATTTGGTTCTTTAAATTCAAGGCAATAAATCGAAGGAAGAAAAATACATATGTTACGAGGGTTATCCACAAAGATAATAAAAAGAAGAGCAAGGAAAAACTGTTTTAGACTTTTAGGAGGAATGTTTATTTGGATAGGATGCTAATGTTCTGCCACCGGGTTCCATATTTATAAGGACAAGAAAGAAAGTTACTTAACATGTATCATATGTTTTGTGTTTATGTAATTGTTTTGTATTTTACTGTGAAGACTCCTAATGTACAACAATCAAGTCCTATTTATGATAGAGAGAAAATACAGTGCTAGCAAGAGTTGTAGTAACTTTACTGGACAGATCTGATACAGTATGTTACGAGTATGTGCCTGGCAGTACTGAAATTTTAGCTGTTGGGAAACTGCTTATGCCAGTTATCTTTTCCAGTTTTCCTTCTTGTTTTTCTTTTTTTCCTCGTGTTATCTTTTGTTTTCCATTGTTTTTTCATGCATAGTTGAGACTGTGAGCATCAGCTGCAATCCAAAGAGAATGAAAAGTAAAATAAGAGACAAGGATGGCAACATGCTTGTCAGATCCAGTTCTATCATGAGAAGGCTATAGTTCAGACTTGGGGATATAATGATAAGATGCCAACATCTCATCTTCTAAGGAAGTAAAATTAATATTTGAGAAATGGATCAAGCAAGGTAGATAATGGAAACTTTGTAAGCCTATTCATCTTACTATCAGCTGCGCACATACCAGTACTGTATCCTGGGAAGATAGAGGAGCCGTTGTTTGCACTCTTAACTTTTCTGCAATTTAATTCTTTGGAACCCCATTGAAGCCTTTAATCTTCACAGCCGTTCAATGTGCATGGAGCATACAAAAAATTGGACGAGGGTTGGTATCAGTTTGGTATGTACCAGAATTTAGTGGCAAACAACTGTTTTATGTCTCAATATGAGTCGCATGTTTGCTCAAAATATCATTATATATTTATATACTTGTACGGAAAAAAGAAATGCGTGCTCCTTTGACGGATAGGTCAAGTATATGCTCTCTGTATAGTCGAGCATTTTTATGAAATTATTTTCTGTAACAAACGAGCAGAACAAGGTTGTTTGTAACTGTAAATCTTTATAAACTAATTTGGGACAATACACTTATGGTAAGGTGAAATTGATGATTATGGGTTCACTAGCTAGGTTCAGCGGGGCTTTGCCAACACCAAAAGCTCCTAAAGTTTTAAAGACTATGGCTTTGATCAAAATGTTCTTTACGCTCCCTGCATTTTATTTTATTTCATTTCATTTTAATAGAATTGATTTCTTAAGATTTCGTTGGGTCTAATAACTAATAACATAGAAATTTCAATCAAGTGGCATCAAATCCATTCATTTTGATCAAAACATTTCTAAAATGATATATTTTGTAAACTTTTTAACGTTCTTTAAATTAGCACTTAAAATTTTTATGATTGCAATCAACATAATTGCCTGTGCAATAATTCGTATGAAGGACCACCATAAAGTTGCGTTGCTTCTATTACCTCTCAAGCATATATGTCAAATACAATCTTTTCTAAATGAGAAGAGAACCAGGACACACAACGTGACAACGACACAAACCATACAATGAATGTAAAAAAAGAAGAGAAACAAAGTCAAATGCCCAAGAGTAGAGATTCAGTTGAATATATTTTTGAAAGATACGGGTTGAAGAAGAAGAAAAAGCTAGCTAGAAAAAAAAATGATAAAAAGGAAAAAAGAAACCAAAAACCCCCGTATATAAGGGCTTCAACTAAGCTAATCTAATGCACACTGCATATATTATCTCACTATTTTCTGTATCTAGCCTATCAAACCGACACCCTCTCTGGCTCTCTGTCCTACAAAACTTAGCGAGCACCACACGACACCCATGGCACAGTAATAGCAGATGGTGAAGGAATGAGGAAGCATGCCTTATCTATAATGTGATTTCTATGTATTGCTCTACTAGGATTATTTTTGGATATACTTGATATCATTTACAAAAACAAGGTATCAAAAAAGAAGGTACCATTAAGAAGGTTCAAAAAGAGGCGGAATTGATTGAAAACCCAGTCTTAGCTCTCTTAACATTTTATCTTTTTTTTTTTTTTTTTGAGGGTCCTCTTAACATTTTATCATGCATTCATGATTCAGAAATGATAAGTGTCATCGCTGGATTTACCATGGCGTACCATCACTGAACAGAGGGTGTGCGCATGATTGGACATGTCAGCGCAGATGTCCGTTATATGTGTTTAGTTTAATAACCAATGTGTTCAGTCAATTGATGATTTTATTACATATTACCATCGCGCGTGAGCCTCGTATGAATTTTAGACCTATCAGCGCAGATGTCCGTTATATATGTTTAGTTAAATGTGTCAATTGATGATTTTATTACACACTAATTGTAGAGTGAAAATAAGTATTTCACATTAAGATAATAACTGAACAAACTGAACCCATAATATAACAAAGTGAATATATATAGCAAATAACATGAACACTTATAACAACAAAAGTGAACACTTATAATAACAGAAACAACATATATAGTAAACAACAAAATGAATACTTGTAACAATAAAAATGAACACTTATACTAACAAAATAAACAATTATATAAAAAAATACCATACATAAAATATTAATTGAATAAGAAATAAAAAAATAAAAGAAATAAATTGAACACATATATTGAATCACTATTTCTGATAACAAAAAGTGAACGTTTATAACTAATAAAGTGAACACTTATAGCAACAGAGTGAACAAAAACAAGTACGCTGGGTGAGGGGACCACTTGAGCGCTGGGTGAGGGGAGCGACTCAGTGATGACGCGCGATGGTAAATCATGTGATGGCGTTAATCAATTTCCTTCATGATTATGTATGTGTTCATTTGATTTAATGGCCTTAATTTACCAACAAGAAAAGCTTTTGACGTATTTAGGGCTGCATAAAGTCCAAAACGGTAACGAAACTGGGGTGTTTCGTTAACCATTTCGTTTTGGACACGAAACTAATTACCAATTCTGTTAACCGTTTCGTTTTGGACGATCAAAACGAAATGATCGAAATCACGAAAATATACTTGGACAAAATCATTTCAAGCTTTCGTTAATCATTTCGTTTTTTAAACGCAACTAAAATCTTTAACCGTTTCGTTTGATTTTGAACGAAACGAAATAATGATTAAAACAGTTACCGTTTTCACCCCTAGAGTCACGTATTAAAGTCTATAGGAAAATCTCTTTCCTGGTTCATAAGCCCATTTAAGATGTCAGCCCAGATCGGTTTTCATTTTTGGAATTAAATTCACGGCCAGCCCTGATATTCGGACTGAAGGCGTAGAGCAAGCATTTATGTATTGAACAAGAGGATAAATCCTTGACAGAGCATCTACGAAATTAATTAACGCAGGTGAGGAGATTTATTACAGAGAAGAAATACAGATGGTGAGTAATATATAAACTCGAGTCAAGACGGCACACTACTGGTCTCTGACCTCGTTAAGCGATTGAACTAATCAATTATTGTTCAAAAGGGGACCATATTATCACATTTAATGGGATTGGAATGTGCAGTATTTCATACATGATCAAATAACAGGGCACTATTGTACATAAATGGATGGTTCAAAATCAATAGAAAGTGCTTTGGAAACCAAACCGAACCGATCGATCAGTTCAACCGATTCAACTGCAAACAATTTGTCCCAAAAAAACCTTAATCCGGTCTAATACTAAACCACTAAACCAGTAAAAATCGTGCAGTCCAATTTTCGGTCTAGCAGTGAATAACACTAGCTAGTTTTTTAGCTGTATTTATCCGTATGCTGGTTTGGATTTTCGGTCTAAGCCCTATTAAATAATTACTCCATTGGTTTTTCTGGCTAGCTTAATTTTTTTTTCCTTCTCTTTTATGATCCCAAATCCAAAATTCTTTTTTGCTTTGATTTTTATTTTTGTTTATCTTGGATTTTGAATATATTTTGATACATTTCATATATTAACATTAATCATATTAATTATGATGTAATTCGATTTTTTGAATCGATGGGACTGGTCGAATACTTGAATCTGTTAAACTATTGAGCTGGTAAGTTTTTTCAGTTTGATGGCCGGTTTAATCTTGAAAACGTTGAGGATGTGGGATTGGTGCATATGTTGTGTGTATGAAATAGAGCTGTCAGTATGCTTTCGTTTCGAACGTTTCCGTTTCTTTCCATTCAAACGGAATAGAAAACGAAAGAGAAAATATGTTTATTTCTGAGAACTGAACGAAAACGAAACTCCGATTTATAAAAGTTACTTGAAACGGAACACGAAATGGGCTGAAATCAGTGGGAAATGAAGGACGGAACAGAAAACGAAACCGAAAATTGTTTCATTTACCGAAATAGAACGGAAACGAAACACATGATCTGTTTCGTTGACTGAAACGGAACGAAAACTAAAAAAAAAACATTTTCATGCTCGTTCTGCACGGTTGACAGCGCTAGTATGAAAGTCTAGAACTAGAAGGTGGATTGTTTGAAAAGGAAAGATGGTGGGGGAAGTGAGATAGGCAGGGACCTAACAACCTTATACGAAAGGGACATCAAATAGCTAGGGAACTCAACTCACTATTCTCTTGTATCCGACACACCACGCCATGAGTTGCGTGGTACTGGTGTGCTGCTTTAGTGCTTTTTCCCGTGCCACCATATCAGATCCTGATCGCTCAAAATAATTGCATGTGGGATTTGTTCGTAAGGGTCCCCTGTTTGTGGCTTTCTGCAATAAATTTACCCAGACAAGGAGGAAGAATTTGAGGGGCAGACATTGCATTTATGTGAAATTCTGCTGCTTCGGATACTCATCTTTGCGCAGTGCATGTTATGCAGCAAATAAAAAAATAACAATAATAATACTATGTGAAGTTGAATTAAGAAGTAAATATAGGCAACAACATTTTTGAAGAGGAATTCAGTTAACAATTTTGAGTGACAAGCTAAAAATTAACTTGCAAAAATTATGTGTACTATATGATGAGGGACTAGTGACAATTGTATTTAATGAATTATTTAAAAATGCTTATTTCCTAAACTACGGTACATGAAGAATATTCTTTACGGCAATTTAAAAGCAACAAATTTTCTGATTCTGAAAATTTTTAATTGTTTGTTGGCCCTAAAAAAAATTAATTGTCATTTCTGACAAATGAATAAATTTAGGAAATTAGTGATTATTTATATGAAATATGTTCCTTTTTTTTGTTTTAATATTTGTGTCAGCGACATCACGCACAACGACATGTCATGTCTTCTGGATGTTGATGACGAAAGTTAAATGCTCGCGTTGAAGTTTTTTGTGGAAAATTTATATTTTTCGAATTGACTAATTAACTAACGTAGGGAAAATGTGTGTTGATGTAATAATCGGATCGAACTTTAGAGTTAGGCCTTAGACCGAGACTTAACGTCAAGTCAAGGATATAGGCAAAATTATTTTTGTCAATTCAAGGATATATGCAAAAGAATTTTATGAAGAAGATATTTGATGCAATTGTGAAAATTTCATGTTATAAACTGAAATGGATAAGAGTTAGATTAACAAACTTATCTTATCTTATAGGACAAGTCGAAGCCGGTTTGAATACGAATCCTCTATGGAACTTCAAAGTTCCGCATCGTGGAGAACTTTTAATCTGCACTGTCTGATCCGTTCGATCGAATCTAAAGGTCAAGATTTGAGGCGCAATAAAAAAAAACCACCCGAATAACTATCTCGTCTCTCCGTCGCTCCGTCTCTCCGTCATTTTCCGCCTAAAATACCCAAACCCTTTTGTCTTCTCCTTCACTCTCCATGGAACTGACGACAATATATTAGTATACGGAACTTCTTTGAGGAGAGGAGTTGTTTCCTATTTAATCACCATTCTAGGGTTTCGAAGGAGACTAGCGTGCATGAGAGGGGACAGAGAGCATGACGGAAATTAAAGAGAGAACGGAGAGGAACTATCGCGAGGATTTTTTAAATTTTTTTAGCGTCTGTAAATCCTAACTGTTGGATTTTATCGAACGGATTGTATAAAAAGTTATGCAGCGTGCGGAACTTTGAAGTTCCATAGAGGATTTGGTTCCAGTTTTAAGAGGGTTCAAGACGGCGGGATGCACTCTATTTGAATTTTAGCAAGTGTGGATTATTATATTATAATTAAGCTTTCGACCTAATCATTGGATGAGCTAGATTGAACTTGAGTATTTTCTTTCTAAAAAAATAGCTTTTTAGTTATCGATAAACAAAATGAATACTGGAAACGTAGAAATAAAATTGAAAAGAAATGAAAATTCCACATAAAAATTGAAGATTGATTTTAATTTAAGTCGCTAAATTTTATATTCTAATCGAATTGTAATTGCTTTAAATATGAAGGTACAAAAATTAACAAGTGTTTAATGCTTTTCGCTCATAAATGCATGTTGTATTTACTATTTAGGCGAACTTTCCAACCATCCAACGCTGTCAGTAAATTGTATTCTTACAAGGTTCCACGTCCATTAATAATAGGAAATTAAAATATATAAATTCCAACCCAGTACACATGTTTGGATTAACGTGGATCCTTTATCTTCTTACTTTATCTTATGCATATATTTAAATGGAAAGAAATCATCTTTGATTGATTATTATAGAGTAAAATATTTAGTTATTTAATAAAGCAAAACAACGTCAACATAACATTGTAAAAAATAATGTATACGCAGATACCAAATATTTGTTAGTCAATAATTTGTATGGTGGATTTGTTTTTGGTCCTTTTGAAATAAAAAAAATCTAACATGACTTGGATAGTGAAATAATTTAATTGGCTAATCCGTGCCTATTCTACTGTAGCTTTTTCATTTGAATCCCTGAATTTTCTAATTGGCACGGTTTAGCCTCATATAAGGGTGCAATAGAATAGGCACGGATTATATGATGGTCGTAGTACTATTGTCTGTTAGATAAGACAGTACTTTTTAGAATATATATGTTTAGACAGATATAATGCAGTTAATAAAGTTCAAGCTTTTATTTCGCTAAAAAAAAAAGGAAAAATAAGAAGCATAAAAAGTTCCGAGAATAATAAAGGGTTTATTTCTTAGCACATTCTGACAAGAAAAAAAACATATTGCAATATTGCACAAATAATCTTCTAAAGCAATTAGGTGTATTTAAAATCTAAAAAATTATAGTGAGCAAATGGAAAACTAAGTGATACCTATGGCCATGGGATCATTTATGCGTTTAACATTTACTCTTTTGACTCGACAACTCGCATGTCATATTTTAATTCAGTCATTTAATTTTGATTTGTTCCTCTACATCACTCGTAAGTCATATCTATCGACCCTCTATTAAATCAAACATTCTTGACCCGTGACTTTCTTGGGATCAAGTACCGGTAGAATATATCCTTGACGCACGTCAAATTGGTTAAGGTCACTCCAATCTAAAAACAATAGAAAAATATTTTTCGAAGGTAAAAAAAAAATAACAACAATAACAAAATATTACCAACCCATTCAAAATCCGATCCAGTTCTATCTAATGTATTGGATGTGTTATGGTGTTGTACAACAAACCTTTTAAAAATATCATATTTGAATAAAAAAAAAATTTATTCGGAGTCCTATATATGTTATGGAAAATTTATTGTTGTGGGGGGCTCATAATATAGGATTGTGTTATACTGTTGTTGGTAAAATGGAATAGCAAAATGGAAGGGTAGAAATACAGGCACTGCTATAAGGGTTCAAATGTTAACGGCTTCAGCTATTTTTCAATATAATAATAAAAAAAATACAAGAGAGATCCCTGATGTGAATTAATTTTAAAATTGCATCTAACATTCCTGATTTTATGCGGCCGTAACTGTGTTATAGCGTGTATCCACGTGCCAGGACTGTTACCGACATGACCACACACATGGCCGCAGAAAGACTGAACTTTCTTATTATTTCAAAATCAGATCAAAGCCGAAAAATATTTTATTTTTTCGCCCTTTACTTGCCGAAACGCTGTCGGAAACCCCACACATTTTGAACCCTTTCCCTCTATAAAAAAAAAAAAGAAACGAAGTACACCAAAATACCAAAAAGTAAAAGTAAACAACCAAAAAAATAAAAAAATTAGAAAACCAAAAACCGAAGCAAAATCTGTAACACTCAAGCGCAGCTTTCAAGAACAGTTCAAAAGCAAAGAAAAAAAAAGAGAGAACACCTCTCCCCTCTCTCTCTGAACCCCTCCTCTCCTTGTCACCTCCCCAGACTCCGTGACAACTGGGCCCCACTCGACTCCTCTCCTTCGTTTATTGCTTCCCACATTCCCTTCCCATAATCCCATTCCCATCGAATCTTTCTCCGATCTCTCTCGAATTTCTCTCCAATGGCGTCTGGAGGAGGCTACAGACACAGTAGCAGTGGTGCTCCGACCAGGCTAAGCACCAAAATCGATAAACAAAACTCAGGCGCTTACGCTACTCCCAAGGCTTCAGCGAAGTCGCGGATCCCAGCGAGTCCTTCTACGGGTTCCGGGTTTAGACGGAGCAGCTCGGGTCCGCTACCCGCTCAGCCTCGTGCCTCTGCTGATGCTGGAGGTTTGTTCAATTTGAGCTGCTTGTTGCTTTGTTTGATGCTTTTTAAGGTTGGATGGGAGCTTGGGATCAGAGATCTCTCTGATTGGAATTGTAATTGTAATTGTGTACATTTGGAGGAGTTCTATGTCGATTTGGTTGACTTGAGTGCTGAAAGGACAATCTGATTTGTTTTTGCTAGCATTTTGTTCGTTTATAATTGTACGGCGGAATGTGCATTGGGAAAATCGAACTATATCACTGCACCAGTTTACTAATTTTTTTTCTTTTTCGTTCTTTGCTAAATTGAGGTTGGGGAAGGGGTTTTTCCAAATTTAACTATATTTTCCTTAAAAATTCGGTACTACAACTTATGGAGCTGCTTTATATGGAAATGAGAATTCCTAATTTTTTGGACCAAAGTTGGTTTCCACTACCAGACCTAATTCTAAAATGTTTTATTATACCCCTAACAGTTCCAGGAAGGGTTAGGGTGGCAGTGAGGCTTCGACCTAGAAATTCAGAGGAATTGGTGGCAGATGCTGATTTTGGAGACTCTGTTGAATTGCAACCGGAGGTAACATATGGCTTTTTATTTTTTTCGCTACATCATAATGTGCACTTAACAAACATTATTATCATTACTTTAATCATGGATGCTTGGATTGTAATCGTCTTACAAATGGAAGTACATTATTGTTTTTCTGGTGCAATGAAGCTTAAAAGATTAAAGCTCCGCAAAAATAACTGGGAATCAGAGACTTACGAGTTTGACGAGGTTCTCACAGAATTTGCCTCTCAAAAAAGAGTATATGAAGTTGTTGCAAAACCAGTTGTGGAGGTATGGATTTGTGGTATTTTATTTTGACTTATTGTACAATGTTATAATTTTGTTAGAAAATAAGCACTTTTATTTTGTTTCCAGAGTGTTTTGGAGGGATACAATGGTACAGTTATGGCCTATGGCCAGACTGGTACAGGCAAGACATTTACACTTGGCAGACTTGGAGACGAAGATACTGCAGCACGTGGAATCATGGTGCGTGCAATGGAGGATATTCTTGCAGATGTATCATTGGAGACGGATACCGTATCAGTTTCATATATGCAGGTCTTTCACTGATCCAGCTCTCATAATTTATTCCACAGTTTCTTTACTATACTCTTCATCTTCAATACCAAAAAGGTTATTACATCTCTTAATACTGTTATTGTACCGTCATAATTGTACCAGTACTGGAAATAATTGAATAAAAGAGTTGAAATTCAAAATGCCGAGGCGGTAGCTTATAAGCTGTTTTAACATGGACAAAACACTAAGTGCTAAATCAAACAACCATCCCCCCACCCCCCCCACCCCCCACCCCCCCAACACACACGCGCACGGGCTAAAGCACTAAACCATGTGAATTGCATTTTTTAAACCTATTAGTTCTTATGTGCAGTTATACATGGAGACAATCCAAGACCTTTTAGACCCTGCAAATGACAACATTGCAATCGTAGAAGATCCAAAGACGGGTGATGTGTCACTGCCTGCTGCCACCTTAGTTGATATCAGGGACCAAAAGAGTTTTGTTGAGCTTCTTAGAGTGGGAGAGCAACATCGATTTGCTGCAAATACAAAGTTAAACACGGAATCATCTCGTAGCCATGCTATCCTCATGGTAAGTGTTTTCCTTCAGGTCAAAATGGGAACTCTGTTTCAAACCTAATATTAATTTGTAACATATAAAAACATGGATTAAGTTCTTCCCTTTAAATGTGCTGGTATATTTCTATACTAAAATGGGAACTATGCGTCAAACCTATTACTGTTATGCAATTAACACTTCTCATTGTTCTTTTGATTTCTAAGGTTGAAACAATTGCTAAAATATTGCAGTACAAAAATAATTAAGCCTAGGCAGTTTTGTAAGATTAACAAGAAGTTAATGAAAACTTTGAAGATCGACTTATGAGGCTTGTTGATGTGCCTGGTTCTTAGCAAAACTTATTAACATCGTAGCACCCTCATTTCTTTTAGACTAAATTTTATGTTGGTTTAGGTGCATGTGAGAAAGACAGTCAAGGGAAGACAAGACATGGATATGAGTTATCGTGGTGAAAATGGCCACCATACATCTTCCCACTCATTAAGACCACCAGTTATTAGAAAGAGTAAACTAGTTGTTGTTGATCTAGCAGGATCAGAGCGAATTGACAAGTCAGGTTTGTGCCATTACAGTTCTTATTTTGTAGTATGCTTATCAAGTGTATGGAGCAGGATGAAACCTACTGGATAGAGCACCAATCTAGTTTATCAACCTCACCTTCTGAATATGCCAATCAGACATCACTAGAATAAATTGTGTGAAAACTTGGGATCTGGTGAGTGTACAATTGGTTCAGGCTTGTAACACTGGTTTTATCAAGCCCAACTACTATACAATATTGAGATATAAAATGGAAAGAACATTTCTTAGCAGTACTGGTATCTTTCCAGGGAGTGAAGGGCATACATTGGAAGAAGCAAAGTCAATTAATCTATCCTTAAGTGCACTTGGGAAATGTATAAATGCACTAGCTGAAAACAGCCCTCATGTTCCAGTTCGCGATTCAAAGCTTACAAGGTTGCTTAGAGATTCATTTGGAGGTTAGTATGACCCTTTATAGAACTATAACAGTCTTTTCCCAGAGAAATAAGGAAACATATAATAATGCCAAAGCAACTGGTTTTGGAATGGTTTACTTGTATACTAACTGAGTTCATATTAACATTGTCAAATTTTGTAGGCACTGCTAGAACTTCGTTGGTTGTGACAATAGGGCCATCTCCACGCCATAGAGGAGAAACTGCTAGTACCATTATGTTTGGCCAAAGAGTAAGGCTCTTAGTTTCGTCTCAAGTTAATACTCTTCTAGTAATTATGGGCTTGGTACAATTGAATAGTACTTTCAAGGCATGAATTAATTCCCAAAATAAACTTATGATGTACCAGTATCAAGTAATACAATCATTGTTCCCAAGTGTTACACAAATTGATGAATTGGGTTGAGTAGAAAAGAAACTTATTCTTCTCTGTTTATGGTAGGCAATGAAAGTAGAGAACATGGTAAAACTGAAGGAGGAATTTGACTACAAGAGCTTGTGCAGGAGGCTTGACATAGAGCTGGACAAATTAATTGCTGAGAATGAGAGGCAACGCAAATATTTTGAAGATGAGGTTGAGAGACTAAGAGTTGAAGCCCAAAAAAGGATAGCAGAGGCTGAAAAAAGTTGTAAAATTGCTTTAGAGGTTTGATTTTCTCTTCTATTTTATTTGTGTCCGTCGCTCTTTCTTCTTCAATGGTTACAGGGTGATTGTGTTATGCACGCTTTATCGTTTTTTGTTATTCATAGTAATATATTCTTATAGTAGTTTGTCCAAAATTAAGCAAATTAAGGTGATTGATTTCTAGATTGTAATTTTTTTTAGACTATTAGTTCAGCTGATTTGTTTCTATTTACTTTTTCTGTGCTTGTAATGTATATTAATGCTAATGTATCATTTTCCATTGTGTTTTTATATTCTCCTCTTTTTATACCTTTTTGTTTCATTGCAGAATGATAAGACAAAATTCCAGCAGGATTACATGGATTCGATAAAGAAGCTAGAGGAAAAATGGAAGGTAAACCAACAAGCCATTGAGAAAAGTCGAGCCGAACAGGAGGTAAGTATTGTTTTCTCCTGAGGTTCTAAATGTATCTGATTTAAGTGCTCATCCATTTTTTAATTCTGACAAGTGTATTTCTACAGAGTCGGACGGCAACAAAATCAGATGAGTTATTGGAGGTGCGAAATATGCTCGAAAATGAAAAGAACTTGAGGCAGTCATCTCAAGATGAGATCATCGACCTCAGAAATCAAATACAACACTGGAAAAAGTTGGAGGTATGCAGTAGGATTTTCTTCACATTGTTTTTTACGAGGACTGCACCATTAAAAAAATATTATAACTTATTTCTGTTACTTGAAGTCTTGAACATTTCTATCTATTTATAGGAATCAAGGGGTGCTGAGATTGTAAAGCTTCGAAAGTTACTTGATACTGAAGCCAGCCAAAAAGAAAAGCTCGAAGAAGAAATAGCTGTTCTAAAAAGCCAGTTACTCCAACTAAGCATAGAAGCTGAGGAGGTATCAATGTTTCAATTCTTGTCATCTCCATTCTCACAGTAGCACTTGTATACATGAGATCATTCTTTTTGATGGGAATCACATCCTCTGCCAACCTTAAAAGGTTGTAGGGTGCCGACCTTTGATCTGAACCGTTAGATCTAATCTCAACGGTTAATGGGAGCCCCGTGCATAATACCAGATTGATAGGCCCGAAAAATTTTAACCGTCCAGATTAAGATCGAACGGCTCAGATCAAAAGTTGGCACCCTGCCAACCTTAAAAGGTCGGCAGAGGATACTCTCCCTTTTTGATGGGTTATTGTTCTCCAATTTGTTAGGGGAATTTTAGGTTATTTTGGCTTCGCACTGTTGCTAGGGATCCATGTGTTTTAATTTGTCCTTTTTTTTTTGTTTTTTTAATCTTTCTTCCTTTTAGACTAGGAGGAGCCTTGACAGAGGTGCATCAGGGAAAATATTTCCTGGCTTTGATTCATTGATGTCACAAGCTAATAGGAATTCGCAACTGAGAGACCAAACAAATGGGCCAAAACCACCTATTGCTAAGCTTTTCGAGCAAGGTATTTCTCCACAATGCATACTTTCTGGGTTTGTCGCTAGAGCTGCATTTTTAAGGCATATTCAATCCTTGGTAGTGTGATCCATCCTGAAACATTAATTAAACAACGAGGTAACCAAAAGCAAATCAACTTTTCACAAAGAACAATATTAAACTGGTAATACTACCTGCAGTTGACCTGATTGATATGGTACTGAAATCAGGTAGTTAACTTTCTATGCAAAATCATATATTGTTAAAAAATGCTTGATCCATTCCGCATGTAGCTCTACTGTAATACAGCCTTATAACTGTTGTTAATATTGTTCTTTGTCTTTGCAGTGGGACTGCAGAAAATACTTTCTTTGCTTGAGTCAGAGGATGCTGATGTTCGCGTCCATGCTGTCAAAGTTGTTGCTAATTTAGCAGCTGAAGGTCTGTCGTACATTTTAAGTCCTGTACATTTTCTTGTATTTAGTATGAGGATATGGACTCTCTTGAGTATTACTTCCAATCTTTCACAGTTGGCCCATTTTAGCGCAGTAAAGCCCTGCCCAACTTGGGGTTATTGTTTGGTGATTGAGAGATGGAGAGAGCCTAGTGTTGGTGAAATGTACAAATGAAATATCGATTGCTAAGAACTGGAAAGCTGACAATACTGTCAATTTGATATATCATGCACAAATAAAATGTGCAGAGATAACAGTAAAAAAAAAAGGTACAACCAACCCTTTCCTTGAATGAGGAAACTAATGACCACCACAATTGTGAGGCAAATGTTTGTCATTCCTAGCATGTGTAGAGGCCACACCAGAATAAGGCTAGAATCTTTTGGCACACAGAAAGGATAAGCATGTATGCTATCAACGTAATATAAAGGCTAACACATTCATGCCCCTGCCACTGTCTGATGATTACAAAAGACACTAAAAAAAAAGGGTTTTTATGATCTTATGTGGCCCTTATAAAGCCGCAACACCAGGATGAAGCCTAAGGGCAGATCTCTTTTGTGCCTACATCAAGTGAATAAAGCTTCTCTGTCTTTACTCGCCAAAAAACCTCCAAGCTTGGTTGGGCCTGCTGGGCCAAGGTTGATAAATGTCCAGCACACTGTAATCCTGTTCATCTTGTAGTTTAGCTTGAACACCAGGATCAATTTGTGCTGTTCCCATTTGGTTTTCATTTTGATCGCTCTAGTTTTATTTCATAGGTCAATATGAAATTCAACAATTTGACTTTCATTTGATGAACGGTAAAATTTGCATCAAAATCACCATGTGTATGACATTTCAAATGCCTGGTTTAAAAATAATAATAATGATGATGCAAATAACTTTTGGCTGATTGTTAAACTTGTCAAGTTAATTCATTGCTTGGATCCAAACCCATAGTAATTTCAGCTAATTGATTTATGCATGTTTAAAAGATATCATTTCGTCCATTGCTCCTGCATTTTTATTTTATCATTTGGAGCAAAATATATTCCTTGTATTTAAGAAGAATCTGAAAAGAAGCTATAGAGGCTGTTGAATGGATATAGCACATTCAAATCCAGAATGTTTAACATTTTGTATTATCCTTTGCTCAGAGGCAAATCAAGAAAAGATAGTAGAAGCTGGTGGTCTCACTTCATTGCTTACTCTTCTAAGAAGCTCCGAAGATGAAACAATACGCAGAGTAGCTGCAGGAGCTATTGCCAATCTCGCAATGAACGGTACGGTGCAATCCAACTTTGTATAAATGATTACTGTACTGGTTGTACCAGTATTTACATAAAATATTCACGATGGTGTCTTGATTTCTCTCCTCTAATAAATGGATTAGGCCTCAAATCAAGAAATTATTTTTTGTGTTGGCAGAAACAAATCAAGAAATGATAATGGCACAAGGGGGTGTGAGTTTACTGTCTATGACAGCATCTGATGCAGAGGACCCACAAACGCTACGTATGGTTGCTGGAGCCATTGCTAATCTATGTGGCAACGGTAAATTCGCTGTTTCTTTAGATATTATTTGATCTTGCAAAAATTTTTGAATAGAAGTAACATTTCATGATTTTGAAATAGATAAACTGCAAGCTAGATTGAGAGGAGAAGGTGGTATCAAAGCATTGCTTGGGATGGTCAGTTGTGGTCATCCTGATGTCCTTGCACAAGTTGCACGTGGGATAGCTAATTTTGCCAAGTGTGAGTCTAGAGCTGCCACACAAGGTAATAAAATATTTCTATGATTTGGTGGGTCAGACCGAATTAAAAAATAATTGAGCTACTTAACAAATTGAGATATTTAGGAAACACTATGGGAAGATCTCTATTAATTGAAGATGGCTCCCTGCCATGGATTGTAAAAAATGCGAACAATGAAGCTGCTCCCATCAGGCGCCACATTGAGCTGGCTTTGTGCCACTTGGCACAGCATGGTACTTTAATCTCTTTTTTTGTCCCACTGTAACAGATGCATGTTTTACGGTACCAATTTTATGTTATGGATGGTACTTGCGCATCTACATGGCCCTCTCATATATTTCTACCAATATTTCAGTTTGTACAGAACTCTCTTAAGAATAAACCAGAGTAAAGAAATTATATAGGATGGAATAGGCAAGTAGATTAGATTAAAGAAGCATTTTCTCAGAAAAGGTGGAATTAATATCCATACAGAAAAATCTTGAAATCCTTAATTTTATCTGATGGGAACAAGTTGAAGATACCAGAGTTCCTGGTCTCATATCCTCCCCCACAAATATGCAGAGGTAAATGCCAAGGAGATAATCAATGAGGGAGCACTGTGGGAGCTAGTGAGAATTTCCCGCGACTGTTCACGAGAAGATATAAGAATGCTAGCTTATCGAACTCTCACTTCCAGCCCCACTCTGCAAGCTGAAATGAGACGATTACGGATAGAGTGCTGAAATAAAACATTCTTGATTTCTTCTGAATGCAAAAAAATTTTGAAGATAAGCCCTGGGGTTATCCAAGAATAGTTTACTTACCCCAGGCATGCATGGGTTCACATGCGATTAACTGATACTTGCTCCAAGCTAACAAGACTGGAGACTGTTGTGCTTTTGTTACGATTGTAAAATTATTGTTTGTAAATTCCTGTTGGTATATTGGGGTTGAGGTATTAGCTTTGTACCAAATAGCCTTCTAGCTTCCACTGCTTGATATATGACATGTATTGGCTTGAACAGTAAGCATTTTGGAATTTGATGTATAGTGATGGTAATTCTTAGAAGAATACTGGGGTGGCTATTTATTTGATTTGTTACCAATTTCGTGATCTTTATGAACCACTAAAAAGCCTTCTCGTATTTATTGAGGGAAGGCAATAATTCAACTATTGTTTAATTTGTCGGTTAAAAATTAGCTATCGTTTACTTGTATAACACAAGTGCACTGTACAAATCTGATCCGTTACCAGCAGGGACTAGGCAGAGATATAATTTCTTCCTTGGAATCATTACTTGTGTATATATTTTTTTCTGGTGCCGAGATATAATTTGCATTCTTGTCCTTGATCTAATTAACATTTTAAGGGTGGTTTCTTTAATAGAACTAAATTATTTGACAACATTTAGGATATCTTTCAAATGAAAAATGAGTTTATCAAGTCATTGTCGACCATTAATTGGCTGATCTGTCAAATACAGTGCAATTTAGTTTTGTACAAGTAATAATGCTCCAGGTGATTTTAAATTTCAATCATTTGTTGAATTGTTAAATAAATTTCAAATCTCAGAAGATTGTGTAATTTCTTTGTTAGCTAAATAGGTTGCTTGTCAATAAAATTTGGTACAACTTACTGTTGTTTGATATTGAATTGAGAGACTTGTAACTTAATTAACTGAAAAGTTGAAGTCATTCTATAAAATATACACTGACGCTCACATTTTTGTAGCACGATATATATGATGCAGACCATATTCATAATGTTTTGTTATTTATTATTTTTTTAGTTTTGACAATTCTCATTGTACTGTGTTAAATATTTCAACAGATTCTAGCCTATAAGGATTCGAACAATACGGGAGTTAATCTCTAATATTAAATTGGGGCTAATATACCACAAATTAACGCTCTAGTTTCTGTTTTTAGTGTCTGCTTAAGGTGTTGGATTTATTGACCTCAAATAAAGGACTCAGATACACCTCAAATAGACATTATTGGAATATCAGCAGCAATAAAGATACTCATACTGCGGTTGAAATGTAGATATATATTTTCTCATTCAGTCATCATCTTCTTGCATTAATCTGGCTGGGCTGCAATATTGGAGGTATGACATAATGATATTTTGTTTTTTGTATGTTTTGGACTCTTGAACAAACACCTAAAATTAAAAATTAATCCTTTTTTCATAAACAAGTCAAGCGTGGACCTGCAGGAACCTTTTTTTTATCTATTCTTTTTTCCCCCTTTCTCCCTTCATAATATTCTAAAAACTATGCTTTTATTTAAAATGTTAGGATATTCATGTTATTAGTAAATAGAAAATATGATCAAGGCAAGAGTAATTTCTAGGTTCTGGTCCTTCTGGTAACACCATTAATTTCAGCTGAATATGCATTGAACGATCCTTAGAGTCAGCTAAGTGAGAAAAATCGTTAGTTTGAGACTGTATTCTATGACTCAATGTTTAATTATAGAAATGGTGAAGCTTCATACAATATTTGCAAAAAGAAGAAAGTTGAACAAGGACGAGAAATGTACTTGCTACATATAATTCAAATCGTCAAAAAAAATCAGAATGCAGCGAAATAACTCTGATTCTCACACCTGTATTCGAAATTTTATCATATCTTTGATTAACCGAAGTAAAGTTGCTAACTATTTGAATAACTATTGCATAAATTGTCGAAAAGGGGCACAATTAAGAGAACCCTAAAAGGATCAATTAGCGATAGAACTGAAGGAGTGAACCTTTAGAGCCCAAGAGAGAGTTAGAAAACAGAATAGATTAGATCTTTCAGAAAGGAAAAATAGTAGCATAATAGTATATCCACAGGAAACAACAAGCACAATTATTGAATAGAGTTTCCATTGCACAAAAGGGAAATAAAGAAATATTGAAATAACAGATTTTTCTCTTTGCAACATTAATTATTGCTAAACATATTTGCATAGGTCTAGTCCCCGAATTTTTCATTAAGAGGCCATTTTTATGTTCTGGACTCCGTTAAGCTTGTTGCTTGGAGGGGTGACTATAGCCTTTCTCGTAATCCTTACCAAAATTGTCATTAATGAAACTCTCAGTGAAGCTTCAAGCATGCATTATAGAAAACGCACGAGGTCAATTCCGAAAAAAAACCAGTTCTTAGAATTGCAAATGACCTAGTATATAATTCATCCATTTTAAGCTGACATCGATTGCCAGTAATAATTTCATCCATTAACATAAAAATTTTAAGAAAACAAATATAGGAATAATTAAACAAAGGAAAGAATGGAGGGTAACTAAAATCTACTACAACATGTTTCATATAACGAAATCAACGAAAAGCCAGTAACCTCGTAGCATCCAAAATCCCTGATTCACAATGAATGTACAGTTGTCATCTTATTAGAGACAATTCTCTCTCCTTCAAGGTGTCCAAGCTAGTGAAATGCCAAGAATCTAACCAACAAACTGCAGTAAAAAGGAATAATTCAAATTAAAAATGAGCAGAAAGTATGGAAGCAGTCTAAGATGTCTTTGCAAAGGTGTTGGGTTCGTCAGCAGCAAAATGCATTCTCTTTCTGGTAGGTTCTCTATGATGAGAAGATGAAAGAGCAAGAATTAATGGCTAAGCAATGACCATAATCTTAGAAAGTGCTTCAATTTTCTACAAGTTTTTGCTACCTCCTATCGAGATCATGGCCATGCAAGCATATTTAGGGACAAAAACACCCATAAGAGTTACATCTATAAAGAAGTGCAATTCATTCATATCGAAGAGAATTTCTCATGTAGAAATAAGCAATAAAATATCTCGAATGAAAGTGGAAGTATATCCTTTTAAAAGGATTTTGCATACGTTGGGATCCTTGATTCCATAGAGCGATATTGAGGCTAGTTTGGTGAATAGAATCCATAAATCAATTGAGAAATGAGGCATATATTATCCTGCACTACAAGATCCAACAATTGCAAACCTTCATTTTTTAAGGAGCAACAATATTGTCAATTAGTACGCAGTGCTTATCATTTTTCATAGAGAGAACTCCTAATTCTATCAAAATACTTGATGAACCACAGGAGAAGTTTAAAGCACTTAATCAGTTTATCATAAGAGGAAGAACTTTTTCCTTCGAATAATTCGGGCTTTTTAAACCTAATCGTAATTTTATAAGTATTAATTTTTACACTTAATCACAACGTAATTTTATGTGTCTCTTTGCAAATTGTTGAGCTCATCTTTCGGCCTTTCACTTTAAAGTCTTTATTTATTAATTAAATTATTGAATCACCTTTTTCTGCAACTTTATAAATAATTGAAGAGTTTAAAACGTCAAATTATAGGAAAGCCAAAAGTGACAAAGACTAGTGCTTTAATTGTTTCCTCTATGGTGTGACTATATAAGACCCAAAGTCGGTTCCTTTTCAGTGGAAAGATAGATATGCATTATTCTTAAAATAAGACAGGATAATGTTATTGAAATAATTTATCTGCAATGCCCTTCTACATAATATGTAGTTAGTGATTTGGTGCGCCTCCATTCGTAATTCCATGAACAAGGGAACTTTTTTAAATCAGATCTTTGTGTAGTGATTTTTTTATATTAACTTGTACTATGTTGTAGCACACACGAAGACATATGCTACGTTAAATTATACCTTGTCATAAAATAATGCTTCCCATAAGATAAGGTTTAATTACAACATTCTATATAAGTTATTCTCTTGTACTTGCTCCATATTTACATCACTAAAAAAAGACGTTATTCAATAAAAAAATTGTTACCTTTATAGTTATATAAAGTTTTATACAATCATCTATGTAATTCCCGCAACTCCGCATTTCTAGACATTTGCTCTTGTTGACTTGCATTGCACCATTTCCAATGTTATTTACTTTGTTTTTCACAGCTCCAATACTGTACTAGTGTACTTTATCAAAAGAAAAAATTCATCTATTGTATTATTAGTGTTTGTCCAATCAAATATGCAATAAATCATTACGTAGGTAATTTACTAATTTTGTAATACGATCTAGACGTGCCGACAAAATTTGTGTATCATCACATGCAATATAAAACTTGCTTCTCTAGTCATAAATAACTAATAAGAAATAAAAAAAGGAGAAATTCTTCTATGTCAAAGAACAGAAGCCAATTTACAGCTAAATGTGTTCAGTAAATGTGCTGTAACATCGGATCAGGCATTTTGTTTCAAAATACACACCATACCCTGGGTTTCCAAGTTCCAAAAAAGCCAGTGTTGAATGAAGAATACAAAAGAGGACATGTATATGTAACAGATCTCCTTCAAAGATTATTTGTTGTCTTGCAGGTAAAAAGAAGAACCTTTTGGTTTTTTCAAAATATACTTTGACAGATAGATCGTGTAACACACCAGCACTCTCTCTCTCTCTCTCTCTCTCTCTCTGTGTTGAATAGGTATGGTGCCTTGTTTCCTTATCCCTGAGCTCAGCTCCTGCGTTTGCAATCCATCTGTTTGCCTCGAAAAGGAGCTGCATCAGTGAATTGCACGTGTGATGCAGTCTAAAATCATAATTTCATATCATATCGCCTTTTTTCTGAGTGTTCTAAAATGAATCCACATCTCCTTTTTCTCAGAAAGCCCATACCTTGTGCATGGCATTACCACCACAGTATAGTACACGGACAGGCACAATCTCTCTCACTCTCTCTTAAAAAATAATACACTCACCAATCAACAACCTAGACTGAAAGGGCCATTGACTCGTCCACTAGCCATTTTCAAAGTTTTCTATAGCATCAGAGTAGGCAAACAAGACAAAAAAATTCTATTAGAAAATTGAAGATATTTAAGTTTTTAGTATTAGACTATTAATTATTTTATATACGTTTATCTTTTCTTAGTTTGGTTCGTTTTCCGGTGTTTTTGTGTGTGTGAGAGAGACAAGAGAGGAGCGAAGAAGATCTTGTTAAAGAGAATCATGGTTGCTTTGTTAGGTTCTGTCCATTTTCTGAGGTTGAATAAGGTAATAATTAGGTTGAGACTTGAGAGAGCTACATTTGTATACTTGGAAGAACTCGAAGCTAAAAATATCAGAATTGTTTTAGAGAGAAAGTATACATTGAAATTATCGATTTTGTAGAAATAACTCTCATGTTCCTGTCAAGTTATACAGTTAACATCTTCTCGGGATACGAAACTGCAATAGTCTAACAGCATTTATAAACCAAAAACAAAAATTAATGTAACAGAAAATGTACCAATTCAATCCAAAGCATGAGTGCATGGTTATTTTGTTTGGTTATTAATATTATAACGGATTGCAACTGAGATGTATATAACGTCTCATCATCTCCCTTATATTACCTTTCCCTCAAAATCTTTGAATTGTACGTCATCCATTGAAATTATACATTCAAATTTTCTTTGATCACAAGTGAGAGATAGAGGGAGAGAACAATTATCTCGTCATAACATCATCCTATATCAGCACAACCAATCATGCACGCACTAGAGAAAAGAAGAACAACATGACACGAGGATAAAAGGAAGGAAAAGGAAAAAACAAATTAACAGAAGAAAGAAAACCCACTAACTAAATTTCCAAAGTTTAGTCTCAGTAAGGCTGAGGCCGGCCACCTCCTCCAGTTGCCCACCCGTATGCATCGGCCGGCAATTGTACATTATTCAACAGATTTGGGGTCAATCCATGATAACCACCCGAATTCGGGTCAGCCAACAGTTGTTGTTGCGTCTGTTCAGGTGGCGACTGTGCTTGAGCCTGAGCCTGAGCGTGACCTGGCCCCATCATCCCGGTTGGACCCATCAGTGGTTGCACCTGAATTTGTTCTTCATCTTCAAGAGGTAATCTCTCGTATGCCGCATTTCCAAAAGACGCTGCCATAATGATGACCGGTCCTGAAGCGATCAACGCGCCAACGACACTGCCCCCGACAATTTGACCTTGACCCCCAGCTAAGTAAACCGTAAGTCCTGTGGCAGCTGGTGGGGCTGGAGGGGGAAGAAATGAACCTGAAAGCGAGAGAATTTCGAACCGTCCATGGAGATTGACCACAGAACCTGGTGTAGAAGGTTGCCTTAGGGTGACATTTGTGACTGCACCACTGCCGCTCAGCACACAGACACCACGCTGTCGGCGGCGTGCGAATGTTGCAACACTGTCGACTATGTCGCATCCTCCCCCGATCTCCATTACATGAGAGCGTAGAGCATTCGCACTGTCCCTGGTGATTATAATTGGCGGTTTTGGTTTGTTTTTTGACCCGGAAGGTCTACCACGGGGCCGGCGCATGACTTCACCAGCTCCTTCAGCTTGGGAGAGCGCCATGAGATCTTTCCCATCAGGACCGCTGCCGCTACCGCTGGAATTGTTGGGTCCTTCATTAGAGGCGTGGTTTATGTTGTTGTTGTCTTCGAATTCTCGCTTAAGACCACGACCGAGGCCGTGTTGGTCGTCAAGCTTCAGTGACGGCGACTGCAGATGCTGGAATTGCTGCTGGTAGTGCATGTGAGGAAAGTCTCTTGTGGTGTGGAAAGGAGGAGGCAGATGGTGTCCATGCGCAGATGCTGTTATTGGATCCATTGTTAAGCTTTGCGCCTTTATTATTGGTAGTAGAATAAGAGCAGAAAGTAGATCTAAATTTTTTGTGGCTTTTATTTTTTTGTCCGTCTTATTTTATGAAAGGAAACTGGAATCTTTCTTTTAGATATATAAACTAAAGTAAACTAAACGAGGAATGGAACAGTGGAAGAGGAGGCAAGTCTGATGTCTTATGGCAAAAGGAAGCTCAGAAAAAGAGGCATGAGAGCAGGAGGGATCTGGCTATAAGCAAGCATGGTTGGTTTCTTAGATTGTTGCCATTTTGGGGCACGAGGTTGGAGAGAGAGAGAGAGAGAGAGGAGGAGGTGGGGTTTAGGAAAGGGTTAGGGTTGGGTTGGGGGAGGTCAAAGGGGGCAATGGATGAATGAATGAATGAATGAATGATGGTGTGTTGGTGTAGATGGGTTTGGTTTTGGTGTTAAGACAGCCAGCAAAATGCGTGTTGTGTGGGGCCTACCACCGAAACCCCTACCTCTAGTCTCTATTTCGGATCTTCTATGGCTTCCAGTAGATTAGGGTTCGGATGTAGAATACTCTTTTGATGGTACATATGTGTCCAGCTTCATGACATGAAACTTGGGTGATGGCACAGAAATTAATATGGAAAACAAGAACATTCAAGAAAAATTGTAGCATGATAAAGATAGATAGATTGCTAAATGAGACAAAACATTGTTAAAGTGACTATATAAAGAGGACATTTTTCATTGAAATAGACAGTTAAAATAAGGCAGTTACTTTTACAACTGGACAAGCGAGGTTGAACCCTGACCAAGAGATCACAAAATCTATGTTGCAATCACTGAACCCAGCAACTCCATTAATGATGCAATAGTACTATGGTTTGATGACTAGATCAAGGTTTAATTAGTCAATCATTTTAAGAAATGAACGTTGCTTGCATTATGATTTATGAAGAAGTGGAGGGTGACAAAACATGCTGCTTCCAAACAAAATTATTGCTCCATTAAGAGTCATGAAGAGTCGAGGCTCAAAATTACGGAGAGAATCAGAAATATATATAAAGATATATTTCTTGGGGTTTGCTAAATTGACCGACTTGGAATTGTTTTGCTCTTAATTAGACAATAAGACCCCTAGTTATGAACTTCCAATAATTACCAACGTTGGAGCTAGAAAAATATATGTTTGGACGGAGGGGAACCCGAGCTCATTATGGATCTGATGGTATATATGTTAAATTAATTATTGTTTAAATGAAACTAATTAGCAGATCTGAAAAAGAGGCCGCAGGTCCGCCAACGCTAAAGACATTTGACCATGAGAGCATACGAGTCATCGCACACTAGTGCGTTTAAAGACTCAAACAATATACATTTCGCTATGTTGTTTCTGGTTGCTTTTAATTAGCTACTGAGGTGGTACTCCAACTATTCAATTTTTCTCTATATTTTTTTCCTCATAAATATTCTCATCATCTGTCAAAAAATATAGGTATATACAATCTCGTCATATGCTAATGGATATGTTCGGAACCTTCAGACTTACGTTTGCAATAAAATTTTGCTCCTAATTATATCATGTACGTCGCCAATATCTAGTATGGTGTATATTATTTAAAAAAATGAGAAATTACACTACTAATTTTATAAGTAATAAAAAAATTAACAGGGTAGAGAAAATAAATAGGAAAACAAATTAGAACACCTAACTAAACAAAAAGAGTCAGTAGAAGAATTTTTCAATGCCACAAGATTTGTGCCACATGCACAACGTTATGGCAGCTTAATTAATTTACTTTATGTTTAAATTTTAAAAAAATATCCAACTCAAATTGTTGAAATCTGTATGTAATTTATTTTATAATTTTTAGAGACGCATTTATAAAATGAATACATTAATACTTATCTATTGCAGCTAACTACATGTACACAAGTTTTGATCATTTGATCTAATAGAATAAACTTTTTGGAACGCATATATGCGTGGATGTCTCATGAGAAATATGAACAAGATAAATCTGAAATTGGGCATTCACGTTTTAAGTTTTTGGATATAAATGAAAACAAAATAAGACTTTGAGGATAAAATATCTTTTGAAATAACATAATACATTAAAATTCCCTTCAAAATGTGTCACTTTTTAATTGTTGCAACAGTAGTTGCATGTCAGTATTATCAGAAGTACTATATATATTAATTAAATCTCTCACTTAATCAATCTGTCATGCTGGTTATTTCACATTTTGACAACTGACGCTCTGACATAATTTAAAATTTATCGCGTATATTTTCCATTTTTCAATGTCTCGTACTTCCAACAATCTTTAAGCTTGGAGTGATTTCCAAAAAAATCTGATTTGATATAACAATTAATTGCTAATGGTGGTCTAGCCGTTGCAAAAGTTAAGTCTTTATAATGTTCGTATTTGCTCAATATCTAGAATGTCTAATTTAATTTGATATATATAAATGTTGTCATATTTTTTTTATGAACTTGCTAATAAACTCTAATGGGTCGACGTTATTTTTAACTATTTATTAGAATCTTTGTACTTTGCATTGCAATGGTTGTCAGTTTTTTACCTATAAATAATGAGTTCAATTTTTTTTAGTGTTTTAAATATCTCTCTATGAATATTTAATTAATTTGTTGGCCCTGACGCAGTAAAGTATCGCGGACAACATCATGCTGTGACACTTCGCGGTTGATCACCGCGGTAATGCAGATGCAACATCATAGACAGACTGAATTAATTGATGATGTGATCTCAGTTCTTTGATTGCGCATATTGGCTTTGCACCTTTTAGTGATAATGAATAGTATAAGTATATATGACATCCTCTTTTTGATAATTAGAACTACAAGTATTGCTATTCATTTCATCTCCATTCTACATAAAGGATTCTAGAGAACCAACTCTTAATCTATTAGCAAATAGCAATGTATTTGTTTAAGTGAAATGTCAGCAGGTTTGAAATTTGAATAGAGATCTTTCATAGATATTTAATTTAAAAATAAATTTGGAGGTTTGATTCTCAATTTATCTTAAAAAAAAAAAAGGATTCCGCAACGAGATAGTAAGATAGAAACAAATTAAGACATGGTCTCTAGTTTAGTATTCGCAACAAAACTACTATTAAAACAAGGGAAGACGATTAATCAGTAGTTTTTTTTTTCGATTCAAGAGATGGTATCGATTCCACCTATCAAGAAATAACAATGGTTAGAATTAATTTTAAGATTCTGAGATTTTTCGTATTATTTCGATTAAGATTTCACGTACACTCGAAGCTCCACAAAATTAAAACCTTGAGTTCTTACCAAGCCATGTTTACACCTCTTCGCCAATTAAACTCTAATTTGTGATATCTGTTGAGATTTAGCCTCAGATTTCTGCAAACTAATTAATTAAGCGTTGTGTTTTTTATAGCACTTAGGTTGAAAGCTTAAACTTTTAAGATTTGTGAAATTTTTTCTCTGCCAAGGCCATTTGTTCTTCACATTTACTTGGTGTAAAGTACAGGTAGTTGGAAGTTGTAAATATTTCTTTTCGGAAAAAGTACACGTGTTGACGTGATACAACATATATATTACAATTTCGACAACTCAACAAAGTGTACTATATGTCTATATATCTACTTATATTTTCTTTTATCCTTATTCCTTTTAAAGAGGAGTACCTTGCCGTTTGACTTATATATTAAACGACACATTTTTAACACTAGTACTTTATTATTAGTCATTCTTAAATCTTTATAAATAGTAACCTTTATATATAATAACCTAATATGTTGCGTGATTATTTCTTTGATGAACATTTGATTTTTTTTAATGCGTCTATAGTTTTTGCAAATTGAAATTTTAGATATGGTGCTTATGAAATATTTATGTATTCCTCGTGCACACCTTCATGTATAAATATGTGGGATCCACGTCCATGATTCCCTGTTTGCCCTTATCTTGTGATATTAAGTGCATATCTGTTAAATATATTCACCAGTAGCTTTGTATGCACACGCAGCAGAAAATTTTTATATAAAGATGATACCGTTATCGTGTTAGATAACGTTTCTTACTTTAATTTCTTTCTTTTTTTTCTTCTTGTTCTTCTTAATTTTTCTTCACTCCAGAATCTCTACAAAATTTCTTTAGAGTCGAAAATTAATTCTCTGTTCTTTCCAGTTCTAGTACTTATCGATGTTTAATATATATATAATATATTCTACATTCTATGAGGATCGATAATGGACAATATCTACAAATTGCCACCTCAGATTTTAGAATCAAAAATAAAGAAAACAAAATCTAAATTGTGATAACAGTTTTGCTTCAGCATTACATCAACATCCCATGAAGTTTAATTTACCCATAGCCCTAAGACGAGTAAAATTAATATTATTTCCGACATTTGGAGGAAATCCTAGACAAATGCGCGAAGCACCAATCATGTCTTTTTTTTTTTTGTGCATATATAGAATTGTTGTGACCAAACTCTGCATTGGTGCTACTAAACATGCATACAATGCCAAGTCCGACAAACACAATTTCCAAGCGCTTAGACTCTAGTAAAGAGGGATTGACATTTTACGAGTACTAATGTGATATTAAGTTATTTAAGTACTAACAAAAGAAATGCCAGATGTAATAATAAATCTGTAAGAAGTTATAATGGAATATTCCCTAGTTAATTAAACAATATGACACATGTGACTGAGCTAGGAAGGCTATTTTACTTGCCAAAATAATAATATACTACTAATAATAAATGAATACCAAACTTACATGATAATAAATTTTATATATATACGGGCTACTTGCTGAACAATAATATGAAATCCAAACTTACATGATAAACTTTATTTTGGGCAGTTTATTGTATTCTAAAATCCCAATGGTTATTGATAAACAGAATAAATTAATAAAACCTCATACGAATACAGAGAATTAATTTAATTAAGCTTCATCAATTCATTTACTAGCCATTTCATTCTACTCTACATAGAATAAGAGTGTTATTTTTACAGAGAATTTTTTTTCAACCGTTTGATATGAATATATGGTATACAGAACAAAAAAATATACAAAACCACAGGCCCTTTGCCTGAAAAATTCTCACTCTATTTCTCAAATTTTCATTATTCGAAAGTATTATTTTGATATATTTCGCAAGATGTTTAAAGGACGTTACCGTTGAAAAGGATTGGACTGAATATTAAGTAGTACAAGGCTACATGGAAAGAAGGCCGCAAGAAATCTTCTCAGATGCTCTTAGTGTACTTGGACTAGAATCCTCTACGGCTCCACAAAATAACTTGCACTGCTAAGTTTTTAGCATAGTCCGTCCGATCTAAGCGGACGGTCCGATTTGAAGCGGATTCAATTCTTCATCAAAAAAAAAAAAAAAAAAAACTGTATACGCTTCGTCTCTTACTTTGTTCACACCATGGGTTTTTAGAGAAAAAAAAGAAAAAACGAGAGAGAAATCAAGGAGAGGAGAGAGTTACCACTGTCTCTCTCGAAAACCTAGAACTCTCGACAGCCACAGCTCTTGCCCGGCGTCACTCGAGCTCTCGTCTCCTCCCGTCGCTCGATCTCTCCTTGGCTCTCTCCCTCCCCCCTCGCCGAGCTCTCCTCTCCATCCATCGCACGAGCTCTCCTTGGCTCTCTTATTTCCAGAGAAGAGGCAAGCCGAAGCTGCTCGTATAAGAGAGAAGTACAATTCCTGTGCGTAAATGTATTTTCTTTTTACAAATTAGTTAACTGAATTTTGAATACTTTAATTATTATTTCTGAATTTGGTGATGTAGGTCATTGTCGAGAGGGCTGAAAGGAGCGAAATACTTGAAATCGACAAGAAAAAGTTGGTCTTCTTGTGCTTATCTCTTGATTTTGTAGTTCATCCATTTTAATTATTTTTTAGTTGATGAAGTTATTCAGTACCAAAAAGCGTACTAGTATAAATGGTGAAACTTTGTTCAATGAATATGATGATTCATGTAGGTGTCATGAATTATATTAATATTATTTTGCAAATTTTTTTTGTACAAGATAGGTATCTGGTACCAGCAAGGAACGAGGAATAGAGAAATACTAGCATACTACCCAAGGATGGAGGTTATGGCTGAGCTTGGTTACAGGCTTAGGACAAGCAATCAAGGCAAGCCCATAACTTATCGATTAATTCATTCTTGACTTAGGATTAATTCTCTTTTATTTACTACTTACCTCTTCTTTTTCTTATGAAATCCAGGCCAGTTTGTCTATGTAGTTCGCAAAAGGATCAAGCTCAGTGTTGAGGAGGAGGAATCATGGTCGAGAATGTGATGTGGCGACATCTAGATCAACAGGAATCCTAATCGAGAATTTTAAGCATGCTACTTATTTTTTCTTTTTTGATGTATTCACTGTGAAAGCTTGTACTCATGAAATGTATTGACTGTGAAATATATGATGAAAGCTTGTGCTGTGAAAGTTTGTATTCCTTTTTTCCTTTTTTGATGTACTCCTTTAATTTGAGTCTTATGTTTGATGATGATTGTACAGATGAAATGTATTCACTGTGAAATCTTGTACTGATGTTTTCCTTTTTTGATAGTGGATATTTCAACATATTTTAAGTACTATCGTGCCATTATTTTCTTTTTGTTATTTCAAAAGCACTGCTATTTTTTGTGGTACCTAATGGGGCATCTGTAAAGGAGCTAAGGAGAACAGTAGTGACATTGCTGGGACTTAAAATTTATACCATGGTTTCCTTTATAATGGCATATCCTGGGACTTAGAATTTATACCAGAATCTTATCAGATCACCACAAGAAGTACCAAAGACCGGTATAGAACCTGTAACAGTGATGTATAACCTCTAATTACTCATCCAAAGGTGCCATATCGCATTATAGTCCAGAAAAAAAGAAAAAAAGAAAAAAAATGCAAAGAGCACCAAAAGCTAACTAGTATCTCAATAACTTGTACCAGTGATTGTACGCTAATTCAATAACTTGCATTTTGATCCAGAAAACTTTACTAATCCCTCTTTTTGCATTGATAATCACCTTTTTTAACAAAATATGACCTTTTCAACACTATACTACTATCATATCTATCATCATTTCTTTTAACTAACTTGTTTACAAAATGTGGCAAAAAAAAAAAGACTACTCTTCTCTACTCTTTTCTACAAAATGTGGCCAAAATGATCCACAACAACTTGTCTACGGTTGTGTAATTGTCAAATCGCTACAAAAAAAAAGAAATATTAGTTCTCAGCCTCTGATTGACTATATTTTGTGTAATTACCAAATTTGAGATATTTTAATTCACTTACTATAAATCTTCAAGGTCATGATAGTACCCAAAGTTCTCCTTCGATTTTTCTTGTGATAAATTCGTATTCGTCCTATCATGAAAATATAGAAATTAGATAAAGATATATATATATATATATATATATATATATCAACAAATTAGATGAAAGATGGATATATATAAACATAGAAATTACCTTAACGAATCTTGACTTTTTGAGATAGTTTTATTTTTGGCTTTCTTGGCTCCTCTCTTTTTCTCAATGCAAGAAGGAATTCGTTTCGAACGCCTATTACCACCATTCTTCTTTAAGTGTAGTGAATGCTCGGAAGTTGGATGGTCGTTACCACTTGTACTTGCTAAGTTGTCATATTTCCCTTCGTACTCCCGTCGAAACTCAAGAAACCTATTGCGCACAAAATGAGTTTTTTCTTCATTATAGGCCGCCTTATCACATATTGGTGCTACTATACGAAGCAAATCGGCCCTACGATTTCTAACATCCAACATAGGATCTTCAATCACCCTTCTCCCCTCTATATCCACAATGGTAACATCTTTCGCCGCTTTAGTCCAACGATTGAGAACGTACCTCGGTGACATCACCTTAATATCCTCACAAAATACCAACACCTTTAATGCATGCCAACACAAAATACCCACTCTTTCAAATTTCTTACAAGAACATGAAATCATTTGGTTCTCCCGAGTCCAAACAACTTGTCTCCTCTTTTGTAGGGCTTCATTATCAATACCATACATAACCACCGTGTACGTATTACCCTCTAGACATTCAATATGAGCTGACATGGATAACTCAACCTCCGCTTGAAATAGCTCGAACACTTTTGGTGTGTACAAATTTGCGGCTTCACGAAGAATAGGCATGCCAAACTTGAGTCTTGGTAATTTACTTCTCATGTTGTACTCGGACTTGATCTCTTTCTCACGATTGTCTTCTAGAACCCTATCAAATTGTTCCAAAAATCTATACACATCCAACTTGCAATTTAAATACGCTTTCAAGTTCGAGTTGAAGCTCTCACTTGCTTGCGTGCTACGGATTCCCAAAGTGTAAGCATGTTTCATAAAGCAATATGCCCATTTTTCTTTGCTTTTATATATGAACTCTAGCCATTCCTTGCCCTTGCCATCCACCTTTCCCATGAGAATATTAAAGGCATCCTCGAACTCCTTTTCCTCCTCGTACCTTAACATGAAACCCGTAACAAATTAGAAGCAAGAATTGATAGAAAATTAGAAGTAAGAATTGATAGAAAATTCAAAATAAAAAAGTACCTATACAAACAATCATTGAACTCTCCCGTTATGTCAATCCCTTCATCGTTTTTCTTGGACAAATGTTTTATACAATTCTGACTAATATGCCACGTACATAAACCATGCCTCGTATCCGGCATTACTTTGTCTAAAGCAAGTCCAATTGCAGGTTCTTGATCGGTAAAAATGGTGATGGACTTCTTGCCGTCGTGTGCTTCGAGAAACTTTGTAAACACCCATTCAAATGACTCTGTTGTTTTGTTACACATGAGAGCAGCACCAAAAATAATAATCTCTCTCAAATGATTAAAGCCAACGAAAGTACCAAACGCCCACTTTTCATTATTGGTGCCAAATGTAGTATCAAAGATAACTACATCTCCAAAGCGGGCATAAGCCACAATCATCTTTGCATCCATCCAAACGACATTGGCTATCTCTCCTTCTTCGGTGGTATCTTCCAAATGCTTGAAAGATGAATCTTCCATAGAACGCTTTGCAAAATACTTCATCATAGCAATGGCGGACCCATATTGCAATGCTTCTTGTCGTATGTTCCTCAAGCAATTTCTATGGTCTACCAACGTGTAACCAACACCTCGAATTCCACCGTGTTGCCTACTATAGAGTTCATGTGCATATTTTGGCTGAATTCCCGAACTAGCGGCTACTTGAATGTCAAAACCCGCTATTTCAGATACTTTCCGTTGGCTAGGTATTAGATAACAAGCTTCGGGCGGTTGGAGAAGGTGGTTGTGCTCAGAAACAAATTCCACTACTTTATATTTTTTGGTTCCTCTATCAAATTTTAGTACCAAACGAGCTTGACAACCGGTCCGCGTCTCCGCTCGAGGCTTCCTCGTCAAATGATCTCGCTTATCTAGCCCTCTTTTACCTTCGCAATTGCACAAAAAAAACTTGGAAGTAATTACACCATCTGTTTTGCTCTTACTTTCATGACCCCTTCTCACCCCGAAACCATTTCTTCCACCATAATCATTCCAAACCGACCATGCTTCATCCAATGTTCGGTATTCCATTCCTAAACGAGGTACAAAATCATCTTCATGACCCTCCATATCCTTCATGAAAATAATCCAATAGGAAAAATTAACATGGTTGAAGTACTCAAACACAGTAAGAAAAATTATATTTTAAAATTCCAGATATTCCACATCATATTTAACAGGATCCTTCAAAAAGTACTAGAACTGCAAACACAGTAAGAAAAATTATATATTTTCAAATTCCTTAGTACACAAAGAACCCAGGGTCTGAATACAGTAGAAGTCATATGATTCGGGTACAGCATAGGCAAATACCCGACCAATATCTAGGTGATGTGGATTTTGAACAGACGTGACACAATTTCAAACAAAACCATACAGAGAATAAATTCCAATTCATAATTTATGTCCATGATTCAGTATTCCATTGCCTAATATCCTGTACACCTATATCAATGGTTTGGTATTGCCTAATATCTTGCCAGATCCAAGTAAGTACGTTGGTAAAATAAAATGTCAAAACAATTTTTAAATTACCCAAATCCATTTGGCCATATCAATTCCAGTATTTCTAAACACATGGTCACAATTAAGTACGAGCCAGACATATCTTTGATGTTTATTTGAAATCATAAAAAAATACAACATTAGAAGGGGTTCATTAACAACAACATAATCACATCAGAACTTGTCAAGCAAACACAAATTAGGCTCACCAGGTTTTGTGCATACACTTTGGCAGCTTGGCCACTTGAACTATCTTCTGACATTTTGTACAGCTTGCGGGAGAGAGAAGCACTGAGTTAAAAAAACGTGAAAGGAAGGGGAAGAACTGAAGAGAAGCACCTTACGGGAAGACGAGCAATTTAGGGGAAAAGAAGGGAAAGACTGAAGAGATTTTTCTCTTCGATTTCTGCGCACATGATCGGCGACGAAGAGATTTCGTTTGCGCGCCAAAAAGAATACAATTTTCGTATTCCTTTAACCGGTATTTCCCCTTTCCATTATTTTTTCTCATGGAGCTATGGGTCTCTTCAAATCGGACCGTCTGCTTAGATCGGACGGTCTATGCTAAAAACTTAGCAGTGCAAGTTATTTTGTGGAGCCGTAGAGGATTCTAGTCCTAGTGTACTTAGTAGCACATGGCGAGGAAATCAAATCTAGTGCCGCGCGGCACCGTGCAGCGCGGCAATCCGAGCCGTCCAAATTAAATCCAATGATGATGGGTGCCCCGTGCATGTAACCAGATTGTAAGGCCCGAAAAAATCAAACCGTCGAGATCAGATCGAACGGCTCGGATTAGTGCGCGGCACCGTGCCGCGCGGCACCGGATAGGGATTCGTAGGACCTTGAAGTGGAGGTTATTATGCTCCCGTTCAAATTGTAGCCTTTTGTGTTGTCTCAAAGAGGTGGTTGGGATATAGTTTGCTTTTTTCCTACATTTAAATGTGTTATAGATTCTGCACATAAGACCTGGGCTGGAACTGCGGATCTGTCCATTTGTAGGGTCACCCCGGAGGCTGTGTTGTTCTATTCTAGATGTTTTTGTGTAGTCTTTTGTGTTGTCAGAACTCGCAGTTATATTTTTTTAAAAGAAAACTTAATCATTAATTTGATTTTAATCAAAAGGCTAAGGTATCCATTTGAAGTTTACAAAATATTTAATTTTAAATTTGTTTAGAAGTCGTCGGATTAATTCTGATTCTTGTTAACAAAATTAACTTAAGTTTCAAAGAATTTTCAGAGCAGTAATTAACTTAAGTTTATACTATGTGCAAATAAAAAGTGACTTATTTTATTCATACTTTGCGTATATAAAAAATAACTTATTATTTTATTAAACTATGCACATATAAAAATTAACTTATGTTTCAAAGAATTTTCAGAGCATGAATTTGAAAATTCGAAGAGGGAATGAATAGATTGAATTGAACCTATGGCACAATAATTAGATGTAATCAGTTCATGTCTTGTCAATGTTTTAATATTCATTTTATCATGTTTAATCATTCCTCACTGCTACATTCGATGGATCTGAATAATAAACCCCACGTGCGTGTGATGGGAAGTGCAATATCCATAAAATAACAAAATCTGTCTTTATTTCTAATTATCTATTATCAGCTGGTTGCTGCAAAAGCAATGGTATTAACAAAAAAAAAAAAAGACAAAAGCATGCAGAATCTATCAGTAGTATCTAGTGCTTTTAGTTACGTAAAGTTCATTTGTGAAAAATCAATATATTAACTGAAAGAACAAATGTGGTGGTTTAATGACATTTTATTATTAAAATAAAGTGTTATCGCTTGCTTTTGTTATTTGAATATAAAAAGAATTCGTACATCGAGTCTAAATTTTTGGTGTATATATAAATATTACAAGATGTCAGTTGATCCAGGTTTCAACTTGGCGTATAAAAAAAATGAAGTGAAGTTGCTCAAGTATATCGTTTCGGGATTAACGTGCAGTTGTTACAAGTAGCAAATATTATTACTTGTCTAGAAAGAATGAAAAAACTCTTTGTGGAATTTGGGTTTGCTTAAAGAAGAAGTTTAACTCGTTGCACACATCGGTACCATGTGTACATTAATTCTCAAACATAATTTTTTATTTGATTGCTTGTTTGGAACTTTGGATGATTTAGTTTATTGTCTAATAAGTTGACCACAGCGCAGTCAAAACAAATGCCCGTCTCATGAATAGGGTCATAGGATTCGATAATTGTACTCCACCAATTCAAGAGAAAATAACTTTTTTCTACGTGAATATTCCATATATATGCAATTTGATTCGGCTATTTCTATTTCTATATTTTTCCGATCCAAAGGCTTTTTCTTAATCTCTGTTCACGTTAACTCTCTCAATTTCGCTCTTCCATCTCCTCCGTACGTGTCGCCACCTCTCCACCTGACGGGAATTGCTTTTCACAACTGGCGTTTTATTGCTCGCAACATAACATTTTTTCAAATGACTAAACTGCCCTTTGACCATTCTAATATTTGCCAAACATCTTCGATCTCCTCTCCACCCAATAATTACATTACAGAGAGTCCCTTCTCCTTTAACTTTTTCCTCATTCTCTCCAATTTTTCGCCTCTCGGTCTTCTAACTCTCTCTTTTACTCCACTGACGATTTCAAATCTTAAATTTGGTGCTTCTATTTTCATCATGGCGACTTCCATGCACTTCTAACAAGACTCAGACGATTCTCTCTAATCTGAATCGACCTTCTTCAATTAATATCGGTTTAAAAATTGTCATTACCTTTGAAACAAGATTGTTGATGAATAAACTATCTCCACGAGTAAAGTATAAATTAGTCGAAAGTAAACTGCAAATTCTAAATTTCCTTTTCATAAAAATTATTACTGCAAATTTCGAATTTCTTAAAATATTATAATAGTTGAATAGTGAATACGTGCGGTTGTCTCTTACTCTTAGCGAGAAATCTAGCAGAAAAGGAAAATATAATTTAAGAAGTAAATTAGGATAATTTAAGAATAAAATCTTAATTGATATTAAGAGTATTTTAGTCATTTGAAAAAATAGTATGTTGCAAGTAGCAAAAAGTCCGTTGTCAAAAACAATTCCCCCACCTGACAGCTCCTCCACTCGATCTCCGCTTAATTATCAACTCTAGTAGTTCCATACTTCCATGAGTTTCATCAATGCTTTTTCCGGTTCTCACTTCTTACTATATATAGTTTGATTTCCTCTTCAACTAACGACTTGTTTTTGTATCTTCTTTTCCTCTCATTATGGTTTCTCTCCTCCGACTTCTCACTAATTTCTTCAACGATTTCTTAATTACATAAAAAACGACTTATTTCGAACTTGTAAACATATGTAATAATGTTTTACACACATGGTTAAATAATACACACACTAGTATTAAGTTTTCAACAGAGCAGTTCTTTTTTGTAAATTTTTATTAATATAAATAGTTAAATAAATATTGTAATAGTATGTGAAAAAAATAAATATTTCAGCTTCAATAATAATGTAAACGCCACCTCAACAGATTTATGAATTAACATTGTTAATTACAAAGTTTTAATAATATGAAAACGCCTACTTCAGGAATTTGAGTACCGCTTTTAAAATGAAAATTACTTACCATACACGTACCATCACATTCTCAGCGTCATCACAGTCATCAAGTGCATCTAATCCAACGACATTTACTTACTTTCATTCTACCTCTTATCCAGTGCCTACCCCCCCCCCCCCCCCCGCTCCTTCCAGCACCTAAGGTTGCCTCCTCCCCTTTCACCACGAAGGATTGAATCTTCTCCCAGGACAATTGCATTAATAACTAGGACAATTAGAGCAACAATCATGATAATTAGAACAACAAATTAAAGGGACAATTGAGTGACAACCATGACTATTAAAGGCAATAACCAGGACAATTAGTGTTTCTATTTAGGATAATTAGTGTTACCATCTCAGATGATTAGAGTAATATCCGAGACAATTTGAGTAATAACCAGGATAGTTATAGCAACGACCAAGACAATTAGAACAACAACAAGGACAATTAGAGTAACAACCAAGATAACTAGAGCAATAACTATGAGAACTAGAATAACAACAAGGATAATTAGAGTAACAATCAGGATAATTGGAGACTTGGAGTAACAAATAGGACAATTAGAGTAACAACCAAGACAATTTAAGTAATAATGCAGGCGTTGAGGAGAGGGGAGGAGGGGGGTTAGAGGGCACAAGGGTAGGGGATCAACTACAAGGAAAGGGATCAGGGGAAGTAGGGTGAAGAAAAGTACGCTATGGAAGATCAGCAATGATCTGAGCAAACATGACAAAAATAAAAAGTGTGATCTGGACAACTAGTACAAAAGTAGAAAGTGAATAACGTGTGATGATGGTTAGGGTTGTCTAACGTGGTGAAATGGCACGGTATTGCCCTCTACCGTTATCGTACCATTTTAAAACGGTATGAAATCGGTACGCCACTTACCGTTCTGTTTATTAAACAAAACAAATTTATGTGCCATCAACCGTTCCGCTTCAGAAATTACACATAAAACGGTTTGAAATGAGGTTGAAACGGTCGAAACAGTATAACCAACTGTGCCACATACCGTTTCGTTTAGAAAACGGTATAATTTTCTATGCCACAAACCGTTCCGTTTCAGCCGAAACGTGATGGCAAAACGATAAACGAGTACCGTTGACAGGTCTAATGATGGTGATGGTCAAAATATGTGATGGTCCTTATCAAACCCCAAAATAATTTTATACTATAAACAATAATTTTTATTAATTTAGCAAAAAAAATTAATTAAAAGAAACTTGCACAATTTAATATATTCGTGGTATAACAGGCATAAACATAATTCGGCGGTATAAATTAAATTTAGTATTTTGTTTTAATTAGTAACACAAACACATGCATATTTTTCATCAATTGCCACTAGATAATAATTTCTCTGAATTATTTAGGTAGAATGATTATTCATGAATTTAAGCATAAAAGTATGTATGATTTGAAATAAAACGATTCAATGGAACCGCATCATATATGAGCAAGGTTCCGGTGCCACACTTTTTTGGTGCCACAAATACCACACTTTACTTTTTTATTTTAAATTTAAAATTTTTAAATATAATCGTCCGATCCAAACCGTTGATCTTGTTTATTTTAACGATGGATGCGTTGTCCTAAAATTTCATAATTTTTAAAGTTTATTTGATACTTGATCAAGAGGTTGAAAAATGGACATATTAGAATTAATCTAGTTTAGTTATTTTGATCCGTTCATTTTTGACCTTTTGATCAAGTATCAAATAAACTTCAAAAATTATAAAATTTTATGACAACAGATCGGTCGTTAAAATAAACAAGATCAACAGTTTGGATCGGACGATTATATTTTAAATTTTGAAATTTAAAATAAAAAATTAATGTGTGGCATTTGTGGCACACAAAAAAAGTGTGGCACCGAAACCTTGCTCATCATATATTGCAACAAGTAATGTGTACAGTGTACTTGTCAATTAACAATAAATTAGAAGTTAAATTTGAGTTTGCAAAAATTTAACGGCCCTCCAGTTAACAATGTTCCCCATTGCATAATTGCATGTGCGCCATCTCCTTCGCTCTATTTGCCAAATAAAAACAACAAAGAAGACATCTCTTTCGTTCTTCATTCAAACCTCTCCTCCATAACTAGTAGTGCCTGATCCGGATTTCATGGTCTTCATATCTGCGTGTCCGAATCCCCCCTCGCTTCTCAAAACATTTACCAAAACGCCACTGCGTGCAACCCGGTCAACGAATCGGCCGCGACCGAAGATAAGATGGCCAGCGTGCGCACCACTTTGTCGTTCTCTAGTGGCAGTCCCGTAATTATCCGCAACACCAGGGCCAATCACACACCGTGGTCCCCTGCGCGGGGTGCATGTGGGTCTGGGTCAGGCGGTGTCGTGGACTCGAATCTCGGAGCGGGAGTTGGACCGGGCCCACAAGAGTTAGACCGACACGTGGCGGGAGAAGAGAGGTGGGTTCGGATCGGGAACTCGTAGTCTCACGCCATAACCGACGTGACGTCTCTGTCACTGCCGTCCGACAGCTCAGAGCCCACCACACCCTCTTTCGCCTCGAGGTCTGGACCCCTCAACAACCACTCCCTCAAGCCATCCTTGATTTTCTGTTGCTTCAATCTGTGTAGTCAGGTGTAATTTGATTGTTCAATTTTTATTTTTTATAGTTTTAGCTGGTAAAACAGTTGGGCGACTTTTGTAATTTTGTATTTATTTATATATTTTTCTCAGTGTTTGGAATTTTTATATGATCTTTCTCGATAATATTACACAGAAAAATTAATGTGTATTTGTGTGTGATAATATTAAATTTGTTGAATTGGTTTTCAAACTATGGAAAAAATAAATGACATTTTCTCGACTTCAATTTGTAGACAAATCTGAGCTCTTTTACGACTAACATTTGCTTTCCACTGATAAAAAATAATTTTTAAAATTATAATTTCTAGTCTTACAAATCAATTACATCATATGTGTTAAGTCATATTTTTTTTTAATCTTCAATAAACCTTCTCTGAATTTAATCTTCAATGAGTTCAGTTTTTAATTAGGGTATGGATCTGTTAACAACATATTAATGTGACAATTGTGACAACATTAACGGTAATTAGAACCTTGATTTATACTATGAATATACGATACATTTGCAAATTCATCAATTCAGTTTTTACATTTTTTTCAAAAAAAAATAGACTTCTTTTTTTTTATTTTCTTGAATTAGTTAGAGAAAATCATTATCGATGATTTCATCTTTTTATTTTTTCGGAATTCTGAAAATTTTTAAACAATAATAACGACAAAAATAGATCTGCAAATCATTAATTTAGATTACAGCCAGATACTATCTATTTCACCTACTATCTCTATAAAAGAAAACAATAAAAAGATTCAGAACAACGTTGAAAACTGAAAAGTAAATAAGATGCAACTACGTGGTACACCTGGTACTGTACAGAAGATCTCCTAGGCCGTCTCTTAGCTTTTCCAGTTCCAAAACATTGACTACACCCGGTTCGTGTACACCAATCATAAGAAATTAGTCGTTGACAAAACTTATACATAGACCCAGTCTTCGGAGTAATGCACCAACTGCCAATTTCCACGGGAACATTGATAGGATGCTGTCTGATCTAGTAGCGCTAGCTGCCACCTATTAAATAGCCTTAAAATTACCCCTCCAGTTTATTTAACTGGTTCTCTGCTGTCTTCCTTCAATGTCTTCAAGACAGGGCTTGATAAGTTTGGTCAGACTGGAGAGGAATTTCCATTCGCAGTGCTCCTGCGTCAGGCCGAGCGCTTCAATCGAGGCGCTCGTGTTGACTCCTCGTGGGGAGAAAAGGCAATTTCTTCTCTGTGAATTAAACCAGTGTATCTTTACTGTAACGGGTCTAAATTGAATTAGTCAATGAGTTGGTGCATGGTTGGTATATAAAATAGAAGAGTAAAATTACAAAGAGTGAATTTAAGGCGTGGGATTTGAACTTTTTGACTGTGAAACTGAGATTTCACCTCAGATTTCTACTCAGGCTAAGTACATCCTAGGACAGCCAGAAAATCAGAACCTTTTGAGGTCATACCTGACCACATTGCCCCAGGAGAAGGGACATAAATAACGGTAGATAACGTATTAATTGAATTTTAAGGTGAGGGTTATTTTGGTAATCAGGCTGTAGCATGAAAGTGGTAGATAGGCCATTCATTCCTAGTACTGAGCTGAAGCTAGAGAAGCTAGCTATGACGATGTCTATGAGGAAAGGAAAGAAAAAAAAAAAAAGAAAGAAAAAGGTGAGAAAAGGTTATATTATGTAGGTATATTAGGTTGTTGCCTTGAGGTACAGGCAGGAGTGGCTCAAGGCTGACCTAAGAAAAGGTTGCACAGAGGTGTGGTGATTGTGACAGTGTGGGGACCACATACAGAAAAATATTACATTTTCTGACAGTTTGTGCCCAGCTACTGTGTTGACCAATTATCATGCAAGGACAAAAGGATTGCATCAGGGAAAAATATTTTAGGATCGAGCTATATAAAAAATAACTAGATTTTATATATAGTTTGAAATATTCTCAAATATCTTAAGACTTAAAGAGTTCAACTTGGGCCTGTTCTCTCCTTGGGCCAATTTCCTTATATAACCTGTGTGGATCCAAGGAAACAGCTTCAGAGTTGGAGAGGCGCGGCCCCATTTAATAAATGTCCAGTTAACAAGAGAAAATGATAAAACCTAATTTAAATTTATGCAACAAACCAATAAGCTTCAATTATTCATCCTAAGTAGACTAAAAGCAGAACTACATCTATGCTTACCTTAAAGTGACAAATGACACAATGCAAAAACTTTTAATGGCTCACAAACATTCCCTCTAGGTTAAACGGCAAGCTACCATACGCAAAAGTATAAGAAATTTGTACTCCAAAGACCAAACACTAAGTTGTACAAGATAAACTAAAATCTAGCCTAGGCCTGGAGCAGTTTTCTCGTGTCGAAGGATTGTATTAGAGAGATGATGCGGCCTTGCTATGCGGTCAATCAGGCCATATTCAATTGCTTCCTGAGTATTGAATCCCTTGCCTTCGGTTAGGTCCTGAAATATCTGCATTAATAGATAAAAAGTTTAAAAAATCTCATTTTGCTATTGCTCTTTTTTTTTTTCTAATGGCAGGCCAAGAAACATCCAAGAAATAAACTGTGTGTAATGTCAGGTAAAAACATTAGGCATGAGAAAACTTTGATGCATACTAGATCATGGTGCAGTCACAGTTCAACATGCAAAAAAGAATAGTCTGCACCATGTGAAATACAGTGTAACAAGTAAGAACAAGAATAGTAAGAATAAAAAAAATTATAAGCAAGTATTGCACAATTCCAACTTAAGTTAAATAAAGCACAGACAAACTCACCTTCTCTACTGGTTGACCTGTCTGTTTTGCTAATTCATTGTAAAGGTGATCTCTAATTTTAGTAAGCTCTTTTGTTTCATTCAGCACATCATCAACCTGTAATTAAGAATCAACTCATCCTTAGGATTTTATATGAAAAGAAAGCAGAGAACATCTATTAATTATAAGCAAACAAAATAATATGATTACTGCAGCAGAGTAGTCGGGAGAAAACAAAAGGATGTTGGTATTTTCATGCTGTTGTTAATTTTGGAACTTTTGACTTTGAATGTATTTGATTGAGGTTTACCTGAGCCGTATACTAATGAGTTTTGGCCTGAAATTTAAGGGTAATATTGGCAGTACTGTTACAACAGTTAGGTACTGTACTAGTATGATAATTTGATTACAATTCAAACCTTCCCATTTGCTTCGCCAACTGGTGAACGCAAAATAATCCGAGTATGAGGTAAAGCAGCGCGATTTCCCTTAAAAAATATAACAAGAGATATGATATGCAATATGAGAAAATAGAGCATTAACAGCATATGATATTAAAATAGCAAGAAGTAAAATTTTCAAATGATTCCCACCTTTTTTCCAGCAGCCAGAATAAAAGCTGGTATGTCATATGCATATCCTATGCACCGGGTAGCCACCGAGCTCTTTAAGAATTGCATTGTGTCATATATAGCCAGGCTTGAAGAAATCTGAAACATCAGTGAATAACCTATACTAAACAATGCTGTGCAATAAATATAGAGGCAGTTCAATTTCATTAACTTGACAAGGTATGAATGGATTATTGTCCCAACCAGTAGTGTTATTTGTCATGTTCTAGTGTAGCAAGTGGTATAATCAAAAGACAACTATATCATATATCAAACTAAAAGGCTCCAAACAAAAGCAAACTAAACTTTAACAGGCTTTCATTTTCTCCATCAAACACGCACATACAAACAGTCAGAGAGGTGGAGGAAAAAGGCCAGTAATAGAAATTTTAGTTTCACCATGTAAACACAAAAACTAAAGAACATTTACATCTCCGCCTTGACAATTGATGAAGAAAAACAAATCTTTTGAGTCAAGTCCATCAAGGTACAACAAGGTTGCCACTAGCTTGTTGCTTATTTCTTCATCTATCTCATCCCCAATAAACACGATGCGCTCCTTATGCTGTGACATAAAAGAGTAAATTGTGTACCAATTTATAAAAGAGTATACATTATCAATTGTGTACCAATTTATAAAAGAGTAGTATACATCATCAATTGTGTACCGATTTATAACTCGATTGGATATAAATGGGATGAAAAGAAAACAGCAATAAGAGAGAACATGGTATAACAGACTGCAAAAGAGAATTGATATTTGAGTTCCTTACTAAAACATCCCATAGGTCAAGAAAGTCGTAACTGCCGTCTGCAGAATTCTCGTATAGTACTCTTGGCATACCAACTGGCATCAAAGTTACTTTAGCTCTGGTGGCTGTCCCTTTGGACCTAAAATTACAATTTGTAGAAAGAAATAAGAGCTATTACTGTCAATTCGTGAGTTTGAAAATAAAATGCTGTCAGTTACTGAGTTTGAGAGTGACATTGAAAATTATGGGATGATAAGTTAATTTATTTGCTGTCTAGGTATACATGGGATTAACTGAAATCCCAACAAGTAAAATAAAGATAATTTTAATTGAATTTCAGAACTAAATACTCCATCAATATCCATATGTTACTGTTTGGTAAAGGGATCCATTCTTCACCATTCAATGAGCTAAACAAATGCATAATACTACTATTTAAGTTCATAGCATCAAGATATACCTCCAGGACAGCCTTTTCTGGACCTCCTTATTGAAGGCAATACTAACATTTCTTTTTCCAGTGCGCAAATAACCTGGCAAAGTTTCAATAAAAAAAAAAAAAAGTTAGTTACTACAGAAATTTAGGAACTAAGCACTGATTACACTGATCAGGAAATGAATAGGTCTCAACCTGGTCGATCCGCACCCCTTGACCTGGAAATAAATTCAAAAGCAAAATCAACGCCAAAATTTCCAAAAAGAAATTACAAAGAAATTGAAACTCAAATAAGGAATAAGTTGAGAACCTGGAAGTAGTGTTAGTGCGAGCATTTAAGCATCGCAAATTTGGAGGGGTTAGAGAGAGCGCCATTAGCGGAGTGTGAAGCAGGGAGGGTTTAGGGACTGAAAGAGAAACTAGGATAAAGCGCAGAAAGCAGAATTATCGTTCAGGGCCAGACTGGGCCAGATTGAATGAAAATGGGCCTAGAGTTTGATTCGTGCGTCCTTAGAATTTGTTGGAAGTGAAGTGAAATTGAGAGAATATTTTGATTTGTTCGTTGAATCGAAAATAGATGGAAAAGTATTCAAAACAATTTATTGTAATTTTTTCATTTAGTTGTGTTTTAGTAACAATCATTACAAGCAGTACCATTGTAAGATTGAAGATGTAAATGTTATTAGATTGGCCAATCTGTAACCATTCTCAAAGGAAACAACAACTTGGAGCATAAAATATTAACTCAAGAAAACATGCAAGTATCAACTGTATTGTATTTTAATAATTCTTCCTAAAGAAAAATCCGAAAAGGACCTTTTTTAACTCCAACAAACATAGGGAGGAATATAGATATCACAGTTGTTAATTGGCACATGAATTAATAATCCGTGTAACTACAAGCTTGAAACCACTATATACTTGCGCTATGACTTTATCCGAATCAACAGTTCTGACCAGAAAAATGCAACACGATGTTAAACCAAAATCTGTCCTAATCTTTCCAAGGCAACAAGTCAGTTTCCTAGTACTAAGAATCTCATCCTCAGAAATTCGGGAGACGAAAAGATAAAACAAAAGAATACAAAATATGGGCTTGTGCAGCGATATCAAGTCATAATCGTCCTAGCAATCTTCAGGGTACATTCAAAATGCTCGAGCACATTTTGGTATCTTGAACGCATGTTAAGGCCCTGCCAAATAAAAGAGTGCAAAATAAGACCAAATACATCTTTTAATGAAATGATACATACCACATTGACATCAGATAATGAAACAAAATTGCACACTCGACTATTTCGCATTGCTATATGTCAACCAACCACTCTGGAAGCTACCTGACTTCAGATACAAACCTAAAGGCTCCAGCTTAAAAGTTTTAAGCTGATAGAGAACTTCGTTCCCAAATTTAGATATACCTTATTTGTATTTACTTCAGGTGAGGTAGATGGTGATTGACGCCAAAGCACAAAGCTAGAGCTACCACTACCACTGGCCATGTTTTTCTCTGATGTCCTTTTAACATCTTCAGGCACAGGAATTGCATCAAGTTTCTTCTTTGCAGAATCAAACCAACTCAGTTCAACAAATGACCCATCTTGGCCCAAAACCTGAATATGAAAACATTAGATGTTCTTCAATTTTGCACTCAAGTTGTATTTGGACAGGATGTGTTCTACTTTGATTAAGTACCAATAAAGCAATAAAAGTATTTATGCTGAACTACCTTAAGAACAAACGCTACTCCCATGGCAAAACCATCAAAGTTAAATGCTGAGTTACTTGCACCTTCTCTTAGTAATAACTTCTCCTTGTGAACTCCAGACTCTACCATATTAGCAATTACAGCTGTAGCTACCTTAAAGAAATCCTTAAATTTGCCTGCACTGTCATTCTGAAGTTTCTGGGGGGAAAAAATAAAAAGTGCCCTTAGTTCGGTAAAGAAATAATAAATAAATAAATAAAGGTGCCTTTGAAACAAACCTTTTCTTATTAAAGAAAAAGGGAAAAAATCAAGAGAAATTGAAGACTAGATAATATTTGGCTAAGGATAGCAAACAAAGAAAAAATTACCTGAGAAGTAACTGATATGAAAAAAGATAAAGGTTTAATGATATCGCCTTGCCGATGGTTCTTTAGTGCTTCATCTACTACTTTTGCCAAATCGGTAGCGTCATTACTAAAGCCAAGATTCTTACAACACTCTGAGAAGTTCATATCAGAAGAATATCTTGCTTGAGACCTATATTCCGTAACATTTCAGATGCATAAACTAACCAAATTCAAAATGCTCTCTCAGTTATTGGAATTAAGTGGAAATATAGCTAAAATTAGCCTTTATAACACCAAATGCCAGTAACTTTAAATGCTTCCAGGTAATCATAGTACTTGTAGTACCAGCTGATTATTGTGTAAATAATTCTAGTGGATCTAAGGGCTTTGTTTTTATTATTGTTTGTTCCAAAATTTCACAAAAAGAATCAATTATTCTACGACAAATTAATATGGATTCAATTTTAAGAAGAATTAAAAAAAAAAATCGCATAGATAGGTTTCTCTATTAAAGATAATGCATTCCACATCCATTCTTAGTAGCACATCCATTCTTAGTAGCAAATCTCCTCTTTTTATCAGGAAGATGGTCAACCCTTTAATTTTAAAAAGGTCCAATGGTAGGTCTACGCAATTCATCAACCAAACACCATGACATCAAAAAACAAGATTAGGAATGGATTAGGCATGCACCATGAATTGTTTCTGAGATAGTAAGAACAACCAGCAGCAGTTATTCTCAGGAGCCCCAAAACATTTCCTATTCTAGTGACAATAGATTGCACTTGCTCAAGCTGCAAGGATTCATGATCTCCGATAGAAAGCTTCCCTAAAGCATATCTAAGATCCCCTTGTTGCAAAGAGAAATCCGAGGTTCCATACCCGATGTTTCTCTACAAGAGGAGATAAAAAGAGAATTAGTCAAATTCTATTAGCATGGGTAACAGATGATTGAACAGTTCTTGCCATCAGCATACCAAAAGATTATGCATTGGCAAAACTTTAAGAAAAAAATTAAAAACCAAAATAAAATTTATACAAAAGAAAATAAGGTCATACTGGTACCAAATAGCCATTATATTTAAGGTTGGAGAATGCCAATCAAGTTAGTATTTGTTTATGAATTCATACAACATTTTTGTTAATCATCATCAAGAAAAACAATAACGATAATAAAGGACCAAAAGCAACATCAAATTAGATATTTGGGTTACCATAGAGAGCTCGACTAGAGTATCATGCTGGAGCAATTCATTTAGATTAATTAACATCCTATTTAAAAAATCAAGAACCATATCTGAAACTAGAGATAATGGTTTTAATCCATGGTCGGTGATATAAGATGCCACGTGATCAGCTGATATTATTCTTAGGTGCTTCCCATGTTCTTCTCCATCAAAATCATTCTCAATTAAAACCTATACATTATTATGTACAAAAAAACCAAGTCATACATGCAACATTATTATAATAACAAAAGAAAGATACGAAAAATAGCTATGAAGAAAAGCTACTGACCTGTTTCAATATAATATAGGAATACCTCTCCGAATACATTACCAATTTCTTAAAAATTCTTCTAATATCAAACTCTGGGCACGAAGAACGTTCTAGATGATGGAGAGCATCTAATTCTAGACCATACTTGAGCTCTCCCAAATGTCGCATTTCAGAGTATATCTACAATGTTTATATAAACAACAGCCAAATTAATAAGTGTGTTTCAAGATACGGAAGTAACCCATCTACCTTTAAAAAGGCCTCAATATACCCCATATATCCCTATAGAAAGAAAATATACTCTATGCCACACCTCTTCTAAATTTGTCAACCCTCCTTCCCCACTCATTCATAAAGAGAGCAAAATTAACAACGATGAGCACATTTTTGCCTTTTTTAAAAAGCCATATACAATTAAGGGGCAGGTCTCTCTTTTTCTTGGTTCACAAATTCCATACCCTTAAGCTGATACTGACATATAGAAGAATATAGGTATAGTGGATAAGTGGTAGATGTAGTGTAGCTTAATTCTGTGTAGATGTAATACTTTGTTTCAGCAATGAAACGGGCTTTTGGCCTTTTCTAAATATATAAATAAATTGCATGCCATGCATTTCTCATGCTTCATAAACTAAAGTAAAAGAACTTATTTAGTACCTTGTGGTCATAGTTAGGCATCACTGAGTGACCATAAAATGCAAAATTTAGATACACCTCAACAAGCAACTTCACATCAATAAACTTGAAAGGGAGCCTCAAAGGCCTCATTCTCACAAACCATGAAAGATTGCGCACACCTGTCTGCACATTAAGGATCAGTAAAGGTACTTGGTGTACTATAGATATGGCATCACATCAGTATTAAAAGTAACAACCTTTGTAGGATTTATGAACACAGATCCTTTTAAATGTGTTGAATGGACATGAAGCCTAAGATCAGCCTCAATATCTCTGCAGAGAGGTGTGATAATTTCCTGTAAACAGAAAAAATAACACATAATCTGTTAAGATACAAGTACAGAAAAATTGAAAACAAAAAGGAAGTATTTCATAACATCTGTTGGTTGAAAGGAAGAGAAAGATATAAATTCTACAATATATCAAATATCATGCATGGCACTGCAATGAAAGAAACCAAAAAATGGCCCTGTAGAAGATGCTAAATATTGGACCTTATCTTGTGATCTTTCAGATTAAAATAAGTACTATTTGCTTCCCCGTTTATGTAGAGATAAATGGGTTGAGGAGGAAGAGCATTCAGAGTGTTTACTATATTAATTTTCAGGGATATGAGCACAGATATCCTAATATTTAGACATCTTGCAGGGGTTTGAATTATAATGCCCCCCCCCCCTCCCCCACCCTCAAAAGCCACAGTTTGTTGTTTAGAAATGGTAGTAACATACATTTCTCAAAGCATTTTCAATGTCTTGTTCATAAGATTTGAGCGTGAGTTTGTCCACATTGCAGATCTTCAGAAGCCGTAACCCATCAGAAAATGCATCAAGAATGAATCTGAACAATGTTCCAGATCATATAAGTAATATACCATGCTGACAACAGAATAGTACATACAGGCCAATATAGTTAGTAATATTAAGGCAAAATTGGATATTAAAGCCTATTTTGCATATTAAAGCCTGTATGCTACCAATCAAAAACATTTTTTGGGGGTTTTGGCACAAAGCTGATATAAACACACAACCTAAGTGATGACAAACAAAGAGCAAAAGGAAGGCAACAAACAAGAAAATCAACATAGAAGACAGATAAGACAGACAGATGGATAGAGAGAAGCAAGATAGATTAAACCATGCCCGCACCAACATAGACATGAAACCATACCTGCTTAATCCTTGGATATAGTTAGGTAAGCATATATTCAGATGTAGTATTCTAAGCCTACTTCGTTTTGTCAAAATTAAAAAATTGGCACTAAAACAAATTTAAATTTAAGACTCATTCCATTTATGCCTTTAAGAACCTCTTAAGTATCAAATAAACGGTCTAGTGTTGAATCACGACCAATCTGAGCTGATAACTATAGCCAAGGTTCATGTTTGGGGTCCGCTAACCTGTTGGAAAATGGGACTTCTTGGGTTATGACCCATTTTGCCCAACTCAACCCATTTAGCTGCTTTTTTTCTTTCCTTTGAAGAGTCTACAAGGTGCTAGACCACAGGAAAGACCAAAATGCACAGCAATGAAACAGGAGACCAGTCTCTTCCCCACTTGGACGGATGCCAAGACTCAAACCAACCAGATCAACTCACTTGTGACTAATGAGAACAGAGAGGTAATAAACCTTGTCTAATTGGGTCATGTCAGATCACCCCATGACCCAATAGGTTAGATGGTCAGGTCATTTGTGACCAATTGTCATGTACGGTCATGTCGGACCCATTCAAGGGTAATAAAAAATATATTAGTGGCCCAACCCAAAAATTTGACACCCTTAATACAGCCATTGGAAACCAAGAAAAATATCCTCTTTTTCTGCAAGAAAATACAGAAAAATCACAGATCCAATAACAGCAATACTAAATCCCATATATGTCGTTATTTTAAAAAGTACCATCCACAAAAGAGGGTACAATAACTTTAAATACTTTTTTGGTGCTGTAATCCATGTATATAATGGACACGTGGAAGAAGTTACCTGTTGAGGTTCTATAGGGCTACAGATGGAATTACCCTATTTTTTTATGTTTTGTAAGGGAAAGGGAAAATAATACTTAATAAATTGTTTACTGTATCCATGTCGACTTGCTATTATCCCCATAAATCATAGACAGCCAAGTTTGAGCCATTTCTCTCCTCCAGTACAGAAAACTACAATCTACACTCTCTGATACAATACTCTGAAAATTTGAAACAATTCGAAACTTCGACATGAGCCTCCTTATTCTTAGAAAGTCAATATCCAAATGTCCCTGTTTCAGAAAGCATATACATGGATTATGTACTATGTAAATTTTTTAATGTAAAGAGGCAATTTCATTGTAAGATTTAAAAAATCGAATGTCCAAAGTATCATTTGTACCATACAAAAGGAAACAAAATCATATATTATATATTCTTACCCTACACAACGCAATAAAATATCTCATATCCCCGGCACATAAAATAATTATAATATATTTTACCACTTTCCATTTTCTTGGAGTAGCAACTATTAAATAACCCCTATATCTGTCTGGCACTCTAGAGAATTGAGCAAGGGCAGTATAGAAGTTTCAAGAACAACAGGAAACAAGGGAACATCCGAACATGTTACCTTTCCTGTGATTTTTTTAGGGTATACGAGATATTTTTCTCATTTTTGTATCAGCAATGATAATAATTTTGGATATTAGGGGTACAGATGAAAGCAATATATGTTTTGACATACAATGCTCTGGAGTGCATCTTGAGCAACTGAAAATATTAGTTGTCTATTTGTACTACCGCCACCTCCAAGCATTTGCAGTGACACAAGAACCTGAAATATACATTCGAACAAGCCTACATGTGAAGTTTGGTTCCAGAAAGCCAAAGTAGGCTGCTTAACAGACACAAAGACAAATAAAATATACAAGCACTTCGACATGAACTGTTACGATGTAAAAATGAAGTCGATCTATGCCAAATTCAATTTTACAGAAGAACAATTCAAAGTTCAAAGCAAAAGATAATGTATCAAGCAAAGAAAAGCAAAAATCCAAAAAGGATATCCCAGTCAGACTTACCAATGACAATGAATCCATAAGCTTTGTGTCCATGTCTTTGCCACCTATTACAAAAACTCCAAATTTAGTACTCCATGCATAAGCATATAAATGAAAACATATACAAAAAGATAAAAATATAATACAATACATCAGAAAGATAAAAATATGATACAAAAGAGTAATCATACCACGGGAGAGGGAATTAAAAAGTCCCAGTTTGCTAGCTTGAGTTCCTTTAGCTAATTCAGACTGCAGCTTAACCTAATTGAAATCAATTAATGTTGCCTTAGTGTAGCTGCACAGGATACTGTAGTAAAAATTGGGAGAGTTAGTACGAAGCAGACCTTAAAAGGTAGTATGAGCCACTCGATATCTGATTGAATGATGTTCATGATGTGAGGAAAACTCTGAACAATGCTAGACCCTCTCATTTGGAATATATTACCAATAACCTGAATTAAGAGAACTTTTAGATAAAACAAGTACAAAACAAAAGGATCGTGAAAATTAAAAACAAAAAAAACAAAAAAAGGCAACAGATTTGTCATTGACATACCTTCAGTGAAATTATCATATGACAAAGAGACTTCACTCTTTCCCGCTTTAATGGAACCTAAAAATATTGAGCAGTCAAGTCAGCATAATGTTGCGCATAAGCTACATTGAAAAGCAAACTTATCCTGTCTTACTCATGCCTCAATAATAGAAATAAATTAATAATTAACAACCACTATGACTCTTGTTGTAATAGCACCTCTAGGGATGCATGCAGGTCCAACATTGAAACCACAAGCACATGCAATCTGTCTGCAAGGATTACTCCCTGCACTGAATAAAAATTATCTGATTTAAAAGATATGTTACTTATTAGGTAGGGTATTAATGGTGGTGATTTAAAGGAAAAATATGAAACAAAAAAATGGCTTTGACAGGGAATAACATACTATTCATCAGTACCGATAGTCCGATACTAATAAGGTCCCTGCTAACTATTACCTAGGACATTGTTCACTCTTCTTTTTGCACAGAATGAGTGAACCAAGTACATTTTTTTTTAAAACATTGTTCATTCTTTCTGTGCATAAAAACAGTCATGTCCAGGACTTTTTTTTTTTTTTTGGGGGGGGTGGGGGGTGGGGGGGAGGCATTTCCCAATAACTATGAGTACCTGCATAATCTGCTTAAGAAGAAGTCGAAGCCATTCTTCATTCTGAACTTCAGTCTGCAAAAACAATAAATTTAATTAACATGTTATAAGGACCATCAAATTTGTAATTAAAATGGTGAGTAAGAGAAAAGTCTACCAAAGGATGTATAGATGATTGGAATGAGACAGCCCAACAAGAAAGCGCATCTCTGATCACTTCCCAATCCCTGTGGAACATCAACCAAAACTCATGAACAGAGATTATGTACATTAAAAGAAAGAGATTTAAAGTCAAATCTCAAATTGAAGGATATCAATCAACTGTGGAACATCAACCAGAACTCATGATACAGTTCATCTAATTGCCAATAAAAACTTGTCATATGATAGATGTAAAATATAAAAAGACTGACCTCAAATACAGTTCATTGAGGCGAATTAGAAAATTCTTCTGAATCAAATTAAAATCTTTTGAAGCTTCTAGTGTTGAAAGCCATGCGGAAAGTCCTGGGGGGCATTTGGTTTGTAGTATTTCAAAGAGAAGAACCTTTCTTCCACCAAAAAAAATTAAAGGAAGTTTTTCAAGCAAATCCTCAAGCAGCTTAAATAGTTTCTTGTTAGGAGCTTCACCTGAAATGAAGCACAGCAGTAAAAACTTAAGCAAATGATATCAATTGAAACAATAAGATTATTTTATAAATAACTTGCATAAGGAATGCTATACAACATGCCAGTTTTGTATATACCGTACCAGAGGCATGCAAGGAGAACAGAAATAGAGCCAAAACATAAATTATCTTCAGCCTGTCAGTGGGAAGCTCCTTCCAAGAATCTAAAGGTGAGAAGTTCATATTTCTTGTTAGAAGTTTAGAACATATGTTAGAAAACAAAAGGATTCTTGATGTATTGATTGCAAATTCATGTATTTGCATATGTTCCTGTAGCACAGGCAGTGCAGATCATAGTATTCATGAAATGTCAATTAAAGAGGAAAGGCCTTCTGAATTGTGAGCGCACAAATATTCAATATAATTTCTACAGTCAAGAACATATATTCAAACAGTACACAACAGGACTAATTAACTTACCAAGCCTTAGAAGGGTTTCAGAGCAACTGTCATAAAAGCAAGAAGAAAATGCATCCAAAAGTTTTCTATTACTCTTGACAAGAGTTAATGTGGTGCTCAAAGGTGAATCAGCTTGAACCAATCGCTGTGAATAAGTAATATTACATTAGTCTTCCTTCTGCTACTTTTTATTTACGATGAGGATAGAAATGAATAATAAATATCACATTTACCTTGAAAAAACCAATCGTAAAGAGCCTTTGTAGATTTTCTACTACCTGATCAAGGAAATCAAGGTCATCAAGTGCTATACCAAATGTTTCAACATCTATTTTCACCTGACTTAGCATCCTAAATCACAACATAAACAAAAAAAAAAAAGAAGAATATTACATCATTTCCTTTCATATACCTTTTATTCAACAAGCCATGAAAATTTTAGGCTGCTTAACATGGGGAAAATAAAACATGCTTCAAACATTATCATACTTGATCAGCAAGTTCACAATTATAAATAATAGCCAAGCTTAGGGCAATTTAAACATTTGATAAATTTTGGCACAATGTAGGTATGGAGGGCCTTAGGTGTATTAAATGGGCAAACTAATTCATAAAACCCTTAATTAGCCCTTCTTTGAGTGATTTAGTGCAGCAGAGTTTAAGCATGTTATTTGGTGCAATGTGAGAACCAAGCAACATCCATCAAGCAATATGACATTTAACAAGTCAGTTTTATCAAAAATTGATCTACAACCAATTAATTTTCAAATGGCACCAAATTTGAGAGACGTCCAATCCAAGTGATAGAAAACATATCCATTATTTATTCTTTTCTGGATTTTGACAAAAGGTTGTCAATGCATTCATTCCCTTCTTCTAAAAGCTTACCTCGCAAATAAAGATATGTGACTCCTGATATTCCCATTCTGTCTCACAATCTCATCCAACAGAATAAGCACAGAAAGTCCCTCACCCAAAGATTCCAACACAGTTCTCAAATTGATAGTTTTAAAGGAACTCATAGGCCGAGTGCTCCTGTCATAATTCGAGTATACAGCATTTAATTGCTGAAGCAGATTGACAAGAAGATGTGTCAAATCATCTACAATCCCATATAACTGGACGAATAAAGAGAGTGACTCTCCAAATTCCTTCTGAGGTTCTCCTTCTAGAAGTACCTCCTGTGGGCCCCACCTATGCCCAAAGAGAAATAGCTGCTGGTAGAGATTCTTATTCGCCTGAAAAGGACATTGGATTCAGATTATTTACCTATTATCACATACAAGTACATTGCTGGTTGCTGGTACTGTCTGGTATTAAATAATAATGTATTTAGCAAATAAATCAGCATCAAGCCTAATATTTGAAATTTTGAATCATAGCTATCTTGCAGACCAGCATACTCTTGGTAGTATCAGATCCATGGCATTACAGTACCAGTTTCATATTGCAGTCATTTAGTTGCCTTGATTAAACCCTGAGCATCAAATTCCAGTGCACGATCGAACATAATTAGCTAAATTTCGAAATAGATCGGCAAGAAAATGTTTCCGAATCCAAATAATCGATTACCAATTGTGATAGACGAGAGATTTCAAGGCAATCATGAGACAAAGCGATAAGAAACTTCGCCACGCCTACATTGTCTGATTCGATTATTGACGACAAATCCTCCAAATCATCAGTGAGCTCCACATGGAGGTGAATCGGATCAGAAGAGGAAGAAGTGGCGTTATAAGAGGAGAAAGACCCCGAACTGGCATGGAGATCAGATAAGAGGTCCCTGGACTGGAGACGCCAGTCGTCGACGACTCGTCGGAGCTTCTCTTGTTGCTCCAAGAGCACTGGAAGAGAATAGAAACCAGTTACCGTGGTGAATTCGGTTTTCGATTCAATTAAATCGCGTGTTAGAAAAATAACTTCATTTCGACATAATAATGAAAGAAATACAGAAGTCGGAAAGAGGAAAAAATGGAGAGTGTCTTACGCGAGGCCATAGGAGATGAAGCGAGAGCAAGAAGAGTAACTATGGCGGGAGATCAATAGGTAAGAGAGGAGACGAGAGTCGAGAGGCACTTGGGGAAGAAGTGAAGATATCTGTGGCATTAAATGTATCTTGTTATGGTGCGGGTGACCGAGTTGTTCATTAACATATATGAACAGTTTATTGAGATGGATGCTTGTTGAGTTTATTGCATCGGTTCTTTCGGGTGATGTATTATTTTTGCGACATGTTCTGCTGTGTATCAATTGCTTTATATATACATGGTAAAGTGCGATGGTATGCTATATGCTGAGATCTTTTTTCAAGAATACTTTGCGATTTCCGTTCTTTTATATTTTATTATTATTATTACAATTTCAAAATCCATCTGTCAGTTTTGTGAAATTTTAAATTTAAAATCAAGTTTATTAAATATAAAAATTGCAATTTTAATTTGTTACTTGGATCATAAAAATGAAACGGAGCAATTTTGTTTATTCCACTTCAAAAATTGAAAAATCGAGATATGCCAGTGCTAAATGACCGGAAGATATAAACCTAGTGCATGAAACATGTCTCGATGCATATAGATTTCCTATTGCTTGTCCTAGATTCTATAACAGGGGGGGGGGGGGGGTTGGGGGGAAACACCCATTTTGTATTGATTTCCAGTACAGAGTTTTATGAAATTTCTTTCTGAATAGAATTAGCTGGGAAAACTATTGCAGCTCTTTTGCTATTGATTGAAACGATCAGGAAAAAGGGATAAGAGTTTTTATAAAAGTCCTTTCGAAACATGTTTACTGAAATAAATATTTTATGATTTTCTCTACTTCTGTGTTAAAGCAAGCGAGTATAAAAATCGTAGAAATATTAAAACATCCCTCTATTTTGTTTGTCTCTTCAATCTTGATCCGATGGTCCAAATTAATACAATTTGATGCCCTTTTGGCTTTTCGCTTTCCAGCAAGAAATTGTTTCACATTTAGTCGAGAAATGATAACTGTCATCTGCAATTTTTCCATCGCTCGTTATCATTTAAACAAAGTGAACACATAAAATAGACAAGGTAAATATATATATGATCAAAGTGAACACATACAAAAAAAAACTTTGCCATCACTTGTTCACATTTTTATATGCATATTTAACTTATTTTTATTGAATTTATTTATTTGTATGTGTTCATTTTTTATCATTTATGTGTTCACCTTATCTATAGCGTGGTCAATTAACTTTCAGTTTTTCTTTTTAGGCCACACTAGTACAGATTCGGCTAGAATTCGCATCTCCTACTGAGAGGGCAGATTTTTGATCCGAACCGTCCGATCAATGATAGATGGACGTGATTCTAACCATTTGATGATATTAAAAAAATAATGTATATGATGTGCATAAGGTGCAATGCAAACTCTTCAAATAAAATCACTCATTATTTGGCATTGCTATGTATGTAACTTGTAGTGATATTTATAAGGATATAATTTTATTGTGTTGTGTTGGATTAAACAATTAACCTTCGATTTGCCGATTTGCAAAACAACATCAAAACCTCTCTACTAACCTTTCAATTTAGTGAATTTTTAGTGATTTATTACGAAGAGTTGCTTGAAGCAAGTGTAGCACAAGTGGTGGAGCTTCAAGGGACTCCATTAGGCTAGCTAGAGTCATTAGTTTAGATATTTTTAAATCCTAAACTAATCTCGATCAATTTGCTGGTAAAATGCTCAGTTTTTCTATCAAGCGTTGCACAACGCTGTATAGCGTTGCACAGCGCTGAGTAATTCAAGTAAAAAATGCTAAATCTCTAACAGGCGTGAAGCAACGTCACACAACGCCCACTAGCGTTGAGTAACGTTGCGTCACAAGGTTGCGCAACGCTCAGTAGCTTTGTACAACAAGGAGTTGAGAAGATCTGAATTAACATTTGATCTCTTGGACAGATCGTTAGGCAACGGTAAATAACGTTGCACAACGATACTGTGCCATCGTTGTGTAACGTATAGAAAACGTTGCACAACGCTTTGCATTTCCAAATACTTCTCAACTCCAACTCAGCCTTTCTTTAAAATCAGACCTCCTGTCGAGGTTTGGCATCGCTAAACAGCGTTGTGTAACGCTAGTGTTGTGTAACGCCGGATAACGTCGTGCGACGTTCTGTTGACTTTGTCAGAGTTGATCTTATCCACTACGTAGTTCGTTGTACAACGTTCTCGAGCGTTGTACAACGTTCTCGAGCGTTGTACAACGCTCTGACAGTTCCAACGGAACTGTCGTTTGATCTTCCTTGGATGTATACTCCAACGTTATACAATGATAGTTAACATTGTACAACACTCTGACGCTGTCAACGGTAATATAAAATAGCCGTTTGAATTTTCAACGGTAATATGCAGTGTTGTACAACGCCATATGACGTTAGGCAACGCTGAAGAGAAAATTAGACTGTTTTGGAGCTGTTGACAGCCCTCTATTTATACCAGCCCATTTGAGACTGTTGATAGACTTTTGAAACCTTGCAAAATCCTTCTCTATTGTTCTTGAGCATTTCTCTTGCAAAATTATTGGGATTAGAGTGCATTAACCAAGCCCATAAATTAGATTAGCCATATATTGAGTGTCTTGGTTGAGAGCTTCAATCTTTGGTGTCTTTCTTGACTAGATTAAAGGTTAGGCCGATCCACCTCGAGTTTCTTGTGACGAGATGATTCGGTTCGAATTTGTAGACACGTTCTTTGTGGAATAGAACGGAGCGCATCCTTGTTCGTGGTTTGCTAAACTCTTGAAGATGTACGACTAAGACTAGCCTTTCCTAGCGGGTCGGAACTCCGTAATAACATCGCGTGTCAATTCTCTCTCTCTCTCTCTCTCTCTCTCTCTCTCCTTTCTATTTACTTAATCTTTACTTGCTTGTTTGTGCATTGGTTGAGTGAAATTGTTGAATTGAACTAATAATTGACCAAATCGGTTTAGGAAACCAAAATTGTGCCTATTCACCCCATCTAGGCCTATAATTAGAGATATCATATTGTTTTTAAAAAAAGATAATTATTTGTTGTCGAAATTTGTTCATGTAAACATTTTTAGAAATTGTCTTCTTTAATATTGGTCTCTTCATCTTGTATATATATAAGAAAAATTACTGTTTATCCAAAACTATATGTAATATTGTATATATCATAATATCAATCTCATTACAAGTATTATCTGAATCCACTGTATAATCCAATAAACTAACTTTTATCGACTATCCTGGTGTCTCTGTTTGACGGGAGGGAGTAAATTTTATAGCGAGAAAAAACAAATAAAGGAACGAACTTAACCATTGTTCGTGAACAAATAAAATAAAAACATATAATTGTAAAATTTAAAACATCATGTAAATTTTACGACATTCAACAATTTCCATATTTTTTTTGTTGCATGGATATATATATTTTTCCCTTTCATTATGCAAACTACTATCACATCAGTAAAGGAAGAATGAGGCATTGTTGGAAAATAAACAAACTTGACTCGATGAAATGCATCTATTCCGTTGCCCTCAAGCAAAAGAGCAAGGACAAAAAAAAAAAAAAAAAATTCTCCATACCTCATTTATAATCGTGCCAAGCGTCGTCTAAAATAGGGAGTCGATTTGAATATTGGGAGCCTACTTCTTTTAACTATATTCTATACAATCCGTAGTAGTAGGCTAATTTATAATAATAATAATAATACTTTACATTTGTGTTGGTTTCATTTCACATCAGTTTTCGTTGAAATTAATTCCCCTTGATATTATAATTAACTATGGCCTTCAAAAAAAAATATTTTTAATTAACTATGCATGATTCTTACACCTTTTCTAGAATGAATTTCTAACTAATTGTCATAGAATCTTCCGCCTAATACTAAACCAGCCAAGCAGATATCCTGGTTTTGCCTAAACAATATTTCCACTAAAACCCAGCTTTATTTCAAAATTATATTTCAACTGGTTTTGAACGCAATAGCAAATAGAGGCATATCCTTCAAGAAGATTCTGTTCCCACGTCGCTTTCTTTCAAGCTTATTTTTTTTCAAGGGCGTTGTCTTTGGATCTATTTTAAAAAGCAGGTCATACTCGTTACAGAAAGAAAAGAAAGCAAAAACGATTTCTTTTTGACTCCACTATTGAAAAAAAATTACGACATGGGGATGACATGATATGAAGTTAGGTCAAGCTCGATTTCAACATCAAAGTATGAATTATTTTGTTTTCTAAGAAGAATGAATCATCCAACAATTATTGTCTGATTTTATATGGTCTCAATATTAATGCCATTCTTTGCAATGAAACTCCATATTTGAAATCTTTTTTTCTTTTTTTTCTTTGAGACATTGACCAACGTTTTACTGACACAAAAAATGACAGTGCCATTATTCATATATAAGTATTTTAATTTGAAAATTATTTTTTCTCAACAATATTAAGATCAAATTTTCAAAATCACACCTTGTTATTATTATTATTTTTATTTTTAATATATATATTCAAAATTACCAACATATCTCATGAAATTATACAAATTTCACAGTCATGTTTAGCTTATATTGTCCAATCAGTAGGGACTTGAAACTGAGTTATTATTATGTTTTTTTTTTTTGGTACTTGAGAGCTTAGGATTCCAACGGGCAATGACCCCCAGCACAAATGTTCACACATGATTTGATTGTTTTTACAGAAACCACAGAAAGGGACAAACAAAACTTGCTGGCCCCCACCTCAGCGATACAAGTGGCATGCAGTAATCAGTAATGCAATAAACGGCCGAGAGGCGGCGAATTGCCTTCTTTTCCCGTCAATGAGTGGCCTAGATTCTCTGTATCACTCTTCCGAAAAAAAGAAAGGAAATAAATTCATACAGATCTGAAATCAACAAAGCTTGATTCCATGGATCCGTACAGAATTACCTCAGAATTTCCCTTGATAATAACTATTATTCGATATATTTCAAAATTCTTAATTTTTAGAAGTGTCTCTCTCTCGTCTCCGCAATTCCAGCGCCGCTGATTGTCTTTCTCAAATAATCAAATATGAAATATTTAGATGTCGTAATATTCCTTAATATTTTTTTATATCAGATCGGATCTGTCCAGTCCTGTCCTTACCAGATCAGAGCGCAGTGTTAAGTGTTAGGTCGCGGACGCTTCAGTTCATTTTAAAATGGAGAGGATTAGACCTAAATCTTCAAAGTACATCTCGATCCAACAGGAGGAAATCCAACGGCAGCCGTTGGTTTCCCATTCTCCAAGCCTGACTCACCATCTTCTCGCCTCCCTATATATCAAAGCACACCTCACCTTCATTCATTGTACATTATCAATTATCAAATATATATCAAAAAAACCTTTCAAAATTTTGTCAAAGAGAGAGGAATTCTAGACTAGATCAGCTACGATGGTGACAATTGCTTCGATCAAGGCCCGCCAGATCTTCGACAGCCGTGGCAATCCTACTGTTGAGGTCTCTCATCACTCCCAATTTGTGATTTGATCAGATTTTTAGTTTGATTTTTGTGTTTTTCTCTAATCGATAGCTTTCGATCGATGTATCCTGCACTGATCGATGTAATTCTCTGAAATTTTCGGCGTATTTGTCGTGATTTGTCAAGGGATTAGCATTAAAACCCTTGTTAAACCCTTGATCTGAGCTTGTGAGTTCATATATCAGTTCGATCTCTCATCTGAATTGATCTAAATATCAGTGTTGTACGTATATCGTTAGATCTCATTATTCAAGTTTAATATTTCTACCTTTTGTAAAAATCTTAGGCAAATCCGTATTTTGGTTTAATTATCGGTATTTTTTGAAGTGCTCTTTTGAAAAACTCTTTGGTGTTAATCAACTGAAAAAACTGTTTGTATTTAGCGATATAATATCCGAAAACTGCTTTAAATAACTAGATTTGGTTTAAATTGCTTTGCTAACGGGATTTGTGAACCGTTGAGTCCACTCACTAAAACCATAAATTTACTTCTCTTGAACGGTTAGCTTTGTTTATTTCAATTGTAGGTTTTCTCTGACTCAGTTCGATGTAATCTCTTTGCATGAGTAATATCTCTTGGAATTGGAAAGTTCTTAATTGTGGTTGCTGTTTATTTATAGGTTGATGTAGTCCTCAGTGACGGCTACTTGGCCCGTGCTGCAGTACCAAGCGGTGCATCAACTGGTATGCATTCTGGATTCATCAGAAAATTTTGATTGATTTTTTTTTATTGTTATTTATCATCGTGTTAATGTTTTATAATTTAAGCTTAGGATATGTTATAAAAGAAAATTTTGATTTGTTATGTTATTGTTAATCAATGAAAAGTCTATATATATGTACATTGTGATAAAATTTTCATTGACTTTGGCTTGAGATGCTTCATCTTAAAAGATGCTACCTCATGACTTCAATTTCAAAAGCTAAGGGCTATTGATAATACCTTTAAAACGAAGGGAGGAATGCTTCTTTTGACAAAGGCTCTGATATATATTTAATCAAATTATAAACTTGATCTGATCTAATTTTAGTTGTTGTTCTGTTGTATGTGTAAAGGTATTTATGAGGCTTTGGAGTTGAGAGATGGTGGATCTGACTATCTAGGCAAGGGTGTTAGCAAGGTGTGTTTCATTTTATCCCCTTTATATGTTTGCATGTTCTTTACTTCTGTATAAATCTGTATCAACTTGCTCTTATTATGTAATTTCCTTGCAATACTCATTAGGCTGTGAACAATGTCAACACCATCATTGCACCGGCTTTGATTGGCAAGGACCCCACAGCTCAGACTGAAATTGATAACTACATGGTGCAACAGCTTGATGGAACCAAGAACCAGTGGGGCTGGTGCAAACAAAAGGTTCAATTATATAATTTCTTTTCTCAGTAGTTTTTGATAAGATTGGATTGGAATGAGTTATTAACCTCTGTTTGTTTGATTTTCTTATCTGAAGCTTGGTGCAAATGCCATTCTTGCTGTGTCTCTTGCCATTTGCAAGGCTGGAGCTAGCGTAAAGAAAATCCCTCTTTATCAGGTTCATACTTTGGACACTTCAAATATGTTTTATCAAACTAATATTTATCCACCTAAGAATGTTGCTAATGTTAATTTATTTTTGTGTACAGCACATTGCTAACCTTGCTGGCAACAAGAATTTGGTGTTGCCTGTGCCAGCCTTCAATGTGATCAACGGAGGATCTCATGCCGGAAACAAGCTTGCTATGCAAGTACGGAGCTGTTATACTGTTATTCAAGAAATATAAATATATCTTTATCTTTGTTATCGGTTCCATAGATGTTGATTGATTCCATTAAATTCTTGGTACAGGAATTCATGATTCTTCCTGTTGGTGCAACCTCTTTCAAGGAGGCCATGAAGATGGGTGTGGAAGTTTATCACAACTTGAAGGTACAGAAGCGTATTTCTAACACAAAATTCCCTTTTATTAATATAACATACTGACATTGTAATTTTATTTATGCAGTCTGTGATCAAGAAGAAGTATGGCCAAGATGCTACCAATGTTGGTGATGAGGGTGGCTTTGCACCTAACATCCAGGTACATCTAATAATAAGATCATCCCATCTTCCCTTTTAAATGCTATAGTCACTTTGTTTGTTTGACATTATATTTTAAGAAAAATTATACATCACTTAACTCTGCTATCAAAAAACAGGAAAACAAGGAGGGTCTTGAGCTATTGAAGACTGCTATTGAGAAGGCTGGATATACTGGAAAGGTAATATCTCAAAGTCTTTTATCTCTGTTTCATTTTATCATACTTTGCAATCACAATGGTTGCAACACATTTTTACATTCATTACTGTTTAGGTCGTAATTGGCATGGATGTTGCCGCTTCAGAATTCTACACTGAGAAGGATCAGAAGTATGACCTTAACTTCAAGGAGGAGGTGCATTTTTACCCTCTCTTTTCAAGTAGAAAATTTTTTCCCATCAAAGTGAACTCTGGAATTTGCTTTAACTTATTCTTATCATGATGTTGTTAATTTCAGAACAACGATGGCTCCCAAAAAATCCCAGGAGATCAATTGAAGGATTTGTACAAGTCATTTGCATCTGAGTACCCAATTGTGTCTATTGAGGATCCATTTGACCAGGATGACTGGACTCACTATGCCAAGATGACTGAGGAAATTGGTGCTCAGGTTCAGATTGTTGGTGACGATCTCCTCGTTACCAACCCAACAGTAAGTTCTTCCTTCACATACAAATATAATTGGAAAATTTTTAAAGTAAAATATAAAATATAGGGATTCGTTATTTCTCTTTTGAAGAAGGTTTTGGAAGTTATTATTCTTATGTTAGGATAAAGTCAATTATAATGAATGCTTTGAAAGTACCTCTTAGATTGGCAATTGAAGATATTTTAATCTTTACACATGATTTGACATTTAATATTTGCTACTCGTGCAGCGTGTTGCCAAGGCTATTGCTGAGAAGACATGCAATGCACTTCTATTGAAGGTACTTTTTTTTCATGCCATTTCATTATTAAATGGTGATATTTGCAAGTTTTTAGCTTTTTTTTGGCTAATGCTGTGATTTTCTTCTTATGAAATGCAATAGGTTAACCAAATTGGATCTGTCACTGAGAGTATTGAGGCTGTCAAGATGTCCAAGCATGCTGGCTGGGGTGTGATGGCTAGCCATAGGAGGTACTTATTCCTTCTATATTCCCATTTTTTTGGTTTGGTGTTTTGCTTTTTTTCTTTATATTATATGTTTTGACTGATAACTTCATTTCTATTAAACAGTGGTGAAACTGAAGATACCTTCATTGCTGACCTTTCAGTTGGTCTTGCCACAGTAAGGATTCATCTCTACAGACGATTCTATCCTCGCTTCTATCAACTATAAATGCATGAAAATTGTGATAATCATTGCTTGTTTTTTGTTATAACAGGGTCAAATCAAGACTGGTGCTCCTTGCCGGTCAGAACGTCTGGCCAAGTACAACCAGGTAATCAATTGTTTTTCCAAATTGCAATTTAGCTTTTGTTTCTTAATCTTGTCATTTGAGCCACGTAGATTTCATAGGTTATTGTGTATACAAAGGAGATTTGTTTGGGACTAATGATATTTTTGTTATGGATAACAGTTGCTTAGGATTGAGGAGGAGCTTGGTGATGCAGCTGTCTATGCTGGAGCTAAGTTCAGGGCACCTGTTGAGCCTTACTAAGCTTTGTATTTGAGTTGAACCAATCCATATTTTGTTTCCGTGGTGCCTTTTTTTTCCTCTTTTGTTGAGAAATAAAATGAGTTTGGTTTTTTGATCTCGGGATTGTAAGCAGAGAAAACTTTCACTCATGGTATGTTGACTTGTACTGTAGACGTCAGACATGTATGAGATGAACAAAGATCATGATGCTTTTACATTTTAATCGTAGCACATTATAACAGCAACCGCTGCGTATCACTATCCATTACCAGATGTTTGCCTTAACTGATTAAGAGTCAACCTCCGTGCTTGTGATTTGAATAATTATTATAACATTGTTGGTTGTAATGTTCTTTAATTGTTTCGTCATTAAAAATCCTTGTCCCAATTTGAATTTCTTTACTTTTTTCGCGGCAATTGGTTATATTGTTGCATATTACTGTAAAGTAATCTTTTGTACTCTGAGAGGTTCTAATGTAACCAATGTGGCAATGTATTCTAAAAATCCGCATACATGAGGTCGAGATGACACTTTGCTGGAACCAGAATCGCATTACTACGGGCCAATATTTCTAATATTTTTAAAATATTAAAGTTATCTTAATCATTATTCCGAAAATTAATAATATTTGATTTGAAAGTTAAAATAAAAAATATTACCTCGATTTTTAGGCCACGCTTTCAATATTTGAATATAGTATCCCCAAGTACTCGCTTTAAAAGTTTTACCAAAATTTTTAGAGTCCTGACTGGACTTTCAAAGTTCGACCCTTAAGTTTTTAAGTTCTTAATTAATAAATTCTCACGTACCAAAGTTAGATTTTTCTTTATATAAAAAGGATTTTTCTATCGCACTGATATCAACATTACAACGGTAAATCTGCATACGTCTATTTTTGCATTTGAAAAAGATGCAAGAATCATTTGGATATATATTTTTATAACACGCCAGGAAAACAACATACACATTTTTGTTCGTTTCCTACAGGACCGATTGGACAAAATATATTCTACTTGACTATAAGGTTGAGGTTTTTAGGAACAAATGCAGTCGACAAAAATTCACAACAATAGAAAAGTGAACTTCATGCTTAACCAGATCATGATCTACCAACTAAGTCAAATTCTACACAGATTTTTCTTTAAACTCAAAAAACATTTTCCATGTTACAGAGACCACCAACAAGGCAGCATAAATTATCCAACAGAACAATATGAATATTTATGCCACAACTGAATTTGTGTCTGATAAACTTAGTACTCCACGCAGATTAAGGCCTCTTTTCTGATCACCAGAAATGCCCTGCGAATTCCAAGTAAAACAGATCTCAGTGCAAAATATAGACATCACATTGGCACAAGAAATGACCTTACCATAGAGGTGGTTTTTCAATTGTGTTCTGATCTCAGCTAGAACGTCATTTAATAGTTCAATGGGACGGTGATGGTTCATTGACCAGTCAATATACAATTATGAATTCTATTATTACAACAGACAGAAAGGAATCAGATAATGTCCCCAATCAATAAGGTACTGCAACTAAGGTGCATAAGAATATAATAATTTAAGGACCCAGTATATCAGTATCAGTATCATGTGCAGTAATCCATCAATTGAAAAAATCTATCAGTTACTCCAGACATACCATACTTGTATTATACTGTCTACGCACTGCACCTGCATAAACTGGGTTTGTACCAAGTACACTTTCTTTCATATGGCCTTAATTTTTCAATTTTCTCTCTTGTGAGAATTATGTTGCCTAGTTGTATTTAAATTTAATTTTGATAATCTCGGTACTGGTACAAACTGGGTGATATTATAATTCTTCCGTAGTTGTAATCATACCTGGTGCTCAGAACAACACAAGAAACAGGAGAGAGTTGTTTCAACCATCAGTCATCTTCCAAGACACTCCAAATCATCCTAAGAATATAGGAAGAAAGTAAATTATTATTGACCATATGTGTTTCTGTGCTCCACTTAATGTTTCCTTCCACAAAGACCTTAAATATCACAAATGACCATATGTATTTCTGTGCCCCACTTAATGTTTACTTCCACGGAGATCTTAAATATCACAAATGCCCAGCCAGATGACAAATTTCATGTGCAGCTCTACTCAAATACAGCAAATATTGTACTTATCTCTTACTGAAAACACAGATCTCGTCTCATCTGTTCTTTGGTACCTTCCGGTTCACTAAGTCATAAGGAATATTTTGGAACCATTTTTCTTTACCATGAGAGAAAGGACAAAATCATATTTCCACGCGTTTGGATTAGTGAGATTTTCTCGTTGCAGGACAAACTTTTGTTCCAGATACACACATGGAAACGTATAATAATTTAATAATTTACCAGAATAAGGAAAGGAAGAGAAAAACAACTAGACAGCCGAGCTTAATTAGCCGTTGCTTTTTCTCCTTATATACGTGATTAAATATCTCCGTGACATCTATAAGATGCTGGCGTTTCTGATACCTGGATAAACATTTGAAGCAAAATATTCAGAAAGAAAGCGTAACTCGTACATCTCAATTCTAAATCAATACTAACAAGCTTTTTTTTAGGTTAGTATGCTTGATTTAATTTTCAGACAGAATAGGGCTAAACTCAGACTCTGAAACAGTAAAATAAACGGTTTTCTAGAAAGACAATGAACTAAGCATTATCCAAATTAATGTTCTTATTGATAATGAAGCATGTAATTATTTAAGTGAAAGTAGTTTTGTCAACTAAAATAAAAGATTTAACTTGATTTGGGCACAAACCAGTTTGGAGAAGCACTGAATTCACCTAGATAGTATATTTATTGGTATGTTACTATGAATTAAATGGATTAAATACCCCTGGTACAGAACTGATATGTTAACAACAACACAGAAAAATCCACTTACACATTATAATTGTAATAAACAAATGGCAGAGATAAGAGGAACATTATCCAATGGCCAGAAAAGAGCAAGACAAGGCTCAATATCCCTTGCAAAATAAACTCAGGGATCATGACTTTATTTATTCTCGACGCCGTATCATACGGGTTTATATAATCAAACTCTAGATCCGCTAAGCACATCACCTGCACCAAAACAAACATTTTGTCATTGCAATTGAACATGATTCGTTGAACAGAAATAAGAAGAAATGCAAATTAAGTTGAAAAACCTGGAAGATGACTAGAGAGATGAGGCCGATTAAAATGAAGAAACAAAGAAGCCACACAAACACCATCATCTCTCTCTCTCAATTCACTTTTGTTGTCGATTGCGACGTAAAACCCGACAAAAGGTCGGATCCGATAAGGAGAATCCGCTAGAGAAAGCGAATTAAATTGAGGAAACGACGAAAAGAGAAGAATTGGTTTGGGAGAAGAGAATTTAAGAAAGAAAGTAGAAGAAAACGCGAATCTGGGCCAGCGCCGCTTTCCTCTTTACTGGCTGGAAAAAATGGAATCCAGAGGAAGTACGACTGCTCAATGCCGGAATCACATCCTCTGCCGCCCTAAAAAGCTTGGCACGGTGCCAATCTTCGATCTGAACCGTTAGATCTAATCTCAACCGTTAATGGGAGCCCCGTGCATGATACAGATTGATAGGCCCGAAAAATTTGAACCGTCCAGATTAGATCTAACGGATCGGATCGAAGGTTGGCACCGTGCCAAGCTTTTTAGGGCGGCAGAGGATACTCTCCCGCTCAATGCCTTAAACCCTGTTGGATTCAACTTGGATTTTCTGTGGATTTTATACAATGTACAAATATGTAGTGTTGTGTTATTTTATTAGCGGTGTACTGTTCTGATGTCAGTGATTCACCACGCCAATAATAGCGCGGATCTGTCGCAATCGAGGTTTTTATTATGATAACAAATTTTTAATATTTTTGACGCAATAGAAAAATTACTTTGCAAATTGCAAATAGCAAATATTATACAGATATACTTCGAGAAAGAAAGCGACTTTGTGATTTTTAATAAGACAGGAATTTATTAAATATAGCATGCCATAGATACATGCTGGCACAAAAATTGATCTACTACCGGAATTAGCAAGAGTAGATTTATTTTTATCTTAGTTAATGATGTTTTGATACCAAACACTAGTTCTTTATGATTGCATAACATGAAATTAAATCCAAATTATATTTAATAAAACTTGCAAATTTCTTTAAATGCATTATTACAACAATTCATGGTAGCTCAAAAATACCGATGCATCGTTTTATAATTAGCCAATAATGATTGTTGCGTATAGATAGAATTACTAAAATCTGACTAAAGATTTCTATGTTATATATTTTGAGAGTACTGTTTACAATCTGTCCTAAAAATATTAGTGTCTCGTCCGTATGATATAATTTATGATATATATTAGTATTATATTGTTTGCAATTATTTATGGTTTTAACTAATTTAAATCTCAATTCAAGTTTCACAATCATGAAATTTGTCCGATATTTTTCAAATGTTTCTTCTTTTCAAAAAACTCAACGGTGACATATGTTTTAAATCACGTGTTGCATAATAGACTCATTTCTGGTAATTCTAGTTGAAGTCATACAATCAAAAACTGCACAATTATTTATATATAGTCATAAAAAATAAATTATAAATTAAAATCCAACCTGATAGATATTGCTTTGTACAATACAAAATCAATACACACACTTGAAGCTGAAAATTGATAAGAGAGAGTCAGCGAGAAAGATACCGGAGATGCCACGAGAAGCGAAGTGGTAATTAATGAAAGAGTACTAAGAGAAGAAGCTTTTCTATGCTTGGGTTCATCAACACGAATTAGTCAATTATTTATGCTTCATTGCTTTGACCCCTCTTTGAATGTTTACATTGATTCTGAATTTGTAAACATGAATTATGGATGATAATTTAGAGTTTTGCTATGGTGAGTCGCGACTCACCAAAGGGTCTGTGAGTAGCGCTCAAAACTTCTAGATCCGGTTCAAAATGACCGATCCAAACCGTCAAATACGATCTCTCTATTGAAATCTCCATGCAGATAAATTTTTTTATATATTTTTTTTTAAATTTCTAAGTATTTTTTTATTTTTAAAAACTGTTGTTTTTAACAGTTCAGAACTAATTAGATTAACGATTTTCTAAAATAAAAAAAAATTTCTAAAAAAAATGTAAAATTTGGCCTGCATGGAGATTTCAATAAGGAGATTGTATTGGACGGTTTGGATCCGTCATTTTGAACCAGATCTAAGAGTTTTGAGCGCGACTCACAGGCCCTCTGGTGAGTCGCGACTCACCATAGCAAAACTCGATAATTTATCCAATTTTCAATTTTGTATGGGATTCTATCATTGTTCTTAAAATTAAAATACTACGTACGTTCTTAACTTCTCTACTGTAATAGCAACTGTGCATTTTATCTATCTATATACAAATAATACTTTCCATATTTATCCAGCACATCGATACTCTTCTGAAAAAAAAATATACAAAAGTTATTTAAGTGAACAAGCAACATAAATTAACTTCTAACCAGTAGCGGAGCCAGAATTCATCATCGGGGGACAAAATTTTGAAGATAGAACAAATAAATGTAAACTTATTTTATGATTTGGGGATGTTTGAAACCTTTGGAATTTAAGTATAAATGGATTCTAGCTATATAAAATTGTATAACGGTTCTTACAATGAAGTTTAAGTACTAATAAATTTATTTTGAAAGATATTAATAATGTCGAAGGAGAGGAGGGATCACTCGATGACAATGACATATTTAGAAAATGTTGCGGTATACTCTCAAATCATTTCAAATGATATTAAAAAAAAAAGTAATTTCATAGGGATGTTGTTCAACTATATATACACTAGTTTGAAATTCGCGCGTTGCGCGATCTATCTGTGTCTATATAAATTGCGAAAAAACTTATAAACATCCTATGAGATATTGCTGACGAATGCATGTTTATAGCTGTGAAATTGTTTCATCAATCCCGTGGAGGCGTGGACAAATGCCACATCAGCTATGTTATGTTTTGCTTAATTTAAATCTATCTTATATCTAATATCTAATCAATACATATGGGCAAATGCAATATCAGCATTCTTCAAGATCATGCAATCACATGAGCCATATCTGATCTCATAAAGCTATCTTGCAAATGGCAATATCAGGATTCACCAAAATCATGCAATCACATGAGCCTTATCTGATCTCATAAAGCTATCTTATATCTATTCAATGCATATGGGCAAATGCAATATCAGCATTCTCCAAAATCATGCAATCACATGAGCCATATCTCATCTCATAAAGCTATCTTGCAAATGGCAATATCAGCATTAATTCCCAAAACCATGCAATCACATGAGCTTTATATGATCTCATAAAGCAAGCATCAAACTATATTTCTTGTAATCATTGGTAGTGGCATACAGTCATGCATACCAGTTTAAAAGCATCTTTATGGAGGCTATACATACCATAGTAATTGTGCATACAAACTAAGTAAAGTATCATACTGATTAGATATAACTACAATTAAGCACCCATAATTATCTGCAGAACTGCAACATGATTTACCAGTGGCATATCTAATGCCTTTCAACAGAACTTATCAAAATGTGACTGAGCAAATACTGTGGGGCAGCAAAAGATGAATTTGTACAATGGTAGTGGGCTGTGTTCATGGTGATGATGGTGCAGCTTATTCTCCGGGTGGAGTTGTTGTGGCTGCCGCAAGGCTACAAACATGAAGAAAATGCCACTCATTTATAAATTGTTTGGTCTACACTTGGTGCATTGTTGTGTGTGTTTGTGTGTAGGTATTAGGGAGTTAATTTATGTGTGTAGTGTCTGCTGACCTTTCTATGTTGCCCGAAGGAATATCATCAAACTTCAGTTTTCTTTTCACATTTTTCAGAACAACTCCTGCTGCGTCTTCTTCCTCTGTGAGAGGCCTGTTTATTAGGTCAACAAAAAAGGATTTAGATGTCAATATGAGGAAGATGCAAAAAATCTGATGCTGAAAATGGCTGAATATTTATGCGAAAAATGCAGAAAATATCAAAACTTATAAAAGATCAAAATGCCCTCAATAACATTATTTATTCGAATAAGAAAATATTATTAAAAAAAAAGGAAAAAAGAAATAAAAGGAGAAAAAAACCTGAAATGTTTCACCATGGTAAATTGATGTTGAATTGTAATCTCATGAGAGTTGCAGTCATGCAGCAACTATAGATAGGTGATTAACAAAAGAAACCCCGAAACCTAGCATCTCTTTGATTAGCAAAAGAAACTATTTCAGTCAAGAAAAGAAAAATGAAACCTAGCATCTCTTCGATTATGAACTACATAGAGGGAGAGATTCTAAACTGTTACCTTTTTTGTTGTTCTTCGGATTGTTGTATCAGCCTACATACAGAAAGAAGGAAAAGTTAAATAATTAAATGTATTAATTAACAGAAAAATAAAATAAATCAATTCAGAAATGAACTTATTAGGTCTTTCCTTTGTGGAAAAGCACAGAAAAAAAATAGAAAGAAAAGGAACCAATGCCAATTGCTGCAAATTTGGAAGATAGCAACCTGCAAAGATATGGAAGATGTGGAAAACCAGAAGTTAGTTTATTCCTTCTTTTCAAACTGAGATTTTCAATTCAATCTTTTAAGGTGAAAAGTATGGCAGCAACCTAAGTGATAAGAGGCCACAAATGTCTAAAGTAGAGTACGTGTTTCATATGAAAAAAAGACCATCTAATTATCCTCAAGCTGAATCATCAACAATTCTTGCACGACACTCAATGCTTCATTTTTTTTCTTTTATTATTTTACAGAAACCATATTGTACATAACAATAACTATGTAAAATTTCTGAATTTGTAGTGCACTATAGTAAGGGACCAACTACTTATTCATATTAAGAAAAACACGCATTGGGCATTAGACACCACACTAATTTTAAATAAAAAAATAGAAAGTATACACAATTCCGAGTTCTTTTGTAATTTTAGTATGAATAATAATTACTTCGCAATGAAAATTCTAAAAAAAATAAGTTCACGGGCAAAAATAAGAAAAAATCACAGTCAAATAGTATAAGCAAGACATGAAATAACAGGATGATAGTTTAACATACAATATCCAGCAAACAATTTTATGTTTCAATTTTATATATTCAAAATAGATTTGTAGTCCAACAATATTCGATCTCTTCATGGAATGATCAAAAGTGCTCAGCCTAAAGCTAAATTTAGCATAAATTTTTCATAATCATATAATATAATATAGAAAATAGAAACCTTCAATTCATGCAAGGCCTCTTTTTCCCCCCTGCACTTGTCTGCTCCTCTACTGGCATGGTATCACCATTGTAGAAAGACGATAAAAATAAACAGAGAGTACCAAAGACAAAAATTAAAAGGAAAAAAGCAAGAAATTAGAACAGAAAAAATGCAGTAGAAGAAACTTGAGCTCTTCTCACTTAATCTCCTCGATACCATACATGAAAGGCAGTTAAAAAAGACCTCAAATTTTTTGCTAACACCCCTTCACAATCAATACTTGTTACTGATTTTCAATGACCGATTACTATGTATAGGCTGAAAAGAAACACATCCTATGGTGCATCAGAAAAGCACAGTCACTACCCTTGTGTAAGAACAAATTGTAAACACTAAACCACAAAAACAAACAATAAACAGGAAAAGCACAAACCAGTGGTGAGTGCATATTCAAAATAAGTACAGTGTCACAAACACCCTTTTTTTGTGTAGCAATGAAAACATAGATCAAATTCATGCAAAAAAAAAATGCAAATGCAGCTCATACTAATAGACCAAACAATGTTAATAAATTGTCGACAAAAGGCAAACATAAACAGAACTTTAAAAGGGAATAAATGAGAAATTATAGCATAAATTTCAACTTCTGTTTGTCTGAATCTAAACGCATTAAAAAAGTTCAACATGTTTATAACCAACAATAAATCAGGCTACATTATAGAGTGAGTTTTTTCATATAGCTGTGGTATCACTCCAAGAAGGCAAAAGGAGATATTTACTGTAACATATCAGGGAGGCTGATCGAAGAAAATCAATAAAGTCACCATATGCTGACTTTTAGCATGGTATCCCTTCTCTATTTCGACTGCCATTTCCTTATTCTAACTATTTTTGGGCACAATTATAATGTATTTTTTAATTAAAAACCTAATGAAGTGAAACTTGCGAAGTTCAGAATCAAATTGTTTCTATGCAAAAATAGGAAATCCTGACCCGTTGAAAGATGAAATTGAGCATGGAATCTAAACCCCCATAAAAGAAAGACAGTTTTTTCTTATGAGAAGCTCACCTGGCAAAGCAGTGACCCACAAACAGCAAATTTTCGTCCTCGATGCTCTGAGCAAGGCAGTGACCTCAATAGACATGGAAAAAAGAGAGAAATTAAGAATCAAGCTGTTTATGTTTATGTTTAAACATGAACAAAACTCTAAAGCACTGCAGCAATAAGGAAATCCCAAACAACAGATGCGATGAACTGATAAACAGAAACAATGAAGAAATGAATGAAAGCAAGTAAGAAAAGGAGGTTACCAGGAAAAGAAAGAAGCAGACGAAGAAAAAAAGAGAAGAACAATCAGTAAGCAGAGGTATATATCTCAATCCCCAACAGAGGAGGAGCAGGTGCGCACAAATTTCCAACAAAGAGGCTGTTGAATTGCCAAGCAGAGCAGGACCAGAAGACCGCTACAGAGGGAACGGAAGAAAAAGAACGTAGGAGCACAACACCACGACCAGGGACCCCATCGATCCGGACCAAACGTGGGCACGCACGTCGCGCTGATCCCGTGGAACCGCTGAGAGATCGACAACGCACAGAGAACCGACAAGGCAGGTTGCGGAAAGAGGGACGAATAGTGCGACAGTGACGATGAGCGACGGGAAAAAGAAAAAGAGAGAGGAGCGCCGAACTTTTCTGGGAGCTTGGCGAAAGGATGAGAACAAATGGACCAGATGGATAGATGAACAAAAATAAAATCCAACGGCTAAGATGACACTACTGTGCTAACCACAGTAGGTCACGTGCAACTCACGAAACCCCAAACTTATATATGTATAATAATTCCAATCGAGTTTCATACAACTCATATAGTGTCTGAAAACGCATCAAGAGTTGTTAATATTAAACCAGTTGAAATTAGGTACACTTCACAATATAATTTGCATACAACAACAACAACTAAGTCTTTTGTCCCAAACAAGTTGGGGTAGCATAAAATATCATATTTTTTTTTATATGCACAAAGCGAGATGTAGAAAAATCAAGACAGCAAGTGTGAACCGCTTTTAAACTTGAACGGTGAGGATCCAAACATGTATATAAAATAATAATTTGTTATTGGATGATTAGTTAGTTCCAATTTAGTTCTAACATTTTGTTTTTAACAAAAATAAGGACCCGAATTACTAATTTCGTTTGTTTTAAAATCTGTTTGGAACTTCTAGAATTAGCAATTCCGAATAAGAAAATATCTTCTCCACCTTCCCCGATCATCGATGTTTTGAATTGATCGAGGCCTCAATACGTTCCATCATAATATCACCAGCAAACATTGACAACTATTTCGTAGTTGGCATTACATTATAACCTACTAATGCTGGATGCCTTCAAAAATCGTTCTATGAACAGTAAAATTTATGAATTTCAGGTTGAATTATCGAGGCCCTTGCTTGCTATCCTATGATTAGATTCACAGGAGGGAGAACGGTGCCGCTTTCTGTGATGCTATGGGCCTGGTTATATATATTTTTTAAGGCATCAAGAAAGTCGAATTCTCCAGGCAATATGTTTTCTTCGGTCTTTAAAAAAAAAGGTAATTGGTATCTACCATCCAAGCATCCATAGGCTCATGGGCCCAGCGACTGACCCAATCTATTTAAACCTACTCTCCAAACCCTAGCCGCATCACATCCTTTCCTCTCCTCTCCTTCCGACCAGACCAGATCGCCTCCTCTCCGACCAGATCCCCTCCTCGCGCGAATCTCCTCTTCGACCTCTACAGTTGGAGCCCTCTCTCTTTCCTCTTTCTGGTATTTGTGTTCTTCGTAGACTTGCTCTTAGATAAGAGAGAAATAGAGCGAGAAAGTTATACATCTTGCTTGAATTGGTTAAACTACTTTTATCGAAAAATCAACAGAGTGGTGTTCATTTCGGGAATCGTTGTGGGGATTTTGTGCGGAATTGCACTTGTGAATTCTACTTTTCGTTTGATAAAAGTCCAAATGATATTGCTTAGCAATATTTGAGACGATCAATTAAAGAACATTCATCTTGTGAATTAATCTCACACCGAAGTAAGAACCGGATCAACATACAGAAGAACCCTCCAAGACAATCAAGTCTCATCTATGTTGCACGGGTGCGGGTATCGTATACAGTGCGGGTGCGGGGATACGTCATTTTTAAAAAAAACTAGAATAGGCAGTATATATAAAATAATTAAAATAATATATTTTTCTAATTTATATATTCTGTAATTAAAAAACTAATTATTTATTTTATTAAATATATATATTTTATAATTTGTAACTAATTTATGTAGTAAATAATTTGTACTGATTAAAAACTAATTATGATAGTTGTTTTATAATTTTTAGATTTGAATACTTTCAAAGTGGATTTCAGAGGTTTAGACAACGTTTTTTGTGTTAGAGTTATGTCCTAGGAGCCAATTATTAAATGGCCACTTCTATGGTTTATGTGATTGATGATATTTTATCATTTATTCCTTGATTTATTAATTGACAGATCATTCAGGTTGAGGATCTGAATTGTGGATCTCTGTAGTTCATTTATAATTAAATGACAATAATAAATCTAAAAGGTCCGTAATCTTGATAATTAACAAGGAATATTAATTATCGGATAAGATTAGTATGCAAGTTAAGTGATGATTAAGTTCTACAGATCATAGGTAAGGAGTTGCCAACTTAATTGCATATGTATATGTTATAGAACATAGTACAGGACGCGACCCAGTGAAATAAATATATGGATTGTGTTATGTGTCATTATTTATTTCATTTGAGTTTGATTCTAAGTTTGAGATGGTCCAGCTTTTCCACATGAGGATAGGTTCAATAAATATCGTCTACCGTTGATTCCTGATAAGGGCTGCTATACGGACTTTATTTATGTTCTCTTGAATTGTGCGGGGAAAAGTTGTTCATCAAGAAAACCGTATGTCCCTCATTAATTAACTTAGTGAGCGATGATATCTGTTTGGGCCCCTTGATGGAGATGGACTGTTTGCTAGCAACTGATACAGTCATCTCTAAATCAAGAAACGTATAATCTGCAAGAGTGACACATTCCTATCTTGGATTATACGATGATATCATGTGACATAAGAATCGGACAAGGAAATACTATTATTTCTTATGCAGGATTGAGATATTGTAGCTGTACACTATTTATGCGAATTGGGAGTCATAACGTGTTGCTAGATACCGCTTATGATTATTAGAATTAAATAGCGATTTAATTCCATGGCCAACGTAGCATAAATCCTCAAAGGGTCACACAAATAGAGTTATAATCACACGGTGCATTATTTATTTATTCGTAATAATGTGTATTACGAAAATATGATAAGTTGATTAATTAATTATATACCGTTGCGAACCGTTATAGTTAATTAAGTCAAATAGGTCATATAGAAATAAATTAATGTATTTTTAAACCCTATATAATTATTAATTAGTTAATAATTATTTTGGTTCAACACATTTTAATATAATATAGTTATATTAATTAATTGGGCCGCCGTTTAAATGTAAACCGAAAGTCCAATTAAAGAGCAATTGAAGAGGCCTATAATTAATGTAATTAGGGACCCAAATGGTGAGTTGATGTGGCCCATCAAAGCCCATATTGAGGCCGGCCTAGGCATGGTGGTAGGTGGGGTGGCAATTGTGTAAATAGATGGAACTATGGTCTAGGGTTTGAGCTCTATATAAGACCCCTCTTGGAGGCTCAAACCAACCCTATTCTCTCTCCTCTATTCTAGCCGCCACCTCCATCTCTCTTCCCCTCTTTGGCCGGCCACCACCATCTCCACCACCCCAATTGCTCATGTGTTGAGCCTATATATTCCACCATTGATTAAAGTAATCGATTGCGCGAAGGAGAAAGGGTTTAGCCTTGGCCTTTGAGTCGCTAGCACGATTCTTAAGGCCGTGATTAAGCTCTTGGTGGACTCGAGGCCGAAAGGAGAAGAAGGAAGGGCGGAGCTAGCACGCCATCGCCTCCTACGCATAGGAATCGCCTTCTAGTTGCGATACTAGAAGAGGTACAAATCCCGATTCCTTTCTCTTTGTGTGAATGCTTAAGCACTAGATCTATTGTGCATGATGATTAATTAGGATTAATTAATAGTAATTAGTCTAAAAATGAAAATTATGCACTTCCTAACAGTGGTATCAGAGCCATGGTCGTGCTTAAGTTATTTTGACACTTAATTAAGAGAAATTAGTTAATTAATGGATTAGTAGAGTTGATGCTATTGCTTGCTGTCTGGAAACAGCAATTTCTGTGTTGTTATGCATTTTTCGCTATGAAATGTTCTCTGGAAATTTTTTCTGTCAACTAGAAAGTTGTAGATCTGTGGATTGTGGTTCTTTTGGCGTTGGATTCACATTTTTCTGAAATTGTATGGATTTACTGTGAATAAAATGGCAACGGTGCGCAGAACCAGTTTCTGCTTGCACTGTTCTGTTTGAATGGCTTAAAAGATTTATATTTTGAATATAAGTACCAGTGTTCTTTGGCTAGATTTAAAGAGGACTTGAAACACTTTCTGGACATGTATAGAATGTTGCATGGTTCAGATTAATTCGTGGTTTTTCAAGTATGAAAAGAAAGATCTCGTCAGATCTGGTTTATTGAGCAAACTGATTGTTCTAATAAACTGTACCAACTGAGAACTCTTTCTGGAAAATTGTTTGAATAGAGTTGTTTATTTTTAAGTTAGGATTCCAAGAAAATTAATTTCATAATTTTTCATGGAAGTTTGGTACCTCAACCAGGTCAAACCTTTTCGGTCGATAGTCTGTTCCTGTACAGGTCTAGTCGATTGTTAAGCTTGTAACTTGAATTTCTTAAACAGAACTTAGTGGTTTTCTTTTCATGAATAGTTAGCCAATAGATTAAACAAGTTTTTCTATGTATATTGAATGTATAAAAACTGGATGGAAGGTGATCTTTCAGACCGGATGGTTGAGAAGAAAAACAGAATATCTCAAAACGGTGCGTTCGCGCACTTGTTTCAGATTTGTCTTTTTTGATTCTCTCAGATGGTATATGATCTCTTCCTGAAATTTTGACTGGTATTTACAATCTAGACAAGGAGCTTATATAAATTATTTCATAATTTTTGGAGACCGAAAACTGTGGATTTTGTCGTGTCCCATTAGATACTTTTTTATCAAAGTATTATTTATCTAATTATTCAAACTAGTTGAAAAAGTAATTAGGATACTCCTTGTGTGATCTCCTTTCAGTTTTTGATGATTGAAAAGTTTTCAAAAGGAATTTAAACAAGTTTGGTTGTTTGAAATTTGAGCATTTATACACGGAAATTGCGAATGGCAAATAATACGCAAAGACACTTGAAAGTCATTAATTATAAACAAATTACACTAGTGGATAGACTTGTGCTAACTTTGTTTTGTAGGAGGATGTGGGTTTAGTATGGCTCATGACTCAATGCCTTGTGGTTTGTAAATTGAATGCATGTGTGATTGTGTGTAATAAGGCCTTTGGTGCCATTAATTAATTTTGATTAATTTTTGTGTAACTTGAGAGGCTTGCATGCCCCTAAGGTTAGGATGGGAATAGAAATTTACACATGTAATTTTGTTCCTTTATTTTATATAGGATTTAGATCCATATAGAATTTAGTGGGAGGGACAAAGGTTAGATTAGTTTTGCTACATGGAGATGCGGCGAAAACTAATGCAAGCGGGAGCCATACAAACCCACAACAATGCTTGAGATGCTTTATTATTATGTGAATGTTTGTGGATGCTATGAATGTCATAGGATAGGTATGGGTGTATGTTTACACGACCACCAAACAAAAGTCACATAATTGTTTGTCCCAAATCAACTTGATTAAGTCGACCGCCCTCCTTCTCTCTATCCCCTTCACGTCATTTGCCCTCTCATGGCGCGGTCCGCCCAAGCGGACGTCATGGTTGTCAATATGATAGTCGGGGTACAAATAAATGGATTTGTAAGGAGCAAATAGAGAGATGTTACTTATCGATGGACCCAACTAGAGTTTGGACATCGGGGCGAAGTTCGCGACGCGAACCAAGAATCATAAAGTTGTATGATTGGTTAAAGAGAACCTACCTTGTCTAGTCATTTTGGATGACGTGCCATAGCAGGTCCAACTTGACGAAAATAGGGGTCTTGGATATTCATTACTTTTAGGGACTTATATTAAAGTAGTGAAAGTTTTACTTTATTAGAAAATAAAACAAAAACATAAACTAATTGACCTTTAATTTGAAAATTGTTGTAGATGTCTTCCTCGTCTTTTTCGCTACGTTCTCTTTTAGAGAAAGAGAAGCTCGCCTTCAACGGTGCCAACTTTTTGGATTGGCACCGGAACCTTAGGCTTGTCCTTAGGTTTGAAAAGAAGGAGTACCTCTTGACCACTCCCGTCCCCGCAGCTCCCAAGTCGGATGCCCCTAAAGCGGATCAGGACGAACATGACAAGCACGTCACGGACGACATGGAGATGTCCGTCTTGATTGTCGCTGTCATGGAGTCGGAACTCCAAAAGGAGTTCATGGATAGTGGTCTAGGAGTGTTTGAAATGGTCTCTCGTCTCTCGAACATGTTCCAAACCAAGGCCCGCACCGAAAGGGCTCGTCTCATCAAGGCCGTCGCCAATACTCGATTGGCGGAAGGTCATGAAGTCGGGCCACACGTCATGAAGATGGCGGGGTTGTTTCGGCAGCTTGAAAGGCTTGATACGCCCTTCCCGGCAGGGGCGATTCAAGACTTTATTCTCAACTCTCTCCCTCATAGCTTCACCGGTTTTGTTGTGAACTACCGGATGAATGGCATGGACAAGAGCATGGATGATCTCCAAAACATGCTTGTCGAGACGGAGGAGAGTCTCAAGAAAGAGAAGGGCCCCAAAGATGTTCTTGCGGTGAGTGACAAGAGCAAAAAGAGCAAGAAAAGAAAGACCCGTCGAACTAGAAAGGGCAAAGGCCCGGTGACGCCCCAAGGTCCGGCCAAGGGAGCTCCCGAGGGTTCCAAGAGAAAGAAGAACCCGGCCACTTCCGAGACCGTATGCTATTACTGTAGCAAGACGGGCCATTGGAAGAGAAACTGCCCCAAGTACCTCGCTGACAAGAAGGCGGGAACCGTCCAGCCTTCTACCTCAGGTATATTTGTCATTGAAACCCTTCTCGCTACCTCTAACACAGACTGGATTTTTAACACCGGTTCTTGTGCTCACATTTGTCGAAATGTGCAGGCACTAAAGAGTAGGAGGCGGCTCGAGAAAGGCGAAGTACAACTCCGCGTCGGTAACGGCACGTGCGTCTCCGCTATGGCCGTTGGGAATGTGGATGTAACTTTGCCTTCTGGTTTCATTTTGGAACTCAAAGATGTCTATGTAGTTCCTTGTATCACTCGAAACATTATCTCTATTTCTTGTTTAGACTTGGATGGATTTGGTGTTGTAATAAAGAACAAAAGTTGTACTTTGTTGCGTGATGATGTTTGTTATGGTGTTGCGCATTTATTGAATGGTCTTTATGTGCTTGATTCTAGCGAACATGTTTTGAGTGTTGAACGTGACAGTAGGAAACGTAAGATTTCACATGAAAGTACGACTCTAATGTGGCATTGCCGCTTAGGTCATATCAACGAGAAACGCATTAAGAGATTGCAAACCGTTGGTCTCTTAGATCAATTCGCTTTCGAGCCAATTGACACATGCGAATCATGTTTGATGGGAAAGATGACCAAAGCGCCTTTTCCTAACAAAGGGATTAGGACAAACGACTTGTTAGATCTCATACATACCGATGTGTGTGGACCTATGAGCATTTGTGCACGAGGAGGTTATTCATACTTCATCACTTTCACCGATGATCATAGTAGATACGGGTATATCTACTTGATGCGGCACAAGTCTGAATCCTTTGAAAAGTTCAAGGAGTTCAAGAATGAAGTTGAGAACCAACTCAATCGAAAGATCAAAGTCTTGCGTTCCGATCGAGGTGGAGAGTACTTGAGCCACGAATTTGGTGATTATCTAAAGGAGTGTGGAATCGTTCCACAACTCACTCCACCGGGAACACCACAATGGAATGGTGTATCCGAGAGGAGGAATCGAACTTTGCTAGACATGGTTCGATCGATGATGAGCCAAACCGACTTGCCTAAATCGTTTTGGGGTTTTGCATTAGAAACCGCAGCTTTTACTTTAAACCGTGTTCCGTCAAAGTCCGTTGAGAAGACGCCTTATGAGCTTTGGTTTGGTAGGAAACCAAGCATGTCGTTTCTCAAGATTTGGGGTTGTGAAGCTTATGTGAAAAGGCTAATGAGCGATAAGCTTGGACCCAAATCGGACAAGTGTCACTTCGTGGGATACCCTAAAGAAACCAAGGGTTACTACTTCTATAACCGCAACGAGAACAAGATAGTTGTTGCTCGTTATGGTGTGTTCTTAGAGAAGGAGTTTCTCCTAAGAAGAAGTAGTGGGAGCAACGTGGTGATTGAAGAAATTCAAGAACCGCAACAACAAGAGATGCCTCAAGTAGGAAATCTAGTTGTTCCCAATGTGGTGCCAAATGAGGTGGTAGCCGAACCCATTTCACAAGTTGTTGTGGAAGAAGAGGTTCAAGAGCAAGCTCCCTCAATTGAAGACTCAAACATATCGCGAGTCGATGATGTTGAAGTTGCACCCACACTTAAAGTTCAAGAACTAAGTCCGCAAACCGTTGTGGAACAAGTTCAAGAACCTCAAGCGTCTACCCTACGAAGATCGGCAAGGCCAAGTCGTCCACCTATAAGATACTTAGGTTTGCACGACGTTCTCGTCATTGCGAATGACGAACCCTTGACCATAAAGGACATGAAGGAAAAATCCGACTCAAAGGAATGGCTCAAAGCCATGGAATCCGAAATGCAATCCATGTATGAGAACAAGGTATGGACCTTAGTTGACCTTCCCGACGGAGTAAAACCCGTTGAGAACAAATGGATCTTTAAGAGAAAGGTCGACATGGATGGCAACTTGACCATTTACAAAGCACGACTAGTTGCGAAAGGTTACAAGCAAGTTCATGGTATTGACTATGAAGAAACCTTCTCGCCAGTCGTCATGTTCAAGTCAATTCGGATCTTGTTAGCAATTGCCGCATTCTACGACTATGAGATATGGCAAATGGATGTCAAAACTGCCTTCCTAAATGGCAACTTGGAAGAGGATGTGTATATGACACAACCCGAGTGTTTTGTGGATCCAAAGAATGCTAACAAGGTGTGCAAGCTTCAAAGGTCCATTTATGGATTGAAGCAAGCATCAAGGAGTTGGAACAAGCGCTTTGATGAAGAGGTCAAGAAGTTGAACTTCATTCAAAGCGAGAAGGAACCTTGTGTTTACAAAAGAATTAGTGGGAGCGTGGTTGTATTTCTTGTTCTATATGTTGATGATATACTCTTGATCGGGAATGATATCCCCGAATTGAATGCAGTCAAGGATTCATTGAAGAAGGTGTTCTCAATGAAAGACTTGGGCGAAGCCGCCTACATCCTAGGAATCAAGATCTATCGAGATAGATCAAGAAGGTTGTTAGGCTTGAGCCAAGATGCATATATTGACAAAGTGTTGGAAAAACACAACATGGCTAGTTCCAAGAAGGGTTACTTGCCTATGTCACATGGCATATTCTTGAGCAAGACTCAATGTCCGACGACTGATGCAGATAGAAAGTACATGAATCAGTTCAAGTATCCATCTGTGGTCGGTTCGATCATGTATGCCATGCTATGCACTCGCCCCGATGTGGCGCATCCGATTAGTGTGACTAGTCGATACCAAGCTAACCCTGGTATGCCACACTGGACCGCAGTCAAGAATATCCTCAAGTATCTCAAGAGAACCAAGGATAGCATCCTCGTGTATGGTGGAGACCAAGAGCTCGTTGTAAGTGGTTACACCGATGCTAGTTTCCAAACCGATCGAGATGATGCGAAGTCACAGTCCGGCTTCGTATATCTGCTCAATGGTGGGGCCGTGAGTTGGAAGAGTTCCAAACAGGATACCACGGCCGATTCCGTCACCGAAGCAGAATACTTAGCGGCGGGTGAAGCAGCGAAAGAAGGCGTTTGGATCAAGGAATTCTTGACCGAGCTGGAGGTGGTTCCAAGCATCTCAGGTCCAGTGGATCTCTACTGCGACAACACGGGAGCCATAGCTCAGTCCAAGGAGCCTAGGTCTCACCAAAAGACCAAGCACATTCTACGACGATTCCATCTCATCCGTCAGTTTGTGAATGACGGGTGGATCAAGGTCAAGAAGGTGGACGGTGCCGCGAACACAGCGGACCCTCTGACAAAGCCTCTGTCTCGAGCCGCACATGAGTTGCACGTTGCATCCATGTGTATTAGGCGTATGCCTGAGTGGCTTTGAGTTGTATCTTTTATCTTTTGAGGCTTTAGTATGAGACATGTATATTTTGGATATTACATTGAGTACTATGCACTGGCTAGAAGTCGCTGTTGATTGACTCTAGGCCAAGTGGGAGATTGTTAGAGTTATGTCCTAGGAGCCAATTATTAAATGGCCACTTCTATGGTTTATGTGATTGATGATATTTTATCATTTATTCCTTGATTTATTAATTGACAGATCATTCAGGTTGAGGATCTGAATTGTGGATCTCTGTAGTTCATTTATAATTAAATGACAATAATAAATCTAAAAGGTCCGTAATCTTGATAATTAACAAGGAATATTAATTATCGGATAAGATTAGTATGCAAGTTAAGTGATGATTAAGTTCTACAGATCATAGGTAAGGAGTTGCCAACTTAATTGCATATGTATATGTTATAGAACATAGTACAGGACGCGACCCAGTGAAATAAATATATGGATTGTGTTATGTGTCATTATTTATTTCATTTGAGTTTGATTCTAAGTTTGAGATGGTCCAGCTTTTCCACATGAGGATAGGTTCAATAAATATCGTCTACCGTTGATTCCTGATAAGGGCTGCTATACGGACTTTATTTATGTTCTCTTGAATTGTGCGGGGAAAAGTTGTTCATCAAGAAAACCGTATGTCCCTCATTAATTAACTTAGTGAGCGATGATATCTGTTTGGGCCCCTTGATGGAGATGGACTGTTTGCTAGCAACTGATACAGTCATCTCTAAATCAAGAAACGTATAATCTGCAAGAGTGACACATTCCTATCTTGGATTATACGATGATATCATGTGACATAAGAATCGGACAAGGAAATACTATTATTTCTTATGCAGGATTGAGATATTGTAGCTGTACACTATTTATGCGAATTGGGAGTCATAACGTGTTGCTAGATACCGCTTATGATTATTAGAATTAAATAGCGATTTAATTCCATGGCCAACGTAGCATAAATCCTCAAAGGGTCACACAAATAGAGTTATAATCACACGGTGCATTATTTATTTATTCGTAATAATGTGTATTACGAAAATATGATAAGTTGATTAATTAATTATATACCGTTGCGAACCGTTATAGTTAATTAAGTCAAATAGGTCATATAGAAATAAATTAATGTATTTTTAAACCCTATATAATTATTAATTAGTTAATAATTATTTTGGTTCAACACATTTTAATATAATATAGTTATATTAATTAATTGGGCCGCCGTTTAAATGTAAACCGAAAGTCCAATTAAAGAGCAATTGAAGAGGCCTATAATTAATGTAATTAGGGACCCAAATGGTGAGTTGATGTGGCCCATCAAAGCCCATATTGAGGCCGGCCTAGGCATGGTGGTAGGTGGGGTGGCAATTGTGTAAATAGATGGAACTATGGTCTAGGGTTTGAGCTCTATATAAGACCCCTCTTGGAGGCTCAAACCAACCCTATTCTCTCTCCTCTATTCTAGCCGCCACCTCCATCTCTCTTCCCCTCTTTGGCCGGCCACCACCATCTCCACCACCCCAATTGCTCATGTGTTGAGCCTATATATTCCACCATTGATTAAAGTAATCGATTGCGCGAAGGAGAAAGGGTTTAGCCTTGGCCTTTGAGTCGCTAGCACGATTCTTAAGGCCGTGATTAAGCTCTTGGTGGACTCGAGGCCGAAAGGAGAAGAAGGAAGGGCGGAGCTAGCACGCCATCGCCTCCTACGCATAGGAATCGCCTTCTAGTTGCGATACTAGAAGAGGTACAAATCCCGATTCCTTTCTCTTTGTGTGAATGCTTAAGCACTAGATCTATTGTGCATGATGATTAATTAGGATTAATTAATAGTAATTAGTCTAAAAATGAAAATTATGCACTTCCTAACATTTTGGTCCCGAAAATGGTTGATACGGGTTTAACCTCCATGTAAAACTTGTAGATCTTGTTGCGAGCTTTCCGGATTGTGGACATTCGTCCAAAACAAACATTCCTATAAAAAATTATAGCAGTTTGAAGTTCTAATATTCAAAAACGTATCCCAGGCGTATCCTAGCCGTATCCCAGCCGTATCCTGACCGAATCCGCAGGTCAAACACATTAAAATAATAGGATTCACCACGTGGCGTATCCGGTGCGTATCGCACGCGAATCGCATACGAATCCGCGTCGGATACGCATCGGATACGGGATACGGGTATTATTTGAAGTATCCGGGTAACATAGAGTCTCATCATGTCAAGGCAGAGATTAAAGAATATTGAAATGTGTAATTTAAGAATAAAGGAACTCTATCAATGCAGTTAAAATATTCAATAATTAGGATTCACATTCAAGATTATACTGCTCATTGTACATTTAAATTAAGTATGAATTATTTATAATTCATTGCAAGATGTGTTCAAGTTTATTTTTGCAGCCAAGTAAGGCGATGAGCAGTATCAGCGTCCACAGAGAGGCAGTTCGTTGTTAGAAAGAAAAGAGAAGATGAACATCGAAGCAAAACATAGTTTATGATGAGAAAATAAAACAATAATATATTCCTACATATTGCAAAACAGTCCTGTCCTATGATATACGTCGCTAACACCTACAAAAAACTGTTCTAAATAAGAAGAAATTGTACAATAGTACAACAGAAGCTTTAACATTTTTTTTTTTTTTTTTTTTTTCTATTTGGTTGCCGTTTAATGTCTTATAGCAACTTAACTCTGCTAAGTTGTGAAACAACACCATTGCCATACTTTTCGTTGTCCAATACCTGAAAAGAGATTGAAGTGTTGATGGCATTGTTAGCAACTTATTATTTCCAATTTTATGTTGAATTAAACTTTTTTATGGAACAGGGCACAATGCTGTTTATGGTCAATATATAAGGTGGTGGACTATGAAATTTGTCTAGGATTACTTTTAAAATATTCCTATATGCCCTTGTACCTTGTCAATGAGGCCATACTCAATTGCTTCAGTAGGAGTGAAATACTTTGGCTGCTTTATATCTTCTTCAATTCTCTCTCTTGATTGACCTGTATGCTTTGCTAACAGTTTTACCTGTATTAAACAACGATAATATCCAATCAGATCAAACCATGAAAATCATGAAAAAATCTACATGCTCAATTTAATCAAGTAGATCACTTCTCTCATATTCAAATCATTCTAATTTGTTCATGGGGGAAGGTGGACACATAAAGCACAAGCATAAAAGCACACTGGTACAGTGAATATGTAAAAGGAAAGACGCAGTAGTAGCTAAAAACGTGATTAAATGGAACAGCCAGCAGGCAGTCCAGTTCTAGGCCTAGGTACGGTATAGAAGTCCAACGGATGAAGTAGTGAGTACCATTTCAATTTTCATGTTTTTCATTTCCTTCTTTGCAATTTCAGCATCTACAGCCTGGCCTTCAAACTTGCACAGTGGCTGAAAAATAAGACAACGAGAAAAAATTAAGAAAATGATTTAGTATAATCAGCACAAGGTTCCCATATAAAAAACCAAATGGAAATTACAAGGTACCTCCTTTATCATAATGCTAGTTGAAGGAAGTGCAGCGCGGTTCCCCGTTGCACCAGAAGTCAATAGCAAAGCAGCTTCGCCCCAGGCATTCCCCACACACAGTGTGAAAATAGGTGGGTTAATAGTTCTGTCACAACAAAAAGTTAGTTCATTGTTTATTTATTGATCATCTGAAATGACCTCAAGCCATCAAAAGAAAATCAGCATGAGATGCTTTCTGTATACCATTTTAGTACCAACATACTATGCTTGGTCCAATTTACATACTGTTATAGAATTGATACACCTTTCCTCCAATATTTCTCTGGGCCATAATACATAGTCTATTTTTTATTGTCTACTTTTATTAACAATGCAGGTAGGAGAGTAATCACAGTGTTTGATATCAAACAATTAGTTAGGAAAGACCACTAGTTGTCGACAGATCTAAACAGTGTTTTATAGTCCAATTAGATTTTCTTCATGGATTTACTATGTTGAAAAAAAAAAAACAATCTCTCTTGACATCAAACCTATACTAATATTGCGGTTTTAGAGTGAAGAAAAAATTAAACAGTAACAATAAATAAACCAAACCACAAAGTTGTTAGGAATAAAGTACAGACCTCATAATATCATACAATGCAAAAGCCTCTGTCTCGTATCCTAACCTCTCATCATTCTGAGAAGATGAAAATAAAGCAATTGGTACAAAAGGTAGGGGGATTCTACTGAAAGAACGTAAAAAGAAATCTAAATAAACCTTCATGATATGGGTTAGGATTCAGGACTTGAGTTCAATTCTAAAAAATGATGGCTAAGGACGTGTATTATTAGCATTCCTGTTCTCTTGTTGAATTTTTCATCTTTTATTTACACTTTTGTCGATATTACATCTTTTCTGGTGATTGATTTGCATTTACAGAGTGTCCATGCTTCAAACATGCTTAACTTGTGCATCTCCTCTGTACTTTATCCGACTATTCCACAGAGATGGGTTTGGTATGGCTACTGTGCAAAGGACATCAAATAACCCTGATGTGATACAAATATTGAGTAGTACAGCAAACAGATACATTTAATTCAGCTGCATACTACTACAAATCCATACAAAATATAAAAAATAGTAGAGATAAAAAAATCATCGGTGGTACAAGACATCTAAACAGTACTAAAAGGTGTGAAACAAACCTTGACAACTCCAGTGGAATTGATGTAGAGGTATATAGGTTTGTTAAAGTCATCATGTTGTAGGTGGATGAGTTGTGCAAACATTAACTCGGTCATGGCAGGTATGAGAGGCAAACCAAGGTACACTATTCTATTCCGGAACAGGTGTGAGGCCAGATCTGGTGGCGGATCATCAATGTCAAGCGCACCTGCTGGTACAGCCTGAACAAAGATTTTTAAAGATTAGAACTTGTATCTTTGTTTTTTTTAACCCACGAAATTAAATATAATTACAATTCACAAACTAAAAGCAAAAAAAAAAAAGTTATCCTTCTTTCTCCCTGTGTGAGCCAAAAAAGCATGTGGCATGGAAATGATTGTTCCAAATTCCCATTCCCCAAATACAAATAGATCAGCTATTTCTCTTATTCCTGTTCTAGATCACTCTTTCCTCTTAGCTTCCCATTAGGTTGGTCTGACATATTTCAGGTTCAACAAAAATGGGAGGGAAAGGAGTATGGGAAATGCTTCCATTGCCAAATTTGAAGGAGTATATTTCATGGAGGTAAGTTCAGAAGAGGGATCATGTATTGGGAAGCTAAGTGGCTAGGTGACTTACCATTAGACTGTCTATTTCCTGGACTATACTGAAAAAGGCACTAAACAATACAAGAGCTATTAGAGAAGCTAAAGATAATAGAAGCTGATCCCAGGGTTGGTCTGAGCTTTCTGATCTGAATTTCTAGGTTTGTCTTTTTAGTTGGTTAAAAGATCCAATAGCATTTGCAATGTGCAATTGTCAAAAGCCATTCAGAGCTGTTCCTCCAATAATCTCTTTTCCAAAAAACAATATACTCTTATTAATTTATTTTGGGGGGAAGTTGTTACGGACACATGCCTGTTGAGTAATATCCATGACAAATTTGTTGTTTGTAGCTTGTACAAAAGGTAGTTAGAAGGTTACTAAAACTTATTATGTAATATTGTAATGTGTTATGCAGAATTTCAGGATTAGTTCTATTGTTACACTGGTACCTTCTTGTACCAGTACTCCAGTAGAAAGATCTTTGGTAACAACCTGGTTGTATTTATAAGTTTTTATGGCAATAGAAGCTGGTAAGTCTTCTCCACATCTTCACAAATTGGAAAAAAAAAAAATTGCAGGTTTATAGAGGAAAATTAGGGGAAATTTTAACAGTGCCACTCACTTTAACCCAGTAATGAGCAGTAAATCAAATCCAAATTTGGTAATATAAAGGAGGTCCCTTTCTACTTTCTTCTAACAAACAGTACAATAGAGTCAGAAGTATCTATCATTTAACTAAAAAATTACGAATCAGAACACTTACCATGGAGATTACACTTCTATTGGATTTACGCACTGATTGGAAATGGCTCAGAGAAGGGGGCCTAACAGTATGGTGGGTACACAAATCGCCATTGGCGACTCTTCTTTCTCTCGCTGTGGTGCTAGGAGAAGCAGAGAAACTGCGCTTATCGAGAGAGAGAGAGAAGCGAGGGGCGCAGGAGAAGGCCAGCGCCATGGCAAGGGATCTGAGCACTAGTTCAAAGAAGTTCAAAGCAAGGTTTTAGCGACTTGATTGAACTGTTATTTTGGCAAGGATAGAAACCAGAGAGGAGGCGCAGAAGAGAAGAGTAGGATTGGGAACAAATCGGGTCGGGTTCAGAAGACATCCATATCGCATTAATCGAGCCCATTTTGAAAATTAACCCGATCCAACTTGGACCCAAAAGGATAAAGGAAACAGGGCCTATGAAAACTCCAATTAATGCTTTAAGAAAGGCCTTTTTGGGCCTAAAAATTATTACTATCCGTTAAGAACTAAATCATATGACGTCACTATGTAACGGACATAACTGGATATATCCAGTTTGGCAATAAAGGTTACGGCTACCAACCATGCTTCTGGCGTGAAAAAACATAATTTCAGCAGGAAACTCATAACAAAATCTACACCGTCGAATCTAAATAAGAATGGACTTTTATGTTTTGACAACATTAATTTGTGTTTATCTTTCTATCCTTTGCCACCAAACGCTTGCATTGCAGATGGGCTTCAGCAGTTATAAATCTTTTTCACTTTTTTTATTGTTCCGTTGTGAGCACCCTTGGCACTATTTGAGGGTGTGTTGGTCTCTTCAATCTTATCTAAAATATTGGAGATAATTATCTTATTATGAAAAAACCGGTTGCTTTGCATATAAATGAGAGCCTAAATCTCGTGTTGTTTGTAAAATGGATATTCTTACAAATTTAGAGTAAATGATTTTTGCAAATGCATTTGATACTACCCATGCAACTTAAAAAAGTCAAATAATAAATTGCAATGACCAATTTGTAATGAATTATATTATTGATAAAAAAATCATTATCAACCGAATATATCATAATTGGGCTTTCTAATTTCTTAATATAACAATCTTGATAGCCATCTATGAATAAATTTTTGAGATAATTATTTCAGTTTCTCTATAAGACTGAAGACAGGCAAGATCACGCAATAGTGCCAATGAGGTTGATCAAGTGTGAAAATAAATAAAGATAGAATGGGATAAAAACCAATCAGCAAAACAACCTCCTTCCTTCCCTCGCTTGTTTGGTAAAAAGAGAAATTAATGTTACTAGGAGAAGCAAATAAGGTGAGAAAGACACCTGTATGACACCTAAAATATACAATTTGGTACCTTTGTAAACCGATAAATTGGATTTATTCCTACCCCTCCATAAAATTAGTGCATGATATAATTTCTAAAATCCCAGTCTGCCCACAGATTGAATACGTGGTTTATCAAAATTTACCGACTTACATTTACCCAAGGCTATTCGATGTTAAATGGTGGAAAGAAGAGAATTATTCACAACACCCGTTTGGTTTCTTAAAATATTAAAAAGTGAATCGCACTGCTATTTATATCCTCATTTTCGACCTCAGACCTTTGATTATCATATTAATTTTCTTCGATTAAATTTTACTAATACGGGCACAGATGAATATATATATATATATATATATATATATATATTCAATCACAAATTATTATTTTGTTAGATTTCTTTCAGTTAATAATATTTGTTAGTGGTCAAGTTATAAGTTCTATATTATATTACACGAAAAAAATACGTAATGATAAAATTAAAATGAAATATAATTTTGAATAATTGAATCTCCAGAATGCATGATAAAATAAAAATTGTGTCTTGTTAAAATAATATGAAAAATTTCTATGATCGACTCAACTACATATTTGGATAGTTGAGATGATTTGTTAATCACTCTTGTAGCACCTTCTCCATTATTTTATTCGTAACGGCACACAAAACATGCGTTCAAGGACAATTAAAAGTGTAGCTGAACATAAATTTTGTCAGCTTCCAGATCAAATATCTAATTATCGTAATGTTCGTTATTTATTCTCCGTACTTTTTTGCACACGTGCTCGATCTGATAATGAAATAATATTAAGCTAATGAATGTATTTTTTTGGTGCAATCTCTATGTGTGGAAAATTGTAAAAATTCAATGCATGTCTATGAATATGATTTGAGAACTTTAACCCTCGCTTCACATTCAAAAGAAATTCATTTTTTTTTTCTTTTCTCGTATATTGAACTTTACAAAATAAATGACTTGATTTTGAGAGAATAATAATCTCATATAAAAGATTAAAGAGACGCCATTCATGCGTAGGCTTAAGCGAAGCACAAGTAGGTAGATTCATAAAAAAGAGCATCCAAGAAAGTTTCAAAAAATCACTAATGGTAACTAATTGTAAAAGTTTAACAATGTTTAATGAAAATTGGGGAAAAATTACAATACCACATATGGCATGGCAGTATGGGTACTTCTGGACCTTATCTAAAAAGTCATGCACAATAGCACACTGGCACAGTCCTAACTCCTGAGTTCCAACAACCACTTCAAATTAGTCATCTATGTAGTAGTTTGTCAAACAATTAAATAAAACCAAGTTTTCAAACCCCTTAGAGCGAAAAATCCATACATGGATATCCACAGATCAAGACCTGAATTGTCACCTTGCATGCACGCAATACACTCAGACCAACCCAGTTTTCATATAAATAGTTAAATATAAATATCCCTTTGTTCCCCTTTTTTGTTCCATATCCCTCGAGGCAGCGAGAAAACGAAGGAAGAAACAATGCATCACTCATTTCTTCCTCTACCTCAAACTTTTTCTTCATCTTGCTCTAATGCCTTGATCAACTCCGATCCCATTAACACTCCCGTTGCTCTGGTTGAGATGCAAGCAGATAATGTTCTTCCCCAACTTGTCCCCTGTCAGGAAACCAACGTGGACAGTCGTTTCCTTTTAGTAGATCAGCATTTTGCCAATGCAAGAAGCAACAAGCTTCTAGACTCTTTGAGCAAAGAGGAAGCTGCTCAGACAGAGGAAACTAACCTTTTACTACCGTATGATTGGATGTATTCTGAGATAGATGCCAGTTCATACCCCTATGCTGCAACTCAAACTACCCAATTAAATTTGTTGAGTCACTTCCCTAATCCAATTTCTGTGAACTCCAATCATGAGCACCCTGATGCTCAACCTATTTCATCGATGAACCACTTCCCCCGCGAAATTTTGAGTGAATTCTCAAGTGATTTTCGGTATCAGTCGGAAGATTTCATGATGTTTAAGTTCAAAGTGACCCGATGCAGAAAGAACTTCCCTCATGACTGGGACACATGCACATATGCGCATGTAGGGGAACGATCTGCTAGGCGGGACCCGTTAAAGTACACTTACCTAGGGGAGTTATGCGAGGAGTATCACAATACTAGTCAGTGTCGCTTTGCAAAACATTGCAGGAAAGCTCATGGTGTATTCGAGTTTTGGCTGCACCCAACCCGATATCGCACCAAAATGTGTGATAGGGGAATCAATTGTTGGCGTCTCATTTGCTTTTTTGCTCACACTGCTGGAGAGAAACGTCCTGAAGTGTATGGCAATGATGCTAATGTTCCTTCATGTGACGACGAGTTTTTTAAGTTTGGAAACATTGGAGCTGCAAAATTATTTGGGGGATTTATGCCTAATTTTTCCTCTGAAAAGAGTGGCCATGACAGAAATAAGCCTTCTTTAGGATGCAGATTCTCTGGTGAAGATAATCAATCTGATCTTCCGAAGGTGATTTTAGATATTATCGAAGAGCTAGGCATCCTCTAGAAAAACTAAATAAACATATATTATAGATATGTGATAACAATAATCATGTATGTGTGCATTCTGATATTGTATTGGTTATCTATGTATCATCTAGATATGCGATCGATGTCTAGCTAGCTAGGTTTTTTGCTACCTATGTATCATCTATGTATATGCTTAATGGGTGTTCTATATGTGATATGTATGTCTTCATTCTGTTTTATAACATCAGTGTGTTGAAGTTTGTAGTCGTTCTATTTGCTATATTCAATGTAATGAAAAAAATATAATTGTAGTAGTTTATTGGCAATTTCTCTTCAAATGTCAAATAAAATGCTAAGTTGTAATGTTAATAGTTTCTCCATGGTTTATCGATAAAAAGTAGATTAAGTTACTAATTTTAATTGAGATAGGTAAAATTATTTACTTATAAAACTATTTAAATTGTTTCCAAAAGAAATATACTATGGAAAGAACAAAAACGTAGAACTAATTTTTGCTATTAATTTTACTTTGGTGGAACTTATTATACTAGTAATTAATAGCATGGCAGCAATTTGATAGTTCAGGTGCAACAAAATAAACATTTTGTACCTAAACACAATTGTCATTTATCTAAACGAAATTGCCATTCAACAAACTGAACATTTTTCTCCATATTATCATTTGGCTAAACCAATTTGCCAGCATTAATTTTGACGTCGAACAGATGTATTATTTCTGAAAAATTCTTAATGTTTGTCGTTCTTTTCTTTCGAAGACGAATTTCTTATTTCTAATTAAGAAGATTTTGAATGTGATAATTTGTACTAAAAGTTCAGAACAAAAATGCACATTGATCCTACATTATTCATTGTATTGACTTCAAATTATATGTTATATGGAGACATCAAGGGGATGGATGCATGCATGAATGTCCGTAGTTACTTTTCACTAAGTAACATCGTCCATCAAAGTAATTTTTCACTAACTAGAAGTTACATACTATACGTATATATATATGTAAACATCTCAGAATAATCTTTTTTTCGAAAACTATGAAAGGTTGAGATTTATTTGTGCTGTAAATACAAAAGTAAAAGGAAAAAGAGTTAGAAGTTATAGGTCTTGGGGGAGCCATAGATGGTACAATGTAATTGCCAATCTACCAGCAAGACTTCATGTGGCATCATCTATAATAACAGGATCATAATACAGTTCAATACATATTTTTGCTAGATACTTTATTTAAGCATTATGATTATAGTGTAATTGCATGCAACTCACCATATGTAGAATGAAATGTAAGACGGCATATGAGGCATCCATCCACTTAACAATTACAATGCAGTAGAGTGCTACAAGAAATCAAAGCAATGCCAAGTGACGGTAAATTGACGCGTTACCTCGCCGATTTACCACGTAGCACCCGGCATGCGCGTCTCGACAAAAGACCATTATGGCTTTTAAGTCTCTTAAAGCCTTTTTACCTGCATATATATCCCTTTCTTCTTGTGAAGTATCAATAGAGGTCTATATATCTCTCTTTACTCTTTCCTCTAAAGACTGAACCCTTGAATTAAATCCAATCATGGCGACATTCCCGGCTTCATTTTTGTTTGATCCATTGATTTTCTTTCCTCTTCTAGACTTTGACTATTATTGCTATCTACAACGACAACCATGGTATACGTTTGATGACAACTTTATGATGTATAGCTTCAAAGTGAAGCGATGCCTCAACTGTAGGGGCCACAACTGGGCATCATGTCCTTATGCACATCATGGTGAGCGGATCCAACGACGGGACCCATGCAAGTTCCGATACAGAAGACAGATGTGTCGTGCATCTGATGATTTTACCAAGTGTTGCCGGGGCATGAAATGTAAGTATGCCCATGGGTTATATGAGTATTGGCTCCACCCAAATCGGTATAGAACTCGCATGTGCAACAGGGGTTTGGCATGCCATCGCCGCGTCTGCTTCTTTGCACACAGCTTTCAGCAGTTGCGCCAGGTGATTGGTCTCAATACTGATTATGCTACTATAACTAACGGCAGCAACAGACATTTATTTTCTTTACCAAGAGAACCACCTCACAACACTCCAGTGATTCGTGAAAGAGGTGAAACATCAGGGCCATCTCGTCAGGGAAGGCTCTATGAACGACTGGAGATAGATCAGGCAATGAAGAATTCGGATATGGATCGAATCATGAAGTTACTAGATGATCTTGAAGACGAATTAATATAAAAAAAGTCTTTTCATCTACCAATGTGTGAACAAAAAACAATGAACAAAATCATGCTTTGTAATGAAATTTTAGTCATTTTATGGATGTTGCAATGTTCTTTGAGTTCTCCAGATAATGTATTTTGATTTTCATGTTGTGTTGTGACTGGTGTTTTGTATTATCTAATAATTAAGAATTTGGTGTTAAGAATCTTGAGAATATACTTAATAAACAAAAAAGGTCTAAGTAATAGGCTGCCTCTTTTATAATCTCACGAATTCTAAAAGTTGTATTGAATTATGCATGGTAATAGACATTGCATAATATAATATTATAATTAGTCCGAGCAATTTTCACTTTATTTATTGTTAATAGTAGCGTATCATTTGATCAATACTTGATTTTTTATATTTATTTCTTGCTTCTGGTCTCAAATGCCGGTAGCTTTACCTTTTGTTTCAAACAGCTTTCGAAGTAGGCATGTTCAACTTTTTACTGGCCCAAAACGAAAGGCTCGTGCTTGAAAAACACTTTGATCTAACATTCAGTTTGTCTCAGCCCAAACAAGGCTTGGTCCACCTCTTTGGTATTTAATTACTTGTCCTAATTTATTTGGATAAAAGAATAAATTTCCAAGCTACCCTAAAGTTATGGTTCCACAAAAAAAAAAAAACATAATATTTATCTAAGTCGTTCAAATAGGGCTAAAACTTCCTAAAAGAATCTATAACCTTATATTCTTATCACGGAAAATCTGAAAATACTACACATTAAATATTTCGTACCATAGTAGAAGATCATAACTTCCCTTAATTTTAAGGCGCAATATCCAATTATATAAAAAAAATTATTGTTTGGTACTTGAAATTTGAAAAATGAGGACCTTAGCAGAAAACTGAAATATTTAAGATGATAATTTTAAATAAGGCAAAAGTAAAAGAGAGCGAGAAGAAAAAATACGGAATTAGTGACACAACACTTTATATGAACATATTCAACAAATTAAGTTAAATAACAAACTAATGGTCGTGAAATCACATATTTGGGTCTAGTGCCAACAACAATATTTCCCAATAAGCCTCCTATACAATTATATGTCGTCCATATTTATAACTTGTGAACTATTGGATATTTGCATCTATAATATAAACACAAATTATCAAATAATTACTAAAAGTATTATTGTAAATACTAAAAGAATAGCGGAAATAAAAATTAATTTTATTCAATAGTTCATCTTCTTCTTCTTTTTTGTAAGAACAAATATTCGAGCCAATTATGGCTCAGGGAGAGGCCGAAATTCCAAAGTCTGAAACTCAGGAAAAAATATAGCATAGAAATAATATGATAAAATTACAATTGAATAATAACTTACTAATTATTAAAAATAGTACTTACTGATTTGATAAAAAATAATAACTTACTAATTATTAAAAAATAGTACTTACTGATTTGATAAAAAAATAATTATTCTTTTACATGTTCAACGGAAGATATTTCAAAGACCTATAGTTTAAAAAAAAGATTATTAAAATAAGATTCTGGATCATATAAAAACTTCACTTGACCATGAAATTGTTTATCTTTCTACATTTGACGTGCACGGTGCACCTAGAAAAATTAAAAACAATGAGTGAATTTAAAATTACAAATATATTGATATTTGACCATTTAAGAGATATTTCCACATACTAAAATTTTGTGCGCTGAGAAATGTTTCTTTTTTCCGGTATTTGTGCCTTTGTTTAGAAGCGGCGCAGATATTTATTTTAATCAACGTTAACCCACGACATATAATTATTCAGTGCAAATATGATGGTTTTCTTATATCGCACATGTATTTTCAAAATCATTTTTGAATTACCTGATTTAGAAAAAAGTTTAAAAAAAAAATTCAAAACAATAATGTCGCTAGAAATGTTTATCGCGTGACCGCACTATCCTTTGCGACTCAGATTTCCTGTAGCGATTGATCCATTTTTCTCTATTTATAACCCACATTTACTGTTGTGTCGGACCCATCTTTCAGATTCCCAGATATTTCGCGCCACAAAAAACTACTTCCCACTTTCAGTCACCTCTCTCTCTCTCTCTCTCTCTCTGGGCAGAATACAGAGTACTCCACCAAACTCTCTTTAACCCATTTACGCACGCACATCCTCTACTGTCAAAAAAAGGACTGCTCCAAGCAGTCCTTTTCTTTTTTTTCAATATTTAAAAATTTTAAAATTCAAATAGAAAATCCAAACCGTTGATCTTGTTAAATTTTACCGGCGATGTATTTTCATATAAGTTTTATAAAATTTGAAGTCGATTTGGTACTTGATTAAGTAACCAAATTATGAACGTATTAGAATTAATCTAACCAGATTCGTTCATTTGTTGACTACTTGATCTAGTATCAAATTAACTTCAAATTTTATAAAACTTATATGAAAATGCATCGCCAGTAAAATTTAACAAGATCAACGGTTTGGATTCTCCATTTGAATTTTAAAATTTTTAAATATTGAAAGAAAAGAAAAGGACTGCTTGGAGCAGTCCTTTTTTTTGACAGTAGAGGATGTGCGTCCAACCCATTTACAAAGAGTTCCCAAAGAAGAAAGAAAAAAAAAGAGCAAAAATTACACTCTCTAAACCCTACTCTTACACCCTTGTCGTTTTCTCTACCTTTCTCTTCTCCGATGGCCATGGCGAGAAACCAAAACTCTGTGCCAAATGCTCCATCAGGGTTTGAGATCGACGGAGGAGCTTCCATCTCGCAACAAACCTCCGATTCGAAGTTAACGGGGAAGCCTTTTCCGGCGGGTACGGAGGTGGAGGTGAGGATCAGTTCCGAAGGCTTTCATGGTTCCTGGTACGAGGCGATTGTGTTGAGCCATTATAAAGTTACGTTCTATTCCAAGCGCTATTCCAAGTACAAAGTCCAGTACCTCGAATTCTTGCGAGACGATGGATCGGGAGAGAAGCTAGTAGAGCATGTGTTTGCCAAGAATGTCAGGCCTCGGGCCCCACGCCGTTTCACCTCTCATGGCCCTTCTTTTTCTCTTCCAAGTAGTGAGGTATGGGGTTAATTTTTGTCCCTCTTTTAGTTGTATTTCCATTCCATACGAACAGGGTTTTGGTTAGAAATAGAGAAATTTAGTGAAATACACCTTTTTTGTGAGTAATAGTTTGTAAATAGTGTTTGATTTGTTAGATCTACTTCTAATCAGATAGTTACCACTGGTGTTGTCCAGAGATACAGAGTTATTCCTTTGAAAAATTACTTTAAAATGCTATTTAATACTGCAACTATCTAGTCTGTTTCACCAGTAATCAGGTAAACAAACAAGTTCTCTCTTTTATTATGACTAATTTGTTGAACTTCTTTTTTTTTTTTTTTTTCATTTTGCGCATGGCTGTTCTTTTTCTCAGGCATTTTCTTTTCCTCTGTCTCTTTGCAGGGTGAAGACCCAAATATTAAGATGCATGACCTGGTTGAGGCATTCCACAATGATGGGTGGTGGCACGGAGTAATATCGGGTTTAAGACATCCTGATACAGGTTTATATACAGTATATTTTCCCAACTCAAGGGATGTCTTCCAATTTAAGCCGGCTGATATCAGGACCCAGTCAACTTTTGCCAATGGCAGGTGGTTCCGACTTCTAAAAGTACAACAGGTACATGATTCAAGAGTTTTTGAGCCATGTATGTCTCATTTCAAGAGAAAAAAAAAGGAAGCAAAAAAAATAGTATGCCTGGTAGGTTGGTATACAACCAACTGCAAGACCATCTCCTTTATTATGAGCACATGACACACATAGATCTGATTGCATGTGAGCCCTAACCTGCTGTACCAGTGGCCACATGTTGCCAGAGCTCAGTATATTTTGCATATTGCCAATTTTTGGAGTTCTCTGTGAAACAAGAATGGCCGGCAGTGAAACTCCATGATGAGTCTGGATTAATTTTCATGTTCAGTTTCTATGCAAATTTCCCCTTTTTTGTTGTGCTTATTTACCAGTTTCTGGCTGAACTGTATTCATTGAGGACATATCATCTTCTGAAAGAATGTATTTATCCTTTTAAGAACACAGAAACCTACAAAGAAGGTGACAAGGTGGAAGTATTTTGGGAGAGAGATGACTGTGGGCCCTCATTCTTTCCCGCCCAAGTTGAGAAAGTGATACACCATTCCTACTACCTGGTCAAGTATGAAAGCCCGGATGCACGGCCTAATGGTAATCTGACTGAGATCGTTGACCCTGAGTACTTGAGGCCAGCTGTCGACTGTATGCCTTTGACAAACCTCTTTACGGTGGATTCTCATGTAGAGGTTTTTCACCAGGGAGGTTGGTCCCCTGGTGTTGTGTCAAGTGGTCTAAGTGAATCCAATTATGCAGTTACTGTGAAATCCAAAGGTGAATCAATGACAATTCAATTCCATGTTTCTAACATGCGGTTGCGACTGGAATGGGATGGCAATAAGTGGAGCAAGTGGCGCAGCCCTTCTAAGGTATCTTCTCACTTGTTACTGTTACAGGATCATCAGTCACCTCCCTCTATTTCTTGTTTTTTTTTTTTTCCCCCTGTTAATGTAGGTTCTCTTTTCTTATTTTGAGCATGATAATTATGGTTTTCTATTGTGCTTTTGGTTGTCTAATTTATTTTTCTTTCTTATCTTTCTTTTCAAAGTTACTATGTCTGAATTTAGCCAGCATGACATGCAACACATGTTTACTTGCTACAATTTAGGGGAAGAAGAGAAAGTCCGTAAGTCCAAGTGAAATTATTTCCTCTAATGTTTCATTGGATGAAAGTGAAAGCCCTCCTGACTCGGTGACTTTCCCTGGCAAGAAAATGAAAAAGGGGAGGTCAGAAGAAATTCATTTACCAATGCCAAAATTTCTTTTCTTTCAATTTTTTTTCTTTTTTGTCTAATTTCCTAATTCTTGGATTGTGTCAGAGAGGAGAATTTAGGATCTGACGATGAGGCGCCAGACTCAAAATTTTCAGGGGTGGAACCAGAATCAAGCAAAAGCACTAGTAAGCCAAGTCGAATTATGCGTGCTGTGCGGAAAGTATCTCAATCTTCCGAGCTGCTAACTAAATTAAAGAAATGTCATTCTGTGAGTAGCTCCTTGCATTCTTTCTATCCCGTAATGTGTATCTTGGCTTTTTTTGTATGCTACTAGTAGCAAATTCAGCTCTTAACTACTATTGTATCTTTTATATGGCTAGAAGATAAGTACAAGTAAACGAAGCAGCACTTGTAAAAGAAAAATTTATGGCTCCGCATCACATGAAAAGCGTAAGTTAATTTCCATTTTTCACTTGCTTTCGCCTTGTTTTACTAGAGTAAGCTTTTGAAAGCTGAAGGAAACCTGCCAAGTTTTTTGAGCAAACACCCTGAGCACTTTAAAATACTGTAACTGCACTTTCATGCAAACTTTGTTACGTTATTTGCAGAAGGAACAGTGGACAACAATCCACAAGCTTCTTCTAAAAAGAAAAAGGATGTGAATTTATCAAATGAGAGCTCTAGTGATGTGCTCCAGCCAAACACTTATGGTGGGAAGGAAACAGCTCATGTGATGATCCCTCCCTGTGAACAGAACCTATGTATGCTCAACTGGCTATCATTTAGTAAAAATCATTGTTTATTTTATGTTATTTTCCCCTATTCCAGTTTTATTTTTTTTTTCCTGGAACTAATGTTTAAGGCACAACCAATGACCTTGACAGCTTCTAATACAAATTGTGCTGCTGATTTTGCTGGGGAGAATTCAGTCGGCATCTCACCTCCTGACAGAACAATGGCTCATATTGCAAATTCAGAGGGCCAATGCTTGCTTAGTACTCGAGGTGAGACCAGTATTGGTGGACTGCCAGTTCCAGTAGATCACATTTTCTAGACATACAGGCCCCATCTACTCTAAACAGAGGAGCAGAATGATATAAAGTTATTCGTTACATGGGACCTACCTGACTATTTAAACTAGTAAAGTAATATAGTATAAAACTAAACAAGAGAGAGCATTGCATTTGCCAAAATTGAGTGATAGATGCAAATAAATAGTACTTATCAGAAAAACTTGTGGTTTTATCTAGCAGACACTTTAACTGATGATGTTGCCAAAAACTATGGAGACCAAGACAAGATTTCAAGCCCTAGACCGAGCAGACTTGTTCCTAGTGTTAACCAGGCAGCCCCTCTACTTCTCTCGGAGAACTCAGTCTCAACAGATCCAAATTGTAATTCTGAATTTAACAAGAACACTTTGGTAGAGCATATTCTGGTCAATCCAGTCGCTCCTGATATTGTGTTACCATTTGAAAAGACTTCACCGATATGGAAGTCCTTGGAAACTACACTCAAGGTGTTCAGTCATATTCCTCAAAGGCCTCATTTCAAGACTCTTGAGAGGTACTGTCTTTGTCTAACTGATCTGATAACCTTATGAGGTCAACATTTGATTCCAGGTTGTGATTTTAAATACTTGCTGCAATAATAAAAGAACTCCAGTAGATACACATGGCTGATTCATAATTTTAGTCTTGAATGGCAACTAGTACGATAGTGTACCTATGGTGATTGTGTATGGTATATGATAGGTTGGCTGCTTTTACTTTTGTCTACTACCTTTTTAATCCTAATGTGCATTTGATTCTTAGTGAAGTATTTCCAAAATTTAGCCAAACATAAAATGTTAGATTCGCACTTTACTGGTACATAGGTATATGAAATAACATGTTTACAGTTTGAAATGAAGAGTGTTATTCCAAATGCAGTGAATGCAAGGAAACGAGGGAAGGAACAGCAATCGGCATGATGGTGAACTACTCAAATCTGGCAGAATCAATTCATAGTCTCTCAACTCATACTGAGGTGACAGTCTTTGAAGAGAAATTTGCTTGTCTTCGTTCTCTTGAGGACAATGGGTTCATTGTCGACCCAATAACAAGCCGTTTGCAGTTTCTCTTTGAAATAAAGACTAACTGTTCTAAATCTGCATTGAAACGGGTTGAGTTGGATACTGACCTTGCAAACAAGGAGGAGGAATATGAGGATCGGCTTGCATCTGCCAATGCTTGTGAAGCTAAATTGGCAGATATCAGAAAGAGAATCTCAGAATTGAAGGAGCAGGAGAAAGCCGTTTTGGAGGAAAGAGCCAAAATTCTAGATTTAGCAGCTAAGCATGACCACATTATATCAAGGCTTAAGGATGAGATTTTTAGCATAAATATGTGTGATGAGCTGGCTTCTGAAGTATTTGGACGTATCGCATTAGAGAGATTGTACTAAAAATGGGGATAGTTCTACTATAGGGCTTTTAGTGTTCTTATTTAGGCCTTTTATATTTTTATGAATATATCGTAGTCTCGTAGCCTAGGTTTTTATTTAGATTTATGTCCTGATCTTATGGAATGAATGTGCATGGGTACATCTAACGTTATGTATGTGTCAGGCTTCTTTGGGTGCTTTCCATTTTTTTGGTTAAATTAAAGCTTTCGTTGGTAATAGCTGTGCAGAATTAAGCAACGTTTTATATCATTTTGTTTATAATACAACGGTGACTTCTTTAGGTTTTTTCTGTTTTTTTTTCCTCAACCCACCAGTGTCTTGGCTAGATTTCTTAGGTGTGGAATTTATTCGAACATCCGTAAAAAAGAATTTTTTGTATCTTGCATGCTCAATATTTGAATGCAAATTGTGTTCTTCTCTAGTTATGCATTCTATATAGCCATGGAATGCGAGTCGTGTTCTTCTCCAATTAAGCACGCACTTTGTGATGGTCATGGAACGATCTACTATTTTGCTACGGAATTGCTTAAGATCATCATCTGAATTCTATCATCTCTATCATCTCTATCATCTCTAGAATCCTCATTAATTATCTAGCGTTCTTATTAATAAAAGTTCAGGGGATGATGGGATGATAGAATCCAGAGGATGAAAGGATGAGCGCCAGGGGATAAGGACAGAGCGAATTAGAGGGGAGGGATGGGAGAGGGGGAGGGAGCGAAATAGAGAGGGATAGAGGGGATAAGATTCCAGAGAATGATTTATTAACCAAAACAGTTATATATATATATAAAACCAGAACATTTATATATTTAACATAACAGTTATATATATAACCAGAACAGTTATATATTTAACCAGAACAGTTATATATATTAACCAGAACAGTTAATATATAATTACATGTGAAACAGAGAAGGAGAGAGTGAATCAGAGGAGAGAGAGGGGAAGGGGGAGGGGGATGACTCCCAGGGAATGATGGATGGGGATGACGGGATTTAATTACATTCCGAAAATGAAAAACAGTTAATTACGCGTTTTTTAAAAATGAAAAACGCGTCATTAGAGATGATAGGGATGATGGATCTTTGGAATGATTCTTATTAGCCCCGATTTTGCTAGGTGTCTCATCTTTTGAAATGCAATAATCTCTAATTATGGAACGATTTGCTATTTTGCTAGCTGTCTCAGCTTTGAGTTCTCCAGATAATGTATTTTGATTTCCATGTTTGTGTTGCGATTAGTGTTATGTATTATGTAATAATTAAGAATTTGTATTTAAGAATCTTAAGAACATACTCTGATGAACAGAAACAGATCCAAATAATAGACTGCTTGTTAATTATCTACAAGGATTAAAAAAAAAAAAAAAAACTTGCATCGTATTATACGTTGTTAATGGACAGACGTTGTATAATATTATATTATGATATTGATCCGTGCTTTTATCACTTTACTCATTGCTAAATGCTAATAGACATTTTTAATATGTATTATTATACTTAACAGTACATTATCCATTGAAAATTTGTATCGAATTATTTACTGTTAATAGATAGACATGGCATTATATAATGATATTAGTCTGTGGTTTTATCACTACAAAAATTGCTAAAAAGAATTTCTTTAATATGTACTATTATACTAAAAACTATCCTCTTAGTTTTGGTCTCAATTACCACTATTTTTACCTTTTTGTTTCCAAAGCTTTCAAAATAGACATGGTTAAATTAAACTGGTTTTCTAAATTTTTTTGTCCTCACTACGATGTCTATATTTGTTTGTCTAAATGCTGCCTTGAACCTTTAAAGCACAAAATAAGCTTTCAAGTTAGCTTGGTCCACTCGGTGGATCTGTTACATTCAAATGTGAGTTTGAAATCTTTTTATTTCTAAGGAATTGGATTTTAGGAGATAAAGATTTGAATACCAATTCCCAACATTGTCCTCAAATAATATTTTTTTTTTGGGTATAATTGTTTGTTTAATTTCTTTCCTTCTCCAACAAATCGATACAATATTCGTGGACCTATTTCTTGAAATCATTTCATCAAAACTTTATGTTCTTTTTTCTTTGTTATGAGATTATATAGGCATTTTTCTTTCTGAAATCATTTATAGCCTTTAGCTTAACTGTAACCATAAAAGCACACGAATATTGCATCAGGGGCGGAGGCAGTGGGGGTGCGGGCAAGGGCTGTTGCACCCCCCGTGATTTGAGATTTTAGTGTATTAGTATTACTAATTTTTGTAATATTGTATAGAAATTAAGCAATTTGCCCCCCTAGTCATTAAAACTTGCATATTTGCCCCCCCAGATTATTTTTTCTAGCTACGCCCCTGTATTGCATAGACGTTAATGGAAAGAGGAGAGATCAATGGGAAGGTGGCATACATAATTGTTATTTTCTGTTTAGGGTTTACTTTGACTAGAAATTTATGTATTCAGTTTTAGAAATTGATGCCCTTAGCTATTAAATCTTGCTTTTAAATACAGATAATATAGGCCATGTCTTGAATACAAATTAAATAATTCTCGTGTGACCATAGCCTAGAACGAAGCACAAGTTGTTTCCAAAACCCTTTGGTAATTAACCTGCACCGAGTGATCCAGTCTATCTAAAATTTTTTTTTTTTTTTTTAAAGATCAAATATGATGGTTTTCTTATAATTCTTACGATATTTTTAGTTTTTAGCTTTTTATTTTGAAAAAAGGGTAATATTCCTATAGTTTTTTTTATTATTCTTTCTTACGATGAATATTGTAATGAGAAAAAAGCCTTTACATGCAAAAAATAAAAGTCGTCGTATGTTTTCTTTTTTCAAAATCATTTTTGAATCACCATCTCTAAAAGGAACTGAAAAAAAAAATTTCAAACAACATTGAGGCTGTGAGAAATGCCAAAAAAAAAAAAGAAAAAATGATCGTAAGAAATTCTAATCTCGTGAGCGCACTTTATTTTTGCGAGTCGGATTTATTGTTACTGTAACCTTATTGTCTTTATACTCTTTTTCTTTCAACAGCCCTTTTGTCTCTATTAAAAAGTCACGAACTCATATTTTGCGGGACCCATATTTCATATTTCGCTACATCTTCGCGCCACAATAAATTTCTTTCCTTACATTTCAGTTCCAGCTAGCTTGTACTCTGCTACACTCTACCCGTTCTGTTTCAGTCACACCTCTCTCTCTCTGTCTCTCTCTCTCTCTCAACTCCACCAACTCTCTTTGACCCATTAAAGCTTTTCTTTTTCAAGAAGAGAGAAAAAATTTACTCTCTAAACCCTACTGGCTACTGATCTTAAACCCTAGTTTTCTCCGATGGTGATCACAAGAAACCAAGAGTCAGTGAGAAATGGTTCTCAGTTAACGCCGGAGCCTTCCCCGACGGGTGCGGAGGTGGAGGTGAGGATCAGGTCTGAAGGCTTTCACGACTCCTGGTACGAGGCGATGGTGTTGAGACACTTTAGAGTTACAAGCCATGTCAAGTACCAAGTCCAGTACCTCAGTCGACTCGATGAATCGGGCGGGATGCTTGTAGAAGATGTGTTTGCTAAAGATGTCAGGCCTCGGGCCCCACGCGGTTTCAGCACTGATAGTGATAGCCCTTCTTCTCTCCCAAATAAGAAGGTATGGATTTGTCATTTGTGCTTTTTTTGTTACACTTTTGTTTAGAAAATAGAGAAATGTAGTAAATAGGGTTTAGTTTGTTAGATCTAGTTCTAATCAGAGAGTTGGTGCCCAGAGATATGAGTTATTCCATTAAATTTATTTTTTTTTTAAAAATGCAACTTTCACCAGTGTCAAAACTGAAAATTTTGCTTTTGCGCATGACCCTCAGAACTTGAGGCCAGCTGTCGACTGTATGCCTGGAACAAACCTCTATATGCCGGATACTCATGTGGAGGTTTTTCACAGAGGGAGTTGGTGTCCCGGTATTGTGTCGAGTGGTCTGAGCGGTTCGAACTATGCGGTGACTGTGAAATATCAAGGTGAGCTAATGAAGATTCAATTCCATGTTTCTAACATGCGGTTGCGGCTGGAATGGGATGGCAGGAGGTGGAGCAAGTGGCACAGCCCTTCTAAGGTATCTCTCACGTGTTACTGTTCTTTCATTGTATGATCTGATCCGTTCTTATCTTTTTCTTTTCAAGGCTACTACGTGAATAAACCCAGAATGACTTAAAGTCTTGAACACATCTTTACTTGCTATAATTTAGGGAAAGAAGAGAAAATCAGTCAATTCTGATGAAATTGTTGCCTCTGATGTTTCGTTGACTGAAAGTGAAACCACTGCTGATTCCATAACTTCCCTTGGCATGAAAGTAAAAAAGGAGAGGTCAGAAGAAAGTTCATTTACAAATGCAAAATTGTTTCTTTTACTTTTTTTGTCTAATTGGCTCTTACTAACTGGCTTCTACTGTTATTACTTGTTACATAAAAGCTTACTCTAATTCTTGGTCTGTGTCATAAAGGACAGTTTAGAATCTGATGATGAAGTCTCAATCACAAAACCTTTAATGGTGAAAGCTGAATCTTGCAAAAGTAACTCTAGTCAAGTTAAGCACGCTGTGCGGAAAGTATCTCGATCTCATGAGCTGCTAACAGAATTAAAGGATTGTCATTTTGTGAGTAGCTTCCTGTTTCATTCTTTCCATTCTGTATGTGTATATTGGATTTTATGTATGCTTCTAGCAGCAAGCTCAGCTACTAATCACTATTGTATCCTGTATTGGCGCAGAAGATAAGTACTGGAAAGAGAAGCATATCAAATAAAAGAAACTTGAATGGCTGCACGACTGATAAAAAGCGTAAGTCAATTACCTTCTTTTTATTTGCTTTAACCATGTTTTACTACAGTAAGCTTTTCAAAAGCTTAAGTGAAATCTGCCAATCTTTTAAGCAAAAACCCAAAGCACTAAAAATACCGTCAGTGCACTTTTATGGAACTTTATTTACAATTTTTGCAGAAGATAAAGTGGACAACAATGGAGTAGCTGATTCTGGGAAGCAAAAGGATGTGAATTTATCTAATGAGAGCTCTAGTGATGTGCCTCAGCCAAATAAAAATGGTGAGAAAGAAACAACTCACGTCAGCACTCCTTCGTGTGAACAGCATCTAAAGATGATTAACTGACTATCATTTGTCTATTATATGTTAATTTCATGGATTTCATTTTATATTTTATCCTAGACCTAATGTTTAAGGGTTAACCAATCCCTTTGACAGCTTCTAATACAAATCGTACTGCTGATTTTTCTGAGAATGCTGTTCGTGTCTCTAATGTCAAAACAATGGGTAATATTGCAGACTCAGAGGGCCAAGGTAAGAAAATAGTTGTTAACTGTCAATTCAAGTAGATCAACTTTTATATGGTCAAAACATGCAGGCACCTTGAATGCTAATCACAGAGGAGCAGAAAATAAAACACAAAACAAAGAATCAGTCAGTTATTTTATATGGTCCCACCTGACTGTTTTAAAAAGTAAAAGTAATATAAATCAAACCAAATGAAGGGTGGAGCATTGCATGTAGAGTATGGCTAGGAATTCAGTGATAAATGCAAATAAAAACTAGTGCTTATCAGCAAAATTGGTGGTTTTTCGTTGCAGACTCTTTACCCGACGGTGTTGCTAATTCTGAATTTAACCAGCACACTTTGGCAGAGCATTCTCCAGTTAAGTCTGTCACTCCTGAAATTGGATGCCCATTTGAAAAGGCTTCACCCATATGGAAGTCCTTAGAAACTACGTACGATGTGTTCAGTCATATTCCTCAGAGGCCTCATTTCAAGATGCTTGAGAGGTAAAGTCTTTGTCAAGCCAATTTGATAACCTTATTAGGTCTGCACTTTGACCTCAGGTTGTGATTTTTTAATAACTTTCTGCAACAATAAAAACTTGTGTATATACACAAGGATGATTCATAATTTCAGTTTTGACTGGCACCTGGTACAATAGTGTATGCTACACAATATTAATAGATTGGCTGCTTTTACTTTTATCTGGTGCCTTTTTAATCATAGCCTGATGTTTGATTCTTAAGTTGTAATTTTTATGTACGTGCTGCAACAATAAAAGAACTCGTGTAAGTACGCATGGATGATTTATAATTTCAGTTTTGACTGGCACCTGGTACAATAGTGCACCTATGATTATTGTGTATGTTACACAATATTAACAGGTTGGCTGATTAGTTTTATCTATTACCTTTTTAAGCATAACGTGAATTTTGATTCCTCAGTGAATTATCCCCAAAATTTTAGTCAAACATAAAATGTTTGATCTTTTAACTGACTGGTACAGAAATATATGAAATAACATGTTTACAGCTTGAAATGAAGAGTGCTATCCAAAATGCAGTGAATGCAAGGAGACGAGGGAAGGTACAGCAATCGGCATGATGGTAAATTATGCTAATCTGGCAGAGTCCACTCATAGGCTCTCGATTCACACCGAAGTGACAGTTTTTGAAGAGAAAATTGCCTGTCTTAAGTCTCTAGAGATGAATGGGTTCTTTGTCGACCCAATACTAAGCCGCTTGCATCATCTCTTTGAAATAAAGACTAACTTGGCAGAATCTGCTTTGAAACGGGTTAAGTTGGAGACTGAGCTTGCAAAAGAGAAGCAGGAGCTTGAGGATTCACATGCATCTGCCAATGTTTGTAAAGATAAGATGACAGATATTAGTAAGAGTATTGCTGAATTAAAAGAGCAGCTGAGCATTATGGAGAAGCAAATAAAAGCTGTTATGGAGGAAAGAGCTGGAATTTTAGATTCAGCAGCTAAGCGTGAGCACGATGTATCAAGGATTGAAGTTGAGATTTCTAGCATAAGTAGGTCCTATGAGTTGGCTTTTGAAGAATTTGGTCGTGTTGTAGCAGAGCCTTTGTAAAGGATTGGGTTGTTTGGTTGCCAGGTGTATCTAGTATATGTGGTTAAGGATTGTTCTAGTCCTCTGTTATTTCCCTTTTGGTGAATGTAATGTAGGTCTCTATTTAGATGCATGTCCTATCGAATGGATGAATCACATTTGAATGTGCGGTTACAACTAACATGATAAATGTGTCAAGGCAAGGGCTGCTGCCTATTTTGTAATTAAATTAGGTGTATGTCCTAAGTTATGACTTCGTCAGGTAATTCCATTTTGTTGGTTAAAGCTAATGGCCATAGCGGCATAGCCTAAATCGGAGCATATGTTTTTCTTTTTTCTTTTTTCTTTTTTCTTTTTCCTCCAAAACAATATGCAATCAAAACAGTTGTAATGAGACATAAAAGTGTTTAGGTTGCAGATGAGCTATGATTTCCTCAGAACTACGGTGCGTTGTAATTAATCTGTTTTGGCGAATGCCAAAGCCTTCACTAGGCATCCTCAGATAAACTTATCTAAAGCAGTCATTATGTAGGACTGTACCGCATTTTGTTTGCCTCAATAGAAGCAAAGTAGAGAGATAGGCAGGTGTGGTATACTCCCTAGAACAGCAGCCGAACCACTTATTTATTTAATCCTAAATTATTTGGGTAAAACAATAAATTGCCAAGTTACCTAGAAATTTATGGCTTCACACAAAAAAATGACAAATTTAAAATTTTCCATAATATCAATCTAAGTCTAGAGTTTAAATGATGGTAGATAATATAATGTACAGTTGAAAATTGTATTTATACCGTTGACAGCCCTAATTACTCACATACTGTCAGACCAATCTCTCACATTTCGTTACATTTTCGCGCCACAATAAACTCCTTCCGACGTTTCCAGTTCGATCAATCCACTTCCACTAAAAGCGAGCGTTTCAATGCGCTCACCCCTTCCGACTTCTGTGTCGCCTTTCTCACTTCTTTTCTTCAAGAGGCAAGAGGCGGAGTCTCCAACTTACTCTCTTTAAGGTTTAACCCACTCTAAAACCTTCTTTTTTTTTTCTTTTTTTTTTTTAACTAAGTAAGCCAAAAGGGCTCACCACTTTTCATTACGAAAAGAATGTTTTTATTACAATCATCTGAGCCATATAACGGCTACTGCTCAACTAACCTCTCAGCCTCCCTAAAAAACCCATTACATCATCCCAGTAGAAAAATTACCTATTCTTGAGGGGTGTGTTTGGAAGTGTGGTGAATAAGAATAGAATAGCTTATTTTAGAATAAGAGTGATGAATAAGGAATGTTAAATAATTGCTTATTCTTAAATTAAGAGATGTTGTTTGGGTGGTTAGTTAAGAATAAGAACAAGAAAAAAAGTATAAAATAATGATTTGTTGTTGGATGGTTAGCTTGTTCCAATTTAGTTCCAACATTTTGTTGGAACAAGAATAAGGAGCTGAATAAGCTATTCGGCTTATTCTAAAATGTGTTTGGCAACCCTCGGAACTAGCAATTCCGAATAAGGGCTTATTCCAAGGCTTCCAAACATCCCCGAGAAGTACTAAAAGACCTCTAACAATCAGACCCAACAATACTCTAGACAAACAACTCAACTAAAACTTATCAACAAACTAAAAAGATTGTCCAACCCACTTACTTGAGTTAACAAAAACCAAAATAAACCAACGGACAAGCTTATTGCACATAAAATCAAATCAGTCCCTCCAAATTAAACTCTGAAAATAGCAAAAACACTAGTATTAACCTTTCAACATGTCAAGTCTAATCTTCTGTCATGGCGCCCCACTGACACCATTGCTGTATCACCTCTCTCCTCCTCCATCATTTTAGCTTCTAAGGAATTTGATCGTGTTACATCAAGGTTGCCAGGTGTATCTTAGCATATGTTGTTTTTATGGTTGTTCTTTCGGCCTTTGATATTTTCCTTTTGTGAATATAATGTAGGTCTATGGATGAATTTTGTTGGTTGCCAGGTTTATCTAGTATATGTTAATATTATGCGGAAATTTTCCTCTTACTAAAATGACATCAGAGCAGACCCATAGTAGCTTGTACGAAACCTGGACTGTGTTGTTAGTTTTTCCGCTTTCAAATTTATACCTTAATCTACCTAAATTTCAGTCGCAAGCGCACGACAATCGTCTAAGTATTTCGGGGTCGAACTGTTAGAAAGTGTTATTAAGTGCTCAATTTTAATTTTAAGTTACTAATTAACTATAAATTAACATAAGCAACAAAACGGATTTAGTCTCAAGTTTTCAAGCACACATAAGAGAGAAGAGAATAAGCGTTTAACCTCTCTTCGTATCGTAACGAAGAGGCGCGATCATGACAAAGGAGCCGGTGGCGTGCTTGTCTCCTTCTCTTATTCTACTTTCTAAGGTCCACTAAAGGATTAATCAACTTCACAAGATTTCGTGCTAGCAAAACGTGTGAAATCGCCTAATCCAATGGTTCGCATTTCTGTTCTAAATCGATATCTAAGAGAGGTAGCTATTGCTCAACTCATGAGCACCTACAAAATGCAATTAAAAAAGCTCTTCATGGCAGCAACTAATTGCTCCATGGGAGAGGAGAAGGTGGCGGCTAGAGAGGAGAAAAAGAGAGAAGAAAAACTAGGTTTTGCTTCTTTCAAATTGTGGTTCTTATATAGCCATCCAAACCTAACCCTTGAAGACCACTCCATGTTAGAACGTGGTGGGCCTTAATATGGACTTCCAAGCCATATTAGTTGGTCTTTAATTCCCTTTAATACTCTCATTTAATTGCATTTAAGTTGGGCTCATATCGGGTAATCAAAAGATAGCCCATTTATTTAATATAATTCCTATAATCATATTAAAAGTGTTGAATAAAATTAATTATCAACTATTTGATAATTATTATAGAATTAGACTTTACATTAATTAGTTTCATATGATCCATTTGAAATAATTAATTATAACGGTTCGCAATGGTATATAATTAATTAATCAACATATCATATATTGTATTCTCCAATGTAAGTAAACTAATATTAATGCACTGTTGATTAAGAACCTTTAATTCGTGTGACTCTCGAGGATTTATGTCATGTTGGCCATAAAAATTAAATCGCTATTTATTTCTAATAATTATAAGCGGTATCTAGCAACACGTTATGATTCTCAATTAACATAAATAAATATTGTACAACTACAGTATTTCAATCCTGCATAAGAAATAAAGTATTTCATTGTTTTGATTTTTATGTCACATGATATAACTGTATAATCCAACATAGGAATGTGTCATTCTTGCAGATTATATATTTCTTGATCTAGAGACAATCGTCTAGTTTGCATGCATACGATCCAATTCCATCAAGGTATTAGAAAGTATTCTTAAGTGCTCAATTTTAATTTTAAGTTACTAATTAACTATGAATTAACACAAGCAATAAGAACGGATTTAGTCTCAAGCTTTCAAGCACACACAAGAGAGAATAAGCGTTTAACATCTCTTCGTATCGTAACGAAGAGGCGCGACCATGGCATAAGAGGTGGTGGCATGCTCGTCTCCTCTTCTTCTTCATGCACCTTAGGTCCACACAAAATTTAATCAATTTCTATATGACTTGTGCTAGCAAATCGATAGAAACGCCTAAACATTTGCTTCTTTTTCTTCAATTAAATCATCATTTAATTAAGAGAATTATGCTCAATCCATGAGCCCTATTCAAATGCAAGAGAGAGACAAAATTTCAGATCTGAAAATTTAATTTTCTTCCTTAAAATTTCGTGCTCCGTGAAAAGAGAGAAAGTGGAAGAAAAAGTGTCATAATTCACCAACTAGTGCTCTTTATATAGGTCTTTCTAACAATCCTAAAGGGGGACCACTCCCACCATCATGGTTGCCACATATTGGTTGGTTTTTAATTTCTCTTGAATTCTCTTTTAATTGCATTTGAAGTTGGCCCAAACTGACATATTAAATGATAGCCCGATTAATTGATATAATTCACATAGGCTATGTTTGGCAAAACTCAGAACAACCCACGAACACCTATCCCAAGAATTCAGAACCCATGTTCGGGTGTTCTCCAAAATCTGGGAATCCAGAATAAGCTCCCGAACAAGGCTTTGTTCTTATTCGGTGTATGTTTGGTACGCGGAGAATAAGGTTGTTCGCGAACAAGCTTGTTCGCGTGATTACCAAACATGACCATAATTATATCAATTGAGTTGAAACAAAAATAACTATCAACTATTTGATAATTATTATAAAAGAACGGTGGTATGACCGTGTGTCCGTGTGAGAAATCCGAAATGCCAATCTCGTGAATGCACATTTCATTTTTTTTTTTTCCCTCTCTTTTTTGCGTGTTGGATTTCTTGTTCCGGTTAGCCATGTTTCGAAGTCCTAAACTCATGAGTCATCACTCATATTGTGTCGGACCCATCTCTCTCAGATTTGGCTACATTTTCGCGCCACAGCCCACAAACTCCTTCTGTCGTTTCTAGTTCAATCCAATCCACTAATTAAAAGCGAGCGTTTCAATGCGCTCACCCCTTCGACTTCTGTGTCACCTTTCTCTCTTCTTCTCTCCAAGAGGCAAGAGGCAAGAGGCGGAGTCTCCAACTTACTCTCTTTTAAGGTTTAACCCACTCTAAAACCCTTGTTTTCTCCACCTCTCCGTCTCCTCCAATGGTTCTCACAAGCAACGAAGAGGTTGCAACAGATGCTCTACCACCAGAGCAAAAGATCGACGGAGAACTCTCCATCTCTCCCATAACCCCCAATTCGCAGTCATCGAGGGAGCCTTTTCCGGTGGGTGCAGAGGTGGAGGTGAGAATCAGATCCGATGGCTTTCATGATTCATGGTACGAGGCGATTGTGTTGAGACACTATAGAGTTACGCGTTATGTCAAGTATGAAGTTCAGTACGTCGAATTTTTGCGAGAGGAAGGATCGGGAGAGAAGCTTGTAGAGGTTGTGCTCGCCAACGATGTCAGACCTCGGGCCCCACGACGTTTCGGCTCTCATGGCCCTTCTTTTTCTCTTCCGAATAATGAGGTCTGAATTAATTTGCATCTCTTTTGGTTGTCTTTCCATACAAACTGGATTTTGTTTAGAAAATAGAAAAGTTTACAGAAATGCACTTTTTAGTAGTAATGGTTCGTAAATACTGCTTAATTTGTTGGATCTACCTGTAATTGGATAGTTAACACGGATGGTGCTTAATTTTGACCAATTTGTCAAATTTAATTCTTTTTTGCGCATGAATGTTCTTAGGCGGTTTCTTTTCCTCTCTGTCCCTTTGCAGGATGAAGACCCAGATTTTAAGATGCATGGCCTGGTTGAGGCGTTCCACAATGACGGGTGGTGGCATGGAGTGATATCGGCTCTAAGAAGTCCCGATATGGGTCTATATACAGTATCTTTTCCCAACTCGAGGGACGTCTTCCAGTTTAAGCCGGCCGATATCAGGCCTCAGTTAGCATTTGCCAACGGCCTGTGGTCCCCAGTTGAAAAAATACCTAAGGTATACGATTTGTTAGTTGTTCAGCTTTGTCCATGTGGTTTCAACAAAAAAAAAAGTGGAAATAAAAGGAAGCATTGGCCTATCATGTCTGGTATGCAACCAAGTACGAGAGCATCTCCTTATATTACATGTAAGCCGTAACCTGTACCAGTGACCACAGGCAATGAATTGCTGATTTTGCATATCGTTCAAGAACTATAAAGTTTTATGTATAGCAAGAATAGACATCAGTATTTCTTCTTTTTTTGTTTTTCTGTACTTTCTGTAATTAATTGTCTTATTAATAAAATTGTCGGCGTGGTGATTGCCACCTGACCCTCAAAAAAAAAAAAGAATAGACATCAGTGAAACTCCACAATCCCCCTTTTTGACTGAGACCATATTAGGATAAGCTTAGGCAGAAATTAGGTTAGTCCGTTAATGGGTCTTCTCAATTTTGTGATTTACCTTGTGAAAAAACTTTGGGAGGTTGTAACTTGTAAGATTTATTTGGATAAATGGAACGGGTAGTATGGAATACCTATTTTTCAAAAATTGAAAAGATAAAACACTCCACAATCTGGATAAATTTGCATGTCATGTTTCTCTTTATTTTTTCCCCTTTTTTTGTGCTTATTTTTTTGGGGCCCACAGATCATTTTCTGAAATAATGAATTTATGGTTTTTAGAAAACAGAGGCCTACAAAGAAGGTGACAAGGTGGATGTTAGTCGGGTAAGAGATGATCATGGGGAGTCCTTGTTCCCTGCCCGAGTCGAGAAAGTGATACACCACTCATACTATGTGGTTAAGTACGAAAGCCCGAATGCACACCCCAATGGTGACCTGACCGAGATCCTTGACCCTCAGCACTTGAGGCCAGCTGTCGACTGCATGCCTGGGACAGTTCTCTACATGGTGGGTTCTGATGTGGAGGTTTTACGCGGAGGGGGTTGGTGTCCTGGTGTTGTGTCAAGTGAGCTTAGTGGGTCCAGTTATGCGGTGACTGTGGAATCTCGAGGTGAACAAATGACGGTTCAATTCCATGTTTCTAACATGCGCTTGCGTCTGAAATGGGATGGCAGGAGGTGGAGCAAGTGGATCAGCCCTTCTAAGGTTTCTCCTCACTTTTTACTGTTAATTTATTTTTATCCTCTTTTTCTGTTAATTTAGGTTTACTTTTCTTATATTGAACCTGTTAATTTTGGTTTTCTATTGTGCTTTTCAGTGTATAATATATTTGTTCTTATTTTTCCTTTCAAAGTTACTATGTTTGAATAACCCTAGCATTACTTGAATATGTCTTTTATAAGGCAAAGAAGAGAAAATTAGTCAATTCTGATGAAATATTTGCCTCTGATGATTCATTGACTGAAAGCAAAACCACTCCCGACTCCGTGACTTCCCCTGGCAAGAAACAGAAAAAGAAGAGGTCTGAAGAAGTTCATTTACAAATGCAAAACTCATTTTCTTTTATTTATGTTCATCTGATAGCCTCTGTGTCAGAAAGGATAGTTTAGATTCTGATGATGAATCCAAATCACAAAACTTTTTAGTGCGAAAGCCGAATCTAGCAAAAGCACTGGTAACTCTAGGCCCATTAAGCAAGCTGTGCAGAAAGTATCTCGACCTCGCAAGCTAGTAACAGAGTTAAAGGATTATCGTTTTGTGAGTAGCTTCCTGTTTCATGCTTTTCATTCTGTATGGCTTTTTGTGAATGCTACTAGTAGCAAGCTCAGCTTTTTATCACTATTTTATCGTTTATTGGCTCAGAAGTTTAGTACTGGAAAGAGAAGCATAACATGTAAAAGAAACTTGAATGACTGGGCGCCAGATTTAAACCGTAAGTCAAATTTCCTTCCTTTGATTTGTAGTAGCCATGTTTTACTCGATAAAGCTTTGGTAAAGCCGAAGTGGAATCTGTCAAGTTTTTTGAACAAAACCCCTAAGCACTTAAAAATACCCTTAAGTGAGCTTTCATGCAACTTGAGTTACAAATTTTGCAGAAGATAAAGTGGATGACAATGGATTAGCTGGTTCTGAGAAGGAAAAGGATGTGAATATATCTAATGAGAGCTCTAGTGATGTGCCTCAGCCAAACAAAAATGGTGAGAAAGAAACAGCTCATATCATCACCCCTTCGTGCGAACAGAACCTACGTATGCTCAATTGACTGTCGTTATGTTAATTTCCTGTACTTCAGTTGTATTTATTTTCTTGGAACTAGTGCTTAACGCATAACCAATGTCCTTGACAGCTACTTATACAAACTGTACTGCTGATTTTGCTGAGGAGAATGCAGTCAGCTTCTTACTTCATGACAGAACAATGGGTCATATTGCAGATTCAGACGGCCAAGGTGAGATTTGTGATCTAGAAGTTCTAGTATATAGCATCTTCTAGACATACAGTCTGCATCTACCCTAAACAGAGAGGAGCTAAATGATTAAACACAAAATTAAGATGATAATTTATTTGTTACATGGGGCCTACCGACTATTCAAAGGAGTTAACTAATATAATATAGAACTAAACAAATGTAGGAACATTGCTTATATACTATGGCTAGGAATTGAGTGATAAGTACAAATAAATTGTTGTTTTTATCAGAAAAACTTGTGTTTTTTCCAGCGAACACTACCAATGGTGTTGCTGAAATCCGTGAAGGCCAATTGATTACTTCACAGCTTAACTCAAGTGCAAATTTGGAGCATCTGCTAGGAAGACAAGACAAGTATACAATCCCTAGCCTGAGCAAACTCATTCCTAGTGTTGAGCAGGCAGCCCCCCTGCCTCTCTTGGAGAACTCTGTCTCAATAGCTCCAAGTCCCAATTCTGAATTTAACCAGCACACATTGTCAGGGCATATTCTGGTCAATCCAGTCGCTCCTGACATTGTGTTACCGTTTGAAAAGGCATCACCCATATGGAAGTCCCTAAAAATTACATACGAGGTGTTCAGTCATATTCCTCAGAGGCCTCATTATAAGACACTTGAGAGGTACATTCTTTGTCGATCTGACCTATTAACTTGTTAGGTCAACATTCGACTCCAGGTTGTAATTTCAAGTAATTGCCGCATCAACAAAAAGACTCATGCAAATAGACATAGTTGGTTTATAATTTCAGTCTTAATTGACACTTGTTACATGGTGTACCTGTGGTTATTTCTTATTTGAGTATGTTGCATGAATGATTGGTTGCTTTTACTTTTCTCTACTATCATGTTAAACATAAATTGATGTTTGATCTTAGTAAATTATCTCCAAAATCAACAATGTTAGGATATATATTCGACTGGTGCAGAAATATATGTTATAATATGTTATAGCTGGAAATAAAGAGTGTTGTTCCAAATGCAGTGAGTGTGAGGAGAAGAGAGAAGGTACAGCAATTGGCATGATGGTGACCTATGCCACGCTGGTGGACTCAATTAAGAGGCTCTCAATTCACACTGAACTGATGGTCATTGAACATAAAATTGCCTGTCTCGACTCTCTTGAGGAGAATGGGTTCATTGTGGATCCAATGAGAACCCGCTTGCAGCACCTCTGTAAAATCAAGACTAACTATTCAAAATCTGCATTGGAACGGGTTGACTTAGAGACTAAGCTTGCTAAAGAGAAGGATTTGCTTGCATCTGTGAATGTTTGTGAAGAAAAGTTGGCAGATATTTGTAAGAGTATTGCCGAATTAAAAGAGCAGCTGAGCATTATGGAGAAGCAAGAAAAAGCTGTTATGGAGGAAAGTGCCGGATTAGGTTCAGCAGCTGAGCATGAGCACAGTATATCAAAACTTGAAAATGAGATTTTTAACATAAATATGTCGGATGAATCGGCTTTTGAAGAATTTGGTCGTGTTGTATCAGAGCCTCTGTACTAAAGGACTGGGTTTGGTTGTGAGGTATTTAGTATTTGTGGCTTTTAGGGTTGTTCTTTGCGCTTTGATATGCCCCTTTTTTAATATAATGTAGGTCCCTACTTAGTTCTATGCCCTATCAAATGAATGAATCACATTTGTTATGGCCGTATGGGCATGCATGGTTGAATCTGACATGATGTATGAGTTAAGTTACAGGGATGCTGCCTATTGTGTAATTAAGTTAGGTGTATATCCTAAGTTATGACTTCGTCAGGTGGGTTCACTTGCTTGGCTAAAGCTAACCTGGGGTAAGAGTCGTGCAGAATCAAGCAAGGCACATTAATATCATGCTATGTTTGTAACTGAACGGTGCCTAGTATCAGATTTAAATATTTATACTTTGGTTCCATTAAAGAAATTTCTGTGTGATTATTGTAAGTGATGCCTCCATGCTTTTTTTAGCCCAGGTCCTAAAGTTAAGCCTTCTTGTTTTTCTGATACTAAAAACTACCGAAAATTAGAAACTTGATTGCTGTAAAAAATACAAATAATTAATTATATATTTTGTACTTATTTTTCCGTCATTGTTTCAAGTAAGAACTCTGTTTAACCTTGACATATGACTTTTACGAGATCATGTCATTTAAAATTATAATTTTCAAGATACTAAGCATAAGCTACTAATTAGGATATGCATAAGTTTTTTTTTTATATGACAGTGTTTATTTGTTTATAATCATTTTTCTACCCCTTTTTATGACCCAATTGAGCGTAGAAAAATATCCAAATCTCTCGGCACACTTGTTATGCTTACTTTATATTGCAATTTTGTCGTCACTTGTCATTGTTTAAACAAAGTGAACACATAAAATAGACAAGATGAACATATAGTTGATCAAAGTGAACACATATAAAAAAAAATAAGTTTTGTCATCTTTTATTCAGATTTTTATATGCATATTCAACTATTTTTTTTTTTTAACTTATTTGTTTGTATGTGTTCACTTTGATCGTTTTTATGTTTATCTTGTCTATTTTATGCATTCACTTTGTTCAAGCGATGGTAAAACTACGGATGACGGTAATCAATTTCCATAATAGATCAATTTGTTAAACCCATTCCAATTTCATTAACTAAGACATTTTAAAATTCTCAACTATTTGAATTAATACTAAACTGCATTAAACCAATTTCACTGCCATTTCATAGAGACTATTTTCCACATTTTTACCATATATTGAAGTAAAGCACTAGTTCATCCAAAAAAAAAAAAAAAAAATTTAATGAGCGGCCTCAATATTTCATCATTAAACCTTATAGCGTCATTTACTCTCAACCATAGAAACATGAGAATCACTCAGGATCAAAGTAGCTAGTCTTATCAAATTGTGATATTAAAATTAAAAAATGTACGTCGATCATTCTGAGTTAGGTGGAGTAATTTTAAAATGAAGATAATTTTAAAAAGTATTGCGGAATAAATCTATTAACAAACGTAAGTCTAGGTGAGCAAAAAACTCGTAACTCGTGAGTTTACTCGAACTTGACTCATAAAAATCTCGATTGTAACTCGAGTTGGTAGAACTCAAGTTGTATCAACTCGGTTAACTAACGAGTCGAGTTTAAGTTGGACCTAACTCAGCTCGTCAACTCGTGAGTTGATTTGTGACATAATAAATATAGAATATAAGTAATATTATCAACATAATTTATGAGTAATAAAAAAATCATAAAATAGCACAATAGTTTTTTATTGTATATTTTTATTTTAGATAGTTATAAAATAGATAATATTGAGTTTCAAGACATATTTTGCTTCAAATCTATGTTACGCAGATACGCCATTTTCACAGCGTATCCCGTGTCGGATACGTATCCGACGCAGATACTCGTGCGATACGCACGGGATACACCACGGGGTGTATTTATATATTTTAATTTGTTTGACCACTGGATACGGTCCACGGTGCGTATGGACACGCGTATCGACCATTCATATGATGCCACGTGTCACGTAACTTGCCAACCTCGCGCGTATAATATGTGCATCATCACACACAGTGCCACGAAGGAAGAGACGCAACTCTTCAATGGACTATTTAAACCTGGCCTATATATATGCTTATTAGAATAGTTAGTTTTTCATTGTGGAACTAAGGTGAAACTTCAAAACCGGACAAGCCAACAACCCCCATTCCTTTACCATCTCAATTGCGCCGCAAATGGATATATCCATTTTCGATTTTTCAGAAAATTGTATTTTAGTTTCTTAATTGTTTGAAAGTCTTCTAAAACACATTTTTGCATAAAATTTTATATGCATGCTCACAAAAATATAAGGAATTTGGGAGTGTAAAATTTTTTATTTCAAAGATAATTTATATAATTTTTTAAGTGACATAAAAATGTCATAGTTGCCATGTTAATATAATGCATTAAACCAATAACATTATATTATTAACATAATATTATTAAATGTTAAATTTCTCAATATAAATTAAAAGATTAAAATATAATTTTAAGACATTATATATTAGTAATATAAATAAATTAGTTTTTTAATTAAAAAATATATTTTTTTTATTATTTTATATATACAGCCGTATCCGAGTTTTTTGAAAAATGCCGTATCCCCTCACCCGCATCGTATCCGATACGATACCCGCACCCGCACCCAAGTAACATAGCTTCAAATCAATAGAAACAATAAAATTGGCAACAAATTTTATTATTTATAATATTGTATATATCAATTAGTTCTAATATTGAAATAATATATGAATTAAAAAATTGAATAACAATTGTTTATATTGAGCTAGCTCGTGACTCGCGAGCCAACTCCGGTTAGAGACGAGCTGAATTTGAGATAGCTTAAATAACTCGAAAGTATATTTAACTCGACTCGAGCCAACTCGATTTGAATTGAGTTGTCCCCAACTCGCTCGAACTCGGCTCGTATAGAGCCCTAATAAACGTAACCATGGGTTTCTGCCTAATTAAGGGTAAATGTCTCGACCAAATGGTCTTTTTTTATATATACTTTATTAATAACACAAGTTGAGCTGCAATGAGTCCTAGCTTAATCCAATGTAAAATAATATTGACCTAAACGGCTCAACCAATAGAGCAATCAAGAGATAAATTCGCATCCCGCCACTTCAATTTCACAGGCGCAAATATGAAAAAGGAGATCGAGAGAGAGAGAGAGAGTGACATTAGGTACTCGTTTTCCTATGATCGGAGTATATTATATAATAAAGGGCCAAAATCTAAAAAAAAATGGAATTTTATATTTGAGAATTGTAAACAAGAAATATAGAAAAAAGATACTGGCTTAAGGATAGAGGATATAAACATAATTCCAAAGTTTTTGGTTTTTACCGTTAACATTCTTTTTACACTGGTGTCGGTGTTGAACAATTGATCATTTTGTCCTATTTTTGTCGATGGATACGGTACGGTACGGTAGAAGATTTTTTCATACCCATACTCGTTAAAATTTTCTTTACCCATAACCTACCTGTATCCGTTAAAAAATAACTTTATCCGTACCTGTTAAGAATTAACGATAAGAGTATGATAACGGTACATAATGGATAATAATAATATTATAAATTTAATGAAAAATATATAATGTGCTAAATAAATATATGGATAAAGTATAACATTTAGATATAACAAATATCATGAATTTATTTTCATATCAATGGAATTCTCAAAACTCTAACTAACTAATTACAAATTATAATATAACAGAGTGCAAGTTAATTTCTTCATCAACAAAAATAAATTTGGATGAGGATCGAAACTGATAACATATCTTACAAAATATGCTAATAACATGATTATATATACATATATGTTTGTAAAATTTTACTCGTTAGATAATGAGTACGAAATAGTCCTTACCCGTATCTATACCTGATAAATTTAACGAAAAATTTTCTTTACCCGTATTCATATCCGTTAGTCTAATGAAAATAAAATCTTACCCATACCCACCTTATCGACGAGTAGGATAAATGGATACATGGATTTCATTGACAGCCCTACCAAAAAACAAAAAAAAAAATTTGATCACTGTCATGTGGGTCCCATGTATTCAACCCGTTTCACTGCCAGCTGCCAGGTAATCAATCAGACGAGAAGTACTTTTTCCCCAAATGAAAAGAGGAAAGATCGAAATTATTCCCCCTAAAATAAAAAAGAAAAAAGAGAATTGAGAAATTAGAAATTTCGAACACCTCTTCAAAGGTGCTGAGAGAGTGAGAATGGAGCGAGGCCATCGTGGTGGGGCCCACAGCAGCACCGCCGCCGTTCAGGCCACCAACGACGACGCCGCCACCAGCAAGCTGTGCGTTTTCTCCTTTCAACCCTACTCTATTCCTAATACATGTCAACCTCTTCCTTTTATTTTTTTTTGCGTTTGAACCCCTCCAAGACCTGAAATTTGTAGATTGATCTGTATTTGTGCAATATCACCCCAGCTAAGTGCTAACATTTGGTTGTTTTTGTTTGAAGGTCGTGTGTTAACAAAGGGTATATCAAGGATGATTATGTACATTTGTTTGTCAGAAAACAGATTAGGAGAGCTCCTATTATCAATCGTGGTATGCTAATTTCTATCGATTTTTTTATTTTATGTTGCACAAATTTGCAATCTCAATTTTATGTGATATTATACGTAGAGAAAGGATTGAACATTTTAGCAACTAAATGGAAAATATAACTTCACTGGAAATTGTGTACTTGGGAATTTGATTAGTGTAATGATAATTGATTATTTCTGCTCTCATTCTTTACTTAATACAATTTAGGATACTATGCAAGATGGGCTGTTCTTCGAAAATTACTTCTTCAGTTCTTGAATACTCAAACTGATGAAAGAAAACAGATATTGTGTCTAGGAGCTGGTTTTGATACCACCTACTTTCAATTGCTGGTACAAGTTGTTGCAAATTAATCTTGTGAAGTTTTCCTGATGAGTGAATTATTAATATTTCAAGGTCTAACTATATAATGGGAATTTTTGTTTAGGATGAAGGAATTCCCCCACATCTTTATGTTGAACTGGATTTCAAGGAGGTGCTTGATGTTTCTGCTTTAAAAATTATGTGTTTGTTTAGTTTTCTGTTTTGTTTATTTATTTATGATTTTGTTCTTTTTTGGCTAGGTAACAAGTAAAAAAGCTGCTATTATAGAGCACTATAGCCAATTAAGGGAAAAGCTGGGACCAGATGCATCTATTTCTAGAGGTTGGAGCCTTATTCCATTTTTCTTTTTCTTTTTCTTTTTGGCTTGTTGGTTCACACACAAATAAGTGCATGTTAACACATCCTTTGAATGTTAAAATATCCTTTCAATATGGTAGAGAAAGGTGAAGTTGCCAGCAGCAACTACATGCTACTCCCAATTGATATTCGAGATGTCCAAAAGCTTGATGACATGATAAAAATAACACAGTTGGATCCCAGGTACGTACCAATACTTGTAAACAAATTAATATCATCTTTTGCACATGTATGACTGGTGTTATTTTCTCATGCATAAAGCCAGTGTGATTACATGTTACAAGCATTTAATTTCTTTATCTTAAGTGATGGGTATTTTATATGAGCAATTGGAAGCTCCCATTTAAGCCACACTATCCAAATTGATTATAAATGATCCTAATTCTTCACCACGTACACAGCAAAATTAATTAGCAAGCGAACAACTGGTATGTTCCCTACAGAAACGAAATGGTATAAGAAATAGAAGTTAGGATGAGGGTGTGTGTTGGTATGAGTGTGCATATGGGGAAAGGGTGGAGTATTGTGAATCTTTTGATGAAAAAGGAGAAGCAAGACTTGTGGATCATTTCTAATGTTTCATATGGGGTTGCCTTATTTTCCTAAATTTGTGGAGGTAGATGCATGTTATTTTGTTTACAGGGTTAATTAACTTAATTGTGATAATTTGATGTTTCTGAGGGTGCCAGTGTAATATTTCTTGCCATCATATAGTAAGGGGAATAAAGAGATACCTCAATTTCTCTAGCAAAACAGAAAATAACACTAGCATCATGTTATATGTAAAATTAAAATCTAATTGCAAACAAATTGTATGGAGCTGATTGTAATTTTTTTATTATCAGCTTGCCGACCTTTATTATTGCAGAGTGTGTGCTAATATACCTTGACCCCGCTTCAACTCGTTCCATTGCTGGCTGGGCTGCGAGTAAATTCTCTACTGCCATATTTTTTTTATATGAACAGGTATATAATTTTATCATGTCCTTTAGGGTGCTGTTTGAGGAGGAAGAAGAGAATGAAGGGAGGTTAACTTTTTCACCTTTCCTTCTTCCCAATTCACCTCCCCAAGAGCACACATTTAGTGCTTTTTAATTATTTTTTACATGTAGTTAATTTTTAAATTATGCTTTCTTTTTTTGGCATAAGATCAACCCAGATGATGCTTTTGGAGAACAAATGATAAAAAATTTAGAGGTATTAATTTAACCTTTGCTTTTCTTGCCTTTTTTTTTTTATTATTAACAATTGTGAGCATTGGGTGTGTGCAAAAAATTTCAGCCTCAGATAAGTCTTTTCTTGAAGGGATTAAAAGGTGAAAACATCTAATTTCTTGCATCAGGATTGTGTGTATGCATAGATTTGACACTGAAATGTTTGTGCAGAGTAGAGGATGTGCACTCCTCGGGATAAATGCTACTCCAACTTTAGTTTCAAAAGAACGTCTTTTCATTGATCAAGGCTGGCAGGTGCATACTTATATTGTTCTAAAATTCTGAAATTACGTATTCTTTTGAACTCAAGTCTCGGGTATGGACATGAAACTGACACTGAAGTTCCTCATGCTTTGCTGTGCACTGATTTTTGCAACTTCTGTTATTTTGTGTTTTTGGAGGGTGGTAATGCACAAAATTAGTCTGTTTTTGCTATTATGTTTTTGTAGTGAGGATGTACTCTTCAGTATTTTTATTTTTTTTGTGATACTAGGCTGTAAAGTTTTAATCAGTACAGGAACAGAGGTAGTCTGGTTGATGTATTTTAGACGACTTTCTGTTGGTAGTACCACCTTGTTTGTACCAGTTTACTGTTACTGATTTCAATGAAATTGATGGGGTCTCCCACATTCAAAAGATTTTGACAAATATTTGTTTTTTTCCGCAGCGATCTGTTGCATGGGACATGCTGAGGATATATGATGAATTTATTGACATTGAAGAAAGGCGCCGGTACTGTTATCTTTTCTTTTCTTTTTTTCCTTATGAATGAAATTCAAGTACAAATTCTCTATTGGCACTGGTCTCTTGTAAATTTGTTTGCTAAAGTTTACCAAGTTTATAATATTTGTTTTACTTTATTCCAGCATTGAAAGACTAGAATTGTTTGATGAATTTGAAGAGTGGCATATGATGCAGGCAAGTGTTAATTTTCTTTTCTTCAACTAATCTTTATAAGGATGAAATAATCTTTTAAGCCCTCTTTACTTCCATGTTTTTCTCATTGTGAGATGTTATTATTTTTTACAGGAGCATTATTGTGTGGCATATGGGATTAATGATCACAAGGTCAGTCATTTTTTTGGTTGCACTTTTATGTTATTTTGATTTATTTATCCAAACTTAATGAAATATAAGTTCATCTGACTTCTCGATATTTTATATGCAGGGCCTATTTGACAATTTTGGTTTCTCTAAGGATTAGTTGTTTCTCAACTTATTTAAGCTGGTTAAGGAAATTTTTTCAACTTTTGTTACATACTGTTCAGATGAGTTGTTTGTGTGACATGTACATTTCGGGTTGGCTACGGAAGTTGGTTTAGCTCGAAATTGGTTTGTGAGTGCTAAATTTTAAGTGCATTCTCTCTAAAATCCTGAAAGTAATGTTAGTTACATTTGATTTGAAAACTTCCTACATCCTATAGGTAAGAAAATTGGAAAGTGAAATAAATAATGTCGTTAGGATCTCTCATAGACTATTGCCATAAAAAGGCTATTGTGTTAGATATATTCTGATCCTACATGATTCGCATCATCAAATGCAGACAACATTTAGGGCATAATTACATATTCTCAATTCTCAGATCTCAGAAAATTCAAATACAGAAATTGACAGTGTTACCCTTCTTTCAAAGAAACACAACAAAGCATAATAACAGCAGATAATGCAAACAGTACACAGTTACACATGCCAACACGCACGCAATGATATGCTTGACAACCCATGTATGGCCCTCAAATGCCAAATTGATAAGAAAACATTTACCAGCACCAGGTCATGTAAACCCCCTCTAAATCAAATTGAACCAATTGATTGCATCCAAAAAATGAACAAGGTTTGCAACAAGAATAATGCTTGCAATTTCTGGGAGCTTGTCAGATCTATCTAAAAATAAAATTCAGTTGACATGAACAAATTCATCAAATTTAATGATGCTTGGTTAGGTGTCATGATATGCGTCATATTTACTTTGGATCGGAGTTTTCATTCTTGAAGCCTTCAAGGATCAAACTGCAATTGTTCATAGTACGTGCATCTAACAGACTGTGATTCCATAATTTTATCATAAATAACCTCCAGCACCTGAAGAAAGAGGGAGAACAGATAAATGGAGTTAACAAGATGAAAAAACTAATCAAAGTTATAGAGCGGCACCAGAATAATATGAAAAATTGATACACATTCCATGGAGAAAGTGTTATATATTGAAGAAGTGTTGGCCTAACATATTAGGCCTAATTTCAATCAATTAGCTAAAATGCCTCATTTTGTACAACTGACACCAAATAGTACTGGAACTTTTAAACCATAGAAAAAATGCAAGTCCAACAGAGAATGCAAAAGCCTCACCCTTGACCAAATAACTTAAATTCAACCTAAGTCAAATTTGACAGACAGTAACATACCATAGCAAAGAGGGGGCTCGCACGAGATCCTTTCCATGGAGCCTTGAGAAAGCCTCACATGCCCATGGGATGTGCCCATCAGCCAAAACCCTTTGAACAAAAATAAATAAATAATAATAAAAAAATAGCATCAGGAAACCAGAACTTAAATCGAAATTGCACATGTAACATGATTTTTTTATGAAAAGCTCAACAGCAGATAGAACTAAGATGGCACAGATGAGAGAGCGTTAGACAAAGCAAAATTTACCTCTGTTTCCGGACAAAGGAATTCCACAGATGCATGATCTGCTTCTCATCTTTCGTCACGTCCACAAAATCATCAAGCATCTGCAGAGATTATTGATCATTTTTACATTGTATATTAATTTTACAATTTGTGCGGTTAGCAAAACAAGGCAATAATTACTGACACGGCGGTCTTCAAAATCAGCAATGTCGTCGTCAACTTCATCTTCACTGTCTCGGTCCGAGAATACCTGCTCTAGTGCCATTGGCTACAGAAGGATTGAAACCAGACCATTAGGACTTATCACATAAGAAAAAAAAATGATAGATATGTTAATTATATGTGGATATGGAACTTTTGGATGATGACTGTAATTTTTCATTTCTACAGATTCATAGCATGTAATGGGCCATCCAGCCTACACAAATACAAATGCCAGCACCAATCGTAGAAACGCTTAGTGTAACTGAATCCTAAAGCTTTGGGATGGTGACTATAACATTTTATTTCTACAGACTCATGCCATTCAAGGAACTTAAAAGTTTTGCACTGCTCAGTATCAAGTTCAACATTACCTGAGCTCTGTGAGAGTGGAAAAATTGTCGTTTTTGTAGAAGTGCTCGGCTGTTGACAAAATAAGAAGGAAACATATTATAGTATCAATACAAGCATAGCGCGAAGACAATGAACACAACAATAATGGGTGAAACAGGAAGAGAGAAGATCATAAACATGGTGCTAGTAAATTGTTAAAATGATTGCAAGATGTAAAAAGAATTTCTACAAAACAGTATAGAGAGATAGTATAGGTAGCACCAGTGTCAAGAGATGAAAAGATGCTGGTGCATGATTCTCTGAGTTTAGGGCTACAACTGTTCATTCTTGTAGTAGTGGGGGATATTGGAGTTGTATTTTGGGTTGCTTTTCTATAATACAAAAGAGGTAGAGCAGTCCTCTACTTATTTCCATAAATAATTGTTAAAATGATGATGATCATCATGAAATTCTGTACCAAGATTTTTTTTTTTTTTAAAAAAAAAAACCTACTTCCTAGGATCAGCTCTTTCGACAGATAATTTTCTAGTCTTCCCAAATTGAAGCATGGTTGGTGGTGTGAGGTTACTTCCAGCTAAAGTCTGAGCCGTATCATTTGTCACGGAGAGTTGCGCTGACAATCATATAGTAAACATGAATTATTTCTCTCATTCACAACAGCATATTAAAGTTAATTTATACCAAGCAATTTACTCAAAAATGCAAACTTTAAAATTCAAATATTGCTTCTAGTTAGTAACACCACAGTACCATACTCATTGTGGTCTAACATCTTAAAGGATGTTCAAAATATACCACATGCCTATATACATAAATTGTCCAGTATACATCGGTACAGTGACACCTGACATTTTTGCTATAATATCATAAGGGACTCCTTACAGACTCATAAATCATTAACGGATTAACCCTTCATGACTTTCAACCCTCAATCAAACAAGAAAAATGATAGATTTTCATATGTGTATATTTGATTAATAACCCAAATAATAAGTATCACAGTTTTCCTATTTCGACCTTAAGAGTTCCAAAGCTCCCTTTTTAGTTCCTAAAAGTTCCTAATTTGTAACAAATTTATCCTACTGATGACATTTGTTTAAAAGATGGACAAAATCCACCATCATGGCATATAAACAAGCTGATTTGATGATGTGAATGCTGAAATGGATGCAAATTTTGATTCACAGTAGTGTCACTGCTGTAGTCATTGTCCACAAGAATAACATCACTAATAAAGATAACATGGCCATCGATGACATCATCAAATGGTCAGGTATGGAGTAAGAACATTGACATCAGCATCCGAGTCATCAGGCGACCACATGACCTACCTATCTTTGACATACCTTCTCAGGACTGATTTTGTACAAATTGATGACAATAGGGACCAAAGCAGGAATTTTGAAACTTTAAGGCCAAACAGGAGAAAAACCATGACACTGACCCTTAAGTGCATTTTACTCTTTTTTTCTCTCTCTTTTTACCAGCAAGGCTGTGTGAATTTGCCACAGGACCATGGGAGGAGCACGTGCCATTATCCTTCTGCAAAAAATCCTCATCCATGCACGCTAAGGTTTCATCAGGAGAATTGGAGTCCATTGCAGGCAGATGCACGCGACTTTTTCTTTTATTCATGCTTCCTAACCTCCTTCGCCTCCTATATTTTGAGCTGACCCAACAAACAGACTCAAATCACAAACACTGTAGATAGTATAATGCATGTATACTATAGGAAAAGATGAATTTCAATTTACCAGTAAAAGAAGGTCTGTAGCCTTGGATCAACTCCTTCTGCTACAAGCTGGAAATGATTTTTAGGCATTTAAGATATTTCCTCCTTTTATGTTCAATTATGCTATTTAAGTATAACATATGGTTTAGAATTCAGCAAGGTCAAAAATAAAATATCGTACCTCAGATCTCCAAACATCTGTCTTCACCGAAACATTTACTGCTTGGTATTCTTCAGTAACCTTCAAATGATGGATCAAAAAGCAGTCCAAGAAATTATATAATGAGAACAGGAGCTTCATTACAAGTTAGGCTGGAAATTTCAGGAGGTTACCAACCAAGAACTCGTACTTGAAGAGATCATGGCATGCAACTAGATGGCATTTTAGACCCTATAAAATATAGTAATAGCAAATTGATATGTCAGATGCTCAATAGTATTTATGCTAATTAATACAATTGCAAATTTTGAAAAGAGATCAAGGACACTAATAATTTACCTTAAAGCTTCCGCATTGAACCAAGCAAAATGGACATGCAAAATCTTCAGTAACTGCTTGTGAAAAGGTTACATAAATTACAAATGTGGTGAAAACCAAAAGGAGCAACCAATGTGGATGGGAAAGCAAATGAAACTCTGAGAGAGCGAGCTTAACCTTCAGTTCTTTGCAAAGTATTATTGTAGTATCGGTAGTTGAAAAGAACATTGCCAGCTCTCAACCTATCGGTAGAAAAAGACAACAGAGAAGAGATCAATCGAAGAGCTCATGCAGAGGAAAAAACGTAATGGAAACTGATTAATAATCAATGCAATGCCTTGTATATGGTGAAGGGTGATTGTGTCATTTATTTTACTTTTCACATAAAACATATACAAACTACTCAGGAGAACAATAAAAATTAAGAAAATATAACATCCATGACTACCTTTAACAATATAGATATCTTAAATTCTGATAGTATCAAGCATATCTAAAACATACTAGGGATACACAGGAGACTTCCACACAAAGTTACTAAGCATATCTAAAACATACTAGGGATACACAGGAGACTTCCCCCAAAGTTACTAATATAAGTTGTTTACCTCATAATATGAGGCAATGATGATGCAGGTATATTTTCATATGAGTAAGAATCATATGGGGTACGCTCATTTGCGCCAACTTCTACAGCAGAAAGGTTCACTTGCAACTGAAAGGGGCCCTTCAGTACAAAAAAAAAAAAAAATTATCACTAAACCAAGCATTATCATTATATTGAATTCAATATAATTCAAAAGGTGACTGACAGAAGCATCTTCTTTGTGGGCATGGAAAGTAACACGGTTATTCTGCTCTATAAACTTCGGCTGCAAGTAAAGAGTTTCCAAAATATGTGAGATGAACGAGTCATGAGAATGAGAAAAACATATAATATTCTAGACAGTTGGAAAACACCATCAAAAGTAACCATATTTAGTGACTTAATTAGGATATATGCATATGCACCATAAGTTACGAGTGTTTCTTACACACCGCTTTCTCTTCATTTGGTTACCCAGCTTAAATAGAATTGCATGTCCCCACAGAAGAAACAGATCAGATATATATTCCACCAAATAATTTGCTATTTCCAGTATCTATATTTTTTTTTAAAAAAAAAGAACAGAAAATAGAGAAATGCAGAAAGTTTGCTGTAGGTGTCATCTCTTAGCACTTTCCATACCAAATAAATACATGCAATTGTTCCAAGCCAGATGTAGATCCTGACATGACATCTTCCAAGACAAGAGAAATGTAAAGTGGTTAAGAAAATTATTGTTGTTGTTATATACTTATTTGGTAAATAGTTAAATAGGTCTTTGATTTCTGCAGTGTTCAAACTCAAGATCCTAATATTTTTAGGACATGGAAGAAATGATATGTAAAACATATAGAGGCTGAAGTAACATACCTCCAAATAGCTTGGATGCATGCTAATGGCCGAAACCATCTCAGCTTTGTGGCCCAAACTCAACGTAACACAATTCTCCAGAGAAGAAGAGAGTAAACTAATAGGTATAGACCCCCAATAGCACTTCCCTTCCAGATCTATTAGGTAATAATTAAATTAAAGATACAAATAAACAAAAGAAGGGCATTTTAAGAAATATTTACAAATTAACCAACTAAAAGGATAGCCAATGTAATCACTGATTATGTGGTTCCAATTTAGTTGAAACTGGTGGTCCTGAATCACTGCTTTCAAGAAAGAAAGAAATAACAAATGATTGCACAACTGATGCATCTATGACATTTTATACTTTTCTATTTGCTGGTGGGAAAGGGTTTCATCATTTCAACAGAAAATTACTATAATTTTTTTTGCGAGTAATGTTAAAATTGTATGCAAGTTGGTAAAGACACTATGGTACATGGGTTATATATTTACTTGGCAAAGGAGAAGGCTGCCCAAGCTCAGCTTTTCCATTTTCAACGATGTTTTCCTCACGTTCACCTTCAAAAAATTTTACATGACAAATAAAGTACACAACCAAAAAGGTAGCAAAAAAATGAACAAAATAATCAATGAGCTATATAATAGAGAGTAGCATTTCTTGTCTCTACCAGTGCTGACAATGATTATGTGAAGGTCGTTAGCCCTAGAATCAGTTGCAAGCCTTTGAAGGTCAGGAATTACAAAACTGGCCTCGGTGTGATCTTTGTCGCCAATTTCAAAGAAAGAGGTAAGCATGTAGACCCTGTTAAGACGGTATGAAGCAGTCTGCTGCAATTCAAACATTACAGTTACAATTATTTATGTAGATTCAAATTTCATAATCTCATTACATGGTTAAATGCTAACCTCTCCAATAGAAAACTCAGGCAGTGGTCTAGACAAAAGCACGTATATAGGAAAGATAGTGCGTGATTGTATTGCCTCATTTAAGTTCGATGAGAGAGAAACAGATACTTGAATTCTGCACATAAAAATGTATTATTTACAATTGTTAAAGTTAGTCAAAACTTTCTCTTTATTATCGTGATAAACAGTACATATGTTGGAACAAATGATACCTCACAAATACAGCATACTACTGGTTCAGTATAATTCAAAGTTTATTCTTACCTCTTTTTAAGCTTAGCATGTATCTTGTAAAGGAGACATCGCTGAAGAAAATAAGGCTGTACAAAAGATCAGCAAATTGTCATCACTCAACAGCTTTGCAGAAGGACATAGGCTATAGAAGAAATCATGTATAGAAATAAGTTACATTTCTTGTGGTGCGGCGCTGAAGGATGTTGTAGAGTTCAACTGGCTTGCAGTACAGTGAGAAGCTTTCTTCAGCGGCAAGTTGCTCCTCAGCAGTCAGATGAGCCCACGACTGCTGTCGACACATTTGATCCGTACTTGAATGGCTACAACTACACCCCAAATTCCCACATGTCAAAGTCGCTCGATCATTCAATTTCTCCTGTAGTTTTTCTTAGGGCTTTTGCAAATTAACAAACCATTTTACAAGTTTGTGAATAATGTGCAAAACTTTAGAGTAGCGATTGACAACAAAAATCTTTGGTTGCGGATAGGGTTCATCTGTTAAAACACAGGTTAACTCAAGAAAAGTATGACAAAGTTACCTCCAACTTTTTCTGGAGAAATATTGAATTGCTTGACCTTTAAAATTCGATATCGCACTTATACAGGAAACGGAGTATAGGAGCAAGAGCAACACTATTAATAATCAATAATATATTGAATCTTTGAGATGGACCCAACTTAAAGGTTGGATGTTGTTTCCAAATATAAATGTGATTAAAAATTGCAAACCCAACAACAGCTGAGGGTAATTTGCAAACAAAGTAGATTTTTGACAAGGTGATTCAGGACATGAGAAATAGCATACGTTGTTTCTCGAACCGCCAAAGGGAGCCCTGGCATTGATTACTTCTATTTCATTATTTTAAAAAACAATTCATTCTGCAATGTTAGGAAAGAGTCCTCATTTAAAGCATGATAATGTCAGAGAAAAATAAAGAATGCCACAAGTTCCAATATTATCTTATGTTTCCATTTATTAAACTGGTTCTTTATAGACTGTATTAAGCAGAAACACACAGCAGTCAGTAATATTGATCCTGATTCCACATATACAACAACCATCAAGCCAAAGCCTCAGTAGAAAAAAAGATCATATCAGAAAGAAATTTGCGCATAAATTATCAGAGACAGAACAAGACCGCTGGCTAGTAAAGTTCCAGGCTAACCACCCGAACCCTATTCTATTGTTTGTGAAGCACCATACTTAAAATTACGACCTTCCTATCCTTCTACTCAATCAAGCAGTAATCCTTTGTTACTAGCATGGTTTGGAAAATCTATGGGCAGCTCTTCCAAAGATTGTGTTTCCTTCCTTCAGCTGAAAGCGTTTGGGGAAAGAGGAAGAAGGCAAACTGTTTGTACGAAGGATAGAGAAAAAGGGGGAGAACCAGAACCTTACTTACCAGGTACCTCAGTGTTGCTGATTCCTCCGACGCACCGCCGAATTGGTACCGATTGATGGTGGAAGAGAGATTTGATTTGGGGGTAGCTAGCTCAGTTTATAAGTTAAGTTTCCGTTTGTGTCAATTAAAAAGGAACGAGAGATCCATCTGTCGACTCTGTGATTACGACGCTTCTGTCGGAGATGGTCCGATTGTTAGTATAGGCTGCTACATTATTGCAGAAATGATTGCTTAAACAAAATAAAATGAACATATAAAATAGATAAATATTTAAATAATTAAAGTGAACATATATAAACAAATAAATTTAATAAAAATAAGTTGAATATGCATATAAAAAATCTGAACAACAATACAAAAATTAAAATCTAATTTATAATTGAATAAAGTGAACACATAAAAAAAACAAACTATAACATATAAATAAATAAAGTGAACGAAGAATGACGCGTGAAGAAATAGTAGATAGAAGTTCTGCATTCACATCCGGACTATTTAGATCGTCCATCACATATTATTTTATGTACAATGTATGGATTTGATGTTGAATAATTTTGATCCTATGTTATATAACTCCTGCCATAATTTTGGTGGCAGCGGATCCCGGACTCCTAAGAGTTTGCATTGATTAGATTTTGAGTCATACATTGGAAATGTAAATTTATCATTTATAAAAACGAGAGGGTAATTTTATGCTCACATAACTTTTTTTTGATTGAAATATGCTCACATAACTGATAGCTATATCTTTGTACTTTATTCATTGTCCTTCTTTTTATTAGTATTCTGCACGAAATTATCCTATTTAGAATTTAATGAATTTATTGTTTATCACAAATAAATTTTATTGATCTTATTTTCAAATGTTGTTATTTTTTAATTTACGTGTATATATTGGTAAAAAGTATTAGTTCCCAAAGGGCTTGTTTGTATTAAAAAATAACATAACACTATGATATAAAAATGAGGAGCCTGAGCCCCGCATGGAAGATTAATGACCTTATCCATCTTGTGCGGAGTCTTAAGATATATTAATATTTTTTTATAGGGTGATTTAGATATATGTCACTATGAAAATTTAAAATTAGAGAAATGTCATCACTAAAACACAAATTATTTTTCTGCCATTACAAAATAGGGTTAATTAGATTTATGCCACTGTAAAAATTAGAAATTAGAGAAATGCCATCACTAAATGACAAATTATTTTTATGCCATCACTAAATGATAAAATTAGATTTATGCCACTGGAAGATTAATTTGATCATTATACCCTTTTAAATATGCTATTATAAAAAAAATTAAAAATATGTCACTGTAAAACATTAAAATTAGAAATATGTCACCGTTAAGTAAATAAGTGATTTTATGCCATCAACAAAAGAAATAAAATTTCAAAATTTAAAATCTCAAAAGTTGAAATTAAAAATTTTTAATTCAAAATATCAAATTATAAATTTCGAAAACTTGAAATTTGTAAATTTTAAATTTTGAATTTGAAAGTTCGAAATTTAAAAATGTTTTAAATCTAAAATTCGAAAATTGAAAATTTGTAAATCTGAATTTTCAAATTTTGAAATTTAAAATTTAATCCACTCAATAAATTTCTTTGTCATTTCTTATGGAGAGGGTATTTTGGACATTTTTTAAAAGTTAGAGTGGCATTTCTCTAATTTGAGTGGCATATCTCTAATTTTGATCGAAAATAATGGCTAAAATTATTTTTTACCATTTTATGGTGGCATAAAACTAATTTACAATTTATGAGTGGCATATCTCTAATTATCAAATTTTCATAGTGGCATATATCTAATTATTCCTACAAAATAATAAAAATTAGTTTTATGCCATCGGATAATTGATATGACCATTTAACCCTTCTAAATATGCCACTGTAAAATTTAAAAAATCGAAATATGCCATCTCGAATGAAATAACGAGTACCGTGCAATTATAAAACAAATAGATTAAGATGAACATGCCTTGAAATAAGTATACTTCGTTATTTTAACTAGAATGTTTAGTTATATTTTCACACAACCAATAAAGGTCGTTATGTATTAAAGAAGATAATAAAGGTGAACAAAAAAAATCATGATTGCACTGAACAGAATATAGTATTTGCAGAACAAATAATGACAATTTTTTTTCTTGCACATTTTCATGTTTTCCCTATCCAGTGCCGCCTTTTTATTTTAGATTAGGGTTTCTTTTGACGAGAACAATTTGGTCATTAATAAAAGTAATGACAAATTAATGATGATATTTTTAGAATTTAATATGTTTTTTGAAAAAAATAGTGGCATCAAACTAATTTCAATAATTTTTTAGTGGAATAAATATAAATAGCAATCTAAGAGTGGCATTTTCCAAATTGACAAAATTTCTAGTGGCATAAAACTATTTTTTCCTTTTTTATATATATACATGGAATAACATACCATATTTTATTAAAAAAGAAAAATCGGCCTTCCCTTTAGTATAGTAAGTCAGTGACAGTGAGGCTTAATGCAATTAAACGCTAATTGCTTTTTTTTTTCAGATGTGTGAACAATTGCTCATAAAAACAAGTATATAAACAATTTAAAAACACACAAAAATCTGGTGAGTCTGGATATATCACAGATAGCTATGTGGTGATTGGACATGCCCAATGTTTATTCTTAATAATCTTCACTTTATTGTGGAAAAGTTTATTAGGTCTTGCTCTTTCATTCTGTAATACTTTGTTTGCATCAGTAAAGCATGCAGGCTTTTTGGCTTTTTTTTTTTTAAAAAAAAAAAAGTCTTGCTCTTTCGAGTACTAAGAAAACAAATCGATCTACTAGCATACGTAGTAGGAACTAGATAGACTGTCACCATTGCTTTGCTACTTAATTTCACAATCAGCTTACACAGCTGGTAAGCTTGCGCAATGAATCAATCTCATGATGAAACCATAAGAGAGATTCAATTTTTATTTTCTCTACAAATTTTACTTCTTATCCAGATAGAATAGATTGATCTGGATGCCAAAAGTAACAATGTTCAGCAATTGTTACGCATCCCTCTTTGCATTTCCTAACACATTTCTTCATGTGATACGCAATGCTTGAAATATTTACAAATTCATTTAAATCAAATGAGTTCTACAACAATGGAAGTCATACAATTCAAGCTGCCGCAGTGCCAACCAATCAATCAACCTCTTTATATTTTATTCCATCCGATCATAAAAAAACGATGGTTAGGAAATTTTAATCAGAATAGTTGGTTAAATACTGGCTAATAACCTATCAGGGAATGAAGTACATGGGGTTTGGTAGCTTAAATGAACGGCTACTAACAGAATAACCCAACAAATCACTCCATTGATCTCCTGAATTTCCATGAATTCGGTATCCCTCCTCTTCAATTTCACGCCGTTTCTCTGATTTGTATGTAGTTGCTGTTTTCCCTTTGTCATTAGGTCCCCTGAGAGAGATGACAAGGGGAGATACAGAAGATTGAGTAAAGTCTTTATAAAAAAATAAATTAAAGAAATTTCATTTGAATATTTATCAGTTCCCTTCTAGAACTTCTTTCCAATTCTATAAAACCCAAACAAATAAAAATATGACCAGTATCGAATTTTCAAAATTAATTAATTAACCAAAAATATTCATTAAAAGGCATTGAAATATGAATGTACCTTAAGATGAGCTTATCCCAGTGGAGAAACCCAGCTCTCTTCAGATTCTCTATGGTCACATTATTGTGGCCCTCACTGCGTCCAGTTAGGAGGAAAATCTTAAAGCCTAGAGCTCTAACCTCTTCATATAGAATAAGACTGGATTCTATTGCCGGTGCAATCGCCTTCTCCACCCATATGTCAAACTCATGGGCATTAAAAAGCTCCAATCTATAATTTCATGTTAAATAGGGATTTCACATAAACTGTTGCAACTTACAAATTGAAAAATATAAGATCCCCATGCATAAGTTATGGAATAAGAAACTTAGAACAATCACATTCCCCTTTAATTTAGAATATGCTCAAACTACTACATGTGCAAATTTATTATAAATTACAGAGGAAATTTGGATGTACAAGTTGTTTTTAAAAAAAACGTAAACAGAGGTTACATTAGTAATAAATTTTTCCATGTTTTGTAGGGCTATATGGATATTTAGGTCATTGAAGACTTGCATCAAATTTTGTCTGAAAAAAAGATACACGTTTTGATTCCATATGCCCAATTGATGAATTGTTATAAAAATAGTGTCATTGGAAGGGAGCCGCAGTATTAAATAATTGGGTAGATAATTGTTTAAGCAGATTGAATAGTTCAACAGCATTGACCTCAAATGAATTGGGCTTGATTACTTTTTTTTTTTTTTTTTTTGATTGAAGGGTTGATTACTTATTTCAGCAAATATTTAGAGAAATTTAACACGTGCCAAATGAAAAACGTTGTCAGATGACATTTAGTCCAAATTTGACTCGGCACCATTACGGATGATTTGATTAAAGAAGCCGAAATTAGCTAGAAACAAAATAAGGAACCGTGTAAATTAAGAAGATTCCATTATACTAACTTACTAAGTATTCAACATACATAAATTGCACCTTTTCAATGTTATTTTAAGTCTAAACCGAAAGCAACAAAAGAATCTGCGCAGTTTGATGCATATACGATATACCCAAATTGAAATCATCCAATAATCAATCGGAACAAAAAAGAAAGAGGAAATTTTTACCCATATCCATGACTGGTATAGTACGGCAAGTTAGAGAGCAATGTTTCGTCGATATCAAAGATCCACGCATCCATCCCATCTCCTTTAATCTCGACCGTCCGTGCATGATTCAACGACTCACGCGCCACCATTTCCAGATCGAACTTATACGGTAGACCCGTTACATAGTCTCTCACGTAGGGCCCACACTCAGTAGGCACAACGCGCCATGGTGCCAAGTTGTTCGCCTCTACGGCGAAGCGCCAGCTGTCGCACCTCAATTGGGTCAAGGTCGAATCGCTCGGTTCTTCGATGGAAGAGGTGTATTGGAGAATGAGAGGTCTTGGAAGGAGGTTCGATGGTTCGATCGGGTCGATAGAAAAGGAGAGAGAAAGGTGCGAACAGAGGAAGAGAGCGATCAGAGAAAGAATTAGAACAAATTTCATTGGAGAAATGCGAGATTGAGAGAGAGAGAAGGTGTTGTTAAAGAAGAGGTTTCTTAATGGAGGCGATGTACTGTCGTCTCCGTTTGGATTGTGGAAAGGAATGAATCCTAATGGAGTAGCGTGTATGGAAAGAGACGGGGAAGGAAGAAAACTTGGGTACAGGGTTCTCGGTCTCACCTGTTTATAAATTATAATAGCGAACCGCGTGGTGGGTTGATATATATAGCTTTCCGTTATTAGTTCTAACCCGCTTCATGTTTTGAAGTATAGAAATAAGTGCTGCGGAGATTAGGTTATGATGTGAGATAATAGGGGATGGACATGGTTTACAGACCCGACCAGGCAGAAGATTCCCTCCGGGATGCGAATTTTCTTCTCACATTAAATATATATATGGCCGCTTGTCAGTTACGTGGGTCACTGAACCAAGTGTAGGTTAAATTATATGGAGGAGACGTTTGCAATTTAATAAGGCCGTCGAGCGTGCACCAAGGCAGCAAGGCTTTTTGAGAAATTACAAATACACCCTCCAAATTACGCGATTGTCATTGGTCGGTATCACTTTGCTCGACAACAAAAGTGGGGATGTTATTTGTTGTTCACTTTTTTCTTTTTGGGAAGGTGATCTAGTGCTGCCACTACCCACCGGCCTAATGAATGTGATTTTTAGATAGTTTTTTTTTGCATGGACTAATGGACTATCCATTTTAGATCCGATATGTTACATATGACACCATGCTCTTGTTGGCCGTGTGATAGGATCCTGACCACGCATTCAAGAATGAATGGTCTTACATGTGTTCAAAAATCTTTCAATGAGCCCTTTACAGTTAGAGAAGTCAAACATGTCCATGTTAAATTGGACTGACACAATCATACCGCCCACAATTTTACACGAATTAAAAATTTACCTGATTCGTACATCTCTACTGCTACTGCTACTGCTTACGAAGGTGCGTTTGGCAAGAGGTGGATTAGCATTAATCCAAAATTAGTGAAACTAACCAACTAATTTCAACTCACCAAAAATAAATTGAGGTTAGTTAAAATTAGCACTAACTTTGTGCTAACTCACTATTCTTCCAAGAGGTGGGTTAGCGGTTACTTTCACCCATGAAGGGTTAGCGCTAATTTTGTATTAATAGTGATAACTAATAATTGACAATTATTAATATTTAATAATAAATAATTAATTAACATAAATTAATAAGTAATAACAATAAATAATAATTAAATAATTATTAATTAATAATAATTAAAGATAAATAATAATTATCGATAAATAATAATAATAATATTTCTTGGTTCATATTATGTGATTTCTTCCTTTTTCTCTTCCTTTGTTATTTGAGTTAACCACGAAATGCCAATGCCAAAATAATTCTATGTCAAAATCATAGGTATAGTAAGACGACATTTTGCACTCAGTAAGTTATATTTTATTTTCATAGGATATGTTCAGAACCCTCGCGTCAAATTATTTATTTATTTTGAAGTAGGGAAATGCACAGGATGTGTTGGCGAGAATCAAATCGAAGTTGGTTAACCAATTGAATTTTTGAAGTCCAAATCATGCAAAAAGATGATATTAATAGTGTCATTCTTAGTAAGTTATTTTAACGAATTTGTATTGAGCTACCAAAAAATAGAACAAAATAATGTGGTTAGAAAAATAAGAATTGTAAAAGAAATCCCTACCGATAAAAGCACTAATTTAAGATTGTAAATGTTTTCAACCGAAGAGTGTATCCAACTCTTTATATACAATCTGCATCATTGATTTTTATACTTTAATTGAATACTAGTGAGTCTTATTGAGGTTCGTTAGATACATGAGTTTTTTTAAATTAATTTTTTTTATTTTTATAATTTATTTATTTATAATTAAGTTATCTATATATTTTAGTTTGTATAATTTAATTTTATTTATTTGCAACATACTAAAAAAAATTGTCTAAATTTGTGGATGGTTGTAAAACACTACCAAAGACCCGATGTTTTAAAAATAATAAGCTAATTTGTGTTGAAAATAATCATGTAGATTAGAGTAGTATATTGCTAATATGATTTTGATTGGTTTAAAACAATAGTAAATACGCATATAATGTCCAAATAATACATATTCTGAGCATCATTTCAGCATTTCAAACGATTTTGCATTCATTCTAAGTCATTTGAACACAATAATCAATATTTAAACTCTCTATACTATTTAGAAAATGATTCAGATCTTACTTATTAAAGAAAAATGGATTATACATAGGGATGAAAACGGATCGGATACGGATCATATAGTTCTCAAATCATATCCGCATCCGTATTTTTTTCGGATACGAATATGAATACGGATATGTTCGGATACGAATACGGTTCGGATGTTAAACGAATACGGATACGGTTTGGATATTGTCGGATATGAAAACGAATACGGATATATTTATGATATTAAAACAAACATCTACAAATTAACAAACTAATGGAAATAAAACTAAATAAATAATATAATAATCTCGATATAGCATTTCGATAAAACTACTGCTTAATATGTATAAATAATTATTATTGACATTATTAATCATAACTTATAATCGCTATTAATTATACCTTATAATCCGATAATTACAATTAAATAATTTTTTAAACAATATAATATTAATATGTAGCATTTATAAATTGTAGGTAGTGATCTATTTAGAATTATCGATAAAAATAAGATATAAGAAAAGGCAACATAGAGGAATTCTTTCAAACAAATTTTTTAAAAAAATGCAAAAAACTAGTTCTGTTTGTTTCTTTGCAACTAATCCTTATAAACATAATCTAATTGTTAAATATTACATAATTACAATTTGAATACAAACTTTCTATTTTGTTTATAAATTTCCATTACCACGAATTATTCTTGCTTTAATCACTACATAACTTAGATAAGTTACTCTAGAAGTTTGAAAACGTATAAATAAATATATAAAAAGACTATGTAAACAAACTGTTTGTTGGCCCAACAGCATGAGGTGATGCGTTGCAAATATGTTCTTGACCGTATAAAGAGTTTAAATGTAGATTATTGTGATGAAATGACTTAGAAGGAATGCAAAAAACGATTGAAATGCTCAAATGATACTCAGAATATGCATTATATTCACTTTATATGTGTAATTACTTGGTATAATCTAATCTTTTTGAATATTTAAGATCTGAAACATATTCTTGACCGTATATAGAGTTTAAATATTGATTATTGTGATGAAATGACTTGGAATGAATGCAAAAACGATTGAAATATTGAAATGATACTCAGAATAAGCATTATTTAAATTTTTTATGCGTAATTACTTGGTATGAAACAATCTTTTTGAATACGTAAGATCAAAATCATATTCAAAACTGTATAGAGAGTTTAAATGCAGATTATTGTGATTAAATGACTAAGAATGAATTAAGAAACAGTTGAAATTCTCAAATTAAACTCAAAATGAGCGTTATTTGCACTTTATATGCGTAATTACTATTTATAATCCAATATTTTTAAATAAGTAAGATCTGAAAAATATTTTGACCGTATAGTGAGTATAACTATTGATTATTGTGATGAAATGACTTAGAATGAATGCAAAACGATTGAAATGCTCAAATAATACTCAGAATATGCATTATATTCACTTTATATGCGTAATTACTTGGTATAATCTAATCTTTTTTAATATTTAAGATTTGAAACATATTCTAGACCATATAGAGATTATTTTTTAATGTAGATTATTTTGATGAAATGGCATAGAATGAATACAGAAATGGATGAAAAGCTCAAATACTCAGATTGAGCGTTATTTACTTTTTATATACGTAATTGCTATGTATAATCCAATCTTTTTGAATAAATAAGATATGAATAATATTATGGACAATATGAAGAGTTTAAAAGTAGACTATTGTGATGAAATGACTTAGAATGAATGCAGAAACGATTGAATTGCTAAAATGATACTCAGAATTGCAACATTTGCACTTTATATGTGTGATTACTATGTATAATCCAATCTTTTTGAATAAACAAGATCTAAATCTTAGTCTAGACAGTATAAAGAGTATAATGTAGATTATTGTGATGAAATAACTTAGAATCAATCTAGAAACGATTGAAATTCTCTGATACTAAGAATATGCATTATATTCATTTTATATGCATAATTACAATGTAAAATCCAATCTTTTTGAATAAACATGATATGAATCTTAGTCTAGACAGTATAAAGAATTTAAATATAGATTATTGTGATAAAATGACATAAAATGAATCCAGAAACGATTGAAATGATCAAATCATACTAAGAATAGGCATCCTATTAAATTTATATGAGTAATTACTACGTATAATCCAATCTTTTCGAATAAATAAGATATGAATCATATTCTAGACAGTATAAAGATTTTAAACGTAGATTATTGTGCTTAAATGACTCAGAATTAATGAAGAAACAATTGAAAGGCTCAAATGATACTCAGAATTGTATTATTTGCACTTTATATGCGTAATTACTATGTATAATCCAATCTTTTTGAATAAATAAGATATTAATCATATTCTAGATAGTATAAAGAGTTTAAATGTAGATTATTGTGTTGAAATGACTTAGAATGAATGCAGAAAGGATTGTAATGCTCAAATGATACTCAGAATTGCATTATTTGCATTTTATATGCGTAATTAATATGTATAATTCAATATTTTGAATAAACAAGATCTGAATCTTAGTCTGAACAGTATAAAAAGTATAATGCAGATTATTGTGATGAAATGACTTAGAATGAATCCATAAACGATTGAAATTCTTTGATACTCAGAATATGCATTATATTAATTTTATATGCATAATTACAATGTAAAATCCAATCTTTTTGAATAAATATGATATAAATCTTAGTCTAGACAGTATAAAGAGTTTAAATGTAGATTATTGTGATAAATGGACATAGAATGAATCCTGAAACGATTTAAATACTCAAATAATACTCAGAATTGCATTGTTTGCACTTTATATGCGTAATTATTATGTATAATCCAATCTTTTTTAATAAATAAGATATGAATCATATACTAGATAATATAAAGATTTTAAATGTAGATTATTGTAATGAAATGACTTAGAATGAATGCAGAATCGATTGAAATGCTCAAATGATACTCAGAATTGCATTATTTGCACTTTTATATGTGTGATTACTATGTATAATCCAATCATTTTGAATAAATAAGATATGAATCATATTCTAGGAAGCATAAAGAGTTTAAATGTAGATTATTGTAATTAAATGACTTATAATAAACCCATAAACGATTGAAATTCTTAAATCATAGTCAGAATTGCATTATTTGCACTTTATATGCATAATTACTATGTATAATCCAATCTTTTTGAATAAATAAGATATGAATCACATTCTTGACAGTATAAAGAGTTTAAATGTAGATTATTATGATGAAAAGACTTAGAATGAATGCAGAAATGATTGAAATTCTCAAATGATACTCAGAATTGCATTATTTGCATTTTATTTGCGTAATTACTCTGTATAACAAAATCTTTTTGAATAAATAAGATTTGAATCATATCATAGACAGTATAAAGAGTTTAAATGTATATTAGTGTGATGAAATGACTTAGAATTAACACTGAAACGATTGAAATGCTCAAAAGATACTCAGAATTGCATTATTTGCACTTTATTTGCATAATTTCTATATATAATCTATTTTTTTGAATAAATAAGATATGAATCAAATTCTAGACAATGTAAAGAGTTTAAATGTTGATTATTGTGATGAGATGACTTAGAATGTTAGTAGAAACGATTGAAATGCAAAAATAATACTTAGAATTACAATACTTGCACTTTACATGCGTAATTATTATGTATAATCCAATCATTTCAAATAAACAATATCTTAATCTCTGTCTAGACAGTATAAAGAGTTTAAATGTAGATTATTATGAAGAAATGACTTAGAAATGAATCCAGAAATGATTGAAATGCTCTGATACTCAAAATATGCATTATATTTATTTTATATTCATAATTACTATGTAAAATCCAATCTTTTTGAATAAACAAGATATGGATTTTTGTCTATACAGCATAAAGAGTTTAAATGTAGATTATTGTGATGAAATGACTTAAAATGAACACAGAAATGATTGAAATGCTCAAATGATACTCAGAATTGCATTATTCACACTTTATATACGTAATTATTTGGTATAATCTTATCTTTTTGAATAAACAAGAAAAGAATCAAATTCTAGACAATATAAAGAGTTTAAATGTTGATTATTGTGATGATGACTTAGAATGATTGTAGAAACAATTGAAATGCTAAAATAATACTCAGAATTGCTCTATTTGCACTTTATATGCGTGATTTCTATGTATAATCCAATCTTTTTGAATAAATAAGACATGAATCATATACTTGACAGTATAAAGAGTTCAAATGTAGATTATTGCGATGAAATGACTTAGAATGAATGCAAAAATGATTGAAAACTAAAATGATACTCAGAATTGCATTATTTGCAATTTATAAGAAAAATTACTATATATAATTCAATCTTTTTGAATAAATAAGATATGACATATATTCTAAACCGTATAAAGAGTTTAAATGTAGATTATTATGATTAAATGACATAGAATGAATGCAAAAACGATTGAAATGCTCAAATGATACTTAGAATTGCATTAATTGCACTTTATAAGCGTAATTACTATGTATAATCCAATCTTTTTTAATAAATAAGATATGAAGCATATTCTAGACAGTATAATCAGTTTAAATGTAGATTATTTTGATGAAATGACATAGAATGAATGCAGAAACGATTGAATTGCTCAAATGATACTCAGAATTGTATTATTTGAATTTTATATGCGTAATTACTATGTATAATCCAATCTTTTTGAATAAATAAGATATGGATCGCATTCTAGACAGTATGAATATTTTAACTGTAGATTATTGTGATGAAATGACTTAGAATAAATGCAGAAACGATTGAAATGCTAAAATGATACTCAGAATTGCATTATTTGCACTTTACATGCGTAATTCTTATGTATAATCCTATCTTTTTGAATAAATAAGATATGAATACAATTCAAGACTGTATAAAGAGTTTAAATGTTGATTATTATGATGAAATGACTTAGAATGTTTGCAGAAACGATTGAAATGCTAAAATGATACTCAGAATTGCATTATTTACACTTTACATGCATAATTATTATGTATAATCCAATCTTTTTTAATAAACAATATCTTACTCTGTCTGGGACAGTATAAAGAGTTTAAATCTATATTATTATGATGAAATGACTTAGAATGAGTCCAGAAACGACTGAAATGTTCAAATACGCAAAATATGCATTACATTTATTTTATATACATAATTATTATGTAAAATCCAATCTTTTTGAATAAACATGATATGAATCTTAGTCTATACAGTATAAAGAATTTAAATGTATATTATTATAATAAAATGACTTAGAATGAACATAGAAACGATTGAAATGCTCAAAAGATTCTCAGAATTGCATTATTTGCACTTTATTTGAGTAATTTCTATATATAATCCAATATTTTGGAATAAATAAGATATGAATCAAATTCTAAACAATGTAAAGAGTTTAAATGTGGATTACTATGATGAAATGACTTAGAATGGTAGTAGAAACGATTGAAATGCTAAAATGATACTCAGAATTGCAATACTTGCACTTTACATGCGTAATTATTATGTATAATCCAATCTTTTCGAATTAACAATATCTTAATCTTTGTCTGGACAGTATAAAGAATTTAAATATAGATTATTTTGAAGAAATGACTTAGAAATGAATCCAGAAACGATTGAAATGCTCAGATACTCAAAATATGTATTATATTTATTTTATATTCATAATTACTATGTAAAATCCAACCTTTCTGAATAAACATGATATGGATCTTAGTCTATACAGCATATAAAGAGTTTAAATGTAGATTATTGTGATGAAATAACATAGAATGAACACAGCAACGATTGAAATGCTCAAATGATACTCAAAATTACATTATTTGCACTTTATATGCGTATTTACTTTGTATCATCCAATCTTTTTGAATAAATAAGATATTAATCATATTCTAGACAGTATGAAGAGTTCAAATGTATATTATTGTGATAAAATGACTAAGAATGAATGCAGAAACGATTGAAATGCTCAAATGATACTTAGAATATATATTATTTGCACTTTATTTGTGTCATTACTAAGTATAATCAAGTATTTTAAAAAAAATAAGATATGAATCATATTCTAGAATGCATAAAGAGTTAAAATATAGATTATTGTGATGAAATGACTTAGAATTAATTCAGAAAAAATTAAAATGCTCAAATGATACTCAAAATTGCATTATTTGGACTTTATAGGCGTAATTACTATGTATAATCTAATATTTTTGAATAAATAAGATATGAATTATATTCTATAAAGTATAAAGATTTTAAATATAGATTATTGTGATGAAATGACTTAGAATGAATGCAGAAACAATTGAAATGCTGAAATGATACTCAGAATTGTATTATTTACACTATATATGCATAATTACTATGCATAATCAAATATTTTTGAATAAATAAGATATGAATCAAATTCTAGACATTATAAAGAGTTTAAATGTATATTATTGTGTTGAAATGACTTAGAATGAATGTAGAAACGATTAAAATACTCAAATGATAATCAGAATTTCATTATTTGCACTTTATATGCATAATTACTATGTATAATCCAATCTTTTTTAATGAACAAGATATGTCTAACATTCTAGACAGTATAAATTGTTTAAATGTATATTATTGTGATGAAATGACTTAAAATGAATGCAAAAACGATTAAAATACACAAATGATTATCAGAATTGCATTATTTGTAATTTATATGCGTAATTACTGTGTATAATCCAATCTTTTTGAATAAATAAGATATGAATCATATTCTACACAGTATAAATAGTTTAAATGTAGATTATTGTGATGAAATGACTTAGAATGAATGCTGAAATGATTGAAATGCTAAAATAATACTGAGAATTGCATTATTTGCACTTTATATGCGTAATTACTTTGTTAAATCCAATCTTTCTTATAAAATAAGACATGAATCATATTTTAAACAATATAAAAAGTTTAAATGTATATTATTGTTAAAAAATGACTTAGAATGAAATCAGAAAATATTGAAATGCTCAAATGATACTCAGAATTGCATTATTTGCACTTTATATGCGTCATTACTATGTAGAATCTAATCTTTTTGAATAAACAAGATATGAATCATATTCTAGGAATCATAAAGAGTTTAAATGTAGATTATTGTAATTAAATGACTTAAAATGAACCAAAAAACGATTGACATGCTCAAATGATACTCAGAATTAAATTATTTGCACTTTATATGCATAATTACTATGTATAATCAAATCATTTTGAATAAATAAGATATGAATCACAATCTTGACAGCATAAAGAGTTTAAATGTAGATTATTGTGACGAAATGACTTAGAATAAATGCAGAAATGATGGAAATCCTCAAATTATAATCATAATTGCATTATTTGCAATTTATACTCGTAATTACTATGTATAAACCAATCTTTTTTAATAAATAATATAGGACTCATATTAAAGAAAGTATAAAGAGTTTAAATGAATATTATTGTGATGAAATGACTTAGAATGAATTCAGAAACAATTGAAATGCTCAAATGATACCCAGAATTGCATTATTTGCACTTTATATGCGTAATTACTATGTATAATCCAATCTTTTTTATTAAAAAAAGTCTTGAATCATATTCTAGACAGTATAAAGATTTTGAATGTAAATTATTATGATAAAATGATTTAGAATGAATGCTGAAACGATTGAAATGCTCTAATGATACTCAGAATTGCATTATTTGCACTATATATAGATAATTACTATGTATAATCAAATCTTTTTGAATAAATAAGATATGAATCATATTCTACACAGTATAAAGAGTTTAAATGTATATTATTGTGTTGAAATGACTTAGAATGAATGTAGAAACAATTAAAATACTCAAATGATAATCAGAATTGCATTATTTGCAATTTATATGCGTAATTACTATGTATAATCCAATCATTTTTAACAAACAAGATATAACACATATTCTATACAGTATAAAGAATTTAAATATAAATTATTGTGATGAAAAGACTTACAATGAATGCAGAAACCATTGAAATGCTAAAATGATACTCAGAATTGCATTATTTGCACTTTATATGCGTAATTACTGTATCAAATCTAATATTTTTGAAGAAATAAGATATGAATCATATTTTATACAATATAAATAGTTTAAATGTAGATTATTTTGATGAAATGACTTAGAATGATTGCTGAAACGATTGAAATGCCAAAATAATACTCAGAATTGCATTATTTGCACTTTATATGCGTAAGTACGATGTAAAATTCAATCTTTTTTATAAAATAAGACATGAATCATATTCTAGACAGTATAAAGAGTTTAAATGTATATTATTGTTAACAACTGACTTATAATGAATGCAGAAACGATTGAACTGCTCAAATTATACTCAGAATTGAATTATCTGCACTTTATATGCGTAATTACTATGTAGAATCCAATATTTTTTATTAAAAAAGACACTAATCATATTATAGACAGTATAAAGAGTTTAAATGTAAATAATTATGATAAAATGACTTAGAATGAATGTAGAAACGATTCAAATGCTCTAATTATACTCGGAATTACATTATTTGCATTTTATATGCGTAATTACTATGTATAAATCAATTGTTTTTAATAAACAAGATATGAATCATATTCTAGATAGTATAAAGAGTTCAAATTTTCATTATTGTGATAACATGACTTAGAATGAATTCAGAAACGATTGAAGTGATCAAATCTTACTCAGAATCTGCATTATATTCACTTTATATGCGTAATTATAATGTATAATCCAATCTTTTAGAACAAATAAGATATGAATCATATTCTAGACTGCATAAAGAGTTTACATGTAGATTATTGTGATGAAATGACATAAAATGAATGGAGAAAGGATTAAAAAGCTTAAATGATAAAAAAAATTGCATTATTTGCACTTTATATGCGTAATAACAATATATAATCCTATTTTTTTGAATAAATAAGATATGAATCTTATTCTATAGAGTATAAATAGTTTAAATGTAGATTATTGTGACGAAATGACTTAGAATAAATGCAGAAACGATGGAAATGCTCAAATTATACTCAGAATTGCATTATTTGCACTTTATACTCGTAATTACTATGTATAAACCAATCTTTTTTAATAAACAAGATATGACTCATATTCAAGAAAGTATAAAGAGTTTAAATGAATATTATTGTGATGAAATGACTTAGAATGAATGCAGAAACGATTGAAATGCTCAAATGATACTCAGAATTGCATTATTTGCACTTTATATGCGTAATTACTATGTATAATCCAATATTTTTTATTAAAAAAGTCTTGAATCATATTCTAGACAGTATAAAGATTTTGAATGTAAATAATTATGATAAAATGATTTAGAATGAATGCTGAAACAATTGAAATGCTCTAATGATACTCAGAATTGCATTATTTGCACTATATATAGATAATAACTATGTATAATCAAATCTTTTTGAATAAATAAGATATTAATCATATTCTAGACAGTATTGTTAGGAAGTGCATAATTTTCATTTTTAGACTAATTACAATTAATTAATCCTAATTAAACATCATGCACTATGGATCTAGTGCTTAAGCATTCACACAAAGAGAAAGGAATCGGGATTTGTACCTCTTCTAGTATCGCAACTAGAAGGCGATTCCTATGCGTAGGAGGCGATGGCGTGCTAGCTCCGCCCTTCCTTCTTCTCCTTTCGGCCTCGAGTCCACCAAGAGCTTAATCACGGCCTTAAGAATCGTGCTAGCGACTCAAAGGCCAAGGCTAAACCCTTTCTCCTTCGCGCAATCGATTACTTTAATCAATGGTGGGAATGGATGGCTCAACACATGAGCAAATAAGGAAGAAAGAGAGGGTGGTGGCCGGCCAAGAGAGGGAGAGAAAGGGGTTGTGGCGGCTAGGAATAGAGGAGAGAGAAAGGTTAGGGTTTGAGCCTCCAAGGGGTCCCTTTTATAATGCTCCAACCCTAGACCAAAGTTCCATCTATTTACACAATTGCCACCCTACCTACCACCCTCCTAGGGGCCGGCCATAATAGAGGCTTTTATGGGCTTCATCAACTCTCTAAATGGACCTTTAATTCATATAATTAAAGCCTCTCCATTTGCTCTTTAATTGGACTTTCGGTTTACATTTAAACGGCGGCCCAATTAATTAATATAACTATATTATATTAAAACGTGTTGAACCAAAAATAATTATTAACCAATTAATAATTATTTAGGGTTTAGATAATATATTATTTATTTCTATATGATCTATTTGACTTAATTAATTATAACGGTTCACAACGGTATATAATTAATTAATCAACTTATCATATTTTCGTAATACTCATTATTACGAATAAATAAATAATACATCGTGTGATTATAACTCTATTTGTGTGACCCTTTGAGGATTTATGCTACGTTGGCCATGGAATTAAATCGCTATTTAATTCTAATAATCATAAGCGGTATCTAGCAACACGTTATGATTCCCAATTCGCATAAATAGTGTACAGCTACAATATCTCAATCCTGCATAAGAAATAATAGTATTTCCTTGTCCGATTCTTATGTCACATGATATCATCGTATAATCCAAGATAGGAATGTGTCACTCTTGCAGATTATACGTTTCTTGATTTAGAGATGACTGTATCAGTTGCTAGCAAACAGTCCATCTCCATCAAGGGGCCCAAACAGATATCATCGCTCACTAAGTTAATTAATGAGGGACATACGGTTTTCTTGATGAACAGCTTTTCCCCGCACAATTCAAGAGAACATAAATAAAGTCCGTATAGCAGCCCTTATCAGGAATCAACGGTAGACGATATTTATTGAACCTATCCTCATGTGGAAAAGCTGGACCATCTCAAACTTAGAATCAAACTCAAATGAAATAAATAATGACACATAACACAATCCATATATTTATTTCACTGGGTCGCGTCCTGTACTATGTTCTATAACATATACATATGCAATTAAGTTGGCAACTCCTTACCTATGATCTGTAGAACTTAATCATCACTTAACTTGCATACTAATCTTATCCGATAATTAATATTCCTTGTTAATTATCAAGATTACGGACCTTTTAGATTTATTATTGTCATTTAATTATAAATGAACTACAGAGATCCACAATTCAGATCCTCAACCTGAATGATCTGTCAATTAATAAATCAAGGAATAAATGATAAAATATCATCAATCACATAAACCATAGAAGTGGCCATTTAATAATTGGCTCCTAGGACATAACTCTAACAATCTCCCACTTGGCCTAGAGTCAATCAACAGCGACTTCTAGCCAGTGCATAGTACTCAATGTAATATCCAAAATATACATGTCTCATACTAAAGCCTCAAAAGATAAAAGATACAACTCAAAGCCACTCAGGCATACGCCTAATACCCATGGATGCAACGTGCAACTCATGTGCGGCTCGAGACAGAGGCTTTGTCAGAGGGTCCGCTGTGTTCGCGGCACCGTCCACCTTCTTGACCTTGATCCACCCGTCATTCACAAACTGACGGATGAGATGGAATCGTCGTAGAATGTGCTTGGTCTTTTGGTGAGACCTAGGCTCCTTGGACTGAGCTATGGCTCCCGTGTTGTCGCAGTAGAGATCCACTGGACCTGAGATGCTTGGAACCACCTCCAGCTCGGTCAAGAATTCCTTGATCCAAACGCCTTCTTTTGCTGCTTCACCCGCCGCTAAGTATTCTGCTTCGGTGACGGAATCGGCCGTGGTATCCTGTTTGGAACTCTTCCAACTCACGGCCCCACCATTGAGCAGATATACGAAGCCGGACTGTGACTTCGCATCATCTCGATCGGTTTGGAAACTAGCATCGGTGTAACCACTTACAACGAGCTCTTGGTCTCCACCATACACGAGGATGCTATCCTTGGTTCTCTTGAGATACTTGAGGATATTCTTGACTGCGGTCCAGTGTGGCATACCAGGGTTAGCTTGGTATCGACTAGTCACACTAATCGGATGCGCCACATCGGGGCGAGTGCATAGCATGGCATACATGATCGAACCGACCACAGATGGATACTTGAACTGATTCATGTACTTTCTATCTGCATCAGTCGTCGGACATTGAGTCTTGCTCAAGAATATGCCATGTGACATAGGCAAGTAACCCTTCTTGGAACTAGCCATGTTGTGTTTTTCCAACACTTTGTCAATATATGCATCTTGGCTCAAGCCTAACAACCTTCTTGATCTATCTCGATAGATCTTGATTCCTAGGATGTAGGCGGCTTCGCCCAAGTCTTTCATTGAGAACACCTTCTTCAATGAATCCTTGACTGCATTCAATTCGGGGATATCATTCCCGATCAAGAGTATATCATCAACATATAGAACAAGAAATACAACCACGCTCCCACTAATCCTTTTGTAAACACAAGGTTCCTTCTCGCTTTGAATGAAGTTCAACTTCTTGACCTCTTCATCAAAGCGCTTGTTCCAACTCCTTGATGCTTGCTTCAATCCATAAATGGACCTTTGAAGCATGCACACCTTGTTAGCATTCTTTGGATCCACAAAACACTCGGGTTGTGTCATATACACATCCTCTTCCAAGTTGCCATTTAGGAAGGCAGTTTTGACATCCATTTGCCATATCTCATAGTCGTAGAATGCGGCAATTGCTAACAAGATCCGAATTGACTTGAACATGACGACTGGCGAGAAGGTTTCTTCATAGTCAATACCATGAACTTGTTTGTAACCTTTCGCAACTAGTCGTGCTTTATAAATGGTCAAGTTGCCATTCATGTCGACCTTTCTCTTAAAGATCCATTTGTTCTCAACGGGTTTTACTCCGTCGGGAAGGTCAACTAAGGTCCATACCTTGTTCTCATACATGGATTGCATTTCGGATTCCATGGCTTTGAGCCATTCCTTTGAGTCGGATTTTTCCTTCATGTCCTTTATGGTCAAGGGTTCGTCATTCGCAATGACGAGAACGTCGTGCAAACCTAAGTATCTTATAGGTGGACGACTTGGCCTTGCCGATCTTCGTAGGGTAGACGCTTGAGGTTCTTGAACTTGTTCCACAACGGTTTGCGGACTTAGTTCTTGAACTTCAAGTGTGGGTGCAACTTCAACATCATCGACTCGCGATATGTTTGAGTCTTCAATTGAGGGAGCTTGCTCTTGAACCTCTTCTTCCACAACAACTTGTGGAATGGGTTCGGCTACCACCTCATTTGGCACCACATTGGGAACAACTAGATTTCCTACTTGAGGCATCTCTTGTTGTTGCGGTTCTTGAATTTCTTCAATCACCACGTTGCTCCCACTACTTCTTCTTAGGAGAAACTCCTTCTCTAAGAACACACCATAACGAGCAACAACTATCTTGTTCTCGTTGCGGTTATAGAAGTAGTAACCCTTGGTTTCTTTAGGGTATCCCACGAAGTGACACTTGTCCGATTTGGGTCCAAGCTTATCGCTCATTAGCCTTTTCACATAAGCTTCACAACCCCAAATCTTGAGAAACGACATGCTTGGTTTCCTACCAAACCAAAACTCATAAGGCGTCTTCTCAACGGACTTTGACGGAACACGGTTTAAAGTAAAAGCTGCGGTTTCTAATGCAAAACCCCAAAACGATTTAGGCAAGTCGGTTTGGCTCATCATCGATCGAACCATGTCTAGCAAAGTTCGATTCCTCCTCTCGGATACACCATTCCATTGTGGTGTTCCCGGTGGAGTGAGTTGTGGAACGATTCCACACTCCTTTAGATAATCACCAAATTCGTGGCTCAAGTACTCTCCACCTCGATCGGAACGTAAGACTTTGATCTTTCGATTGAGTTGGTTCTCAACTTCATTCTTGAACTCCTTGAACTTTTCAAAGGATTCAGACTTGTGCCGCATCAAGTAGATATACCCGTATCTACTATGATCATCGGTGAAAGTGATGAAGTATGAATAACCTCCTCGTGCACAAATGCTCATAGGTCCACACACATCGGTATGTATGAGATCTAACAAGTCGTTTGTCCTAATCCCTTTGTTAGGAAAAGGCGCTTTGGTCATCTTTCCCATCAAACATGATTCGCATGTGTCAATTGGCTCGAAAGCGAATTGATCTAAGAGACCAACGGTTTGCAATCTCTTAATGCGTTTCTCGTTGATATGACCTAAGCGGCAATGCCACATTAGAGTCGTACTTTCATGTGAAATCTTACGTTTCCTACTGTCACGTTCAACACTCAAAACATGTTCGCTAGAATCAAGCACATAAAGACCATTCAATAAATGCGCAACACCATAACAAACATCATCACGCAACAAAGTACAACTTTTGTTCTTTATTACAACACCAAATCCATCCAAGTCTAAACAAGAAATAGAGATAATGTTTCGAGTGATACAAGGAACTACATAAACATCTTTGAGTTCTAAAATGAAACCAGAAGGCAAAGTTACATCCACATTCCCAACGGCCATAGCGGAGACGCACGTGCCGTTACCGACGCGGAGTTGTACTTCGCCTTTCTCGAGCCGCCTCCTACTCTTTAGTGCCTGCACATTTCGACAAATGTGAGCACAAGAACCGGTGTCAAAAATCCAGTCTGTGTTAGAGGTAGCGAGAAGGGTTTCAATGACAAATATACCTGAGGTAGAAGGCTGGACGGTTCCCGCCTTCTTGTCAGCGAGGTACTTGGGGCAGTTCCTCTTCCAATGGCCCGTCTTGCTACAGTAATAGCATACGGTCTCGGAAGTGGCCGGGTTCTTCTTTCTCTTGGAACCCTCGGGAGCTCCCTTGGCCGGACCTTGGGGCGTCACCGGGCCTTTGCCCTTTCTAGTTCGGCGGGTCTTTCTTTTCTTGCTCTTTTTGCTCTTGTCACTCACCGCAAGAACATCTTTGGGGCCCTTCTCTTTCTTGAGACTCTCCTCCGTCTCGACAAGCATGTTTTGGAGATCATCCATGCTCTTGTCCATGCCATTCATCCGGTAGTTCACAACAAAACCGGTGAAGCTGTGAGGGAGAGAGTTGAGAATAAAGTCTTGAATCGCCCCTGACGGGAAGGGCGTATCAAGCCTTTCAAGCTGCCGAAACAACCCCGTCATCTTCATGACGTGTGGCCCGACTTCATGACCCTCCGCCAATCGAGTATTGGCGACGGCCTTGATGAGACGAGCCCTTTCGGTGCGGGCCTTGGTTTGGAACATGTTCGAGAGACGAGAGACCATTTCAAACACTCCTAGACCACTATTCATGAACTCCTTTTGGAGTTCCGACTCCATGACAGCGACAATCAAGACGGACATCTCCATGTCGTCCGTGACGTGCTTGTCATGTTCGTCCTGATCCGCTTTAGGGGCATCCGACTTGGGAGCCGCGGGGACGGGAGTGGTCAAGAGGTACTCCTTCTTTTCAAACCTAAGGACAAGCCTAAGGTTCCGGTGCCAATCCAGAAAGTTGGCACCGTTGAAGGCGAGCTTCTCTTTCTCTAAAAGAGAACGTAGCGAAAAAGACGAGGAAGACATCTACAACAATTTTTCAAATTAAAGGTCAATTAGTTTATGTTTTTGTTTTATTTTCTAATAAAGTAAAACTTTCACTACTTTAATATAAGTCCCTAAAAGTAATGAATATCCAAGACCCCTATTTTCGTCAAGTTGGACCTGCTATGGCACGTCATCCAAAATGACTAGACAAGGTAGGTTCTCTTTAACCAATCATACAACTTTATGATTCTTGGTTCGCGTCGCGAACTTCGCCCCGATGTCCAAACTCTAGTTGGGTCCATCGATAAGTAACCTCTCTCTATTTGCTCCTTACAAATCCATTTATTTGTACCCCGACTATCATATTGACAACCATGACGTCCGCTTGGGCGGACCGCGCCATGAGAGGGCAAATGACGTGAAGGGGATAGAGAGAAGGAGGGCGGTCGACTTAATCAAGTTGATTTGGGACAAACAATTATGTGACTTTTGTTTGGTGGTCGTGTAAACATACACCCATACCTATCCTATGACATTCATAGCATCCACAAACATTCACATAATAATAAAGCATCTCAAGCATTGTTGTGGGTTTGTATGGCTCCCGCTTGCATTAGTTTTCGCCGCATCTCCATGTAGCAAAACTAATCTAACCTTTGTCCCTCCCACTAAATTCTATATGGATCTAAATCCTATATAAAATAAAGGAACAAAATTACATGTGTAAATTTCTATTCCCATCCTAATCCTTAGGGGCATGCAAGCCTCTCAAGTTACACAAAAATTAATCAAAATTAATTAATGGCACCAAAGGCCTTATTACACACAATCACACATGCATTCAATTTACAAACCACAAGGTATTGAATCATGAGCCATACTAAACCCACATCCTCCTACAAAACAAAGTTAGCACAAGTCTATCCACTAGTGTAATTTGTTTATAATTAATGACTTTCAAGTGTCTTTGCGTATTATTTGCCATTCGCAATTTCCGTGTATAAATGCTCAAATTTCAAACAACCAAACTTGTTTAAATTCCTTTTCGAAAACTTTTCAATCATCAAAAACTGAAAGGAGATCGCACAAGGAGTATCCTAATTACTTTTTCAACTAGTTTGAATAATTAGATAAATAATACTTTGATAAAAAAAGTATCTAATGGGACACGACAAAATCCACAGTTTTCGGTCTCCAAAAATTATGAAATAATTTATATAAGCTCCTTGTCTAGATTGTAAATACCAGTCAAAATTTCAGGAAGAGATCATATACCATCTGAGAGAATCAAAAAAGACAAATCTGAAACAAGTGCGCGAACGCACCGTTTTGAGATATTCTGTTTTTCTTCTCAACCATCCGGTCTGAAAGATCACCTTCCATCCAGTTTTTATACATACAATATACATAGAAAAACTTGTTTAATCTATTGGCTAACTATTCATGAAAAGAAAACCACTAAGTTCTGTTTAAGAAATTCAAGTTACAAGCTTAACAATCGACTAGACCTGTACAGGAACAGACTATCGACCGAAAAGGTTTGACCTGGTTGAGGTACCAAACTTCCATGAAAAATTATGAAATTAATTTTCCTGGAATCCTAACTTAAAAATAAACAACTCTATTCAAACAATTTTCCAGAAAGAGTTCTCAGTTGGTACAGTTTATTAGAACAATCAGTTTGCTCAATAAACCAGATCTGACGAGATCTTTCTTTTCATACTTGAAAAACCACGAATTAATCTGAACCATGCAACATTCTATACATGTCCAGAAAGTGTTTCAAGTCCTCTTTAAATCTAGCCAAAGAACACTGGTACTTATATTCAAAATATAAATCTTTTAAGCCATTCAAACAGAACAGTGCAAGCAGAAACTGGTTCTGCGCACCGTTGCCATTTTATTCACAGTAAATCCATACAATTTCAGAAAAATGTGAATCCAACGCCAAAAGAACCACAATCCACAGATCTACAACTTTCTAGTTGACAGAAAAAATTTCCAGAGAACATTTCATAGCGAAAAACGCATAACAACACAGAAATTGCTGTTTCCAGACAGCAAGCAATAGCATCAACTCTACTAATCCATTAATTAACTAATTTCTCTTAATTAAGTGTCAAAATAACTTAAGCACGACCATGTTCTCTGATACCACTGTTAGGAAGTGCATAATTTTCATTTTTAGACTAATTACAATTAATTAATCCTAATTAAACATCATGCACTATGGATCTAGTGCTTAAGCATTCACACAAAGAGAAAGGAATCGGGATTTGTACCTCTTCTAGTATCGCAACTAGAAGGCGATTCCTATGCGTAGGAGGCGATGGCGTGCTAGCTCCGCCCTTCCTTCTTCTCCTTTCGGCCTCGAGTCCACCAAGAGCTTAATCACGGCCTTAAGAATCGTGCTAGCGACTCAAAGGCCAAGGCTAAACCCTTTCTCCTTCGCGCAATCGATTACTTTAATCAATGGTGGGAATGGATGGCTCAACACATGAGCAAATAAGGAAGAAAGAGAGGGTGGTGGCCGGCCAAGGGAGGGAGAGAAAGGGGTTGTGGCGGCTAGGAATAGAGGAGAGAGAAAGGTTAGGGTTTGAGCCTCCAAGGGGTCCCTTTTATAATGCTCCAACCCTAGACCAAAGTTCCATCTATTTACACAATTGCCACCCTACCTACCACCCTCCTAGGGGCCGGCCATAATAGAGGCTTTTATGGGCTTCATCAACTCTCTAAATGGACCTTTAATTCATATAATTAAAGCCTCTCCATTTGCTCTTTAATTGGACTTTCGGTTTACATTTAAACGGCGGCCCAATTAATTAATATAACTATATTATATTAAAACGTGTTGAACCAAAAATAATTATTAACCAATTAATAATTATTTAGGGTTTAGATAATATATTATTTATTTCTATATGATCTATTTGACTTAATTAATTATAACGGTTCACAACGGTATATAATTAATTAATCAACTTATCATATTTTCGTAATACTCATTATTACGAATAAATAAATAATACATCGTGTGATTATAACTCTATTTGTGTGACCCTTTGAGGATTTATGCTACGTTGGCCATGGAATTAAATCGCTATTTAATTCTAATAATCATAAGCGGTATCTAGCAACACGTTATGATTCCCAATTCGCATAAATAGTGTACAGCTACAATATCTCAATCCTGCATAAGAAATAATAGTATTTCCTTGTCCGATTCTTATGTCACATGATATCATCGTATAATCCAAGATAGGAATGTGTCACTCTTGCAGATTATACGTTTCTTGATTTAGAGATGACTGTATCAGTTGCTAGCAAACAGTCCATCTCCATCAAGGGGCCCAAACAGATATCATCGCTCACTAAGTTAATTAATGAGGGACATACGGTTTTCTTGATGAACAGCTTTTCCCCGCACAATTCAAGAGAACATAAATAAAGTCCGTATAGCAGCCCTTATCAGGAATCAACGGTAGACGATATTTATTGAACCTATCCTCATGTGGAAAAGCTGGACCATCTCAAACTTAGAATCAAACTCAAATGAAATAAATAATGACACATAACACAATCCATATATTTATTTCACTGGGTCGCGTCCTGTACTATGTTCTATAACATATACATATGCAATTAAGTTGGCAACTCCTTACCTATGATCTGTAGAACTTAATCATCACTTAACTTGCATACTAATCTTATCCGATAATTAATATTCCTTGCTAATTATCAAGATTACGGACCTTTTAGATTTATTATTGTCATTTAATTATAAATGAACTACAGAGATCCACAATTCAGATCCTCAACCTGAATGATCTGTCAATTAATAAATCAAGGAATAAATGATAAAATATCATCAATCACATAAACCATAGAAGTGGCCATTTAATAATTGGCTCCTAGGACATAACTCTAACAAGTATAACGAGCTTAAAAGTATATTATTGTGTTGAAATGACTTAGAATGAATGTAGAAACGATTAAAATGCTTAAATGATAATCAGAATTGCATTATTTACAATTTATATGCGTAATTATTATATATAATCCAATCATTTTTAACAAACAAGATATAACTCATATTCTAGACAGTATAAAGAATTTAAATGTAAATTATTGTGATAAAAAGACTTAGAATGAATGCAGAAACAATTGAAATGCTAAAATAATACTCAGAATTGCATTATTTGCACTTTATATGTGTAATTACTGTGTAAAATCCAATCTTTTTGAAGAAATAAAATATGAATCATATTTTAGACAGTATAAATAGTTTAAATGTAGATTATTGTGATGAAAAATGACTTAGAATGAATGCTGAAACTATTGAAATGCCAAAATAATACTCAGAATTGCATTATTTGCACTTTATATGCGTAAGTACTATGTAAAATTCAATCTTTTTTATAAAATAAGACATGAATCATATTCTAGACAGTATAAACATTCTGAATGCAAATTATTATGATAAAATGATTTAGAATGAATGCTGAAACGATTGAAATGCTCTAATGATACTCACAATTGCATTATTTACACTATATATAGATAATTACTATGTATAATCAAATATTTTTGAATAAATAAGATATGAATCATATTCTAGATAGTATAAAGAGTTTAAATGTATATTATTGTGTTGAAATGACTTAGAATGAATGTAGAAACGATTAAAATGCTCAAATGATAATCAGAATTGCATTATTTGCAATTTATATGCGTAATTACTATGTATAATCCAATTATTTTTAACAAACAAGATATAACACATATTCTAGACAGTATAAAGAATTTAAATATAAATTATTGTGATGAAAAGACTTAGAATGAATGCAGAAACCATTGAAATGCTAAAATGATACTCAGAATTGAATTATTTGCACTTTATATTCGTAATTACTGTGTATAATGAAATCTTTTCGAAGAAATAAGATATGAATCATATTTTAGACAGTATAAATAGTTTAAATGTAAATTATTGTGATGAAATGACTTAGAATGAATGCTGAAACGATTGAAATGCGAAAATAATACACAGAATTGCATTATTTGCATTTTATATGCGTAAGTACTATGTAAAATTCAATCTTTTTTATAAAATAAGACATGAATCATATTCTAGACAGTATAAACAGTTTAAATGTATATTATTGTTAAAAAATGAATTATAATGAATGCAGAAACGATTCAAATACTCAAATTATACTCAGAATTGAATTATCTGCACTTTATATGCGTAATTACTATGTAGAATCAAATATTTTTTATTAAAAAAGACACTAATCATATTATAGACAGTATAAAGAGTTTGAATGTAAATTATTATGATAAAATTACTTAGAATGAATGCAGAAACGATTGAAAGGCTCTAATTATACTCAGAATTACATTATTTGTACTTTATATGCGTAATTATTATGTATAAATCAATTGTTTTTAATAAACAAGATATGAATCATATTCTAGATAGTATAAAGAGTTCAAATTTTCATTATTGTGATAAATTGACTTAGAATGAATTCAGAAACGATTGAAGTGATCAAATCTTACTCAGAATCTGCATTATATTCACTTTATATGCGTAATTATAATGTATAATCCAATCTTTTAGAATAAATAAGATATGAATCTTATTCTAGACTGCATAAAGAGTTTAAATGTAGATTATTGTGATGAAATGACATAGAATGAATGCAGAAAGGATTAAAAAGCTTAAATGATACTTAAAATTGCATTATTTGCACTTTATATGCGTAATTACTATATATAATCCTATTTTTTTGAATAAATAAGATATGAATCTTATTCTACAGAGTATAAATAGTTTAAATGTAGATTATTGTGATGAAATAACTTTGAATGAATGCAGAAACGATTGAAATGGTCAAATGATACTCAGAATTGCATTATTTGCACTTTATATGCATAATTATTATGTATAATCCGAACTTTTTAAATAAATACGATATCAGCCATATTCTAGATAGTATGAAGAGATTATATGGAGATTATTGTGATGAAATGACTTAGAATGAATGCAGAAAGGATTGACATACTCAAATGGTACTCAGAATTGCATTACTTGCACTTTCGATGCGTAATTACTATGTATAATCCAATCTTTTTGAATAAACAAGATATGAATCATATTGTAGATAGTATAAAGAGTTTAAATGTAGATTATTGTGATGAAATGACTTAAAATATATCCAGAAAGGATTTAAATGCTGAAATTATACTCAGAATTGCATTATTTGTACTATATATGCATAATTACTATGTATAATCAAATATTTTTGAATAAATAAGATATGAATCATATTCTAGAGTGTCTAAAGAGTTTAAATGTATATTATTGTGTTGAAATGACTTAGAATGAATGTAGAAACGGTTAAAAAGCTCAAATGATAATTAGAATTGCATTATTTGCAATTTATATGCGTAATTACTATGTATAATCAAATCTTTTTTAATAAATAAGATATGAATCATATTTTAGACAGTATAAATAGTTGAAATGTATATTATTGTGATGAAATGACTTAGAATTAATGCAGAAACGATTGAAATGTTCAAATGATACTCAGAATTGCATTATTTGTAATTTATATGCATAATTACTATGTATAATCCAATATTTTTGAATAAATAAGATATGAATCATATTTTAGACAGTATAAATAGTTGAAATGTAGATTATTGGGATGAAATGACTTATAATGAATGCTGAAATGATTGAAATGCTAAAATAATACTCAGAATTGCATTATTTGTAATTTATATGCGTAATTATTATGTAAAATCTAATCTTTTTTATAAAATATGACATGAATCATATTCTAGACAGTATAAAGAGTTTAAATATATTTTTTTTGTTAAAAAATGACTTATAATGAATGCAGAAACGATTGAAATGTTCAAATGATACTCAGAATTGCATTATTTGCAATTTACATGCATAATTACTATGTATAATCCAATCTTTTTGAATAAACATGATATGAATTATACTGTAGATAGTATAAAGAGTTTAAATGTTGATTATTGTGATTAAATGACTTAGAATGAATATATAAACGATTGAAATGCTGAAATGATACTCAGAATTGCATTATTTGCACTATATATGCATAATTACTTTGTATAATAAAATATTTTTGAATAAATAAGATATGAATCATATTCTAGACCGTATAAAGAGTTTAAATGTATATTATTGTGTTGAAATGACTTAGAATGAATGTAGAAACGATTAAAATGCTCAAATGATAATCAGAATTGCATTATTTGCACTTTATATGCGTAATTACTTTGTATAATCCAATTTTTTTTAATAAACAAGATATGACTCATATTCTAGACAGTACAAAGAGTTTAAATGTATATTATTGTTATGAAATGACTTAGACTGAATGAAGAAACAATTAAAATGCTCAAATAATACTCTGAATTGCATTATTTGCACTTTATATACGTAATTACTGTGTATAATCTAATATTTTTTAATAAATAAGATATGAATCATTTTTTAGACATTATAAATAGTTTAAATGTAGATTATTGTGATGAAATGACTTAGAATGAATGCTGAAACGACCGAAATGCTAATAAAATATTCAGAATTGCATTATTTGCACATTATATGCGTAATTACTCTGTAAAATCTAATCTTTTTTATAAAATAAAACATGAATCATATTCTAGACAGTATAAAGAGTTTAAATGTATATTATTGTTAAAAAATGACTTATAATGAATGCAGAAACGATTAAAATACTTAAATGATACTCAGAATTGCATTATTTGCAATTTACATGCATAATTACTATTTATAATCCAATCGTTTTGAATAAACAAGATATGAATGATATTTTAGTCAGTATAAAGAGTTTAAATGTAGATTATTGTGATGATATGACTTAGAATAAATACAGAAACGATTGAAATGCTAAAATGATACTCAGAAATATATTATTTGCATTTATATGCGTAATTGCATGATTTTGCCAAACATCGGAATTAGCATTTTTTTTTTTTTTTTGAGTAAAAGAATTAGCACTTAAATAGCAAATTGGGAAAAGAAAAGAAGCGTCTCCTAGCCGACCCTGCGCTCTCCACCTCTTCCATTGCAGGTACAGACTACAGAGGGTTCCACGGCGGAGACCTTTACCCCCCCTTTAATCGAAGAGGTACCCAAAAGCAAGATGAGAATCGAAGAGGTTCAATCATCTACAAAGAAGCAACGCATCGCTACTCACACCCATATCAAAGGCCTCGGCCTTGATGTAACTCATCCTCTCTCTTTTCTTTCTCAACTAGGGTTTATCTAGGGTTTTGTATCAGAGGAGCGAGAAATTCAAAGTGTTTCCTATGATTACTTTGTTACAGCCCAATACAGGGACTGCGATTCCAATGGCAGCAGGGTTTGTGGGACAGGTGGCGGCACGAGAGGCGGCTGGGCTCGTTGTGGATATGATAAGGCAGAAGAAAATGGCCGGAAGGGCTCTGCTTCTTGCGGGGCCGCCTAGTACTGGCAAGACCGCTCTTGCACTTGGTATCTCCCAAGAGCTTGGAAGCAAGGTTATATGCTATTTTTGCCGTAATTTGGTTTGATTATGTTGAATTTACTGAATTTGGGTCAGTGTTAGCTGTACAGTTGAAATCTTAGAGCTTGATAAGTGCTCGTTGAAATGCTTGAGAGAAAAAGGAAATTGAGCTTTGGGTTAATAAGTTTTTACTGAGGCAATTATGAAATCTTATGAAATAAAATTTTCATGCTAAAGATTTATTTGGGCATGCACTTTTGCACAGTTTGTGTGTCGAAAAGAACCTAATTTTTCCTGATGGTGTTTGAGCATCTGTATTGACACTTTGGCGTTAAGTTCGATGGTTAAAAATATGTGTTTTTGGTGTTAATTTTTTCTTTGGTACTTATGAAGGTCCCTTTCTGCCCGATGGTTGGATCGGAGGTATACTCAGCCGAGGTTAAAAAAACTGAGGTTCTTATGGAAAATTTCAGGAGAGCTATTGGCTTACGTATCAAGGAAAACAAGGAGGTTTATGAAGGAGAGGTAATTAAGCTTTTTGGTTTTGTAACTCTGTAATTTCCTACCAACCATAAGGTTAGTGCGATCATACAGCTGTATTCAGCTACCCATTGACTCGCCTCACTCTACTGAGTTTCTTTCTTGCTAACCATGGTTAAACCAAATCAACCAAGTTGAATTTTGGTGTTGCATTGGAAAGCTAATCTGTTCAATTTGGTTCAGTTTACAGAAAAAAATTGGGGGTTATTACTTTTCCTTAGCACAGAATTATTAGAACTAAGCAAAATCAAACTTAACTGTTGGTTCTTTTTTTATCAGTAAAGTTGATTAATTTGGTGAAATTATTGGGTTCATTTAGTCCTTTTTCTTGGCCAGCCTTGCTTAATGCTATTTGAATGAAATTTGCAAATAAGTTTAAAAAAGTGGGAGGTTATTAATTAGAATGATAGATTCCATTTTTGGTGCAAATGGAGTAAAGTATTGATTGTCCTTTGGATCCATTGTTTTTAAACAAACTCTGTAATACCTTATCATTAATAATGAACAGTTGTGATTCTGTACTAGGTTACTGAGCTTTCTCCAGAAGAAACAGAGAGCACGGCAGGTGGTTATGGGAAGAGCATTAGCCATGTGATTATTGGTTTAAAGACTGTTAAAGGGACTAAGCAGTTGAAGCTGGATCCTACTATTTATGACGCCTTAATTAAGGAAAAGGTGAAAGTTCCTTCTCTCAATTTATTATCATAGAGGAAGTTGCAGGAGGAAACCTTATATTGACCCTGCTGCTAATGATAGTTCCCCCTTACCATTACTTGCAAAATTGGTCTTTGATTGTTTGAAGAAATTTTCATATCCCTGGTAGTAGGGTTGTTGGGTTGGGCAGTAGCATGTAATAAGAAGTATTGTCAATCGTAAATTGTATTATTGATGAATGTTTAAATAACGACTTTGGAGTTTGATATTAATTAACATTGTTGTTACTACAGTGTTAATCTAATATCCGAAGTATAATTTGGATCGTGTTGAAGGATAACTTAGTTTGGGGACTATTTTGGGCAACTAACTGTAGGGACTTATTTTTGGAATTTCTTCTGCAACTTTGGTTTTTGCTATGCTGACCTTTTGGAAGTTTCTAGTTTTCATCACTTGTCTTTTTCTTATTTCAACAGTGCTGACCATTGCTATTATACATATTTAATGTATATATATTTAGGTTGCAGTAGGTGATGTAATTTACATTGAAGCAAATAGTGGTGCAGTAAAAAGAGTAGGTAGATGTGATGCATTTGCAACTGAATATGATCTTGAAGCGGAGGAGTATGTACCAATTCCAAAAGGTGAGGTTCATAAGAAGAAGGAGATAGTTCAGGTACCTATATTTCAACAAAAGTAGTGGAAAATCAAATATAGATTTTAGTTCTATAATGAGTTAAACCTTTTTCCCCTGAAAGGATGTAACACTTCATGATCTGGATGCGGCAAATGCTCGGCCACAAGGTGGCCAGGATATTTTATCACTAATGGGTCAGATGATGAAACCGAGGAAAACTGAAATCACCGAGAAACTGCGACAGGAGATTAACAAGGTTCAATTTATATAAATTCATTCTTTTTTCTTAATACCACTCATCTGATCACCTCTATAACTATTAATTTTTTTTAGGTGGTGAACAGATATATTGATGAAGGAGTTGCTGAGCTTGTCCCTGGTGTGCTGTTTATTGACGAGGTTACTTTTTTGGTTATTTTAAGAATTCTTGTTTTTGTGCGGATTATTGTCTAAATTATTTTCTTTACAGGTTCATATGCTGGATATTGAGTGTTTCTCCTATCTTAATCGTGCTTTGGAGAGCACATTAGCCCCAATTGTGATATTTGCTACCAACCGTGGAATTTGCAATGTTAGGTAATTTGACTATATTAATAGTCTAGTCTAGTAGACTGAGGTTAATTTTATGTTCTCATCAGAAAATTTATATGTCATTTTATTTCCAGAGGAACTGACATGACAAGCCCACATGGCATACCAGTTGACTTGCTAGACCGACTAGTAATCATACGAACAGAAACATATGGCCCGACTGAAATGATTCAGGTTAATATTTTAAATTTAATGTATTATTTTCTAAGATATCTGCATTATTTATTTTTATTGAAAAAATCTTTTCAAAAGATACTTGCAATTAGAGCACAAGTAGAGGAGCTTGAGATTGATGAGGAAAGCCTTGCTTATCTAGGAGAGATTGGGCAGCATGCCTCTTTACGGTACTAAAACAATTATTTATCTCATTGTTTGTAATTTGAAATATATTCATGCTTTGAAATGAACCCATTTCTGATCTGCTGTCACAATTTCTGCAGACATGCTATTCAGTTGTTATCACCGGCTAGCATTGTAGCAAAGACAAACGGAAGAGATAAGATCTGCAAGGTACGTACTCTCAATACTTATCCTGCCCATTCCCATTAATGGGAGCTTTTTTGCAACTTTTATGCCACCTTGATTTTTCAGAGTTTTAAATTATCTGTATTTCACAGGCTGACATAGAGGAAGTCAGTTCTCTCTACCTGGACGCAAAATCTTCTGCAAAACTACTACAGGCACAGCAAGAGAGATATATTACCTGAATTGTTCTTGTTTGGGGAAATTAAAGCATGTTATTTAACCATAATTTAGTGGCATGTGGGAGCTTTAACTGTTGGATTGTAGTTCATATTCATTCATCAGTTCTTTTGGGTCTAATAAGATATTTAGGTGGACTGGTGGATGTATTCGTTTTATAATTTATAGAAATTATTATTTCTTCCATATTTCAATTATCTGCTGATGTGACGTGAATGCCTTACAGCAAGTTCAGTTATTTTCTGTGTTGCTGCTATTTGATTGCTAGAGGTTGAGAATTGGGGAACCTAATCAGTATACATCTCAATTCACGTTGTAAATTTTTCTTCTATTCTGGAAAAGGTTCTACTGAAAGAACCATTAGTGGGGTCCATTCTACATTGAAATGACGGATCATATTTTCTTGGTCATCTTAATTTAGTCATTTTTTCTAAAAAAAAAAAAAAGTTAGTAATTTAAGTTTTATTATAAACAGGAATGCAGATTAAAGTGACAAATCACTAGCTGCCACAGTGCCACTCCAAGCAAAGAAACAAAATCATTGAATTAGACGATGACATTCCCTGTAGTCGGACAGTGCATGAAATGCTAACTGTTCTTGATCTGGCGATCTGTGTTGCAGGGCTACTAATTATGGCCATAAAACCGTTGTAATACATACACCACACAAATTATTTTCGCATGTGTACTTAACTTTAAAAATCTATTGTCATTCCATAGCTTGAAGCCAGCATTTGTAATTTGTTTGACAATGGCTGAATCTTCGACTTGTTATATCCGACTAGTACATTTTATTTCCAACTTATTTTTAGCAACCCATGTTTATAGTATGTATTTACTAGTTAGTGCTCCTTCTAATCAAAATCTGTTTTGTAAATCTTTGTTTAGGTCCAACATCTCATAGAGATTTGCCTTTGCTTCAATCTCAGCATGGAAGAATGCATTGAAGCCCTTGATAAGCACGCCAACATCATGCCAGTTATCACTTCAACTGGTAACCGCTGAATTGTTTTTTTATAAACAGTCGTACTAAATCAAATTTGTTTTCTTCAATTTTGTTTGGAACTGGCTGTATCAATGGGATGGAAACTGTTTGTCATATAAATCCTGATTTGTTCACATTACCATTTATAGTATGGAAGGAGCTGGAGAAAGAAAACAAAGAGTTCTTTGATGCATACAGAAAGGCACAAGAGGATAGGATTCTTGAAATGTAGACATTGCAGAAGATCCAAACGAAACTTTCTGAGGCTTCCATAAGAGATTCCAAATAGTAGGATTTCTGGATTTGATCTTGGCTGTTCAATAATTGCACCAGGAATTTCATGTTTTCTACAGTAACAAATAAAGAACTCAAGTTATGGGGCCTTACCCCTAGAAATAAAGACTCACAAATGTGGGAATCACATCCTCTGCCGCGTTGCGGAGGGCAACGCTTTCATCACAACCGTCCGATCAGATGGACAGAAATTGGTCCAGCGATTTTGGTCGGTCACAGAGGATTTTGGGCCACAAATGTAATGTTGCTATCATGTTTGCGTAACGGTTTGATCGTCAAAAGAAAAAATATATGTTGTTTATAAAACATTATGAATTTCTCAATTTGAGATCTTTAGATCAAGATCTGATAACTTGCTGGATGTGCAATATTGATTTGTGGTGGGTGCATGAGTAATTTAATTATGATATTTCTCTTATCTTGTGAATGTGATCAGATGGCTGGAAAAAGAAGTTTTATATAAATTCCCGGCACTAGATTTTGTAGCGGACTATAATATATATATATTATCTTTATTGCTTAATCTATGTCCGCTGCTATACCTATAATTTGTGAGTTCTTGACATTGTTAATGAAATTTTTATGATGTTTCGGCGTTATTAATATAAAACATTCGCAGAATTAAAATTTGGATTCTTCTGTTAAGTTTCCGTTTTATATTGAGGATATATCGTTGTTTTTTTTCCAAAAATAATTTTAAAAGAAAAAACTAAAACAGTGGTCGACGCTAACGCGCGGGTCCAGTTGAGTCCTTATAGAAAGCCTAAGATTAACCGTCTACTGTGAGGTATATTGCACGCATTTCCGATGATAATGCATTCAATTTGCATTTAGTATTTTTTTTTCTATTAGATGAGGTAAAATATATATTTGTCTGATTTATAAGTTTAGAACATTGTGTATTCTTGTTGTTCCTAATTAGTCTAACCAACTTTTCTGGCAACATATAACACTTTCAATTTGAAAATAAGATTTAAGATATGGGAGAAAACTTACATGTAATTATCTTAAATTACCAATTAAGTAAATGTGAAAACCATCACAAATCTTTAATAGAAATTTAGAAACGGTATGTGTAGTTACTATTCAAATTAGTAGTTTATAATATATCTTTTTCATATATTTTAAAGTTTTTTTAGATCATTAAACTTATGCTGTACTCTATCGTAGGCCTCAAATAAGATGATTTTTTTCCTATACTAATGCATGAATTTGCATTTATGCATACGTGTGCATAGACCGAGCAAGACACAACTTGGGTTTGAATTAATTTTAGCGTAGCGGAAGTGAGGAAGTGAGAAATTCGGGCAAAAGCAAGGTAATTACTTAGAATTTGATTGAGTTTGACCTCTTGAGTTGAGAATTGTGAGATTTTAGGGCTGTCAATGAAATATGTTTACCCACTTACTCTATCCGTACCGCATTCGATAAGGCGGGTATGGGTAAGATTTTATCTTCGTTAGACTAATGGGTATGGGTATGGATAAAGAAAAATTTTCGTTAACTTAACGGGTAAGGGCTATTTCGTACCCATTATCTAACGGATAAATTTTTACAAACATGTATGTATATATAATAATGTAAATAACATATTTCGTAAGATATGGTATTAGTTTTGATCTACATCGAAATTTATTTATGTTGATGAGAAAATCAATTTGCACTCTATTATATTATAATTTATAATTAGTTATATAGATTTTTTGAATGTAAATTGATATGAGAAAAAATTGCATGATTTTTGTTATACGTAAAGTATTTTTTAAATATTGTACTTTATCTATATATTTATTTGATGCAATTTATTTATTATTATTAATAATATTTTTTATTAAATTAATAAAAATTAATAATATTATTATTACCCATTATGTACCGTTACCCTACCCTTATCGTTAATCCTTAACGGGTACGGGTAGGGTACGGGTAAAATTATTTTTTAACGGGTACGGGTAGGGTGTGGGTAAAGAAAATTTTAACGGGTGCGGGTATGAAAATACCTTCTACCGTACCGTACCCATTGACAGCCTGGAGATTTGGGAGTAGGGATGCGACAAATTAAGGAAAATTGTATCTATTGATGAGGGATAAGATTTGTGATTTCCATGTAAGATAGTAGATAATTAAATGACAATATTTGAATGCTGAAAGATATTATGAGATTAATTTGAAATGTGGAGAAGATGGTGGAGACGATGATAGTGGTCATTGTCATTGTCGTCGGAGTTCACATAGTGTTGTCGGCGGGTTTTAATAAATGAAGAAACTGAATCAGGTTCTTGAGTCATTGGCTATGGTACCATAAAAAAGTACCATAAAATGTCTTGAACAAATTAAAAGAAAAGAAACAGAATACATTGTGAAAATATAAACATCGGTGTATTAATTGCTACATTTAATTAATTATATCAAGTTACCTCAATAAGTTCTTCTTGCTTCCATCACTATATTTGTTTAATTATATCCGGTTACAATGTATCTAATCTATACTACTTATAAAAGCAGCCATAGAAAGGTCATGAATTCCAACCACTAGGGGTGGAAACATGTGTTAACATCAATTATAAACCATTGATCTGTGCAATTTGATATGATGTGCGGTTCAGATTTGTATTTCTAACAAAGAGTCAGACTCTTTGACAGAAAGTGTCCGGTCGCTGAATTGAATTAAAGTTTTTAGGGAGTTTGTCAATATTTCCTGAGTTCGATTCTTGACTCTAGCGATTTTATTATTTTTTTTCTTGCACTATTTTTTTAATTTCTCCTATTGCATGCACCATTTCAAGGACGTTCCAAATCTGTTTTTTTCAAATAATAACTTGACGCATATTTTTTATATTGCGTTTGCATATCATAATTTTCTTTGCATCTGGAACATAAATGATGCAAAATACTTATAGCTTCTATGTACATAACTATTATTTGCTTTTATATTTAAGCTTGACAATCCCACATAAATTTTTTAATAATTTTATTCGTTAAAAAATATCCATGTTCATCAATTTACCTTTTTCCATATTTATATATTTATCTATTATCTATTTTATTTAAGTGTAATAAAATAATAAAAATTTCCCCACACATTGGGTGGGCGTATCTGCTAGTTAATCTAAAGACAATCTAAATTGAATGTACGTAGACAGTAGAACACCGGCGTGTTACTTTATCTATTAAGCTCATTAAGCTCATTGCAAAAAGAAACTGAAAATTTTATTCTCTAATTAAATGTAATTTATTGATATGTACTTTATTAAAGATGTATTACTGGATAATTGTCATGAAAAGTATGCACGGATCAATTCATTTAAAAGAATTCAGAATTACATAAAAAATTTTAATTATAATTTTCTAGTATTAACTTTATACATAAAATATAGGTGATTTAAATTTATGCCACTACAAATGTTAGAAATTAGTGATATGCTATCACTACACGATAAATTATTTTTATGCCATTACTAAATAACAAAATTAGATATATGAACTTTATAGTTTGATTAGTGGATCAATCAACAGTACCTCTTAACTTTTCTTCTTGCAACCAAATTATATATGAAACTTGTTTGCATATGATATTTATTTTCACAAGTTATGTTTAGAAAGATATGTTGGTCTCGTCTAGTCTAGTATCATGGTTCAGCATCGGAACCACTCATTTAATATATAATATTGTGCTTTCATTTTTTATTTGTGTGATAAGTGGTTCATCAATACATGCCGCTGCGGGTTTTTTTTTTTTTTTTTTTTTTCCTTTTCCGTTGATTTTTTCTGTAAAATGATTTTACAAAGGGTAATTTGGACATTTTTTTACAAGTATGACAACTTTTAGGGTGGCAAATCTCTAATTTTAACAACTTTGGAAGAAATTAATGGCATAAAACTAACTTTAATAATTTTATAATGGCATAAAAATAATTAGTAATTTAAGAATGCCATTTTCCAAATGGTCAATTTTCATAGTGGCATATATCTAATTATTCCTAAAATTTAACGTCTCAAAAGATAAAAGAAGGGAGATGCATTTTATTCACTAGTTCAATCTTTTTTACATCAGTATAAGTTCAGAAAAGAAATGAGTGAAATAACTTCAGTGAAAGGGATCCACACAGCTTCTTCTATCGATATGTTGACGACAATATAGATTTTTTTTTAGTTAATTGCTTGATTATTTTAATTTCGTAGGCTAAATATGTAATTTTACAAAAAATATTACTTTAGGCTTTGATTCAATCGAAAAGAAAATAAAAGAGTTCAAAAGACGTGACTCGGTATACAAGTTGTGAATATAGTGAAATAGTGAATAGATACAACAATTATCTCAAAAAAAAAAAAAACTTCTGCACATACACAAACAAATATCTCAGAACCCATAACACATGTTGTGCTGTGTATTAGAAGCTAAAGATATTTGGGGACTAAGCCTTTTTTGGGCTATACAATATACACTGATATAATATTTTTATTTTCGACATGTATATGTTGCTGACTCGAGTTGGGCCGAGTCGAGTTGAGACTATCTCGGACTCAATAAATAAAACTCACGAGTCAGCACAACTCAAGTTTCTAGAACTCGAGTCCTGTTAACTCCAGTTACCAATGAGTTTTTTTCGAGTTGAGTTCGAGTAACTCACGAGTTACGAGTTATTTGCTCACCCTAAGACGGGAGGAAATAAACTCACGTAATCAGAAGAAGAGAGAGGAGAACAAATCGTGTGAGTTGATCTGACGATAGAGAGGAGGACTAGCGAGAGGATTCTCGCCAAATTTCTTGATTTTAGGCTAGAATTGAGTTCACAATTTCAACCCACTCAAATCATGCGAAACGAACTCGCGTCCATCACTTTGCTCTCTTCCGCACCAGGATCCTCGACGGTCCTCAAAAGGACTGTACCAAACAGCCCTTTATTTTTTTTAAATTTAAAAATTTGAAAACTCAAATGCTGAATTCAAACCGTTGATCTTGTTCAATTTTACGGGCGATGCGTTTTCATATAAGTTTTATAAACTTTGGAGTTAAATTTGTTAGAAAGTGTTGTTTATGCCCAATTTTAATTTTTATTATAATTTAATACCAATTAATCAAGCAAACAACCACAAAGAATCTTGCACAAGCATTCAACACATCATTCAAGAGAGAAAATGGTAGGAAGTGTATATCTCTTGCAAAATCGTATCCGCAAGGCTCGACCACGGCATAGGAGGCGGTGGCGTGCTCGTCTCCTCCTCTTCTTCTCCTTTCTAAGGTTCACTAAATGATTAATCAACTTTACAAGGTTTCGTGCTAGCGAAATGTGTGAAATCACCTAATCCAATGATTCGCCTCTCTTCTAAATCGATATCTAGGAGAGGTGGCTATTGCTCAACTCATGAGCACCTATAAAATGCAATTAAAAGAGCTCTCTATGGCAGTAACTAATTGCTCCATAGGAGAGGAGAAGGTGGCGGCTAGAGAGGAGAAAGAGAGAGAAGAAAAATTAGGTTTTGCTTCTTTCAAATTGTGGTCCTTATATAGCCATCAAAACCTAATTCTTGGGGACCACTCCATGTTAGAACATGGTAGGCCTTAATATGGGCTTCCAAGTCCATATTAGTTGGTCTTTAATTCTCTTTAATACCCTCTTTTAATTGCATTTAAGTTGGGCTCATATCAGATAATCAAAAGATAGTCCATTTATTTAATATAATTCCTATAATCATATTAGATGTGTTGAACAAAATTAATTATCAACTATTTGATAATTATTATAGAATTAAACTTTGCATTAATTAGTTTCATATGATCCATTTGAAATAATTAATTATAACGGTTCGCAAAGGTATATAATTAATTAATCAACATATCATATATTACATTCTTCAATGCAAGTAAACTAATATTAATGGACTGTTAATTAAGAGTTTTTAATTCGTGTGACCCTCGAGGATTTATGTCATGTTAGCCATGGAAATTAAATCGCTATTTATTTTCAATAATCATAAGCAGTATCTAGCAACATGTTATGATTCCCAATTAACATAAATAAACACTGTACAACTACAGTATTTCAATCCTGCATAAGAAATAAAGTATTTTCTTGTTTTGATTCTTATGTCACATGATATCACTGTGTAATTCAAGATAGGAATGTGTCATTCTTGCAGATTATATATTTCTTGATCTAGAGATGATTGTCTAGTTTGCATGCATACGATCTAACTCTATCAAGGGGCCTAAACAGATATCATCACTCACTAGGTATACTAACGAGGGACATACGATTTTCTTGATGAATAACTTTTCCCCGCACAATTCAAGAGAACATAAATAAAATCCGTATAGCAGTCTTTATCAGGAATCAACGTTAGACGATATTTATAGAATCTATTCTCATGTGGAAAATGTGAACCATCTCAAAATTAGAATCAAACTCATATGAAATAAATAATGACACTTAACACAATCCATATATTTATTTCATTCGGTCATGTCCTGTACTATGTTATATAATATACACATATGCAATTAAGTTGGTAATTCCTTACCTATGATTTGTAGAACTTAATTATCACTTAACTTGCATACTAATATTATATGATAATTAATGCTCCTTGTTAATTATCAAGATTATGGACGATTTAGATTTATTATTGTCATTTAATTACAAATAAAACACAGAGATCCACATTTCAGATCCTCAACCTGAATGATCTGTCAATAATAAACTCTATGAACAAATGATCAAATATCATCAATAACATAAACTAAAATTAAGTCATTAAAATATTGACTTCTAGGACATAACTCTAACATTAATAACATTTTCTAGAAAAACTAATTTTTTTCCCATGATAGTTGGTATTATTTTCCTAATTGTCCTAGTTCTCAGAACGATTAATAATATTTTTCAAGACAATTAATTTATTCCCAGAGTAGTTAGTATTATTTTTTAAATTATTCTAGTTATGTAAACTAATTGTCCTAGTTCTGTAAAATAATTGTCATAGTTTCCAAGACAGTTAATAAAATTTTTTAGGACAATAAATTTTTTTTTCCATGACAATTAGTATTATTTTCTTGATTGTCCTAGTTCCCAGGACAATTAATAACATTTTTCTGGACAACTAATTGTCCTAATCTGAACTACTTGTAAGCAATTAGAATGAAATGTTATTAACTATGTTAATTGTTTCTGTAATTCGGACTACTGGTTAACAATTAATTGTCTTAATTTTCCAACGCGTTTCGTTAAGCATTTAGAATAAATCAAAAACGAGATGATAAGGATAAAAATTGACAATAAATTTTATTTTTTATATTATTGTATATATCAATTACTTTAAACATTGAAATAATGTATCAATTAAAAAAAATGAAAATTTGAAGCAGACCCACTTATGACAAGCTGGTTCGTGCCTCGTGAGCCAACTTGAATGGGTGACGAGTTGAGTTTGAGCTAACCTTAAAAACTCGAAAGTATTTCCAACTCGACTCGAGCTAACTCGAGTTATAGCTGATCGAGTCGAGTTTGAATTGCCCCCAACTCACTCGAATTCGGCTCGTATACAGCCCTAACGGAGAGTGACTAGTAAAAGTTTGAAAATTGAGAAATGTCTACTGTAAAATTTGTTTACATAAATAGCATTTTGCAAAACTTGTTTTATGTTGGTAACAGAAATGGAGCTAGAAACTTATCATAAGGCAGAACGTAGTAATCCTGGCCACTGGATTTAAGGCTGATCAGAAGCTCAAGGACGTATTCACATCGCCTTGGTTAAACAAATTAACTATTGCTTTTCATCAAATACCACAGTGCTTCTTTACAGAATATATATTTCTTTGTAATCATTTATGAATCTTAATTATTTTTATTGTTATAATTATTTTTAATATGAAGCTTTCTGTCAGAAGAATGTAATTTTACATTTTCTAAAAAAAAAAAACTAGGGGGTTTTATCCTTTAATAAATGTTAAGTTGGACGATCATCTCTGCTTTCAAATTTGAAATTCCTCCAAAAAAATTAATTGTCCTAGCTAATTGTCTTCCTTTTGTCCTAGAAAAAAAAAAAAACTAATTGTCTTCCTTTTGTTTTGGAAAAAATATTTTGTCTAGAAAAAAATATTAATTGTTCTAGAAAAAAATCTAATTGTTCTAGTTCTGTAACATAATTGTTTGTTTTTGTTCTGGAAAAAAAATTTCGCCAAGGAAAAATCTAAAAAATAATAATTGTCCTAGATAATATTACTAATTGTTCTGAGCAAAAAAAAATTAATTGTCTTGAAAAAAATGCTAATTATTCTGGAATAAATGAGGTGGGGAGAAGGAGGAAATAGAGGAGAGGAGTATGCTCTAGATAATACATCCAAGGGATGAGGGACAAAAATAAAAAGGTAGTTAGTGCTTAATTAATTGCATCCGAAAATAAAAAGAGAGGAAGCTCATCATTAAGGGGAAGATGTGGATGATAAAATGTGGGGATTTGAAGCAGGTGTCTGTTATAAATGTTATAAATGTGACTAGTAGGTGTATGTTATAAATGTTTAGTTTAATAACCAAATGTGTTCAGTTTAATAATCAAAAGTGTTTAGTTAAATGCGTCAACTAATGGTTTTATTATATAGAATTGTCCGTCACTACGTCAATCTTGGAGAGAGACGCGCCAGGGGCAGAGTCGAAACAAATTTAATTTGAACCGGACCGATTCATAACCCCTTCTAATTTTTTCATGTGTTTTTTGTCCGGTTCATGACCCTTTCGCTTGACATTGCACCTATTTAAAAAACTGAAAGTAATACTTAATAAACTGAACATTTATATGTAATAACCTGAACATTTGTGCTTACTAAACTGAACATTTGTTTTTACTAAACTAAACATTTATACTTACCCAAATGAACATTTTTTTGTAACATTTATATTTTTTATTGCAACTAACTGAACATTTATACTCAATTAACAGAACATTTGTACTTACCCAACTGAACATTTGTATTTACTAAACTAAACATTTATACTTAATAAAATGAACATTTTTGCTATAACATTTATATTTTTTGTTGCAACTAACTGAACATTTATACTCAAATAACGGAACATTTGTACTTATCAAACTGAATATTTAGGGTACGAAATAAAGTGCACTGGGTGAGGACCATCGCTGAGGCGCTTCCCTCAGCGATGGCGGTAAAATCATCCGATGACACTAATCAATTTTCAAAAAGTTTTGACTTGGAGGCAAGCTTTGACAAGGAGACAGGCCCTCTAAAGCCCGCTAGCAGGCCCACTGTAGATTTGATTGAAAAAAGTGGGCTAGACGTGGCTGATGTTTCGAGTTAATGAAAGAATTCAAACTCTGGTTTTAACGCTCGATTAAAACTATTTTGTACTTTAGACTTCATACGAAGGTATTACAGTATTTCTCGTCACACTAGGTTGAACGGACCTTCTCTTTTCAAGTAGTACCATAAATGTCATGTACAAAATCACCAAGGAAAGATATTCAATATTATTGTGCTAAGAATATTATCTAAAACCCATGGCATAAACAGATTGATTCGACAAGAATTGAACTAATGGTACGAAAGAAAGATAAGAAATAAAGAATCAGTGAATCCATCTATTTCTTTTCCTGTTCATATGGAAATAAAGTATATTTATTACATGGTACTGGACTCTATTAAACAAAGCATATTATAAATTGAAGACATAAGAGAGGCAAATGATACTTCAGCCAATATGCAAGGATTTTTTTATTAATAAATATAATTACATTTTTTATTTTTAAAATAAATATTAGAATAATTAAATTTTATAAATAGCGTGGTAACTTCGGGGTTCAAAACCCAGAAGTGACCCGGCGACCCATATCGGAGTTTGAAATCCTGAAATTATGACGTGACAATTTTTTTAAATTTTTTTAATTTTTTAATTTAATTTATTATTAAATAAATAAATAGATAAACTTTGTGAAAAATTAAATTGATTATTATTAGATAAATAATTTAATTTAATTATTATTATTGTAAATAATTTAATTTTAGTTATTATTATTAGATAATAAAAAATAGATATAGTATAAAAAATATAATAAAAGCATATTAAAAATTCAGAAAGTATATTAAAGTTTTATGTATTTTTCTAGATTTTTTTAACATAGTTTGTCTATTTTTATTAATCAAAACTCTTTTACCTCTTTATTATATTTTTCTGAATTTTTTTGGCATAATTTATATATATATTTTTATTTATCTAATAATAAATTAAATTTAAATACTAAAAAATAATAAAAAATTGCCACGTCATAACTTCGGGGTTTCAAACCTCGAAATGGGTCACAGGGTCACTTCGGAGTTTTGAACCCCGAAGTTATAATGTTATTTATAAAATTTATTTTTAAAATAAAAAAATTAAGAAAGTAATTATTAATTAAAAATTCTGCAATATGCAATTAAGTACAAAATTACACGCTCCCTTCGTAGCCTATTATGATCCGTTTGTATAGAATTGTAGGCCTAGGCGTAGCATGAATTAATGGGCCAATAACAAACATCTAAAAGGAAACAAAATTTTGGATTTACAGAATTTTATTTCGGAAAAAGAAAAATCTGAAACAATGAATCCAAAAGAAATTTTGATCAGTAGGACATAATTCAAATGACTAATTTTATTGTTAATTTCCGTTTGTCCTTCAATGGAGCAGAATGAAGGTAAGTATTGGAAATAAAATCTTTGTCTGATCTCTGATTGATTGTGCGATCTCCCTGGATATGCAAATGGAGTGCCAACTGGCCATGTATTTTCATAGTTTCTTTGTATAGGAAGTTTTTCATATCTAGAATGATTTATTTACATCTGTTACCTATAGTATCATTATATGTACAGAACTACGTTTCAGTAAAGTTAAGGAAAAGTCAAAGCATAATTCCCTTCGTTTTTCTCAGTAAGCGATAAAGAAATTAAAACTAGAGAAACGTACATAAGAAAAAAAATAAAGAAGAAGAAGAAGAAAGAACCCGTTTCAAATACAAAAGCAAAGGACATAATAAAAAAAAAAACAGTAGTTAACAAGAATACATCATATACTTTATAACATTGTTTTTCTAAATCTTTTTTTTTTAATTTGAACTATATTGTCCAATATTGATCGTACAATTGAAAATTTGATATAATTAGTGGCAAATGTGGCGGGGAGTAAATAACATCATCAATTAATGAGGTCTTTCCTATGTTTTCCTCTGCATGTTGCAACTATTATTTAACTAACATAATAATAATAATAATTCAAACGAGAGAATCTAACAAGGTGGCTAATAATAATTAGTACCATCATGAGCAACTAAAATTCTACATTTACAGAAGCCACCAGGTACTCTGCCAGCTGTACTGCATGCGCATCCCCAGATGTCCCGCCACACGTGCGACCAACTACCCAACTCCCCATCCTACGTCCCAGATCGACTTGACACGTCATGTGGGCTTAATTTGACGGCTCAGATCTTCAATCACGTGTGTTCTGTTTATCTGTTTTTTTTTTTTATCTTTTTTATCCCTGGCTTTTGACTGCTTTTGCGCTTTGCATGAAGCTGCTTAGAAGGTGGACTGATGGAGGAATTAACTCGTTTCAGAGACAGTAATGTTATCTATCACCAAATTACGTCACTGAAATAGCTTGATGGTACCACCGATTTATGGATCGAAGCTAGCTGTTATTTTATTTATTATTTATTCTACAATATTCTTAGGCCAAATACATGTACAATTGTACATCAAACTAGTTACAACTTAGTATGCCTTCAATAATCAATTCAAAATATGCAGTGGTCAGAAGCAGAGTTAGAAATTACTATTGACGTACAAATTAAAGTAACTATTACATTAAATTAGGAGTGGGGGCATATTATAAAATTTTTATGAAATTCGAAGGAAATACACATGAAATTTGGATATTATACATAGCATGAGGGGACAATGCCCTATCCAGCCCCCCTTGGCTCCGCCCCCGACAGTGGTGTCTTAAACAAGCTATTTATTGTTGTGGCGAGTCAAGATATTTTACTAGTAATATTGAATTAAGAAAATTTTAGCAATCTAAAAACTTTTTTTTTTTCTCAAAAACTTGACAACAGCCGTCAAGAGCAAGCAATCTATAAAAACTTTAGTAGTGGAGGAACAAAAATTATATGGATTTTTTTTTTTTGAAAGCTAGTGAAACAAGTAATTTTTGTTAATAAGAAAAAAAATACTAGTTTAAGAAATAAAAAAAGAATTATAATTGTAGTGGATACTTCTTCCATCATCACCATCTCATCTATCACTACATCTATATCTATTGGTACATCTATATTTAGTATTTAACCTCTAGCCTGGCGAGGCAGTTCTTGCGAATGCAACCATTTCCAATAAAATTTAATTAATATGTGCTCCAAAATCATTTGGGTGGAAGAATTGTTGACCGTTAGAGGGGTGAGGGTTTGACTGCCAAGCCCACGTGTGGGCGACAATTTTGTACCATGCATGGCTGGATAGCCTCGGGATTCCACGTAAGACCACATGTGTGCACCTATTCATTTCTCCAACCTGGCACCTTACTAATCAGTAATCAGTAATGATCGCTTTCTTAATTGCATCTAATACTGGCCAGTCACAATAATGGTAATCATAATCACACTTCTTGCAACTAATAATGGTTATAGGAGAATAAGTGCATGTCTCTGGTTGTTCACCAAGTTGCTCAATAATTTTAGGTTTTTCAATAAACCCATTATGTATCTTCAATGCATGATTACCGATCAATTGTTAATATGACTGATTTTAACATGCATCTTCAGAGATAGAAAAGTAATTTTCATTAACAACACCGAATTAAGAAAGAAATTTTTTATCGCAACCCTCTCTGCCTCTCATCGTTAATAATAAGTCTAACATTTTTTTAATGTTATTTTATTGATAACCTAATATATAAACCGATGAAAATAAAATAAATAACATTAGATCTCTCGAGTTAAATTTTCAACTCTTGGATGTATATTAAAAAGAGACGTGCAAGGAAATTTGGATGCACGCTGGAAAAATCTGTTGATGTATAATGCATTAAAATATTCACCGTGACGAATGGGCTCCTCGACTTATATAATATTGATACTCATCTTCCGAATTTTTCATTATGTTACTATTATCTTTAAATTCTTAACCTTAAGTTCGTACTTAGAATCATTAAACTTGAGGATGAAATTACTATTGCACTCGTAATAAGTCTAATCTATCTTGAATTTGTTTATGAAATTTACTGCTAGCTATATGGTTTCAAATTAAAGTACTTGATTCATGTTACTTTCAATGCCATTTATAAAAATAAAATTTTCTAAAATATCGGCTGTTTAGTAAATAAAAAGAACATACAAAGAGAAATACGAAAAATAGAAAAAAATATATATTTATTTTATATGAATATGCTATTCAAGTTTGTATATTATTGTAAATTTTGTTTTGTTTTAAATTACAAAATATTAAAATTGATAGTTTAGAAGATTGTTTGTCACAAACTAGTAGTTCGGAGGTGTCTTCATTGCCCTATACGATCAAGTTATTGGCACACTATTTCAGTACATTATTCTACCGTCGATATAATAGAGGAATAAACTTTTGTTTTCATATCAGGGAATGTGCCTCTCCCGTTACTAGGGTATGTGCACTTCAGCAACTTTTAGTACTTATTACTCAAATTATGTTAACTAAACCTCGTCACACACTTGCAATTTTTAATCCTACTTTCAATATGCGAGATTAATTGGACGATTGAATATTTTTATTTCTACATTCTTGCAATTAGCAATTGCAAATTCTGATTTCAGTTTACTACTAAATTTAAATTAGTTATTTTATTTGCATCCTCGCATATAGTTAATATTGCAATTCTGATATTAGTATTTAAATTACTTTAAATTGAAATGCATATACTCATTATATATTATGAATATCAAAACAAATATGTGCACGTTTTTTTTTTTATCAATTTTCTTACTTGCAATTTTTATCTTATGATACATATTTGATTATTTGTCAGCATTATCTGATGTCCAAGGTGCATCCCTCAATTATCTACTTATAAATTTTTTATATATCCGTATCCGCCTTAATAAATTATGAACACACAAATTTAACACTATCTGTTCCAATTCCGTTCTCTAACACCTCTAACTCTAAGTGACTATATATTCCACAAAAAAATTATATAGTATAAATGTAACCTGTGAGAACGCAGCCATATGGCCCACATTTTAAGCAGAACTCAAAAGAAAAAAAAAAAAAACCTGTTTAATCACCAACATCCTACATACATAACATCCAAAAAGAAAGTAACGAAATATATGCAATGTATCTCTGTTCTGTTGGTGGTTGGTTGGGGACCCGATTGTAGTGTTCTATCAATTCTCCAGTGTTAGTACCAAAAGATGATCTGCAAAAATCTCATAAATTTGCATGATTAGGAACCCCCAAGTGGCCAATAATTTAGACACTCTGTCATCCCTTTAAGGGAACACACAAGGGAATGAACCACGTGGGTTGCACATGCGAGTGAAGTTTGGTACGAGGGTCGGGTCGGTACATAATTATACAATTTTTTTTGTAATTTTATGTTTAAATCATTTTATGACCTTTTTTTTTTTGTATATTTCCGAATACTTGAACCGTACGTCCCCTCTACTTTTTAAATACGCATAATAAATGAATAAAGTGTCTGTTAGCGTGTACTTTTAGAATATATAATTTTACTTTTTGGAAAGCACTACTCCGAGCAAGAAACATAAAAGTATTTCTCCTTGTTTGGTTTGTAATTTCTCCTAAATTAATGACTGTAGGTTTGTTATAAAAGGCTTGGTTCCCCTGCTTGGGGAGCTTTTGGATCAAAAAAAAAAAAAAAAAAATGACTGTAGGTTTGTAACGAAGATATCAATAATATCCCTAAAAATGTTTGAATTATTGATGTACTTATATCATCCTTATATATGTTTTGAACAGGTAGTACACACGGAGTGTTATCTTGGTTAGTGACATATATCAGTTTGGAAGCTGGACCAACCAGCAGCTAATAAGGATTCCAGAATCCGGCAGCCCACGGCGAAAGAAAGCAGTTTTGCTAATTTGTTCAAAAAAAAAAAAATGTGCTGTTTTGAGATAAACTAATCATTTTTCATTTTAAATAATTTTACTGGGATGTAATAATAAACTAATCTTTTCTGTGTGGATATGTGTGTGATGGGGGTGCGGAGGGGGCGGAGTACTGTTACAAATGTACCCGCTCAATGTGTGGATAAATAAAAATTTAGAAAATATTTATACTTAAAATAAATTTTAAAATCAACATATCAACATGAAAAATATAACTTAATGATATTTCTTTACAACAAAAATATTTGAAAAAATTATAGGTGATAAAAAATTTTCATCTGTTCTCTCTTTCAAAAATAAAAAAATAAATTATTATTCTAATCAATACTCTTTTTTCATTCTAGATGTATAATAAAACTTAATAAATATTTCATCTATCAATTGACATCCAGCTACAGAGCAAATAGATCAACAATATAGGAGGTGGGTACACATTAGATCTAGAAGTGGATATACTTATAAGGAATAATGATAATTTTGCGAGCACTTTTGTTTTCTTTAATGAAAATAATGGTCTGTCATATCATATCTTTTCGAAATAATAATTAAATATAATTCAGTATGGATAACACTAAAGTTCACAAGATATCTCACGGTTTTCCATTTAATTAAATAATTCGAGAGGGGAAATTAATAACCACAGATTTAATGTTCATTTATGATCACAATTATTTTTTTCTAAAATTTCAAACAAAACAAATATAAAAATATTAGTGCTATTGTCAACAATACATTCACTTCATGAAATCAAAACACTGAACTTCATTCGGTACAAGATCAAGAAGCTGAAAGATGATAAATTGTAATTAAATTACACAGTTGATTTCGTTTTTAATCAACAATGTATTACTTTAACACTAAAATAATGTTTTTTTTTTTTTTGAAAAACTCACAGTTGCAGCCAGAAGTTTAAAAGTGCATTTAAAAAAAATAATTAAATTACTAGTGCACGAAGGAGTTGAGGTCATAATGTGGTATAAAAGGCGGTAATTGAATTCGTTCTCGTAATTCAAAGCACGAAATTTAACACATCAAAATCTAAATGATTAATCTTGTTGGTCTACTAAATGTATATTCTCATCAAAATTTTAAAATTTAAAATCCTTTATAGGATTATAAAAGTTTAAAAAATAAACACGGTCACAATTTTCAAAGTAAGCCGTTAGTCTTGTGCAACTAATTTTATAAATGAAACTCAACTTCTTCATAGTATTTGATGAGTGTGCATGAGTACTTGTCAATAAAAAGAAGACTAAAAATTGAATTTGGTATTTGGAATCTAAATTTTGAATAATCCAACGAAAACAATTAAGTTAACTGATAACTCGTGAATCTAAGATTCAGAGGCAGAATTAGGATTAAAGTATCGGATAGGCCAAGCCGCCAAGTCGTCGAGATCCCACTTCAATTGAATTTTAGTAACTTAGAATTTCAACATTAGAGTAGGTCGGACATATATCAGATAACTATATTAGCACTGTATTTTTTTTTATTATTATTTCGGTGTAGGCCATTCGATCATGCCTATGCCGGCCAATCCTCGGATCCCTCCCTGACCTTAGCAGTGTAGTTTTGTTTCCACTTTTGCATTTTAATTAATTAATTTGTTTGTTGTTTTCTTGGTATAATTTTTTGTAAATATATTTCTTGACAGCTCCTGTCAAGCTTTCAAAAAAAAAAAAACTTTTGTAAATATTAATTTTGTTTATAACGATAGTCGCGCAGCCTTAAAAGAAAAAAAAAAAATCCTGAACCTGAATTTATATATCGTAGACAATTTATGCCAATTTAAAATTTCAAAGAGAATCACAGAGGTCATGCATCAGATAGTTAAGATTACTAAAAAATTATAAATCGAGAGCAAAAGAGATGTTTACATAATCATAGTTTGTTATAAAAATACCTTTTAGGATCTGAGGTCACCATGTGCCAAGTAAAGTGCGCTAATAAAATATCACACTGATTGAGTAGTGTGCAGGCTTTGGTTATTCACTCAGCCAGAGACATGACATGTTAATAAACTAACAGATGATTATGGACATTAATGAGCTAATAATTATTTTTTTCCCACGGAGTGTCAATTTTTTGTTCTGTTAATTATTGGGAACAGGGACTTTTGGTCGTAGGAAAGATCGTGACTTGTGAGGACTGAGGAGTGAAAAGCATGATATGATCATTCAAAAAAAAAAAAAAAAAGGCATGATATGATTGGGACGCACGTGGGAAGACAGCTAGCACGCACCAGTCGCCTAATCATCACCTAGGATATCGATCAATGAGTACCCCCACGGTTTTCAGAATCTTTATTTCTTGTGCCAGGTTCTGATGTAGACCATCGTGTGCGGAAACTATGACAATATGATTAACCGAGAAGTCTTTTACTCCAAATGGAGAGTAAAATATATAGAGTAACGTGGCATAAAGGAGTAGCTGGCCGGAGTAAACTAAGTCATTATTATCATTATTAATTTTAATAGCAATAATAGTAATCATCACTTTTATCGTTAATAAAAAAATTATAATCATTATTTTATCATGATAATAGCTATAACTAAAAACAATAACAATTATATTATTATTATTATTATTCTTATTATTCTTATTAACTTCTTTATAAATATTGTCAAAGAATGTATATATTTTTTTTAGAAAGCACAAATCAAACGGTGCATTTGTCTTGTTGATCGAATTTCAAACTTTAAATGGCCAATTTAAACTATCTAATAACTTTGATTTTCTATAAATCATAAAAAAACTGTTGAATATGTAAAAAAAAATAATTTAATTTTCAATAAATTTCAATATATAGAGCACATTGAATGGTACCAATCGATCATTTGAATCACAAAAATCGAGATTCGATTGTCGAAGCATGAATGATTACTCGTATTGTTATTATTATTATTATTATTCTATTGTTAATAATTACTCTTAATGAAAATTATTATTTAGCTAGAATAGTTATAAAAGTAAATAAATTATCATAATAATTTTATATTACTAAAAAATTATCCATTTGCTCCTCACTTCCTTTGACTTTCATTTTAAACAAGCGTAATTTAGTTTTTTTTTTTTTTTTTTTTTTTTTTTTTTTTTTTTTTTTTTTTTACACTTTGGCTTAGCAACTTTGCTTCCCCCAAACTTTATTATTCACTTCATAATCAAATATGACCTTGACAAAAGTTATAAGCGTATATTGCCAAATGCGATAAAATGGGTTCATAGAGTCTGCATTATTTATTGTCAAAGGAAATTAGGACTACAGCTAAGGGTCCCACTTCTGACTTTTACACTACAAGTAACCCAACTCCAGTGCTGCTTCATTGGCCGGGGGAAAAAAAAAATCTCTTGTGCAGCTTTGTATAATTGTATTTCTTCTCAACGAATGATATCCTTTGTGAATTGTATAGCACACAACGACCTAAAACAAATCAGATGCAATCAGTCAATCATACAATATTTGGTCGGTTTGCTACCTGATGGGCAAATCCCGGTAATATCTCGTTATTTTATATATTTTTCTGCATAAATATCTTCGAGGAAACTGATATGTAGGCTGTCAGTATTAACGTTCCGCCAAGTGTTCCGTCCCGTTCCGTCCAAACGGAACATTAAACGAAAGAGGAAATGGGTTCCGTTTTCAGAAACGGAACTGAAATTTGTTAACGTAAATGAAACGGAACACGGAAATAGGGCTGAAATCAATAGGAAATAGAGACGGAACGTTAAACGGAATAGATTTTTGTTTCGTTTGATGAAACGGAACGGAAGCGAAACAACCATTTCTAGCGATGATTTTTTTTTTTTTTTTTTTTTTTGCAAGTATTTCCTTACTCTGCTAGATTCTGCACTTCGACCAAAGAAGTAGGACCATGTGGCGTCAACGGAGATACCAGATATGAGATACCTGATAGGTTTCAATTTATTTTCTATTTATATTTGTATGATATAATTGGTCTTCGACGAAAGATTGATCGGGACCAATAATTTTACTTAAGTCAGTTCTTAAATTAACACATAATTATTAGAAAAAAGTATAGTGTAAGTAGTTTCGAAGTGATAATTAATTGATACACCTAAAATTAAAAATAGGAGGATAAAATATCTCTTTTCAAATTACTTTAATACTATGATTGAAATTTCCTAAAATTCAAATAATTGGTATTGTTTTACATCATGAGTAATTAGTTCATATAAAATTTCAAATTTACCGCACACGAAAGATTAAGAGACTGATGAATTAATAATTTTTTCGCATCTCCATTTTGTTCAAAATAAACAGTAACTATTCGCATTTGTGTTCCGAATTATGATGATTTCGACATACCAATACCAAAGTGAAAAATGTGCTTGATAGACTGCAACAAAAGTGAGCATTTATTGTTATTATTATTATTATTTTTATAAACGTTGGTATTATAGTCATTTTCATCGTCAGGAAATATAATTCTCTAGCTTCAAAAAAAAATATCACAGAATATTTATATTTATTATTAAGTGAAATTAATTATTATGATGTAATTTTTGTGAAATAAATTGGAGTGCATGTGATAAAAACATGATCATCAGGAAATAATCGTCGGAGTCATGTCATGTGTCATTACCATAAGGATTTGTTTGGCGATGGATCTTTTTCTACCAAACATAGCATTCAATTTGATAACAAACTCAACTAATTTCTCTAAACATAGCATTAAATGGGATAAGAAACTCCTATAATTTCTCTTTTTTCAGGGGTGAGATTGAAAAAATCATATAGAAAAATATTTGCGAACTAAACTTTTTTTTTTTTGTGTCATAGCGAAATATTTTTTTTTCATGGATTGGAGAAACAATATTATTCTCACTGTTATTCTGTATTTGGCTGTCAAATCCAAACCGACAGATGGTTAATCTGGATTGACGATTTTCTCACCTATCCAAATATATATATTTTTAGCTTGAGTAGCTAGATGGAACAAAGAACGATAATTTCGTCTTACAAATCCAAAATGTTGCAATTTGACTTCTTTCTACGCAATTCTAAAGAAACATTTTTTTTAATCTCGGATAACTACGAGAGTGGTTTAAAACTTTAAATACAAAATTTTTCGATTTGGAATACAACCTTTAACTCAATTTCACAATTATACAATTTCAACATTTCAATTCCGTCGCAATTTTACCAAGCATCCATTTTAAACTCAATTTCATTCAAATCCGCACAATTTTGCACGCTTAACTGTACGTGGCCATTGACTCCGTCATCATTTTAGATGTAGGTTCAATTCTCAATTTCTCATTGAGCGAGAAGAGAATTAAATGGTATTTGAGTGGGCTATACCTTCTTCCAAAAAAATTTCACACGCTAAACCAGCACTTCATGTAATTGTGTATTGGTTTTTGTTGATCATTTGTAGTCATTTATGTCGAGTTATCATGATAAAATAGATAAAGTGAACATTTAATAATCAAGTGAACACATACATACAAATAAGTTCAATAAAAATAAGTTGAATATGCATATAAAAATCTGAACAACAATAAAAAAAAATAAAATTTTACTCATAATTGAATAAAGTGAACACAAAGATAAACAAATCAATCCCTATTTGCTCCCACGCGGGACGGTCCACCGCAGCCATCCAACCGTTCGATCTGATATGGACGGTTCGGGCCTATCAATCTGGTATTATGCACAGGGCTCCCTTAACCATTGAGATTAAATCAGACGGTTGAGATTGGTGCGCTGCACCGTCCCGCGCGGGACTAGATCTCATTTGTAAACAAATTGAACATATAAATAAATAAATTAAACGAATACAAACACAATGACACAAGATGACATATGAAAAAATGGTGGATAGTAATTTTCATTTATGTCTTCTTAACATTTTTTTAAATTTTCCTGCTGAGAATTATCCAAAAAGAAAATTTTAGTTAAAGCTAACAATAAACTGAAACAAAAAAGCGAAATCAAATCATCCGGAAAATCTTGATGGAGTTTATTACCAGCAAAATGGACATGATGTTGAGTAAACAAGGCTAGAAGAAATAAAGAGAGAGATGTTGACATGATGTGAACGGCTCAAAGGTCCAATGATTAAGGGGAGGAAAGAGGGAGGTGGTGTGGTCGGGGAAAGGCTTGGCAATCAGAGGCGCACGGCGGGGTCAATGTTAGCACAAGTAGGGGTCCCTCTTTTTTGTGTTTTGTCCATCTCTTTTGCCCCCATTTCACTCTCCTTAGACGGCTCTGTGTCCCTTCCCCTTCTCATATAACTATACCCTATAATTAATACTACTCTATATATACTATATACTATAGTAGAGTACTATTGTATAGCTCTGATTTAACTAATTATTTTTTATTTATTTCCACTCTAGCACCATAGGCCTGATTGAGAACATTGTTTGGTAGTTGCTCACCAATGGTGTAGCTCGTGGAATTGTAAATTTGGATGCTGGTTTATATATTGGTCTGTATCTCCTGCAGTCCTGCCATCTGCTTGACAAAATTAGTCAATTGGTGATTTAAAAAAAGAAGGGTTTTAATTAGGTTGTAGCTATCTGTGATAGGGCGCCTGAATCATACCTCAACACTACGCGCATTTATTTATGTATGTATGCTTGGGTTTTTATAATGGAAAACAAAATTTTAATCACAAACACCAATGAGGTATCAAGGGTCTTCGAAGGTGTGTTTGGTTGCATTTGAAAAATACAAAAAATAGTATAAGGACAGTGATTTTCTAATTAGTGGTTGAATACAATGATTTTCTGAAATATTCTTTTATATTAGAATTTTTTTAATATATATGAATGTTCATAATATTAAGTCACTATCAATTTGTAAAATGTATACTAGAAAAGTAATTGCGCTTCGCTTTCATTAAAAATTATTATTATCGTATAGCACCTTTCTATATAGGAAAAAGAAACCTTTTAACATAAAAAAAATATAAATCAATATTAAGTCACTATCAATTTAGCAGCTGCTCTCAAAACTTTTACCTTACAATATTAGATGGAAATTCTGCCCCAAGTTTTTACCATCTTCGCAAATGTTGCAATGCCAATTTTTTTTTTTTTTTTTTTTTCACGCACGCATATATCACACTATAAGTCATCTTTGTTAGTGATGCAATATCTAAAATATTGGTCATGCATGTCGTATTAATAATGTAATGTAAAATGTATATGTGAGAAGAAAATTCAACAAGAATATTCAATGATTTATGGAATAAAAATTATGGTCGGAATAAAAAATAATCAATACTATTTAAGAATTTATAGATTATTTATATCATTTAGTTCGCACTTGCTGGATACATCCCTTTACCCTATGGTAACTATGACATCTTTTTGATGAGAAGGTGTATTACATGACATCTTTTAATTAATGTAGGCACTCTCTATAACAATTAACAATGTCAATATATATAAGACACCATTTCAATCCACAGACACATCTTTATTATATGTAAAATGAGGTTTTACTTGATTCTGAATTATTTTCAATAAACATTCTAATTGTAGTATTTCAGTCCCTCAAATTTGAAAATATCATGATAAATAGCAAAAAAATTTGAAAAAATATAAAATTTGGTCTCCAAGGTATTTCAATATGGTGATCAACTTCAACCGTTTGGATTGATCGTTTGAATTTTGGATCTTGAAAAATAACTCGATGACAAATGGATGACACGTTAGCTTTCTTGTGTGTGTGTGTGTATAGAGAATGGATATAGTACACTGATGTGTACGGATCGTCCTTGTACACATGAGTTGTTTTTCAAGATCCAAAATTCATACGGTCAATCCGAACCGTTCAAATTGTTCTCCATATTATAGTGTTTTTTGAAAATATCATAATAAATAGCAAAAAAATTCGAAAAAAATATAAAATTTTGTCTATTTGGATTTTTCAATATGGAGAATAACTTGAACGGTTCAGATTGATCGTTTGAATTTTGGATCTTAAAAAACGACTCATGTGTACGGAGATGATCCGTACACATCAGTGTACTATATCCATTCTTTCTCTCGAGAATGGATATAGTACACTGATGTGTACGGTTGTCCCTGTACAAATGTATCGTTTTTCAAGATTCAAAATTCAAACGGTCAATCCGAACCGTTAAAGTTGTTCTCCATATTGAAAAATCAAGATTGACAAAACTTTACATTTTTTTGAATTTTTTTGCTATTTACTATGATATTTTCAAATTGAAGGGTCCGAAATCCTCCAATTATAGTGTTTCTTTGAAAATATCATAATAACTAGTGTGTGTGTGTGTGTGTGTGTATATATATATATATATATATATATAGAGTTTAGCTATGGTGAGATGCATCACAAAAAACCTTCCGTGAGATGCGATCAAAACTCATCAATCTGGTTCAAAATGATCGATCCAAACCGTTCAATATGATCTCGCTATTGAAATCTTCTTGCAGACCAAATTTTACATTTTTTCAAAATTTTTAAGTATTTTTTTCGGATTTTTAAAAATGACAGTTTTTGAACGGTTCAGAACTAATTAGATTAACGATTTTCTAAAATTTCAAAAAAATACTTAAAAAATTCGAAAAATTGTAAAATTTTGTCTGCATGGAGATTTCAATAGAGAGATCATATTAGACGGTTTGGATCAGTCATTTTGAACTAGATTCATGAGTTTTGATCGCATCTCACGGAAAGTTTTTTGTGATGCATCTCACCATAGCTAAACTCTATATATATATATATATATGGCCACTGTCAAGAATTTCTAAAGAAAGAACTTTAGTATATATATTACTACTAGATATGTGACTTATAAAGTTATAATTTTAATTAGATGATACAGTTTTTTTTCGTGTTCAACAGCATAACTACAAAATATTTACTCCTAATTGCTTAAATTTTAGTATTATATGAAATGATTTGGAAAACAATTAAGTAATATCTCTCCTCTAACCTTGTAGGCCTAAAGAAATTAAAAAGATCTTCATAATACATAGAAAGGTCAAGAAAGCTCAATTTGCTCATGTCGACTTCGCCAACATTTTCCTCCCCGCCCTTGGACAAAGTTCTTGTTATCAACTTCCAGCCTACCCCCGGCCCCGGCAACTGAACTAATTATACTAATACTATCTTTTTTTCTTTTCTTCTTTTAATTTTATTGCAATTCATCAGTTGTTGTTCTAGTTCTAGACTAGTAGTTATGGCTCATCCATACCAGATGAGATGAAAGGAGAGAGAGCTTTTGCATATCACATACCATTCTTCATTTTGCTGTCTACTTTATTAAACTTGGATCTTCATGATTTAATGGAACATTGGAAATTTATTGAATTACTATTTTTGCAGGGTTTGACAGAATTAGTACCAAAATGGTGGCAAGAAATATTTATTACAAGAAAGGCTTGCAATTGATTATTCTTTCTTTATTACAAAAATATACTGGTACAACATTACATGTAAAATATATAATCACAACATGTTAAAGCGTTAATATAAAATAAAAATGTCGACTAATATGACCCACAACATCATTAATTCAATATCAATATCATTATCATATCATATCATAGTTAATGAAGAGAAGATTTCTTCTCATAAGTATTTGTTGCAGCAACAGACAGGGATTGATTCACGACATTTCTGGCACTCGTTGCCGTTGATGCTGGCGGCCATGCAGACGGGGTGGCACTTGTATTCACAGTATCCATAATTGCATCGCGGGTTGCTGTCGTCACGCGGATTGCAATTATGTGAATATCCTCCCGCCTCTGTCATCCCAGGCCCTGCTGCAATATTTTTCTTTTTACTATTAATAATAATAATAATAATAATAATAATATAATATAATTCAAATTCATAATAACGATAGCAATAAAAGATTTCAACCAATATGCATATATACACATTAACAGACAAAAAGAAAATGTACATGAGGAGAGCATCAGAAGAGCAAGTACAAGAGACGCCATACAAACAACTTTCATCTTTCTTTCTTTTTTTTTTTTTTTGTTAACAAAACCTTTTCCCTTACTGATGCTTTCCGATGATTTGACTGAACATTACACGATCAATTTATAGGTTGACATGATGTCTTCTTTTTCTAAATAAAGCTTTCAATCTTATTTTGAACGGTCTCGAGTGAACACCTCGATTCAATAATGGTTAATGGGTACATACGTGCTAGCTCGCCGTGAAGTAAGGAAGTTATGATGCAGTTTATCTACCAAAAATAGTGTAGAATAGACTTCCGGGATAATAATCATTTTCCATGAATGAAGCTCCTGTATATATATCTTTTACAAAAAGACAAGGAAAAGTAAACAGGAAGCTATATATAATAATCCTTTTTTAATTTTAAGGTCAAACAGCAAGTTATAATCATATATGCCCCCACTACACAAATATCCAAAAAAAGTTTGCCTCCCCATAAATTCAATACTTTTAGTCGCCACAAAATGTTAGTGGATCCTTATTCAAAATAACAATTTTTGTAAACAATTTATATATAATATCTATATCATTATTTTTAGTATCTTCCAATGCAGATAACACGTAACTTATCTGACATTATAAGTAAAATTTACGAATTTCTTTTGACAGAAATATAAATATTTTCATATTTTTTATTCTATTATTTTTTGAAAGACAATTTTTTTTATAATATTATTAAATAACAACTACTTGTGAATTATATTCATACTGTATCCATGAATCACGAAATTTGCACCTCATTCCCTGGAATGAATATATAATATAACTAGTCGAAACTTTCGCTTCTCTTGCATTTATTACTCTAATTATTTCTTGTTTTTTAGCTTGACCAAGGAACATTGCAAAAGTCAAATTAGCAAACCACGAGGCCGCCGAGTTATAAGGGCTCGAGCGTGCAAAGCCCAACATCCCTTGCCTTTACTAATGCTGTAATCAAAATTTACTTTCAAAATTTTTTCTCCCCTTCAAGTGTGACTCTATATAATATAAGATGCACGTGCAATGAGCTGATTAGTTATGCCATTATGACTCTTTAAAATGCAAAAGCGTGTTGGATAGTATAATCTAATAACCACGAATAATTGGTTCATTACCATTAAGAAATTATTTTATTGAACGGTCATCCCGATGTTTATTTTGAGATTATATCACTTGATAATCTACACACTTTTATTTGACTTATACAAGTCTGAAAAATTGTTAGGCCTGAAAAATAGATGAAAATATCAAATAGTTCGATCAATGGAAAGATTCTTCCAATCTTATCACTTTAGATAAGCATAATTAATATTATCGAAAGCATCACTTTCGAAGTTTTGACAATTTTGAAATTAAACTTCATTAATTGAACAATATACTTTTGGTATTTCCTTTACTGTTATGAGTATATGATCGAGTGCAAACCTAGTCAAAATAACTTAATTAAAACAAACCTAAATATATCAAAATCTAATTAAAACACAGATATTTAGTTGTAATTTGGGACCTAAAAGGATTGAAATATCTATATGAAATCCGCCGATCAAATCTCCCTAAGTTTAAACATTGCTTGTCCCCAAGCAACAATCTAATCCTAAGAAGATCGTTTAGGACCTAAATTACAATTAAATAGCTGGTATCTACAAGTTAAGGGAGATTTCTCAACAATTACCAATATCATAACTCAAGTAATTTTGGATTTGGACATATCAAAAGATTTTTTCAAATTCATTTTCAAAATCAGATTTACTTCGTGACCATTGACTTTCTACAAGCAAAACCTTAAAGCAATTGCAGTCTATTGTCCATAACTTATCTCGTTTAATTTCTAATCCAATCGGTTTTCATGTTTCACAATTGACTTGGCAACAAGATACGGGATCTAACCCTTCCAACACAAATAATAAGTAACTTATTCATTTCACAAACAAGAGTCAAGTAAAACACCGCAAAAATTTTCGAAAACACATTGAAGAATGACTAAAGTGGGGCGGAAAAAAGGGTACAACTCCCCACCCATCGTCTCCAAAGTTTTAGGGTTGGAACTTATTATTTCTCCCGGGGCTAGGAGGATTTCCCGCGGCGGAGAAGTCGGCTAGATTAATGTGGATTTATTTTCGAGTTTTTCCTCGTTTTTTTTTATTATGGGTTTTTTCTGTTTTTACCCATAATTTATGGATGTTCTTTTATCCACAAGAACCTATAGCTTTCCGCAATGTCCATGGCAAAGCACCGCTTTTTAGTTCCCCTTTTTATTTTTTTTATTTTTTTTTTATTTTTTTTTTATTTTTTTATTTTTTTTTTATTTACATCTTCGACTTTTAGTAAACTTGAAAACAACGGTGTAATTACTAACTTTTGCAGCTCATTCCTAAGTTTAACTTGTTTTCGGGTCAGAAGAATTGATCTATTGGCATTTGAGGGATTTTCTATTTGATTGGTGGATGCCTTTGGTTTACCGATTTCTTAATTGGTCAAGTCATTCATTTAACTCAAAAACTTTCTTGAATCAAAACTAATCGAGATAACTTATGCACAATACTTACTCCCACTTTAAATTTTTACATGTGTTGGTCGGCCAAATTCAAATTCATTTTCAAAAACGGATTTTTGTGACATGTCCATTACTTCGTTGCTTAAGACTATGACCTTGATTATTGTCAATAGACTCTCAAAACTTACCTAAATGCAAACTATATGAGATTAACATGCAAATCCTACGTGAATGCAAATTAATAAACCTAAATGCCATGATGCAAATCCTATATACAAATTTCTATTCTCTCCCCAAGTTTAAAACTTTGCATCACCTTAATGTAAAGAAAACAAAACTTAAAAGAGAAAAAATAATAAAGAAACTTATCGGATCTTTGTAGAGGCTATGAAGGGTCAAGTCACGCAACATGAGCCTTGCTTGCTTTGATATATCATTGTACTCCAAGGTGTCTCTAAGTTCGTCTCGTTGGAGAAGTTGTGTCTTGCAAGTAGTGGAGATGGATGGTTTTGGTTGAGGATAGAAATCGCATAGGGGTTGGTACGATTCTATCCTTGGGTTAGGGTTTGGTAAAGGCTTGGTGAATGACAAGATTGAGCAAAAATTTGGTTCGTCGACTAACCAATTAAAACTCAAAATCTAACCATTGGTATGGATTGGTTTAGGTTAGGTTTAGGCTGTCGGGTTTTGGTCTTAGGTTGATTTCAGGCGGGGTCGTCTTGTTTCTGGCGGCCTCGTTTGGAACAGGTCTGGGTTTAGGTTGTCTCGGGATAGTTTCTGGCGGGGTCACCAGAATTCAGGCGGGGTAGTCTGAATTCAGGTCAGGTATGGAACAAGATGATTTCTCCGCTATCTTGAGACTTGTTGGGTTGAGTCGACTCGTATGCTCCTTAGTGGTGTATTCCCCAAGCTTGAGTTCTTGCATATGGTACGACTTTTTCAATAACCCGCAACCTTCTTCCATGTGTTGTAATGTTGCGTTGAAGTTCAATTGTCCTTTTGACACTTGCATGACTCAAACGATTGTGCTTCAAAAAGCTTGTATTCTCACTTAAAATCTGAAACCAATCAACAAAGATCAATGAGTTATACCTAAATTAACCTTACTGAAATAAACATAAACTAAATTAAATTAGAGTAACGAAAATTTTGGCCTTGGGTTGCCTCCCAAGAAGCGCTTGTTTTAGGTCATTAGCTCGACCCCTTGTATTTGCTTATCTTATCTTCACTTTTCTCCCTCTCAACGCATCATAGTTCTTCCAAAAATGCTTGAACGGACGCCTTAAAACATGCTGGGTGTGTTCTTCTTTAGATGTCATCTTCCTTGGCTTGATTTCGATGTGATATTTGAGTTGAGGTTTGTTGCCTTCCATCACATCAAATTCCTCCAAGCATTGTTTAAGTGTGCTCAAGTCGATTTGGTTGAACTCTTCATGTGTTTTATCGGATGCGACGATCTTCTTTGCATCACCACCTTCCAATTCTTGTTCGAATACCTGAAAAGAACGAAACATGGTGATAGAAAAATATTTTTGGATTTTTAAAGATAAGATAAAATAAGTAAGATACAAGGATACAAGGGTGTCTATACTAATTAACTAAAGCAAAATACCAATATTCTAGCAAACCGTCCCCGGCAACGGCGCCAATTTTGATCGAGTGCAAACCTAGTCAAAATAACCTCGTTTTACCTGATTTAATCTATCGTAGTAAAGCTAAGGGTCGAATCACAGGGACGGTGTTGGAATATCGGTCTTTTACTTTAATTAATTAGCTAGACGAGTTCAACTTTTTTTGGTGTTTAAAGAATTGAAGGTGAATACAAATTCTAAATCTACTATTAAGGCTAGAACAAGAATAAACAAGAGAAAATCAACAGGTCAAATAATTCTAAGGTTTCTGATTCCAAACGATTCTACCTCTGTCAAAGTTGGAACGGTCCGTTCCATCTCTGGAACGGTCCGTTTGAGCCTCTGTCAACGATTGGAACAGACCGTCCTGGATCAGACTCCCCCTTCCGGGCGGTCCGTTCTGATCTTGGAACGATCCGTTCCAATGGTTGATACTTGTTTTGTCATTGATTTTAGTTATTAATTAAGTGTTTGTATGCGAGTTTAAACAATACTTAACCTATAAACTTGTACTCTAACTTCCGTTCAGGTCAAGCTACTAAGTTCTATTGTTTAACTCCTAAAACGCCTAAATTTCAACTTCCGTTTCTTGGTTTAGATGTTCTAGTCTATCTCTTGGGTCTCGGTACACTTTTAATCTTCCGATCTCAAGTAAAACCCTAATTTCTTAAGGTCTGGTTCATCCTTCCGAATCTCACCTACCAAATAGTTTCATTACCACACTATAATTCAGGTTAATCAATATTGCTACCTACTATCAAACGTGGCCATCGCTTAACAGGTATATCAATTAACAATTCAAATCAAGCATAGCAATAGAATAAAGCAATCGAATCACAAGAGATAAAACATAACTTAACTTAATTAATTAACTAAATATTCAAATCAAAACAAGCAACTAAGTAGAAAGGTTTACAACCATAGCCCTAGAACAATCAACTCAACAACTAAAAGGCATCATGCAAAACAAAGAGAAATAGGAAATAAAGGAAGAATAAAACCCAATATGTCCCTGCTTCCTCTTGTATGTCGAAGCCTCCTATCGAAACGTCCTGTTTCTGCCACAAACCGGTCGATTCGGCGCTGCCACGATCTTGACCTGAGACTATTATCTCAAATAGAACTATATCTAACCCTAACTTGGATCTGGAATTGAACTCCACTCTTGTATCTCAAAATCCCCTCAAACTATGTTTAAATAGGCATTAGAAATGTGTAGAGATGATGAAAATAGCAGAAGACACGTTCTGGAAGTGCCAGAGATAGATTAGAACCGCCATGACATAATAGAACTCTAAATTTGGCAATCCTGGACTATTTCTGGGAATTCTGGCGATTTCTGTCGGGGCGGACCGTTCTAATCTGGGACGGGTCGTCCCAAGCATCTAAAACGGACAATCCTGCTGTTTCTAGCAGTTTCGGCTGGGGCGGACCGTTCTGATTTGGAACGGTCCGTTCCAGAAATTTCAGCACTGCGTCCAGTCAGTATTTTGCCCATATCTCCTTCATCCGAACACCGATTGAGGTGATTCAAGAACCGTTGGAAAGTTTACAACGAGCTCTACATCATTATTGATTCATCCAAGTTATATTTTTGTCCAAAATCTGCATTAAAATAGGAACTATGGCAATAACTCATTCTTGACACAAAATCATAATTAAAATAACCCTAATTAACCTAACTCAAGTCAAATTGGTTTAGTTTGGAGACAAAATCCTACCAAAATATATGTATAAAATCGTCTCATCAAATTTCCCGGCTGTTGCACCAAATTTTGATCGGGTGCAAACCTAGTCAAAATAACCTCGTTTTACCTGATTTAATCTATCGTAGTAAAGCTAAGGGTCGAATCACAGGGTCGGTGTTGGAATATCGATCTTTTACTTTACTTAAACTAGCTAGACGAGTTCAACTCTTTTTGGTGTTTAAAGAATTGAAGGTGAATACAAATCCTAAATCTACTATTAAGGCTAGAACAAGAATAAATAAGAGAAAATCAACAGGTCAAATAATTCTAGGGTTTCTGGTTCCAAACGATTCTACCTCTGTCAAAGTTGGAACGGTCCGTTCCATCTCTGGAACGGTCCGTTTCAGCCTCTGTCAACGGTTGGAACAGGCCGTCCTGGATCAGACTCCCCCTTCCGGGCGGTACGTTCTGATCTTGGGACGGTCCGTTCCAATGGTTGATACTTGTTTTGTCATAAATTTTAGCTATTAATTAAGTGTTTTTATGCTAGTTTAAACAATACTTAACCTATAAACTTGTACTCTAACTTCCGTTCAGGTAAAGCTACTAAGTTCTATTGTTTAACTCCTAGAACGCCTAAATTTCAACTTCCGTTTCTTGGTTTAGATGTTCTAGTCTATCTCTTGGGTCTTGGTACACTTTTAATCTTCCGATCTCAAGTAAAACCCTAATTTCTTAAGGTCTGGTTCATCCTTCCGAATCTCACCTACCAAATAGTTTCATTACCACACTATAATTCAGGTTAATCAATATTGCTACCTACTATCAAACGTGGCCATCGCTTAACAGGTATATCAATTAACAATTCAAATCAAGCATAGCAATAGAATAAAGCAATCGAATCACAAGAGATAAAACATAACTTAACTTAATTAATTAACTAAATATTCAAATCAAAACAAGCACCTAAGTAGAAAAGTTTACAACCATAGTCCTAGAACAATCAACTCAACAACTAAAAGGCATCATGAAAAACAAAGAGAAATAGAAAATAAAGGAAGAATAAAACCCAATATGTCCTAGCTTCCTCTTGTATGTCGAAGCCTCCTATCGAAACGCCCTGTTTCTGCCACAAACCGGTCGATTCGGCGCTGCCACGATCCTGACCTGAGACTATTCTTTCAAATAAAACTATATCTAACCCTAACTTGGATCTGGAATTGAACTCCTCTCTTGTATCTCAAAATCCCCTCAAACTATGTTTAAATAGGCATTAGAAATGTGTAGAGATGATGAAAATAGCAGAAGACACGTTCTGGAAGTGCCAGAGATAGATTAGAACCGCCATGACATAATAGAACTCTAAATTTGACAATCCTGGACTATTTCTGGGAATTCTGGCGATTTCTGTCGGGGCGGACCGTTCTAATCTGGGACGGGTCGTCCCAAGCATCTAAAACGGACAATCCTGCTGTTTCTAGCAGTTTCGGCTGGGGCGGACCGTTCTGATTTGGAACGGTCCGTTCCAGAAATTTCAGCACTGCGTCCAGTCAGTATTTTGCCCATATCTCCTTCATCCGAACTCCGATTGAGGTGATTCAAGAACCGTTGGAAAGTTTACAACGAGCTCTACATCATTATTGATTCATCCAAGTTATATTTTTGTCCAAAATCTGCATTAAAATAGGAACTATGGCAATAACTCATTCTTGACACAAAATCATAATTAAAATAACCCTAATTAACCTAACTCAAGTCAAATTGGTTTAGTTTGGAGACAAAATCCTACCAAAATATATGTATAAAATCGTCTCATCAAATTTCCCGGCTGTTGCACCAAATTTTGATCGGGTGCAAACCTAGTCAAAATAACCTCGTTTTACCTGATTTAATCTATCGTAGTAAAGCTAAGGGTCGAATCACAGGGTCGGTGTTGGAATATCGATCTTTTACTTTACTTAAACTAGCTAGACGAGTTCAACTCTTTTTGGTGTTTAAAGAATTGAAGGTGAATACAAATCCTAAATCTACTATTAAGGCTAGAACAAGAATAAATAAGAGAAAATCAACAGGTCAAATAATTCTAGGGTTTCTGGTTCCAAACGATTCTACCTCTGTCAAAGTTGGAACGGTCCGTTCCATCTCTGGAACGGTCCGTTTCAGCCTCTGTCAACGGTTGGAACAGGCCGTCCTGGATCAGACTCCCCCTTCCGGGCGGTACGTTCTGATCTTGGGACGGTCCGTTCCAATGGTTGATACTTGTTTTGTCATAAATTTTAGCTATTAATTAAGTGTTTTTATGCTAGTTTAAACAATACTTAACCTATAAACTTGTACTCTAACTTCCGTTCAGGTAAAGCTACTAAGTTCTATTGTTTAACTCCTAGAACGCCTAAATTTCAACTTCCGTTTCTTGGTTTAGATGTTCTAGTCTATCTCTTGGGTCTTGGTACACTTTTAATCTTTCGATCTCAAGTAAAACCCTAATTTCTTAAGGTCTGGTTCATCCTTCCGGATCTCACCTACCAAATAGTTTCATTACCACACTATAATTCAGGTTAATCAATATTGCTACCTACTATCAAACGTGGCCATCGCTTAACAGGTATATCAATTAACAATTCAAATCAAGCATAGCAATAGAATAAAGCAATCGAATCACAAGAGATAAAACATAACTTAACTTAATTAATTAACTAAATATTCAAATCAAAACAAGCACCTAAGTAGAAAAGTTTACAACCATAGTCCTAGAACAATCAACTCAACAACTAAAAGGCATCATGAAAAACAAAGAGAAATAGAAAATAAAGGAAGAATAAAACCCAATATGTCCTAGCTTCCTCTTGTATGTCGAAGCCTCCTATCGAAACGCCCTGTTTCTGCCACAAACCGGTCGATTCGGCACTGCCACGATCCTGACCTGAGACTATTCTTTCAAATAGAACTATATCTAACCCTAACTTGGATCTGGAATTGAACTCCTCTCTTGTATCTCAAAATCCCCTCAAACTATGTTTAAATAGGCATTAGAAATGTGTAGAGATGATGAAAATAGCAGAAGACACGTTCTGGAAGTGCCAGAGATAGATTAGAACCGCCATGACATAATAGAACTCTAAATTTGGCAATCCTGGACTATTTCTGGGAATTCTGGCGATTTCTGTCGGGGCGGACCGTTCTAATCTGGGACGGGTCGTCCCAAGCATCTAAAACGGACAATCCTGCTGTTTCTAGCAGTTTCGGCTGGGGCGGACCGTTCTGATTTGGAACGGTCCGTTCCAGAAATTTCAGCACTGCGTCCAGTCAGTATTTTGCCCATATCTCCTTCATCCGAACTCCGATTGAGGTGATTCAAGAACCGTTGGAAAGTTTACAACGAGCTCTACATCATTATTGATTCATCCAAGTTATATTTTTGTCCAAAATCTGCATTAAAATAGGAACTATGGCAATAACTCATTCTTGACACAAAATCATAATTAAAATAACCCTAATTAACCTAACTCAAGTCAAATTGGTTTAGTTTGGAGACAAAATCCTACCAAAATATATGTATAAAATCGTCTCATCAAATTTCCCGGCTGTTGCACCAAATTTTGATCGGGTGCAAACCTAGTCAAAATAACCTCGTTTTACCTGATTTAATCTATCGTAGTAAAGCTAAGGGTCGAATCACAGGGTCGGTGTTGGAATATCGATCTTTTACTTTACTTAAACTAGCTAGACGAGTTCAACTCTTTTTGGTGTTTAAAGAATTGAAGGTGAATACAAATCCTAAATCTACTATTAAGGCTAGAACAAGAATAAATAAGAGAAAATCAACAGGTCAAATAATTCTAGGGTTTCTGGTTCCAAACGATTCTACCTCTGTCAAAGTTGGAACGGTCCGTTCCATCTCTGGAACGGTCCGTTTCAGCCTCTGTCAACGGTTGGAACAGGCCGTCCTGGATCAGACTCCCCCTTCCGGGCGGTACGTTCTGATCTTGGGACGGTCCGTTCCAATGGTTGATACTTGTTTTGTCATAAATTTTAGCTATTAATTAAGTGTTTTTATGCTAGTTTAAACAATACTTAACCTATAAACTTGTACTCTAACTTCCGTTCAGGTAAAGCTACTAAGTTCTATTGTTTAACTCCTAGAACGCCTAAATTTCAACTTCCGTTTCTTGGTTTAGATGTTCTAGTCTATCTCTTGGGTCTTGGTACACTTTTAATCTTCCGATCTCAAGTAAAACCCTAATTTCTTAAGGTCTGGTTCATCCTTCCGGATCTCACCTACCAAATAGTTTCATTACCACACTATAATTCAGGTTAATCAATATTGCTACCTACTATCAAACGTGGCCATCGCTTAACAGGTATATCAATTAACAATTCAAATCAAGCATAGCAATAGAATAAAGCAATCGAATCACAAGAGATAAAACATAACTTAACTTAATTAATTAACTAAATATTCAAATCAAAACAAGCACCTAAGTAGAAAAGTTTACAACCATAGTCCTAGAACAATCAACTCAACAACTAAAAGGCATCATGAAAAACAAAGAGAAATAGAAAATAAAAGAAGAATAAAACCCAATATGTCCTAGCTTCCTCTTGTATGTCGAAGCCTCCTATCGAAACGCCCTGTTTCTGCCACAAACCGGTCGATTCGGCGCTGCCACGATCCTGACCTGAGACTATTCTTTCAAATAGAACTATATCTAACCCTAACTTGGATCTGGAATTGAACTCCTCTCTTGTATCTCAAAATCCCCTCAAACTATGTTTAAATAGGCATTAGAAATGTGTAGAGATGATGAAAATAGCAGAAGACACGTTCTGGAAGTGCCAGAGATAGATTAGAACCGCCATGACATAATAGAACTCTAAATTTGGCAATCCTGGACTATTTCTGGGAATTCTGGCGATTTCTGTCGGGGCGGACCGTTCTAATCTGGGACGGGTCGTCCCAAGCATCTAAAACGGACAATCCTGCTGTTTCTAGCAGTTTCGGCTGGGGCGGACCGTTCTGATTTGGAACGGTCCGTTCCAGAAATTTCAGCACTGCGTCCAGTCAGTATTTTGCCCATATCTCCTTCATCCGAACTCCGATTGAGGTGATTCAAGAACCGTTGGAAAGTTTACAACGAGCTCTACATCATTATTGATTCATCCAAGTTATATTTTTGTCCAAAATCTGCATTAAAATAGGAACTATGGCAATAACTCATTCTTGACACAAAATCATAATTAAAATAACCCTAATTAACCTAACTCAAGTCAAATTGGTTTAGTTTGGAGACAAAATCCTACCAAAATATATGTATAAAATCGTCTCATCAGTATACTGCACTCATTTGCATACATACTTCAAAGGAGATGAACAACTATAATTATTATAAAATAGAAAGGTCAAATTAAAAACCATTATAATCTATATTATTAGTTTCTCTATTATAACGCCTAAAAAATTTTGATTTAACGATTTTGTTTGCACTGTTGTCACTTGTAAAAATACAATTAATGTAGATAATTTCTAGGCATTGATTATTTTCTTTTTATTCATGTATCATGTTAAAGAAAAGTAAAATTATTATAATTGTTTTGTGCATGTATTGAAAGTAACACGTATCATTTATAACGGTTTGGTTATTATTGAAATTTTAGGTACTTAGAATTTAAAAAGTGGCATGAAACATTGAGTTATACACATTTGGGACTCGTCTTTTTTGTATATTTGCAAACATTAATGACAGAAATTTATTATAAAATTAGCACGACAAGAAGCATGCCTTACATTATTCTTGTATAGTTGTATGTACACAAAGTGGAGAGGAATAGGATTGTCTCAGAAAAGCTCCTGTAATATTCTTTTTTAAAATTTAGTTTTTAAAATAGTCAAAAACTTTTTGGCCACCCCATGAGTGCATGCATGTCCCCTCTAATAATTGTTTAACATACTCTGGTCTGTGCAAGCTAGCCCACAACAACTCATGATTGTCTCCATGATACTCCTTCCTCTCTGTCTGTAGATGATCTATTTATACCCTCTCAGCATATTAACCTTCTTCTCTCAAGTTTCAAACCAGTTTCCAATCATCTCTCTCCCTTTTCCTATCAAAATCAAAATATCTCATTATCTCACAACTCCAACAATGATGAACACCAAGGAGAAAATTCTAGACCTTGGCCTTAGCTTAAGCCTAAACTCGCCTTGGATTAACACCACATACTTCATTTCTCCTCCAGGTAAAAATCTTACAAATTTCCCAGATGCATTCATAAAAAGAGAACAAAGGATAATTGATGTACAAAACTAACACATTTTGTGTTTGTAATACAGCAGAGGAGATCGAGAAAGAGAAGGAAGAGGAGGAAAGGGTGTCATCACCGGACAGCACAGTGTCGAGTGTGAGTGGCAAGCGGTTAGAGAGATCTGGTTCTGGCAACACCGGCTCAAGAACTGTAATAAGTGATGAGGATGAAGATGACGGCCCCGGTGGCAGCTGCTCAAGAAAAAAATTGCGTCTGTCGAAAGAACAATCTGCAGTTCTAGAGGACTGCTTCAGGGCCCACAGCACACTCAACCCTCACCAGAAGCAGGCTTTAGCAGCACAACTCGGCCTAAGGCCTCGCCAGGTCGAGGTCTGGTTTCAGAACCGCCGTGCAAGGTAAATTTCAATTTCTTTTATCCTGACAAATTTCGTAGAAAGAATAACAGATCTTTTAACATTTCATTGGATATTTGAAGAAGAATACTGACATATGTTTGTTTGCAATGGTACACAGGACCAAGTTGAAGCAAACTGAAGTTGATTGCGAGTATCTGAAGAGGTGGTGTGATAGACTTACAGATGAAAACAAGAGGCTACAAAAGGAGGTGGCTGAGCTAAGAGCCCTAAAAGCTGCATCCTCTACTCAAGCAATTCCACCTCCCGTAAGTATGACCACCTTGGCAATGTGCCCGTCTTGCCAACGAGTTTCAAGTTCTTCGAAAAGCCCGAACTTATTTACTGCTAACAATGCCACAGCCACCACTACTGCTGCTACTGTTATGGATACTTCTAAGCAAGCAGCATTGTCTAACTATTGTCAATTGTTTCCTATGGCTGCCGGATCTAATCAAAATATGTGGACCTCAACTAATGCTTTGCATACTAGAGAGTTGTTCTGATAAAATAGGTTCAGAAAGAGAACAGAATGTTGACCACTAATGCAAATTTTTCTTTCAAAAAGTATTAATTAATTTGATTTAGAAAATCAAAGCTAGGTCAGTTGATTGAACCTCATGTAAGATGGGGGGAATATTAATTTCTTTTGCTGTTGTTTATCGGCTTGAATCCTGTCTCTTTTTATTCGACGGGTTTGCATTGAGTTCTCCAGTTTAGTTGATGTATTACAATTAACTTCGGTACCGTGATTATGGCTCTTGGGCTATGAATGTACCATCTGTTCTATTCTTCATAACTTTCTTGGAAATAAATCTGAAACTTTATGTATCTTTGTGCTATCCAAAGGCAATAAACCTTCATATATAAAACCGTAGATATCAGCAACTTCCCATTCTATCCAAAGATCATCAAAGTGTGAAGCCGTTAAAAAAAAAAAAAAATGTTGGAAACGATGAGGGTCCACTTAATACTGAGTTCTGGCAGAACAGCTAGTACCAGAGTACCTGCTCCTGGGGTGGAGCTTATTCTGCAACTAATAGCAAATACAACACTTGTAACAAACTCACTTAGTGATAAAAAAATGAAGCATCATTTACACAGAATATCAAAATTTACCAACGTGCAGACATCGCAAATTAATGCAAGAGGATACATGAAACTATATGAAGGTTTTCAGAGTCAATTTACAATGATTCTTAAATGTAAATCGGTAACAATAAAAGAAAAAACCGTTAATTGCTTGAAGAGACTACTTTCATATCAACAAAAATGTTCTCGCCTTTTTGGGAACACATGGAAACAAACTCTGGCTACTCCAAATTTTCAGACTACAACCAACTAACATTTTTACATTTCAAACGCTTCAATCCCCTTTGTTTTTGTTGTTCAATAAGAACTCTTTACTATTTACATCATAATCTTCAGTTCCAGGCTAGAAATATTTAAAAATAAAAAATGATAATCACCATCGGAACTCTTTAAATTGGTGAGGTTTTACGAGTTGTTGATGATTTCCAATCTAAAATTGCCGAGCGAAGGGAATGATTTGGGATGAGATTTTTGTTGGGAAGCTTTAAATTTGTCATAGGAGATTTGTCATTCAATCTTAGCCACAATTCAATCGGTTTTCTGTCATACGTATATCCATCTGATGCAACACACGGATCCACCATAACTTCCTTCATAAGTTTGAAATTGAAAAAGAAAAAAATTAGGATGCAGAGCTCAAGGAAGGTTTATCATACTTGCATTGCATGTAATATAAATCTAGTTAAATAGCTTTGAGAGAGAGAATCAAAGACCAGTAACCCCTGCAAAGTAGTTCTTTTACATCTGGTGCATATCAGGAGATGATTGGAAAAATACTAATTGACTTTTGTATTGAAGTTGCTTCTTGGATGAAATAACCTCAAGTCAATACTCAAAGAAGGTTAAGCTTCTTTTCAATATATTCAAGTGAAATTATGGCCTGAAATTAAGCTCTTACTTTTGGCCTGAACAGAAAAGAACTAACCTGAAATATGGGACAGATAAAGTGACTCGGTGGAGCTGCCAGCTCTTTTGCTCTCCTTGCGAACTTCTTTAACTTCTCAAGTTCTGGCACAACCGTACCACTCAAGTCTGGCCGATCCTTTTGTCTCAGTTCAGCACAACTCAAACCAATTAAAGCCATCTGTGTTGCCTCTTCCATAGGCCAGTTTCCAGCCTTTGGGTCCAAGAGATCAATCAAATACCCACCTTGAACTGCACTCTCAACTAGGGATGCTAGACCCACTGGTGATTTGCCCGTCAATAGTTGTAATATCACTACCCCCAGAGCATACACATCAGATTTCACAGACACTGTGCCTGTATGCTGGTACTCTGGGTCTATGTAACAGAATGTACCAACTGGTGCTGTACCCCTTGATCCACTAGACCTGGTTTGATTCAAATTGGGAAGTAAGATTGACAAGCCAACATCTCCAATCTTGCTTAGAAGGTTGCCGTCCAGCAGAATATTAGCAGGTTTAAGGTCACGATGGATTATTGGGTTGGGCTTTGTGGAGTGGAGGAAGGCCAAGGTTGTTGCCACTTCAGAGGCAATCCTAAATCGGTCATGCCAAAGGAGAGGTGAACTGTTGTGCTTGCACTCCAAACGATCATCTAGGCTACCATTTTGCATATACTCATAGATTAAACAGCCATGCTCAGGGCATGCACCAAGAAGGAGGAGCAAATGCGGATGCTGAATTTTACTCAAAATTCTGATCTGAAGATTTTGGAATTTATTTCAGATGAACGCATACAAACAAACTTCAATCATAAATTACCACATTGCAAGTACTGGCAAATGCCTGTAAAAAGTTGGACAGAAGCTTTGGAGTTTTTTGTTAAATTTTGATGAGAATGGTGCAGCAAGCCAAGATTACATAATTAGACAACACAAAGGAACAATGATAGGAAGAAAAGAGACTGAAGAATCCAAATGATACAATTAAAAATTTATCCAAAAAAAGAAAAGAAATGACTAATTCTTAAAGTGTCTTTATATGTCAATTGTTGGCGTGGTATACTATGGCAGGAGTATCTGGTCACACAGCAGTTGTTTCTTAAACCAAAAAAATAATAATAAAAAATAAGGGATAATTAATAGATTGAAGTGAGAAAAAAAAATCCTTACCTCCTGTCTGAGATGTTTGATGCCATAACCATCAAGTGAGTGAAGGACCTTAACCGCAGCAACCAAGTTCCCAAACTTTCCTTTGTATACTGTCCCATTGGAACCTCTACCAATCATGAGCTTACCAGAGAATGATGATGTAGCATCCTCTATCTCCTGCCAGGTATACCTATAAAAATCATCTCCTTCCTCATAATCTGAACCCCGAAGCATACTCCGTAGGGTTTTGTGCTCTTTATGCACACTATTCTCAGCTTCTTGCCTCTGTACAGCTTCCCTCTCTGCACAATTTTTTATGCACAATTCCTCTAGCTCGGCCTTTTCTGTGTCTTCCTTCTCTTTCATGGCTAAATTTGTCTCATTGCTTTCTGGCACCCTTATTTCTAGTTCTTTCATCTGACGTAAGAACAAGTTTGTCATGATTTGTTAAAGCAGTGCTGTATTTATTTTTAACTACAATTAAACATAAAAGAATAAAAGAAAAGGGACATCTTTCTATATTGAATAGGTATCTCTCACATTGACAGGGGTGGGGCTAGAAAAAAAATTCAGAGGGAAAACTAATCCTAATTCTTTTGGTGCAGCATAAATTTACAAACATTTTTGAATTAGAAGAATAATTTTACATTTTTGCCTCCAAAACATCATGAAAATAAATAAGTTAAAATCTCTTTTGTGAGCCAGGGTGGCCAAGTGCTCACTTGGCCATTAGTTTGCTCAACCAAAATCAGAGGCCTACTTTCAATCTCTGAGGGTCAATATGCACACAACGATTTAAAACTACTTTTCTTTTCTTGAGAACAGTATGGGGGCGAACCATAGGAATATTTTATAACAAAATGGGGGTTCAATTGACCCCCCATTCATTAATGTATCCCCCCTGAAATCTGCACCTGATTATTGACAGGTATGTTCAAAACTGAGAAGTATCAGAATAGTGAACATACTTGCTGAGAGGCATGAGCTGATTGGTATTGAGAAGCCTCACTTTCTTGGGAATGACGCAATTTGACTCTCAGCCTCTCAAGCTCTATGTTTACATCCTGCAAGATCAGAGAAATAACTTGGTGGTAAAACTTAATTAACTTCTAAAGGGAAAGGGTGGAGTGCAAACTGAGATGAAAATTTGTCAGGCATAAAAGACTCAAATTGCAGATGTACCCTTCATCATTAGATAGACTGTCTATAAAATTTTGTACAAATAAAGGGTCATTTAGTCACTAAGCAAATGCTGATAAAACTAGACAACTAATTTTTCAAATCACAGAATGCCAACCAATCACTTTTTTTTTTTTTTTTTCAAAATTGCACCAAATTTAATAATGACAAATCAAACTCATAAAGAATCCTATTTTTCTTTAACATTTTTGCAAGCTATATATTGGTCGTTACAGTTGTCAAATAAGTTTCCAACCCTGAACCCTAAACCTATCACATTAAAGTGCAGAGTTTTCAACCTCTTTACAATGATTTCTACAAATAAGCAAGTATTATGCATAAAAAGATAAGATGCTTTAGAGGTATTGGTGCAAATTGTGATCTTCAAAATACTTAATCTGATTTTAATTATATTGCAAATGTTTATTTATTACCTGGCTTATAGAATGTGATAAATCTGTCCTGCAATCTGAAACCGAGCTCGACAACTCATCAGAATACCATGAATGGTGGTTATCTGAGTTTACGCTTGTATAGCTACTAAGCAGTCGCTCACTATGAGTATATCTTGAATCGGAAACATTGGAGTTTATGTTAGCATGTGCATGGTCTCTTTGTGCATGCATTGATGGGTCAGTATGCAATGACTTGGGCAATTCATCTGCATCAGACAAGGCTGCAAGGTAAAATGAGATTAACCACGAGCCCTTTTACTGAAAACATCCACAACAACAGCAAATTAGAATTTATGCCCTTAAAAGTTGTTTTTTTTTCTGAATATGGAAATAACCCTCATCAGTACCAATTCGGGAAAAGGGTCGTTTAGATTTGTTGCATGCATATCTCATTAAATATTACAAAACCCTGATAATGGATAAAGTTCTCAAATATTATGCTTTTCAATTCTTAAACCATGAATCATCCACTATAGGTCAGGTCCTGTCTTAATTTATTGTTGATATTTGTCAAGATCAGTGGACAGATCAGCTGGATACAAATAGGGAAAACTAAAAAGTGGCGGAGATTTCAAATAGCACACCTGAGCGTATGCCAGAAGAGCAGCTTGTCAAGATTGAAGGAACAGCACTGACAATGCACTCCTCTGGAGCTGAACTGCCAGTCTCACCATCTATTTCAGTTGTTGCGGATTTCACTAACAACAGTTTACCTTTGGAGATGACATACACTGTGCAGAAGCTTGGCAAGCATGCTGATATTCTAGAGCTAAGTCGAGTTGCACTTATTTTTCTGCACACAATATCCTAGAAAAAACTTAGCTTATACAAACCACTAATTACAGTGCTAGATCTTGATATTTTAACAGCAGGGATGCCTACAAGATGCTACTACTATGCACCAATAATTGCAACTCTGCTGGAAACACTAAGATTTCAGACAGTCATCAACAACAACAACAACTAAGACTTTTGTCCAAAACAAGTTGGGGTAGGCTAGAAAAGAAACCCAACAAGAAAAATCATCCAAAAATAAAATAATATATAAAATAGATACTAATAATAGTAATAGAAATAAAAAAAAAAACAGGATTTGCACAGGTTCTGGACAAGCAAAGTGTACTAATAGGTGCAGTATTGAGCTATGTTTATGGTACTGAGTACTGACTAGCATTCCCTAGTGAAAAACCACCTGTCCCTGACAAGTATTTGATGAATGTGTGAAAATTGTACAGGGTTGGCTCATAAAAATGCCTACATTGTACAGGGACCACACTTCTGACTCGTAAATATTTATATGCTGCATAGGTGAATTTTCCCTTTTTAAAATTATAATGCCCCAAGTATCCCATAGACATAATCACAATCCATAGTCATGCCAGATAGGTTATCCATGTTTTGATTAAGCTCTCAAACAGCCTCAATTTACATAAATTAAGTGATATAAGCAAACAAACAAACAAATAAATAATACCAAAACCTCTCGGGACTGGCATGAGGACCTTACATTTTAGAATAGTGACTAAAAAGAAATGCTACTATGTTTTTTAAGGAGACCTGTTGAATCTGATGATTACCTCGTAAAGATATTTCTGGAGGAAGCACCTAGAACTAGCCTGGATATTTTATACTTAACAATCTCTTCATTTATTGCACCAGGTACATTATCTGATTCCAGTAGTACTGCTTCTGCTTCCACCTATGTCACATATGAGTTGCTTCTATCAAGTAACAAATAATGAAATATTCAAGTTGTGTCAGGGCTGATAGCCCATTAGTCAAGTTGTTAATCGAGTCTTCACTTTGAGTCAGGCATGACACATGTTTGGCCTAAATGTTCCTGATGACCTAGATAATACAGTGCATGCAGCTGGCATAATACTGCCTACTATGACAACACTAGTATAAACTCAGAAAAAATTTCCTGTTTCTTGTGGCAATTCTTTGTTGGACAAGTAGGTTGAGGTCTGACCTTGTACTGGGAGCACATCTTCTTATAAGGAAGAAGTAAAGACTGAGCTTGCCATTCCATTTCTTTCCGATAAGCCGATGCTACATCTTCCCTCACTTGTGAAATTGGAATATAGTTTCCCACTGAAATTAACGAACAAATTCTGTAAGAGTGGTAATTTTTTTTAATTAATTTAAGAATAATTTGAGACGATATAATTTCACTTGTGAGCTGTTGAAGACAATGATTGATGAGTTGATTGATGCCTCAATTAATGTTCAAACCGTGACAACAACCAATTTATTGACAGTTTGCACTAGACTTTCCAAATGACCAATTGCACAGTCAACTTTGGTTAAATAGTTTTGGGTTCAATTATAGTTTAGTTTGGTAAAATAAAAGAAAAAAAAAAGTTGCTACATATTAATCATCCACATACTCCAAGAACCCAAAACCGTTGTCTATCTCTGTCAATAACAACTGGACCAAAATTGGGAAATTTCCCATTCCCTTCTCTAAGTCTAACACCATTTTCAGGAGAAATTCAAACCTAATCAAGACATGAGCAACTTTGGAAATTTCCAAATACTCACCATATTTTCTGAAAAATAAATAGGACATTTTCATTTCGAAAGTTCAAAAAAAAAAAAAAGAAAAAAAGAACGTAACAACACTAAAAGTGGTAGAAATTAATTAAACGCACAAAGAAAAGAAAATCAGGGTACTCACTTGGAGTAGGAACCACTTTAATCTTAGGTAGAACATACAAAAGCTTGAACAAAATTGTTCCCTCGGGAGTAAATTTATCAAGAGCCCATTTCACCACGTGTTTACTGGTACGACTGTCTTTTATCGCAACCCCCACTGTTACAACAGTGGCAGGTACAGCTTCTCCCATCGTCTCGCTAAGTTCTTGAATCTCCATTTTTCTTCTCAATTTGCTATGTAGACTCACTCAGTCTCAGACGAGGTTTTGATCAAGGTTTGCATTCTGAAAAGAAAAAGAGAAGGTGTAGTAAGTACTCACCTAAATAGAAATATTCTAAAATAAACAATTTGCTAAAAAGAATCATATGATAAACTAGATAATTCAATTAAATTTAGAAAAAGGAGTAGAACAAGAGATAAGCATATTGCGAGAAAATAGGATCAGGAAATAAACATACCTATGAATGAACCTGAAGCATGAAAGACTAGAGAAGTACTTCAAATATTCAATAATAACAGCTTAGCAAGATTGGAGAAGAATTCAATTGATGGCGTTTGGCGTGTGTAGGCGCGAGAGAGAGAGAGAGAGAGAGGGAGGGAAGGAAGGAGGGAGGTAGGGAATCTGACAGTTGACTAATTTTTTAGCCTTTGACTGGATTATATACCACTTGTCCACTTTGAACCTTGTATAAACTTATGAATTTCTTTTGAAAGAAGGTATGTTGTCGTTATCTGAGGTTTGGATAGTTTCCAAGGACTCGGTTTAGGATTTTATGGGGGAGTGAAGATGACAGATTGATGACAAAAGGAAATTACATATACATATTTCTAATTTGATGTTGAAATGTTTATAGATAATTTTATTTGTCAGAAAGTAATAACATTCAAATATATTTTATTTTGTAAAATAAATAAGAGTGAACATAAATTCTACTATTCTTTAATTAAATTAAGCAAAAGAACAATCATATTTTAAAAGGTTTTACTAATAAACGTAATGAGAAATATGTCATAAAAGAACTCTTAAATTTAGAATATGACATATTTAAAGATCATTAGATAAGATCGATATCATAAAATTTTATTCTTTTCCTATGCCTTCAAGGAACTTTATAATTTTAAATATATAAGTATAGTGTCAAAATAAGATCGTCAAATGAGATATATATTAGTCTCATTGTGAGAAAAAAAAAAGTAAGTAAATATTTTAAAACTATTCTAACATGAAAGAAAAGGTTGTAAAAAAATATTTTAAAACATTATTTTCTAATGCTCTAAATTTCCATTAAGATAATGATAAAAATGGTATAAATTATGGTAATGTAGAGCAAAGAATAAGTGTCACCTTAGTAAATTTGTATTCCTTTTGTTAAATTTTAGATTATTTTTTATTTGAACTAATGGATGTTAAAAAAGAATGGGCATATTAAAAACTTTCTTTATTAAATGATGTTTCACATTTTTATTTTTCCGGACGCGAACTTAGAGAAAAAAAATTCATAGTGTAACCAAATAATTGTGTTGAACATTATTTCCATCAAAATTCTATGATTCAATGATTATTAAAAGAGAATATTCTGTGGTTGAATATTTTTTTTCATCAAAATTCTATGGTTCTTAAAGAGAATATTAGATTGCAGAGAACCAAGTAAAAAAGAATGACAACAAAATAGATATATATATTTTTTTATTGATTGGATCAAGTTATAAGGTTAAATAAGAAACTTCTAAGAGCCTAAAAAATTATGCTATGACAATTCAGATATTGTATGAGACATTGGCTTGAACTAGTAAGATAAATAGAAAATAAATAATAGAAGATTCCTATCAAGTTGGACTTTCTTATATAAAAATTTTATTAGTCGAAATTTCAATGATATAAAAATGATTACAAGGCATATCTGGAGAGGTAGAAAAATTTCATTTCGTTTCTCATGTAAAGGAAATTTCTCTATATATCATTATCTTATGTCATATTTCTTTTTTTATGTTTATTTTCCATCTATAATTTTTTGAAAAGAGAACGAATGATACTTTATACAATAAATGATAGACCGACTCTACCAATATCATCTCACTCAGGTACCCTGCCTTTTCGACTAAGTTTCTTTCCGTTTGACGGTGACAGCTGACAAGTCCAGCACACCGTGAATTATATCCTCTCCAGTCTCCAGGTTTACACAAGTCACAAATTATATTCCGTTATGCACAAATTTGACGGCGACAATACAACACTTATCCAAGAAAGGAATCATCATGGACTTGGTAGCTGAATGAACTGCCACTGCCTGCCCTTCATAGTTACTTGTGTGGTGTGGCTCTTCATAGTTACTTGTGTGGTGTGGCTGTGTGAGTCGCACTCTCTCATGTTAAGTTGTTAATAACTGATTAGCTGGGTCGGGTCCAGGGATGCCTAGCGGGTCCATTAACCGTTAAAAGCAAACCTCTTCGGTTACTTGTCACCGTCTTGAAAAGTCTAGGCCGACATCGATAACGGTTTTTTTTCATTCCGACCCAACCCAAAAAGCCCAACCCATTTTACAGTTTCCTCGGATGTCGGATCCTCCACTCCTGATTCACGTCAGAATGCAACCCGATATCGATCCATTTCGTTTCATTGACGAAACTGATTTTCAATTTCGTTAACCGTTTTGTAAGGACGAAACGATCGAAATTAACGAAATTTTCGTGATTTACACAAGGACGAAACTGTTTTTTCGTTTCGTTAATCGTTTCGTACAATCAGACGAAATCGTTTTATTGTTTTGTTAACCGTTTCGTCCGGATGAAACAAAACGAAAAACAGATAAACGGTCTTTCATTTGCAGGCCTAGTGGTCGAGAGTGTGGATTGGACTTGGTTCTTGGGGAATCTCTCATGAAGTAGAGGTGCTTGTAAAGAAGTATATATCGACCTTGTGATCGATTTCTTCAGATCAATTTAAGTTGGCAAGTTAATAAATGTCTGTATTATGGACTGTAATTTAACTAGCTGAAGTTTTATTAGTAGTAGAATACAATTCGTTTCAATCTCAAATAGCCCCAATTTGCCAAAACATATTTTAGGCTCTTGAGAAATTCATCACCGGGTTTCCCTTGCAAAATGAAAATGTAAAGAAGCTACAATTGCCAATTTCAAATAGGAATTATTTATTGATTTATTGAACTGGGAGATGCCTCCACAGAAATGCAGTAAGAAGTCACTGAATCAGTCACTTCAAGAGCCCTCTTTAGATAAAGGACAACAAAAATGAAAATTGAGGGATGGGATTACTTAATTAAGGCTCAAATTATTCTTGGCTAGTTTACAGATAGCATTAATGAAATAATTTTGGAAAATGGCTTATGAGGCAGAAAATAAATTAAATTGGTTGTCTACCAACATGTTCATTTTGTGTATCATTGGTCCCATGCTGTTCTGTATGTAGTTTGGACCAATCTAAACATCAAGATATAAATTATGAAATTGGAATTCCTCTTGTGATCTTTCTTTCTTTTTCATTTGATGGAATTTTGCTCTATAAATCCAAAAGGAAAAAGCTAAAAAGTATCAAAAGCAGGTAAAACAATAATTGTCTTTTTAAGTATTATGTGGAATTAATTGTCTTCAAGAGCTTAATTAATTACAAATAGAACTGAATATTATGAAAGAGGTTTTCAGAGGTAATTACTCTTATGTACCTTGCTCAATGATGGCTGTTTGGTTGGTAGTCATTCTGGCATTTAAAAGATACAGACTTGTCAACTATCTTATCTCTATCAATCCATGTATAACAGAACCAATGATTTGTATCATATCATGCCAACCACCTCTAAAAAGTAAAAATCTTCCACGGTCTGTGTCACTGCGACAATTCATCAAGAAAAGTAAAATGTTTTGACTATCAAACTGAAGAAGCTAATGACTAAAAATAGATTATACATTTTTTAGAGCTTCTTATATTACTCTATTGAAGATAGTGAACCAAGAGTAAATTGTTTTCAGTAGCGAACTGCAAAAGCTATCGACTAAAAGTAAGACTTTTTTCTGGAGAGATTTTATATAACTCAAATAAAGGCAGTGGACCCTTCGTAAGCTTGTCTTACTCAAATTATTGCTTTATAGATGGCCTAAATCAAAAGAGGCCTCAATGGATCTTAGAATGATGCAACATAATTCTTCTATAATGCAAGTTTTGAATTTATCTGGTCTGTTGATTTTCTTCTCCTCTTTTTCTGATGTTTGTTTGTTTTTTTTTTTCTGCTTGTAAAACACAAAGGTCATATTTTAGTCACTGGTGTGGGAATCTAGGTAAAATTGTAATTACCAACATAAAATGGTTCTAAAGAAAACATTAAATATTAGTCAAATTGATGGCGGTTAGACCTGTCAAACGTGGTGGAATGGCACGAAACAGGCCGTTTCGTTTGTTATTTTATTATGAAAAATGGTATAATATATATTCTATTTCGTTAACCATTTTGTTTTGAAAACGAAACAAAATTCCGTACCACACTATTTGTTCTACTTCAGAAATTACACTTATTTTTTCAAAACGATACGAAACAGTTTGAAATGGCATAATTTCATATTTCGTTTGCTGTTTCGTAATTGAAATGAAACAAAAATATGTACCGTTATTCGTTAAATTAACGAAACGGAATAACATATTTTTCCTTTCCTTTGACAGGCCTAATGGCGGTAAAAAGGAAACAAAATACAATTGTTTTTTGTTATCAATAAAATAAGGTGTGAGGGGTTCATTTGCTCGACTAACCCAAAACTTTTGACTAAAGCAAACATTCCCTCTCTTAGCATATCTCTATAAGTGTTGAATTTTTTTTTTACTCATAATATTTAATTATAGTAGGATATCTTTCATCAAAACAAGTTTATTCTGTCAATCTTATGAATCCAAACAATCATAAAAAATACTATACAAATTTGAAAAACCATAGACCACGTTTCTTGTGCTTCATCACTAATACTCAAAATCCACTAATAGAACTTGGGAGCATCTCTGGCCTGTCCCTGTCTTCCTCCCTTCCTCCGGCACACAATTCAGCTTTCCTATGAACAAATTTAACAATTGGCAACAGTGAGAAGTAAGTACACTTCTATATAACCTTTTAATTGTTCTTTGTTGTTTGTATCACCGCTGCCACTTGAAATCTCCTCTTCGGCTATGATCTCTGCATATCAGGTACTATTTTATTTTGATGAAACCTTTTTTTCTTTTCTTTCTCAAACAGGTCCGAATTAGCTTTTCAGGAAGGGAGGCTTTGTAATTCTCGTCATGCAAAAATTGCTGTGCAATAAAATTCTGTCTAAACCAGACAGCAGACATGTTTCAGTCCTTGTGAAGTGACCTGTTTTAATCATCTTGGATATCAGGAGCTTGAATTAGGTGTACAATTTTAACAGAATTCTTAAAGATCCTCTTTAAGGTCATATAAGAAATTTTTTTTTTGTTTGCTGTGTTGATCATTTATCTCTTTAAGTTTTTTGGACAGCTTTACTTCTTTACCATATTCACTGATGTCATCTGATAGAGGAGGGGGTAGGTGTGCATTTGATATTTTGAAGATGCCCAGTCACATCTCCTTAATTACATACCTTGACAAACAATCTAGCTACAACTATTTTCTCTTCTAGCATAGACATCCCAGATAGAGAGTAAAAATAAATTGGCTCCATCTGTCATTGATCTGGGTCGAAGTGACAAAACTATATCAGTATTCCTTAAAAATCATGTAATGGCCTTCCAGAGTTATTAAGCGGAAGGCCACTTCAGTATTCCTCAAAACTATATCAGTATTCCTTAAAATCATAGATCTGTTGCCACTTCCAGAGTTATTAAGCAGGGGTTGAATGAAATTTAAATAGTTTTTTACTTGATAAGATGAAAAAAAAAACATAGACCATATATTGGGATAGCTTCTGTGTAATATAAAAGTATAAAACAACAATTATCACAGGGTGGTTCTGTACTGGTCAGATAATCTACCCAGATTTACAAGAATAGTACCTCATTCACACATTGTTTCTAATGATTGCAAGTTTAATTTGAACAACAATGTTAAACACCTTTTTTTTGTGTGGTATGTGTAAGACATAAATGAACACCTGTTCAGCAATTGTTTTTTCATCTGGGCTTGCTTCTGTTGGTATTTGGATATTAGATAGCAAGGGTGTCAGACCAAATATGGAATCACAGAACACAAATGTGCCTTATTTTTTATATGTGGTTAAAATCTGAACTCAAAATCTTTTCTTCAGGCCAAGCCCTTGTTTTAATGCAGAAAGAAGGTTATGAAAAGGTTTTTTATAATCAATTAAATGTGATCAAAATGAAAATCTAAATACTAAAATCCTTGATCCATTTCATGTTTTTGTTTACATACAAGATGTGATGTTATCTAAGCAGCCATTAATTCTTGATGAGATTCTTACCAAAGTTGCTGAACGAAATATCTGAAAAATGTTGGAATCCTGGCTGTGTATTTTGCGAGGATTACCCTTCTCAGACTATTCCTCACTTTGCAAGGATTACACTTCGTCAATGGCCATACAGCTCTGGACAATGCCATCTTGTGGTATCTCAACTTGCATGGTTTCAATAGAGGAGTCCGTTATGAGACCTGCCTCCTGTTCATTTTATTTTATTTTTTTATTTTTTATTTTTTGTTCAGGATACTCGTTTCAAGAGATGGCGGTGTTTTTTCATTACCATGACATTTCACATTTGGAAAGAACAAGACTGGCACATTTATCGGGGCGGCAGTATAACGCTTTAGCTTCTGGTTGATAGAATTGTTCCGGGTGCTGATTTGAGCTTGAATTTTGTTTGAGTTTAAAATTTTACTAATATGTTTGTGTCAAAAGTGATGTTTGACTGGTTAAGTTGTTGATACAAATTAATATTTGATTGACGATAATTCGGAAAGAGTTTGGTGTGAGCGGCAATTTATGATATACTTGTAATATTGTTTTAGCTTTAATAAGAGTTGATTGTTTGGATATATTGTTCCCAATTTGTTATTTATACAAATTATTAAGAATCTGGTTTATAGCTTCCTCAAACTAGTACACTATATTCAATTCTGGATCCATTTTTTTTTTTCTCTCCGAAAGGCTTCGAAAAAACTTGTAGTCTGCATCTAGTTAATAACTACGTTGTCAAATTACAGCCTCTCAATTTCTTGTACTGCCTGAAGTGAAATGGGTTCCTTTGATTTACTGTTCAATAAATTGATTTTTCATTTTTTTTTTTTTTTTACCTTTCAAACGGCTGTTACTACATCAGAAGAGGTGATAAGGACGTTACGAAGGGCCTATGTATAGGGAGATTTAATGGACTTTTTTTGAAGGCTGAGATTTAATGGGCTTAAACATATATCAAATTAATTGCCAAAGCAATAATCTATTTGCTATATCTTTGTTTTGTCAAAAGGACATTAAAATACATCCAATTTGCAATACAGTTCAATCTGAATTGAAAAATATGTGGCAATTTATCCATGTCTTAGTTTGTTTGACATATTGTTTGTCACAGAGAAATCCATAAATCTGAATGTTGCTATTTGTTGTTTGGTTTGGCATTGTAGTTACATTTGATATAAACTTGTCATAAGAATCTGATATGATGCCTTGTAATGTGTAATGTTTATAAGACAAGATTTATTATGCTCATTCTTAATTACATTTTGTTGTTTGGACAATGTTAGCCTGCTTGTTACACAGAACAATACAGAGGAACAGTCACTAAGAACCATATATATAGTCAATGAAACACAACAGTCGTCAAAGCAAGAAAGTGAAGTTTTGTTCTTTTATTTGCGTTGTTTCCGTCTTTGCAAATTAAAACTAAAGTTTACTGTATCCTTAGGAATTTCTCTGCCTCTTCTCTCTATCCTATCTTCCTTTGTGGCTTAGCAATGGCAGTTGGTAGTATGGACATGGCCAGTACGTCTCAATATGGTGGCAAGATCACCACTTTTGTTGTACTCTCCTGTATCACTGCCGGCATGGGTGGAGTCATATTTGGCTACGACATTGGAGTTTCTGGTAATTTGGAAGTAATTTGGGTTCTTCAAATTTTGTTTGCTTTTCATTTTTCTGTACACATACATAGACATTAATTTATATCGAAATATGATAAAAAGTTGAATAAAAAAGGTTTCTCCTCTGTGCTTATGTTTTGATATTTATTACTTTTTCAGCACACACACTAAAAGTTTTTCAGCATACACACTAAAAGTTGTATACTAGAGATATCTTAAATATGCAGGGACAAATTAATCATTTAAATTCAGACATGTAGGATTTACTTTATTTTGTTACAAGTTTCAGCAGTTCTGAAATTTGGATTTTACGAATTAACCCTTTACATCGTCAAATCTAGGTGGTGTGACATCAATGGATTCATTTCTTAAAAAGTTCTTCCCGGAGGTTTACAGAAGAATGCTTGAAGATAAAGACATCAGCAACTATTGCAAGTTCGACAGCCAGCTTTTGACAGCGTTCACATCGTCTCTATACATTGCGGGGCTCATTTCATCAATTTTTGCCTCGAGATTCACAGAAGCATTTGGACGGAGACGTTCTATGCTGTTCGGTGGGGCTGCATTTGTTGCAGGAGCGGCCCTTGGAGGGGCTGCAGTTAATCTTTTCATGGGCATTTTTGCGAGAGTGCTACTAGGTGTTGGTTTGGGCTTTGCAAATCAGGTTAGTATAATTAATTTTTTTCCCACGGATGGAGTAAAAAATTTCAATAGGATCAATGACACAAATTTTACAGCTTTTTGCAGCTGCTTTATTTTTCAATTATTTGTTTTAGCATAATTTCTTTACTTTTTTTTAACTTATAACGGCTGGATAAATTATGTGCTTATTCATTTCCTTCAATTAATATAAAGATGGGGGCTTGATCACCCTTTTTAATTACTTAAAAAAAGAAATAAACAAGTAACGGTGAACAACAATTGTGAAAAACAATATAAGGGTCAGATTAATTTATTTTTAGAATTTATATTAAAATAAAGCAAATACATACAAATAAACTTAATTAAGAAAGAAAATAAGGCCGAATCGTCACATACGAATTTAAAAACACCCCTGTTTGTCCCCTGGTGGACAATTTTATTTTGTCAGGGTTTGGTAAACCAGTGAGCACATATAAAACAACAGGAAATATGCGGGGAGGGTCTTGTGATAATTAACGCTGGCTGATTGGCAACTTTTATTTGCATAGCCAAAAATCATGCATCTAGCATTTGGCATAATATGAAATCTTTAAGATATAGTATTAATTATGTTAGAGGCTTTACTGAACTTACCATTTGGCACTTAAAAGTCCACAGAGCTGGTACACCAAGTTATGGATAATAAGAAACATTTTGATTGATCATTAATTTGACTTCAAGCGTCATATGTTCTAACAAGACAAAAACTTCAAATATTAAACAGCATCACTCATCAGTACTAGTACACATCTTGTTGAATTTCTCCGTGGAATAATTGCAGAAGAGTTTCTGCCACATATTTAATTTAAAATATTTTATAAAATTATAAGGTCACCTTCTTATTGTTGCTTATGAGATGAAAACATTGACCATTCTACATGACTTATGATAGAGCGACACCTTGTCGATAACTTCGATTTGGTCTTTGAGTCTATATGCACAGTCATTGTCCTGAAATTTAGGGACGTTTGTTATGAATCATCTATTTTGAACATTCTGAGTCGGCTGGTTTTGACTAGATGGCACTCAATACCAATACACCATAACCACAAAAATAGTTGTGGAAACAAATTAAATGCAAATGTCACTTTCATCTTCTTTTTTTAAGTTATCATAAGATGCTAATTAACATGTTTTTATTATTTAGTCAGTACCACTATACCTCTCTGAGATGGCACCATCGAAGTACCGTGGAGCGTTCAGCAATGGTTTCCAGCTCCTAGTTGGCATTGGAGCTCTAATTGCAAATTTTATTAACTATGGTGCTGAAAAGATTCGTGATGGCTGGGGATGGAGAATTTCGATAGCATTAGCAGCAGTCCCTGCCTCACTGCTAACACTTGGTGCACTTTTCTTGCCTGAAACCCCTAATAGCCTCATCCAACAAGGAAAAGACCCACAAAAAGTATCTGCATTACTTACAAAAATTAGAGGCATTGAAAATGTAGATCAAGAGTTGGAAGATATAATTAAAGCAAGTGATGCCTCAAAAGCAGTAAAGCACCCATTCAAGAAAATTCTTGAACGGCGATACCGACCACAACTTGTCATGGCATTTTTAATACCATTCTTCCAGCAAGTCACAGGGATCAATGTGATTGCCTTCTATAATCCTATTTTGCTTAGAACCATTGGTATGGCTGAAAGTGCATCTCTGTTGTCGTCAGTCATGACAGGTGTGATTGGGACAGTAAGTACATTCATATCGATGATATTGGTTGATCGGTTTGGCCGAAGGATCCTATTTCTAGTTGGAGGGGTACAAATGTTCATTTCACAAGTCATTGTAGGGACAATAGTGGCAACACAACTCCAGGACCAAGGAAGTGTGAGCAAAGACTATGCATACCTCATGATTGTCTTTATATGTGTTTATGTCGCAGGCTTCGGGTGGTCATGGGGCCCACTAGGCTGGTTGGTCCCCAGCGAGATCTTTCCATTGGAGATTCGATCGGCTGGGCAGAGCATCAATGTGGCGGTCAACTTTTTGTTTACGTCTGTTGTAGCGCAGACATTCCTCGCCATGCTCTGCCACATGAAATCTGGCTTGTTCTTTTTCTTTGCTGGTTGGCTCGTAGTGATGACTGTGTTTGTTTATTTGTTTTTGCCAGAAACGAAGAATGTACCAATTGAGAAGATTGATCTGGTATGGAAGGATCATTGGTTCTGGAAAAGAATAGTGGCAAATAAATGAGTTACTTGTGAACATTTGATGCTTCATGAATCTCTTATTTATGAGCTGCCCATGAGGCAGTAGATTAATTGTTAATTTGTCACAAGAGGGAATAATAATTGCCATAAAGATGAAAGCATTTCACTCTTGTCAAGAAATTGTCAAAAAGATGTGTTCTGATTCCTGAAGAAGCTGTGTACTCATAGTTCGAACTACTGAATTAATATTATAAACTGAATATACTCAAATCAGGATTGCTTCCCTTTGTAATTAAAATGGAATGTAAGAGGAAGTGTTTAAGAAAAGTGCATGAAATTTTGACATATAATATAAGTCCGAGCTTTTTCAATTCTGTTTTATAGCAATACTCCACTTATAAAATTGGTCCCACATTTATTGAGCACCTTAATGGGTAAATGGTAGTGAAATTGGCTTATAAATTTATAATAACCAATCAATTGCCCCCGATACAATAATTTCTATTAGTGGTGGAAAGTGGAAACATTTTACTAATTATTAGTTCCTCAGAAAGATGATTTAATGGAGACGAAGCAAATCACGGCAAGTGATCATTGTTCTTATAAATTTCATGGAGAAAGTTCACTACACAAGTGACTCAGAGGAGTTCTATGTGTAATCCATGACCTCAGTAGTCTAAGCAGACTGTGATACTTTTGGATCTGCCACATGCAAAATTTGTATTTGTAACCTTACGTATCTCTCTCTCTCTTTGCGCTAAACTCTTCTCTTTAATTTCACTCTCAGCCTGTGACTAGTCAATGACAATTGGTGTGATTTCTACCATCAGTGGACCACAGTATGGAGGAAAGATCACCTCTTTCGTTGTACTTTCTTGTGTCACCGCTGGCATGGGTGGACTTATCCTTGGCTATGACGTTGGAGTTTCTGGTAATTTAGAAGTAACATTATCATTTTTTTCCAATATTTTGTTTATTCCTTATTCTATCCAAGTACATTAACGGCGAATTAAGAGTCCTTGTTCGGTGCTTTTGTATTCAATTTTATTGATTTTGTTAGTACTTATTAGAATTACTTTGTATGCTTCGGTTTGAAAGTAAATTCACACGTGATCAGCGAAGCCTGAGCAAAGCCTATGGATACCTCATGGTTGTGCTTAGTGTTCTAAAAAAAACACGGCGTGTCTGAACACGCCACGACACGACACGGCACGGAGGTGGTACGACACGGCAAGACACGGACACGGACACGACACGAGAACTTCGCGTGTCGTGTCCTAAAGCGTGTCGTGTCCAACTTTGATAAAATAGACACGACACGACACGTGAATTTTCCGGACACGACACGACACGGCACGGCACGACACGAAAGACACGACACGTATTACAGACATGCCAAACACGAAAAGGAGACGCACATTAAGCGTCATAGAAATATAATGGATTTCTCAATTATGTACATACTATTAAAATCAATGATTATTAATAGACTTATTTCCAAAGAAAGCACATGTAAATAGTTTAAATTGAAAATAAAAATATTACAATACAATTAGGTTGATTCAATGAATAAATCACAAACAAAAGTAGAAGGGTCTAAAGCCATTCGCAAATTAAAGATACAAATTTATCTGTGATTTGTCTTAAAAAGAATGAAATAATTTTTGTCATATCTTGTACTGTTTTGATAAGGATAGTATAAATTATTCATTATCTTAAAAAATTGAAATAATTTTTTACGGCTCTTGTACTCTCAAATTTCCAATATTCGATGACCAAAAGTATAATTAATTTTAGTTCAATTTAATTTATTTTCATATTTTAATTTTATTAGTTTGAAAAATATACTAATATAATTTTAAGGTAGTAACTCCGTCTATGTTTTCTCAAACATAGCTGGTCCCAAGACCGAAAAAAGAGGAGGGTTACTATAAAATTAAAAATATTTTTTCAAATCAAAATAAAAAATAATCTATATTTTAATTCAATGGTAAAGTAGGTCTACTTTCTTAATTTTTGACGTATTGTAGTAAACATAATTTTAAATTTAATAAATAAATTATATTTATGTTAAAAAGTTAAACGTGTCTGAACACGTCACGGCACGACACGTCTAAAGAAGACACGGTACGACACGGCACGAGGACACGAAGCGTGGCGTGTCCTTAGGCGTGTCGTGTCCATCTCTTAGGATTTAGACACGGCACGGCACGGCACGTGAAATATTGAGACACGACACGACATGGCACGGCACGTATTTAGAACACTTACTTGTGCTTATATGCATTTATGTTGGGGGTTTCAGCTTGTCATAGGGCCCACTTGCCTGGTTGATACCTAGCGAGATTTTTCCGTTGGAGATACGATCAGCTGGCCAGAGCATAACTGTGGCGGTTAATTTCTTGTTTACAGGTGCTGTGGCACAGACATTTCTAGCCATGTTATGCCATATGAAGTCCAGTTTGTTCTTTTTCTTTGCCGGTTGGCTCGTCGTCATGACAGCATTCGTTTATATGCTTTTTCCGGAGACCAAGAAGTTACCACTTGAGAAGATTGATCAGGTATGGAGGGAACATTGGTTCTGGAAAAAAAAATATTGTACTTGTTGAATTTTATAAGAGTAGCGTCTACATTACTGTATGCTTTAATAATACTAACAGCAGTGCCCACCCAATGTGTGGGCGAACTTTATTTTGTGATACATAAAAATGAACCCATTTATTTAACACATATATGTTGTCTATTTTAAATATTTAAAGTCAACGTTGTCTTGATTGAAGATCCGACCCGGGATAAATCCGGCCCTTTTCCCGGATCGACCCGGACCGTGTATGGACCGGGATGGACCGAGGGGTGGTCCGGATCGAGTTTATCAATATGGGCCGCAGCCCATTGAATTCCTCACTTGTGTAGCTTCCTCCGTTGTCCTCCTCGAGTCCGCAGTTCATAGAGAATTTACGAATAAGAGCTGATAAGTGCAATCAGTCGCATAAGCAATCAAATTCCATAAATAGTATTTGTGCTCTCATTCCTCCCATGCTAAAAATAGCAAGCAACTCCCTTCCCTCTCCGTGGTACCCTCCCTTTCCATAACGCCCTGGGATGATCAATCAGGCAATCAATGGGCTAACTCATATTTAACACGTGACATCGCCCAAAGACTGGGCTTCTGGGCTGGACGTTTTTTTTTTTTTTATATATATATTTTTCCACATTCTTGTCGTGCTGGGTGGCGTGCACGTGCTTGCGCTTCAAGCCTTTGCTCATTTTATCATGACAACCCATGTTGAAGGCGCTGTATTGTAATGAGGTTATAGCTTTATTCAAAATTTCAAATTAAGAAGTTATATACTTTTGAGGTCATAAAGATGAATATAAATATTTAGCATTGAATTTAAACGATGGGAATAACTGAATTGACATAACCACATAGCACATATGGTTGAATAACCTTAATCGATAATATCTAATACTAAATATATACTTTCTTATTCTAACTAACTAAATTGGCAGCAACCAAATATCACATATGGCTGAACATTTAATAATCTTAACAGAAACTCTCGTATACTAAATATATACTCTCTTAGGGGGCGTTTGGATTGCTTAGGAATAGCTTCTTTCTAGAAATAACTTATTCCTAGACAATATTTTCTTCACAAAATTACACACTTCCCAATATTTTATTCCTAAAATCTTTATTTCTTCCTTATTCCCATACGATCCAAACGAGCCCTTATTGTAAATATCTGAACTAATAGCAACCAAATATCATATGGGTGAAATTTTATACCTTGATAGACACTCTCATATATTAAATATGTACTCCCTTATAACTTGTATTAAATATATACTCCCTTATAGATATGTTATTTTAGAAGATACTCTCTTGTGAAATATAGATACTCCTTAATTAAAATAAATACTCTCTTATGACATAACTATGTAATATTACAAGATACTCTCTTTTGAAATATAAATACTCCCTCAGCTATAAATAAATACTCCCTTATAATATATAACATTATATAATATAGAAATGTTATTACTTAAGACATATAAATATTAGATACTCCATCAGTTTATTAGCTACTCTCTTATATTTATTAGTTACTCCCTCAAGTGAACTACGTATTTAAACATATTAGGTAACCAGATATCATATGGGTGAAATTTTATACCTTGATAGATACTCTCTTATATTAAGTATATACTCCCTTATCCTAAACATATACTCCCTTGTGTTAAATATATACTCCCTTAATAGATATGTTATCTTAGAAGATACTCTTTTGTGAAATATAGATACTCCCTTAGTTAAAATAAATACTCTCTTATGATAGATAATTATATGATGTTACAAGATACTTTCTTTTGAAATGTAAATACTCCCTTTGTTGTAAATATATAACATTATATAATATAGAAATGTTATTCTTAAGATATACAAATATTAGATACTCTCATATGTTTATTAGCTACTCTCTTATACTTATTAGTTACTCCCTCAAGTGAACTGTGTATTTAAACATATTAGATACTCTCTTATATGTATTATAGATACTCCCTTAAACTTATTAGTTATGTCCTCACCCACAAATTACATACTTCTCTAATTTTATAATAAAAATAAATGAAATATTCTATTAATTTTAATAGCACCGTAAGTAAAATATTTCATTAATTTTATCAAAAAAAAAAATCAACATAAATCACATCAAATCTTACCGTTTTGGAATCGCAACACAAATCAAATTTTACCATATATCTATAGATCTACACAAATAAGATTTTGCCACATATTTATCGTCTGTCTATGATTGCTTCTTCCCTCTCTTGCAATAGACAGCAAAAATCTCACTTTCCTCCTCTAATTCTTAAATTACTTCTATCGGATCCAAGCAATTCCTAAAACGTCATATCTGGTAAAATTATATCGATTCGATCAGGTCGTTTTCCCTCAAAAGTGACCCACCTCGCTTAGATCTGAACCCGTTACACAGCAGTACTAGTTGATAAAAAGGCAAAGCGATGTTGGTGAAGGAGAAACCTCTTGGTTAGAGCTAGGGTTAGGATTTGGTTCTTCTGTTTTCTTTGATCCGTACTACTGAACTAACTTACAGTAAGAAGAGAGGAATAAAAAGTAGGTAGGGAGAGAAGAGAGAAGGAAGGGTAAATCGAGTTGAAGCGCTGGTGTGTGTGAAAGAGATAGAGACGGAGAGAAGGTCAGAAAGAACACGTAGGTAGGGAAAAAAAGACGCCCAACTCTGATTGCTTGATTGCAGGAAACAATTTCCTTTGCGAATTGTTTCACCTCCTCGCAGGAGATGGAACCAGATTTTGTGAGCATCATCGCTCTGATCGTTTCTCTTCTCGTGATTCGTGTCACCTATGTGCTCTACTGGACCGGACGGCCTTTCAAACGCGCCCCTACGACCAGCCTTCGCACCATGATTGTTCTCGGTTCAGGTTGATTTATAGATCCACTTGTTTATTTTTTCATTGTTATAAGTTTTCTTTTTGTGTCACCATCCTATCTGAAAAAGTGGTACCTTCTTCAATTCCATTCCCAAAATTTAAGATGGATTGATGCAGAACTGTTGGTACCAACAATCCCATCTATTGTTTGGCTACACTTTTAGTGCCATTAGAGAAATGGGCTTACTCAATTGATCAGATAGTGAGATAATTTTTTAGTTTAAAAGGTTGCTTGAAATAAAAACTTTGAATTGGTTTATATGCTTTATTCTTCAGCTCCATGCCAGTGTGTGCTGGTATCAGACATTCGGTTAATCTTTGTTTCAAGTTTTGATAGCTTATTAAAGTTAGAGTGCTCTTAAATCATCACCTTGATTCATCGTTTTAATGAGGTGATCGTTTGTTGGATTTAATAGGAGGCCACACAGCTGAGATGCTTAGCATTGTAAATGTACTTCAAAAGGACAAATATGCCCCTAGGTCTTATGTTGCTGCTTTAACAGATAACATGAGCCTTCAAAAAGCTCAAGTTTACGAGGAATCTTTGCTAAATCATGAGGTAGTGGTTACCTCTTATTCGACACTTTTAAGTTTTTACTTATTTACTCTCACCGATCTGGATTGTTACCACTCGAAGCTGTCTGTACAGCCCATTTTATGAACAGAATCAGTTTTATGATTTACCCTTTTATTTTCAAGGTTCTGACAATTTCTCCATTTATACACCCGAGATTATAGATTTGGGTTGCATGGATTCTCTAACAGCATCTCTCTTAGAATAAGGAGCATTTATAATTTATGTTGCTTGATGCTTTTCCAAAAAAAAAAAAAAAAAAAAAAAAAAAAATCACATTGCCTATTTTGTTCATACATTTCACTGTTTAATTTTATGGCAGAGCAACGTTGACAGGAAAAGAGGAGCACAATTTATGCAAATATACCGTAGCCGAGAGGTTGGCCAGTCTTATATAACTTCCATTGGCACAACTATAGTAGCTATTATACATGCTATGTGGATTGTCCTCGAACTTAGACCTCAAGTGGTACTGCTATTTTCTTTGCGAAAGAAATTGTTTTATATATCAAGATCTGTAATAGTTTGTATTTTTCTGGACTGACTGAATTATTTGTTTTCCAGATTTTGTGCAATGGCCCTGGGACCTGCATTCCTCTATGTGCTTGTGCATACCTATTGAAGGTGATTATCTAATTATATGTTTTTTCTACTGAGGCTCTGCTCCACAATTTTGCTAGAAGGTAGTGGAATGGAATAGAATGGAATGTAAGTTGAAGGAATGGTAGAAAAAAGTTCTCATCTTGCTCCAGATTTTTAAGAGTGGAAATGAGTGTTAATTTTTGTCTCCTCATTTTAGTAAATAAATTGACTATATTATCCTAGTTTGGGACATAGGAAGATAGTGGGGTCCGATATTATAGAAAGAAGGATCAAGGGTAGTATTGGAATAAAAATTAGTTTTCTCATTGCCATTGTGTACACCCCAAAATCGGGGGTCACAATTTGTTTCCCGATATCCTATTTTCTTAACCCTCTTTCCCATCGTCTCATCCTGAAATGAAATATGGAGCAGGACATATTCTTTACCCTTCCATTCCATCACTTCGGCTCCCTCCTTCTGGAGCATAGCCTGAGTGTTTATTTTACAGTACCAGTTGAGGTTTATACATCAAATTTCTAGCTGATACTTGCCTTTTGTAATAATTGTTTTGTTAAATCAATCTCTCTTTAATATAGTATCTATACGTGCTATCTAATGTGTTGTGTTGTCTGTTTGATACAGCTAGTAGGATGGAGATGGTGCACTATAATATACATTGAAAGCATAGCCAGAGTGAAAAAACTGTCATTAAGTGGCTTTTTGCTGTACAAATTGCCATTAGCTGACCATTTTTTTGTGCAGTGGCCTCTATTGCAACAGAAGTTTCCAAGATCACAATATGGAGGCCGTGTTATGTAGAGATAAAGTGAAGACAATTGAATGTGACTTCTTACAAAGTTTTCCTTGCGGTTAAAGCTGTTTATTTTTATTGTGGTTTCTTCCTTGACTAGAATACAGGCACATTTCTTTAACGATGTACACAGAAAGTTGCAGAATGAGTTGCAGAGTTTTGTTAGGTATATATCAGGTTTCCCTTTTGTACTCTGCAAACGCTAGATCTGCTTTAAAAGGCTTCAGCTAGCTTGGACGCTTCATAATTAAAATTGGACCTAGTTCTCTTGACAGCTGCTGTCAAGTTCTCGAAAAAAAAAAAATAAATAAAAAAAAAAATTGGACATAGTTTTGTAAATAAAAAAAATAGAAATTCTTTAACAAAATTTAATATTTTTCCTACTATTGCACGCGATTGAATTTCAACAATTTGGGTTAAATCTCAAAAATTAAAATTTAAAGATGTAGTATCGAACTATCGATTGATAGTGTTGCGGATTATAACAAAGGCTTATTCAATGAAAACATGAATACCAAAATTGTTATCAGTAAGTTGAACGATGTACACATGATATCCATTCCCTTTTTTTTTTATTCGCATGAACTCCAGACATGTTAGAATCTAACTCCCGTAAAGAAGAAATGCAAACAGAATTAGTGCAGTATAGCCAGAGTCAATATTGCCACCTAATGTTGGGTGGTTCATCCAGTACAGGTATAGTCCACAAATATTTCAGACTAAAAGGAAGGTTGTACAGCAATTCGAGAGGATTAGCATATTGTATATTCTTAGCAACAAAAATTTTAAAATTCATATAAAAAAAATAAATTTATGAGAGAATTTATATCACTTCCTGTAACGTAAAGAAAGTATTATGGCTCTAGCAATTTCATCTTTTAAGACTTATTCAAATAGTCAATCATGTAGTAGTATGTTCGCCGGTCTAACTGGTCTGCAACATTTAAGAAAATAATCGTTTGTATAACCTACTTCTGCTTGCGCATAATTCTAATTAACAGGTCTAATACCAAGCGACCAGTGCATAGTTCCATATAAGGGGGGAAAAAAGAGCAATGAAATATTCAGATATGCATATTCACAGCTAAGTGTAAGTAAACCTTTGCTAAGTGAAACGAGAGACCTTTCCATTGGCGCCTGGGCTAAAAGATTAGACTACGAGGTTGTAGTAACGTTGCGCACAGCACGTAATAAAATAATGGAAAAATTATACCGCATAAAAATTTTGCACTACTCATGATGGTTTGACCAAAATTTGGGGCATGTGAATTGGCCATAATAAATACCAACCATCACCCCAAGGGCCTAAATCCAACCAACAGTATTGTGCCTCAGGTATAGCTGTAAAGAAAGCACTGTTAACAAAAATGAAGAAATAATAGCCGAGAGGTAAAATAAATGCTCTACTTTTCACCTAAGTTGAAAACAATTATACAAAAAGGCCCTATCTAGAGACCAGACAGCATGAATTGGCAGCAATGACAATTTACACGTCCAAATTCAAGTATACCAAGGCCCACACACCCCAACCCTGCCACCATGCCACACCCTGCCCCCCCTCCCCCCAAACCAAAACCCGTCTCCTTTCCAACCCAATTCATCCATTACCCTCTTCATCAAATATCATGTCCCAATAGAGGATAATTAGCCCCAATCAAGACCCAAAAAACCTACAGGACTTTTACCTGTCAGGATTTGGTCTAGGATTACAAGTTAACACATAAGGTGAATTTCCACGGCCAATGGTGCTAATTGGGTACCGAGAGGGGATTGCACCTATCAAAGACGATGCGACCGCCTCTTCCCATACGATAATGGGGACGGAACACTGGTGAGGCATCTTGGCTATCTCCTGCTGGTGGATCTGGTGTCGCTCGTTTAATACCCAAAACCGCCAGTTTATCAGCATCGACTGGTTTTGTAAATAGCAACACCGGCTCATCCGGATCCTTTATTTTCAAAATTCCAAACAAAAAAAAATTCCATTCAACAATTTAAGCACAGTTCTCTTTTTTTTTTTTTTTTTTTTTTTTTTTTGGGGTACAGGCCAGCTCTATAGGTATCAACACTAGGAGCAACCAGTAACACGAATATCTTACATGCTGGTAACAGGACCCCCCAACTTGTTCAAACCATCTGGCACAGGCCACAACCGACTGGAGCCAACATCAGTATATATGAGAAAATTTGCCAGACCATAGTCACAAGCATACAGTTCATGCCATGATTTTAACAAAAGTATTAATTACCCTTTCTTTGTCATTTATCCAGCCATTTTGAACCGGTCTACTGTTGGCACCAACATGCTTGTTGAACTGCTCCTTTTTAATGCGGAGAGTAGGAATAACTAATGTCCTGACATCAGGGGCGCGCAAGGAAATCGTGGATGGCACCTGTACTGGCACACTGTTGCGAGGGTAGGTCCGACAGGCTGCTGTGTCATCAGAATCTGCATAGTCATCTTCACTTGATCCATAGCGGCTGGATACATTAAAGCCTGATAAAGCCATGCCATCTTCTACAAGCTGCGCCTCATGCTGAAAATATAAACAGATACAAAAATAAAAATAAATTTCAAGTTTTCAACACTCTTGTCATTCAATCAAGGATTCTAAATATGTACAAGCTGCGGCTCATGCTGCGCCCTATGAAGTCTCACAAGTCTGTTGTTGTGTTTTTATGCATTTGTGAAATGCATGGGCCCCACACGAGAAGTACCAGGATCCTACTAATATTTCTTCCAGTGTTATACTGGCACTGGAAAATTGAAAAAGATTATTTAGAGGTACTGTTAGAAATAGACCTTATATGTCATTTGAATGCGTTGAAGGTTGACCTCACAATCCATTGCCTCCCGTTTCTTCTCCTCTCTCTGTGAAAAGTTGAAAAACCCTTTTTTTTAAAACAACCACAGAATAATTTTACATTATGTTCAAAATGTTTGAAATTTTCGTAACTCAAAAATAATGTTATGATGGTAAGGACCTTGATGACAGCCTCTATTACTGCCTTAGCCTGGTCCAAGTTGCGTCGTACCTGTTTCACAATTGAATGACATGCTCTTCAGTTATTGAAGTAAAAATTCAAGTATAATTATAACAATAATAAAGGAATTAATTAATTAAAAAATATTTATGGTGACTTTGATCTAAGTTTAAAATCAATGGTACATTTTTTCAAGTTCTGTAAAGTGCACCACTTATAAGTCACAGTACAACTGAATGAGTTATAGACATTAGCAGCTACCAGATTACAGAGCTCATACACTTGAGAGAGAGAGAGAGAGAGAGAGAGAGAGAGTTTACCAAGCGGAGCCGTTCAAAGGACAACACATTGTTTTCTCTTCTTTGCATCTAGAAAGTGGAAAACAGAATTCAGACAATAGTTGATTGGAATTTATATATTCTTTTCTTAAAAAAGGTCAAGAAAAGAACTAAGAAAAAAAACAACAAACCCTTCTCGTGTGTAGTCGATGAGCCTTTTCCCTTGGCCTAAAGACATTGTAAGGATTTGTGTCATTCACCGGAGGTGGAGGCTAACAATTGAAAATTTTCAAAACAAACCAAAATTCAGTTAATCAACAACTAGACAAGTTGATTGAAAGAAATTGTCAAAAGACATTATAAGGACTCATGTCATTCACCAGAGGTGGTGGCTAACAATTGAAAATTTTCAAAACAAACCAAAATTTAGTTAATCAACAACTAGACAAGTTGATTGAAAGAAATTGTCAAAAGAATATTTCTGATTTATAAATTATTTTTCAAAAAAAGGTATGCCAACCTGTAATCGCCGAAGAATAGGCTTTTGCCATCTCTCTCGCTATAAAAATAAATAAAGAAAGAAGTAGCATAAATAAATCATAATAAAGCTATCTTAAATAAGAGTTATATAATCTTCAAACTAGTATCCAATATCAATTGATGCAATTTGGACTCAAATGGCAAATACACAGAACTATTTTGAAGCAATAACTATAAATCACAACAGCAATCTACTCAATTCCACAAATATATTTCATTATAGTGATGCACCATATTTTATCCCATTGATACACTTGTTGATTTTAGACATCATATTGTGCAACTAAAGGCACAAATTTGAATTTGCAAGGCAAAAACAAGAGTTTTTCCTAACAACAAAAACTTGCATCACCTACAATTCAATTCTATTTTACATCCACAATAAAAATAGTTTCACATGGTTTTTGGCCTAAATTAAATGTCAAATATTTCCATGCAGTGAATATTTGTAATTTGGAGCACACATCTTGCATACCTTTGATTTCCAGTAATTATATACAGACTGAATAACAGAATGCCGTATTGATGAATTTTGGAAAGCCTGAAAAACACAAAGATCCATTTGTAAGAACATAGCCATAGTCAAAAAAAGGGAACAAATTTAGATTATGACCATTGCCAGCTTCAAGGTAGGCCAAATTCTTTCTTCTTTTTCAGCTTTTGTTTGTTTGAAAACTAAATTTGGGGAAAATAATTAGGCTCTTCTGCAATAAAGAGGTTTAGAGTATGGCTGGCTTGAGAAAAGTTGGGCTTGTTGACCAGGAAGACCATTGTTTATTTCTGGCCTAAATATGAATAATTTGAATGTAATTGCAAAATTGAGAGTCATTGTGACCCCCTCCAAGAACTGAAAAGCACTATCTGCTTGACCAAGTATGAATGAACTAAATTAGATAGAACAGGAGTTGATGACAAGTAAAGATTAAGGTATTCACCTCCAGGGCAGAATCAAGCTTTAAAACAACAGGAATTGGAGCTGAGAAAGTGGGTATTATCAGCCCCGTTCTCTCTCTTGCCTTGTGGTCCAATATCTCTAATTTGAAAAGCATCATCTCCAACCTAAGGTTATATAACGAAAACCTCCTTCAGTTTCTATACTATTTTTTAATGGGGCTATACTAGTAACCAAAATCTATTTTGTTGGTCTCAAATTACATCAAGGCATACAATCAGCATACCAGACTTCAACCATATTTAGACAAACACAAAATCAGCATGCCATACTTTTACCATAACCTGTAATATTTCCCATAAGATTTTAACAATATATACACAAGCAAAATCAGCATAACAAACTAGTTTAGCTACACATGCAGCATATGCATATCAGAATTTAACATAGACATACTTTTCAGATGATATGGATTTTCTTTCAGTGTTGAATTCATCAAGCCAGTCTTCATCTTCATTGTCCAAATCATACTCGACAAATTCACCCATCTCAGCCCTGGCTGCATTAGTCACAATCGGAAAATTATTTAAACATTAAAAATAATAGTGAACTTACAAAGCAACAAAAGCTACAAGTTACTAACCCTAAAGCAACTAAGGACCCATTAAAGAACAGGGATAACAGGAAGAAAAGTGCAAAAAGAAAGAAGAAAACATGGTACTCTGCGCAACCATTCCGGATAATGTTTGCATTATCTGTTTCATCGGAGCTGCTGACACAAGAGTCAGCCAGTGCTTAATTGTTAAGTCTACTTTTCAACAAGACTAGAGCAGTTACTGTCACCTGATTGTGCAGACCAAGCTCAACACTGACCCAACACTAAACTTGACCACGATGCAATTATTACCATGATAGTTCACAAAACCAGTACGTACATTATGAGATTGTGGGCGTTTGCAAGGATTTGCTGGCCCCTATGTTACTTGGGTGCGGGTGCGGGTATCGTATCAGATACGATGCGGGTGCGGGGATACGGCATTTTTAAAAAAACTCGGATACGGCTGTATATATAAAATAATAAAAATAATATATTTATATAATTTATATATTTTTTAATAAATTTTTTTTTATATTTTATTAATATAATGTTATTAACCTTATATTATTAACCATTAATATTATATGTTATTAACATTATAACATACAAGATTGTTGAATTTGTGGGCTGAAGTTTCACACATATTAGCTGCTCCTCATTTTTTAATTTTGATACCAACAATCAACACAACGAGGCCCAATAAGCATTGTTGTCCGGTTTTTAAGTTGACATATTAGTCCCACAAGGAGTTTGCATCCATGTATAGACACTATATAAGGCTTGAGTTACCGCCCAGGATGAATGAGTTGGATGAATCGCACATGGTGCTTGTGGTAGAAGTTAATTCTTTGTGCGGGACCACTTTTAGCCTATATATATACATGTACATTAGTTAGATAAATGTCAGGATACGCGTATCCATACCGTGTCTTTGACCGTATCCAGCAGTCAAAGTGATTAAAATAATCAGATACGCCACGTGGCGTATCCGGTGCGTATCGCACGCGAATCCGTGTTGGATATGCATCCGACATGGGATACGCTGTCAAATTGCCGAATCCAAGTAACATAGGCTGGCCCTAACCAAAACCCAGTCCTTGCATACAAAATACAACTGCCCTCAAGAATAAAGTCCACACTTCAAAAGATTAAATGCTTTACCAGTAGAAAATGCAATTTGCTATAATGAACATTGTGATTTATGAATTAAGTAATTTGACTTTCAAAGAAATCTTCAGCCTGACTAGAGTGCACCAAAAACATGTATTACCAAACTATAAAGAAGTACAAATCCAATTACAGCAGTAATTAGCACACCCTAAACATTAATGTTTTAAATAAAAGGCCACTTCAATTAACACCTAACTTGCAAAATGAGAGGAAGTGCCCCTATATCATCCCTATATATGAAATATTCTGCATCATGATAGAAAGCAAGTGTATGCATCACAAGAGAAGGATTCTTTTTTTTTTGCAATTTAAGGATCATGGAGAGTCTTTTTCCTAATTTTTAGAATAACAAGGAAGAATATGTGGCAAACCTCCTCTTGCACGTATATAAGAGGTGGGCTGACTGAATGTGCGAGAGTAATCTCTTTCATATGTGTCGACCAAATCAAATTGTGGGGTTGGTATCTCTTGTGCATTGACCTTCTTGGTTGGTGCCTTCGGTACCTAATAAATGTACAGACTAACATTAATCAAGGCACCAATCAATAAATTACGATCATTATACAAATTAATATGAAGATATGTATTACGTTAATAAAGGCATCAATCAATAAAATTATGATACTAATTCTAATTAATAAGTAGCCATGTACTGCGTTAATCAAGACACTTCTGGATATCTACCATATTTCCAGAAAATAGTTACCAACAAACATCCAAAATTTTCATTATTACTAGTTACATACTCATAAAAACCATGTTATGTTAAAAAAAAAAGCATGTTAATTGACTTACTGCAACATTGAGATATCAATTGACAAACAATGTGAACAAAATACAAAATAACTTCCAAAACTTTAACTGCGTCGTCACAAATAAAAAATTCATATCAAATTAAATTTTTAATCAGTTCATGCCCTGTCATAATTTTTCTCTAGTATCTAGTGTGGTAGACAACTATAATAGATAAAAGAACACTACCTTCAATGAATCCAATAAAATGTTTTGCATCTGAAATGTGATACCATCTATATTACAATATAACAATTTGATCCATCGAAATTAAATCACTAAAAATATCTCCGTACAAAAAAACATGACATCCTCAGATTTTTATATTTGCTTCTCCCCCATTATTATATTGCTCAGCTTAAATTTCGAAAAAACAGAAGTGATATAGAAACAGTACATTGCTTTACAGTTGAACATGTGTTATCAAATTTAAGAGCTCACTAAAGTTCATAGCAGAGTAGTCAACATTTAAGATATACCTACTTCATCATGCTAACATACAATTAGCACTTTCACGAGTACTTCCAATTAAGAAAGAGAACTCTGGTGGTTATTTGTTAAAACTTAAAAGATAAACATACAAGGTGCAACTTGGCAAAAATTAGTTACATAAACATTAAGCCAAACCAATACAATGCCAGTGTTGAACACTCAACCCAGTTATGACTTATGAAAATAAATTAAATTGTAAAAAGCATCTCGAGGGCATTAAGGGAATAATATACCTCGGGTTCAACCTCGAATTGCAATCTGGGGCGTGTTGGAAGGTCGTCATCCTCGAAATCCTTGATGGACTTGAAAATCGGTATCTTCTTGTTTATGTCAAGCGGTCGCGGCCTCACTATCGGCCGAGTACTCATATCAACTCTTCCTATTTCCAACCAATTTGACCATTAATTCATTCCACACCTACAATTTTGCACAATGTCACCCCAAAATCAGATCCAATACAACAGCTAGGGCTTAGCTTCAAAGTTTCCAATGTACATAGTATACAAAACCCTCTTATTGTATTTGTAAGTACCTTACTTCATAATTTAAGACCTTTCTTCTACCATAGAAAGCAGTAGTGAAAATATCTCTGCCTTCAGCCCTTTCAACGGTTCTCGGTTCCTTCGGTCGAAGGCGTTTTGCGCAAAGAGACGCAATCGTTTTAAGGTTTTCTAGGGTTGAACCTTATCGGGTACCACAGCGGTTCCGCCGACACGCCGTCGGAGGTACGACAGGTCGTCGGAGCAACGACTCGCCGAGGGTTTACCGAGTCTTACAAAATCGATTGGAATGATAGAAGTGATGATCGGAAATTCGGAAGAGAGATTTGGGGTTAGCTTCAGGTTATCAGTTTTGTTTCGTTTAATTAGAGGAAGAGGATGAAGAAGAAGAAGAAGAAGATGGATCTGTCGGATGCGGCCCGATGAAGATGGATCTGTTTAGTTAATATAAGTAGGCTTCTGAGCACAAAACGATCTTATTGGGCCGTATATTGAATGGGCCTAATTTTGAAATACAAGAATTCACTGTTTTGAATTTTGATGGTGCGATGGATTCAAATAATCCTCTCCAGCTCTACTCTTGGAAGTTACAACAAGTTAAGACAATGAAAACGAAACGGTCAACTAAATGCAGTTGACATTGAGAGAAACGTTTTACACCCTGATCGGAACCAATAAAATCTGACGGGATTTGGAATCGGAATTCCCTTTTCTGATCGGAAGCAAGAAGCGAACGGAGCGGAATCGTATTCGATGGGAGTCGATGGGAGTTTGAAGCGATGAAATTCCGTACGAAAATTCTCGCCAAAAGGTCGAAATTTGATGGGATTTCGTCTCTCTACAGCTTCGTCCGTCGGATCGAGGCGCGAAAGACGGAGGTTGATCGCTGAAATCAAATTGATTCCTTCTTCTCCGATCTTTCTGATCAGCGTCTAAATTTGAGAAATCAAATCGACTCCATTCGACTCCACTGAAATCAAATCAACTCTTCACCTTCTTCCTTTCCGATCAGGGTGTTAGTGTCCAATGGAATGCACACACCGTGCACTCTTACCATGATGACATGCATCTTTGCAATATTGTATGGCTATTTTTGTAAAGAAAAAACATTTAGTCCAACCTTTTAATGTCCAGTACGTCCTGTGATCTTGTATAATTTTTCAAACTATAAACATTATTTAACAAAATGTCAAAAATGACTAACTAATCTTTCTATGGACCAACATATTCGTTAATAATATAATAATTCAAAAAATATAAAAGTTCAAAGTATCATAATTAAATAAGGAAATGAAATTATTTTTTTAGAAATACATATTTTATATTTTTTGTGTAAAATAATCGGACACTGAACTATACTTTTATTAAAACAAAATATGGCCACGTGCTTTTGATCTGTGTAACAACTATTATATGTTATACAGTACAGCCACAATATTTATAGAGAAAAGTTGCAAGCTTTTTTTTTTTTTTTTTTTTTTTTTAAAAAAAGGGCATAGTCGCTCTCACGTACTATTATTTTCAAATAAATAAAATTATTATACAACTTAATGACTGCCTATTCGTTGATATAATTGAACATAAGAAATTATAAAAATTGATATATAATAAAAGAAAAGGTAAGTACAAATCAAGGTTCAATTTCACATGACATTGGCACTCACCTCAATAATTTAACCAATGCATGTGTTGAGCATTTTACCATCTACAACCCAACTCATATAGCCATATTCTTCCATATTGAAAAGAGATTTCCATTTTTATTATTCTCTCCTTAACTCAAGATTCAAAAGAAAGAAAAAAAAAAAAAGGATTCAGAATTTCAGATGACGACTTCGTCATGTAGGTTCAATCCAAATAGAATTGGCTAGTTCTAAAAAAAAAATATTTTTTCTAGAGGTTGGTTCGCCATTGTCAGACCAACATGACATATTACTATATTAGAAAAATATGAATTAAGAAGTTCTAAAACAAATTTATTGTGCGGTAATCCTCAAGATTAGCGCATCAACAACATATTAATTGCACCAGCCGTTGCAAATTTGTGGTAATAATTAAAGTTTGTGCAGCTGCCACTAATAATTTTGTACACACTTATAGATATGTAATGTGATAATAGTCATGGTGGGGCACAGCCGTTCAGTCATTACCCGTGATAATTAATTTATCTGAAAAGGTCCAATTTTTTTATCAAATTTCCAAGATAATTGAGAAAATCCCTTAATCAGTTAATTGTATGCACAAACACACATAACAATATGAAAATTGAACCATAACTCACGTCCCTCTACTTAATTTTCAACAAGAAGGAAAAAAATAAATTTTACATCCTTATAAGGGAAGAGCTCTAAAACTTTACAGATAACACCCCACTGAATTGAATAATTACAAACACGATCTATGCCTGAACAAAAAAAAAATGACAGCTAATAGAAGGATTCATATAAACAATGCCTAATTGTGGAGCGCAGAACACACAAAAAAAGGAAAAAAAAGAAAAAGAAATGAGGCTTGATGGATCAAATTAAAATTGTGGAGGAATCAAGCCTGCTGAGGCGGTTCCAGATCCCCTCATACTGAGATCTGCTGCTCATGGTTGCGACGAATAGTTGGATCTTGGTGACGAGGCACACGAGTCGTCGGAGCGGCGGGACCAAGAGGGTAAATGGTAGAGCCCATATCCCCAGCTCAAGGATCAGCATCTTTCTTCTTCGCCTCTCTCCTCTGTCTCTCTTGCTTATTTATTTGTTTCCCCTCTTTGAGATAAAAAGTATGGTATGGTTTAAAGAGGCAGTTATTACCTGTTTAGCTATGTTGTCTCCACTATGAACTATTCAAAGCCTTTTTTTCCCGGGTTTCTGACATAATAGCATAAGAGAGAAGAATTAGAGATGGTTTGTTTGTTTTAAGGGTTGCCAATTTAGATTATAAGATTGCATGGGATGCTTCTACCATGTACTGATGTACACTTGTAGAGTTGTAGTCTTGTACAGGTGTTCTGGACAGTGGACAGACGATCATATAAACGATTGGAGAGAGAGAGCTGGAGTACAGATCTTCTGTTTCTTCTACGGCCAAACTCTGGTGTAGAAATTCGGACGAAACCAAGCTTTTAATTCTAATATAAGGGGCGTTTTTTTAATAGTTAGGAGTTGTCAGGGAATCTGGTACAGGGATGGAGGCATAAGATAGTCATGAAAGATCTGAATCTCTATATAGGTTACGTGGAACATGGGGCCTACTTTGTTCTAGACCTTGATTTGTATGCTTTAATAGGATTTGATTTTTTGTGGTTGTGAGGCAGTTGCTCTATATGCCTGGATTTACTCACGATGAAGAATTTTTTTTTTGTTGCATCTCGATATCATATATATGGATTGTTCTGGATTTTTTTTTTATTTTTTATTGAAGCTCTGTTTGTTATTTGAAAGCACAAAAGCTTGCTTCAGTATTCTGGACTTCTTATTATTTGTTATGTTTAATGACTTAACGAAAAAAAAAAACTATATTGTTAAATTTTTATCTATCGTCTTTTGGGAATATTTTTATGTGAACTATATTATTAATTGTGAAATAAATTTATTTAATTAAGTTAACTAAATGGTGCATCATAATTTGATGGAAATTATAATGGGCTAGATTTATTGTATTTGATCCCAATGGTTGTTTTAAAGTCCTATAAATATCTCATTAATTTTCTACTAAAGGGTATGATCATTTTACACACATCTTCACTAAAAAATCAGAATTATTTTGAGAAAAATAAACATCTTCATTATGTATAAGAAAAACTATTGAAAATCAGTATTGAAGTTTCCGCTTGACAATATCTGCTCTACAAATTTGTAAGTTCTATACTGATGAGTCTGTTAATTTATATGATTTATAAATCCTGACAATTAGTGTTTCTATTTCTAAACACATTAATTAATATTATGTTTATCACATCTATAATAATTATAATTGCAGCTTTCTGATGAACTTATGTTGATCTATCGTGTTAAAGAAAAATAAATTTATGGAACGATATTATGTAATTCCAACACATTCTTTGGGAATTTAAAATTATTGTTCTTAATAATATAATATGCTGTGATTTTGTTGACTAATACAACAAAATTGTTCCGAATTGAGCTGTTCCTTCAAGCTAGGTAAACTAAATAATTTGCCATAAAAATACTGCAAAGTTTCTAAGAAAAGTTCTTTATTCATTGACCGTCTTGAAGATTAACTAAATTTGCACGTAGCTATGTAATGGAACGCACTTATGTTCGCAATAAACGATCCGCAACTATTAGCACGAAGAAACTTATGAATTATTAATCAAATAATAATGGATAAGTTTTATCTGTTTGTCACGTAATATTGAATTATTTGATGTCCTTGTCTTTTATCAATTATAAGATTTTGTCAATTGGATCGTTAGTGTCATTAAAATTCCTCTTCCAAGTACAATAATTTATACTTATAAAATGCGAATGATTGCTGAATAAATTGGCAGCAGGATGTTAATGTTCAAGCGAGTCCCGTGATTTCCGCACCCGTTTAAAAAATGAAATTAAGAAACCGACCTCTGATCGAAATAAACATCACAAAAAATCAAGCTTTTAAAATATGTTTTTTTCGATATGACAGTCCGGAGTTGATTTAAAATTGCGGCGTTTTTTTGGTGAAAAAATGGCTAAGAAACGGTGTGTATATGCGAACATCTGTGTCAAACTCATATGTATTATTGTGTACAGTACTACATTTGTATGGACGATTAGTACACGATATTGTATTTGGAGAGGCAGTGGTACACAATATTGAACATCTCTAAACATTTTATTCACGATATGTACCAAATACACTATGTTTTCAATACATGATATGTCTTTTGATATTTTACACGTTTAATCGGCGAAAAAACGCAATTTTTTTTACGTTTAATTGTTGAAAAAACGTAAATGACGCGTTACGTTATTTTATCGTTTTTTTCTGTGATGTTCGTGTAGTTGGCTACAAAATACTGCTATTTCCGAAAAAACGGCGTTTTTTAAAAGCTTGCAAAAAATATAAAGAGAACAATTTTTTTTTAAAAAAAATCGATCTAGTGCTTTAAAAAAGAGCGATGCGTGGTGCCTAGGCCACCTCATCCTGGAAGTTCTAACGGGGTTGCCAGGGATACATAACGACAACAATGCACGCAATCCACAGTGCCAAGTGCACCCGAAGCCAGTGGGTGGCATCCATGCCAGAGGAAATGGGGTGAGAAGGTGCTCGATGCCAGTCTTATGTGAACCGTCTCCAGCACTTCCGATTTTGACACAGTGAAGAATTTGATGCGGATCGCGTTGGCCTGTTGTGAGCCAGACATAGAGAGGAGATTGGAGATGATTGAAGCACTGGAAGCCCCAGAAGGGACAGTGATGAACAAAGTATTTCACATCGTGGAAGCCCCAGAAGAGGGAGGGACAAACGAAAAATTTCTCATTGTCGCCACAGAGGACGTAGGAGAACGAATGGGTGCACATATCTCTTCCCAGCAATCTAAACTGAATGCAGGAACAGTTGCATGAAAAGTTTCACTTATCAAAAGGTTTTCTTTGCTTATGAACCTGTATCTTTTTCTCAAATGGCTTTCTTTATTCTGTTTTGTCTTTAGTTTTGGAATTTGACGGTCAATGTTCTTTTTCTAGGAAAAGGGAACACAAATTAATTTCGTTTTCATATTCTCTTTTTGTTTGCTCTTTTTTTAGCATCCTTTTTCGAGTCTATGGATTCCCCTGTACTATTGATGTTGTCGGGTAAATGCTTCTTACCCCGAAAAAGATTACTATTAATTGCTGATTAAATTAAAATTCATAGCTGCCTCCTTTTAGTATAAGTCTAATTTTTCTCGTTGTGAGCTTACGTAAAATATTCATGTCTGAAAGAAAACCACTCTCAAACTGTTGTTTTTTTCACAATTTAAATCGCATTACTTAATCAATTCTGCTATATCTGATAACAAATTAATATTAACCAAATATTCTTGTTGGCTGAAAATAATGCCACATTTATGTTTGTTCAGTTTTACAGGAAATTTAAACCTCTTAATATCACTGGAAGTCTTTTAGTCTGAATCTAATTTGAGTAAATATAATAATAAAAGAAAACAAGACTATATTCGTAATATTGCGCATTACAATTTTACAAATGCTGTGCCTTATTTTATCTACTTTTAATCATCGATGGCTTCCACCGAAACAACTAAACCAAGCAATTAGTGCACTGGCATTCACAGCAACCTTAGTTTTAGAAAAAAAATAGAAAAAAAAGAAGCTAATCATCAATTAAAAGTTCTTATTGGAATGGTCGTTAACTGATTAACTGAGAAGCTGGGAAACAGAGAGCACTTCATGAAAGAACAACTACTTTGCTCAAGATCCAGAGCACAAGGGTCATCTCAAACGCAAACAATGTGTGGAGCAATCCCCGATCAAGTGCAAAACCGAAGATGGTAATTCCTCCGCTATTGTAGTGCAAGTATGTCACTGCATGCAACAACAAACTTAATTTTACTCAATTGAATTAATTAGCAGTTAGTGTCAATAGATTCATCTCAACTATAAAATTCTGAAGGTTGTTCTTTGTCAAATAGTTTGCAGCATGTATACAATTAAGCAATTAATGATTCTCAATTCTTGTATATAATGATCCAGCTTCAAGACACATACCTAGAGCTTGCCTTATACTAGAGGCTGCAGTTTCCTCCATTGAGGATAATTTCATATTATTGGATGCTTTTGAGCCATGTTGAGCTGGCTGGTAGGCAGGATGATCGTAATCCGATGTATACCCATCTTCTTCGGTTGAATCACCAACATGCTTGCATTTGGAAAGACATGACATGCGAATGTGCCACTTGCTTGCAATGGAGACAACTCTTTGAGCTCTGTGAGTGATCCTTGCTGCCCCAAACAAACACATAACGAATCCGCTCAATTGAACCACTGAACAAACCTATTGTACACATGGTTGAATCAATTATTCAAGAAAATATATGCGACATATTGATGATCAATTAATAGTTAATTCAATTATTCAAAGTTTACACTGCATGGAAAAAAAAAAAAATTTGTTGATATGATATATACCAGTAGGTCACCAGTGTTGCAAAAGTCCTTCGGGGCCTTGGAGGATAAAACAAGGATGAGAGTGCCAAGCTGGCTGACAGTAATGGTAACCATACATGCTATTAGGAATGCTCTGTAGCGGTGGCTTGTTTCGAGCAACTGCATCTTTATCCTTCCATGCTCCTGAAATATCACCTCTGCCCATTCCACCTCTGACCTGTCAACTTTGAACATTTCATAGAGACCCTCAAACCTGCACAGACAGCTTAAAGTAATCAAACTATTGTGTGCTGGCTAGCTTGCTTAGTTGCTTTGGTTTCAATATACTAATTAAGTTATCATCTATTAGTTGCAAATTTAAAACTAGTGAACCTTAGTATCTGGAGCTCACAAGTGAGCCTAAACAGCACGCATACGAGGAGGAAAACTGTTGTTCTGTAAATCCATGATGCCAGCACGAGCAAAAAAACAACCACTCTCCATGATACATCATAATTAATATTGTGCAGTGCATCTGTAAAGAATGGCATGCGAACATGGACCGAGGAGAAAAGAATGATCTTATGGGCGAGTTCAAGTGAGAAGGAAGGGAGCAGTATGAGCGCAAGATGCCTCCGAAAGGTTCGGTTGATTTCAAGTGCATAACGTCGGCGCACCAAGGATGTGTCACGCTGCATACCATCATCAAGGAACAACAAGCGTCGAAGGCCCCCGTGGCGGCGAATGAAGGCAGTAAAGATGATGAATGCGATCGTCGCCAAGCCTGATGTTGGCAGCTGAGCCAGTCTGCATGCTTAATTAGATCTAATTAGGATTTCATTAATTTCAAATTTATACTAGTATATATATTTTAAAATACATGTCTATACAAGTGGGTATGTATATTTTAGAATTTAGATGATAGTATTACAAGGCACAGTTGCACGTACGTACGTATAATTAACAGTGCTACAGCTACTAATTAATTGATAAAAGTATCAGTAACACACAAGGTCAGCGCGCACACAATTACACACCTGTAGAAAGAAACGCCGGAGCTCGGGGTTGTGTTGGTGATGATGGAGAGGGAGGTGGCGAGGGGGACGATGAAGGTAAAAAGGAAGAAGGCAGAGAAGGAGAGGACGACAGAGTACAGGGAAGAGTGGTCGAGCAGACAGCACTTAAGGCACACTCTGAAGCTCTTCAGCTCATCATTCATTGTCGACTTGCACCGTGCATACGCCCGGCACAGCAAAAGTGGTACTCTGGCAGTCTGGTGGTCCCCTCCGTGCTCGGTATCACTCGCACTCGCAGCGTTCGTCTCCATGGATTATTATTGCTTAAGCTAATTTGAGTGATCAATCATTAAAAAAGGTAACTTAAGTATAATGTGTGATCAATCACATTCACACACATGGAGTGCCCGTGACATAGTTTGCAAAGGAGAGGCACTCCTGAGTTCTTGCTTATTCATTGGTGCCCTTAGTGCACACCTGTCATGTTGTATGTGAATTGTCAAATTATACAAGGGCTAGCTTAAAATAAATGCTACATTTCATCATGCCTATCAATTAAATATTTCGTTAAATGTTTTTCTTCTAGTTTTCGGAGGTTTAATTATATATCAAACAACCGTGGGATATTTAGGTAAACCAAATTATGAAAAATTAAGAACATTGCTGTCAACTCCCCGATTTAAATTTGCAGTTATTTTAATGACTTCTTTTTTTTTAAAATATTTTTACGGATAATTTATCAAACTATAAATTGACTCAAATATTGTTTTATTGGATAATTTATCATCTTTTGCCGTCAGATCCCTTATAAATGACGGTCCAAGTTGGTTCTGAGCCATAGATCCAATGATTGCGTTTGTTGTCACTTATTTTCTTAACCAATAACGCTCATAACTATATTCGATGATCGCACACTTTTCTTATAAATTATAACAAATTCGCAAAAACAAGCGTGTGACTTCAAAGTTCAGAAGGTCAACGAAATAAATGCCCAAACTTTTTGGTTTTCATGGTTTATAATAGACCTGTCAAACGTGTATTACGGAAGCGGAAACAGAGATTTCCGTTTCTGTTCCGTTTCGGTAACGGAACGAAATTCTTGTTTCATTTTCGTTCCGTTTCGTCAAACGAAATAGATTTCTGTTCCGTTTAACGTTCCGTCCTTCATTTCCCTTTGTTTTCAGTCCATTTCCGTCCATTTTTGTGTTCCGTTCATTTTCTTCATTTCCGTTTTCGTTCCGTTTTCAGAGACAAAAATGATTTTCTCTTTCGTTTAACGTTCCGTTTGGACGGAACGGAACGGAAACGTTCGAAACAGTACGAAATTGACAGGTATAGTTTATATAACTTAAAAGCCCGTAGGCGAAGCATTATATACAAAATAAGACTGGAGCCGAATAGAACAAGGCAACTTAGACCCTGAATCCACCAGATTTAGGCTTAGGCATTCAACGATCCCGGCGCCAATGCCACTAACACAAATTTGCAGAAATTATAAGTGCCATTGCTATTTTTGCCATCGCGCTGAAGGAAAAACGCGCTCCCATGTTTCCGTCTCTCTTCCGATTTTTCCGTCCCTCTGTTCCCTTCTCATCGCCCTTCCCCCCTTTCTGCCTCTCTCCCGTTTTCTCTCCTCTCTCTTTCCCTTCTCTCTCTGTGTCTTCCTTCTCTCTGGCTCGAACAAGGAAGAAAAGAAGAGTTACATTATGTCGCAATGTAAACTCTGACACAACACAAGATGAATATGTATAAACAATAAAATGAACACATATAGCAAATAAAGTGAACACATACAACATCAAATAGAAACACATATAAAATGGACAGAACAAAATAAACACATGTAACAAACAAAGTGAACACATAAAATAATAAATAAAAACACATGAAATCAATACATTGAATAAAATAAAGTGAACACTTGTAATGCTAGAGTGAACTGAAATTATAAACAAAGTGAACATTTATAATAATAAAAATTAACAGATAAGTTGAATAACATTAGAAACACATAAAATGAATAGATTGAATAAATAAAGTGAACACTTGTAATGCCAGTTTGAACTGATATAATAAACAAATTGAACATTTATAATAATAAAATTAACAGATAAGTTGAATAAAGTGAACATATATAACAACAAATAACCATATATGAGAGATGAGATTCAGTGTGAAAGAGAGAAAAGACAAACAGAGTGAAACCAGAAGACTAGAAGAGAGCATGAAGAAGAGGTAAAAGAAGGAAGAGGGGAAAAAAGCAGCAAGAAGAGAGGTGCTCGCCGTTCAAATCTAGAGAGAGGGGGACTGAGATAGCGTTGGGCGAGGAGAACACGGAAGGCACATGGAGGAAAGAGAGATAACGTGCTGTTTGATGGGGTCCACTGTTAAATTGTCGCTAGGTGAGGGGCGATGGCGAGCGATGGCAATCGCGATTGCAGTAATTAATTTTTCAAATTTGAGCATTTCTAGGTCCAATTTGTAATCTTGTTATAACTGGGCTTGGACCAAATAAGAGTAGGCCTGCAACGAGAACTAGCAAAAAAATTGAAAAAGGGGGAAAAAGAGGAGAACATGTCACATCAGAACATGGACAACGAGGGCAATGGACGGAAAGTTGAGATCTAATCCCGCGCGGGATGGTGCAGCACACCAATTCCAACCGTTTGATTTAATCTCAATGGTTAAGGGAGTTCCGTGCATTATACCAGATCGATAGGCCCAAATCGTCCATATCAGATCGGACGGTTGGATGGCTGTGCTGGACCGTCCCGCACGGGACCAGATAAGGATTCATGGACGGGGTAAAAAAGCAAAATGTGGGAAAAACGCTATTGAGCTATTTTTTTTTTTTTTTTTGGGAGCAAATCACATGGCTATACGTTTGCCATCCAACGCTGACTTGGTGGAGTCAACGTCAGCTCGTGAAGACTGAATAAGTGAATACTGAATAGTCGATAAAGGATAAGGAGTTCCATTTATTTTTTTTTATTCAAATCATAGGGGATATAATAAGGATGAAGTAAAGGATAGTTTCCACCCTTAATTTAACTTTTAATATAAGTAATACTTATTTTAAATTTTCCTCTTTAAAGTTTAAAAAATTTAATGTTATAATCTTAATTTCATTTGGATTTGAATAAAAGAGAAACATTATCTCTAATTTTGTGTCTAGGGTTCTTTGACTGTTTAAATCCATAAGTGTTCAGTTTGTAGGAGTAGATTTAAAGTATAAGACTGGTGTAATAGTATGATTTCATCTCTCTGGTATAATTAAATATTTGATGTGGGTGAAAAAAAAAAGAGAGAAATAGGTCCACTTGTGAGATGAGGATTGAGGAGTTTTGACCACTAACTTCTACTTTATTTCATTATCATTTTAGTCTATATTCCATTCAATTACAATCACGTCCCGTGGCAACTCATTCTGCTCCACTTTATTTGAGCAATTTACTCTTGCTCCTAAGGATCAAGGAGGCGCATATCAGGAATTGATTGGTACAAAACAAAGTAATTTGTAAATTATGAATATATATCCTAATGAAAGGATGAAATGACAATTTCTTCAGTAGAAAATTATAAAAGTTTTTACTTACCGATTCAACTTTTAAATATTAAGTACAGATTTTAATCAATTATATTGTTCTATGTGGCTGACTGACAAGAAGAATATTATATATATTATATAGATATATATAAAGAGGGAATGTGTACGGGTGCAACTCGGCATGAACATTGTTCGGGATCTTTAATGACGCTCGAATCTACTGTGGTAGGAGCAGTGCTTGGAATTTTCTTTGCATTTTTTATATAATTTCTGAATCGGGTAGTTTTGGTCTTCTGTGTGGCAGGTTCTCTATATAATGTCTCAATGTTCACAAAAAAAATTATATTGATGAATCCCGCAATGCGAAGTTCGCGCTACGTGCATAAGAAATTACAAAAATATAGAGTTTCAATTAGTTAAAACAATAATTTCATTTTTGTAACTAACTCAATACATTTTTTCCATCTTGATCCACTAATTATAATGAACTCTAAAATTTAAAATTAGACAAATATTGTGTATGTCATGAATTAAGATTGGATGGATCAAACGAAAATATAAAAGAACAAGCCCGTCTGATAATGAGCATAACTCTAAGAATAATGTGCTATCTATTAGAATACAAAAATTTTCAAAAGCCGAGTAGTACTGCAAAAGAATAATGTGTACTAAATTATAAATTTATCAAAGGGCATAAACTTACACTACGCAATTTTTTTTATTAGTACCGGTTAAATATAGATTATTAGTACCGGTTGTCAAGCGGTACTAATAATAGGGGTGCTAAAGATAATTAAAAACCAATACTAAAAAGCCAGTGTTAAAAACACACTGGAAATCGCGGCAAAAAAAACGGAGATCTTTAGTACCGGTTTTTAGTTAAAAACCGGTACTAAAGATCTCTACCTTTTTTATTTAATATTTACTATCTTTAGTACCGGTTTTTAGTTAAAAACCGGTACTAAAGATTATTATATATAAAAAAAAATTGTTTCTGGGGCTAGCGCCCTTTTTTGCTAGCCATCAATTAATACCGATATACCAGTCGGTATATATATACATCACATACAATAATACATATCAAATCATAAAGAGGTTCATACACAAATTAGCCAATAAACACAAATTAGCACAAATTAATCAATTAACACAAATTAACAATTACAACCAGAGGCAATTAACACAAATTAGCATCAATTAACCCTAATTAATTTTGAATTTGGTAACAATTAACCGTAATTTCGAATTTAATCAACACAAATCAATACAAATCCTAATTAAGGTTTAGGATTTATTTCAGTTTTAATACAAATCCTAGACAATTAACACAAATTAACACAAATGAGCAGTGATAGCAGTGAAGAGTAGAGGCGGCAATGAGAGCAGTGAGAGGAGTAGAGGCGGCAATAGAGAGAGAGAAGTGAGAAGAGAGGTGGCGCAGTAGAGAGGGAGAGGCAGTGGAGATGGAGAGGTCGTCGAGAGAAGAGGGAGAGGCAGTGGAGACAGTGAGGCAGTCGAGAGAAGAGGGAGAGACAGTGGAGAGGGAGAGGCGCTTAGGTTTTGGAAGAGAAGAGGGAGAGGCAGTGGAGAGGAGGACTTAAAAAATTTCATGTAAAGAGAGAAGCTGAGTCGAGTATTTTGGTGGCAGAAAGCAAAAAAAAAAAAAAAAAAAAACGGTTTATTTTTAATAAAAAACCGGTACTAAAAATAGTATCTTTAGTATCGGTTTTTTTAAAAAACCGCTACTAAAGATAAACCATTTTTTTTATTTTTTTCGCCAACATTTTAGCACCGGTTTTCTTAAAAAACCGGTACTAAACATAATGCCTAACAATTACGAAATTTCCACCGACTATTTTTTATACCGGTTTTATTAAAAACAGACGTTACTGGGGCGGTACTAAAGCTCTTTTTTGGTGTAGTGTTATTTGAGTTATGATATAAAACAAATTAAAATCTTCCAAGTGAACGTTTATCTTTTTTTCAAAAAAAAAAAAAAAAATGGGGAACTTTTATTTATCACATGATTGGGAGCACAATACAAAGTTTTCTCCAAGAAGTCACCAATTTCTTACAAACACTTAATTTGGAAGCACAATATTCAATCTCGAAATTCTTCTGCATTATAACTATATAAAGTTAAATGGGGTAGTTTGACCCTATGAACAGTATCATTTTTCTTTTTTTCTGTGAATTATCTGGACCTTTGTTTAGACATCCTGCGGTTGGATGAAGAGCGGTGGTTTTGTTTATTTAACAGTGGACCGAGTTTAGTCAAACAAATGTGAACACCCTCTCCTCCTCTTGCTTGCGATATCGGATCTGAGCTTTAATCAGAATCGTAACCCTTTCGCTCCTCCTCTCTTCTTTCGCCGACTCTTCCTCCGTGGCCGCCATCCTCCTCTCCGACGATACTACTTAAGCCCTTCTCCGACAGGACCGCCGCTGCCTCTCTCCTCATTTCGCAGTTGCTGTCTCCGCCGGTACCCAAATTTCCTCCCTTTTTTCTTTCCGGACAATACTGCCCCTGATTGATGTAGAGCACCTCGACGACTGTAATTCCTCTTTAATCTCGCCGTCTCTGCCCTTCTCCGCTGTTGGTCTCTGCTTCGTCTGCTCACTTCCGGCCTGAGATCCAGTCGCAACACCTCCTCCTTGGTTTGCCTGATGAATCGCCTCCACTCCGACACAAATTTGGTACTGCGATTCCTTACCTCATGATACTTCTAGGCTTCTTTGGTAATTTCGATCCTTTTTTATTCAGTAACTTTATTTATTTTTTTTTTTTGCCTTGCTCGGTTAGAATGCCTATTTGTTTTCAATGGGGATTAATTCTTACAAAAAAAAAAAAAAGAGGGTTATGTTTTTATGAGCTATCATTTACTGGTTTAACAATATTACTATTCTTAAAAAAAAAAAAACTAACATTCAAACTACCAGAACACTCCTAAAGAACTCAAACGACCACAATATCCAAATACTACGAATATTATTTCTTTTCAAATGTTATTTTGTCTATTGTGTTTCAGGATTTTGAGCATTTTCATAAAATTTACTGAGTGTTATTTTTTTCTATAGCCTTTGTTAATAATTAGGAATCATGTTTCATTGCATTACATATGATGTGCTGATTTTCTGATGGGCAAAATAGTAAGGGCATAGAGGTGAACTTTTTTCAGGTCTATGATTTTAATTTGAAAAATAGAAAAAATTAGATGGTGATTATGAAAGCTGTTAAAAAGGATTTATTCTTTACGTCCATATTTATGTTCCATGGACTTGAGGCCTCTTAAAAGAGCTCCATGGAGGGGAAGAAATCAAGGAAGACAGTATGGTTAATAGTAGTTCTGTCGACACTACTGTCATTAATTTAGTTCAAGCTATCCTATTTTTATATTTCTTTTAGAATTGCTAGGTTGTGAAGTTTTGATTTTCGGTCTCTTTACATGCCCTTTTAGTTTACCATAAATTAAATAATAGATTTTAGGTTGTTAATTAAGCTAATGACAGCTTTATTTCGTCTTCAGAAGTTGTGGAGGATAGATCTGCGCCCAAAGACACTAAGAGTGTGGTGAAGATGGGGTTAAGCTACAAGGTAATTGTTCAACAAGATCGGCCATGGAAGGTTGATCCTTTACATTTCCAACTTCTACTGGTAAGAACTGAAGAACTCTCTAGATTCAATATTTAATTGATGAAATAACAGGAGAGCTGCATTGGAATAACATCTTTAAATGACAAAGTTAAATTGGGAATAAAACAGACAACTTTATCTATGCATGCTGATCTTAGATAACCAGATTTTGTTTTTGTTGCATCTGAATAGTGTTGTTTGTCAGCTGAAGTGTTGGAGCCAGGTTGTCTTTTAAAGTTCCTTATGGGAATACATTTGACAAATTTCAGAATGTGTCACTTAACCTTGTAAATATTTTTTAATCAGTTATACTGTTGATAAGATGCTTCTGATATGATTTCATATGCCATTGTCCAGCATACTCGGTACATTCTAGCTTTCCTCTGTGATTAAAAGACATCACTTTGGGGAATGGTACCATTTCTGATTCATAATTCCAATTATGTTCTTCGTGCTTGATTAATATCGTTTGGTTTCGCAAATTACAGTCTCGTCATTCTGCTGGGCATTCACCTGCATTTGATCTCCTCGAATAATCCTTTTACTAATACCAGTTGTTATTGCTTGGTTTAAAGAAATTGGCTTCATTGATGTTGCTTTTGAATTCTATTGGCCCAAAGAACTCAATCAACAGATATTGATATTTTCTTAGGCTACCATTTTACTTTTTTCAGTTATATTTTCTTTATATAAATATATATACTGGAGTCTCAAACATAAGGTTTGCTATCCATTTAGCTGTGGCAGGGCCAAAATAGTTAGAGGTAAAATGTAACAAAGAAATTTTAGCACAAGAGGTTTAATTATTTTGCAAATTTGTAACACAATGCCCATTATCATAAGCTATGTGTGTGCTTTTGTATTTTTCAGTCTTTAAACTTCTGAAATTAATTGTTTTGTACGTCTTTTTAGGAAAAAAAGCACAAGGGATATGTGGAGTTTTAACTCTTCTGGCCTTTTGTGAGCTGCTGCCACAAGTGCAGAAGGGATGTCATGGATTTTAATGAGAGGAGCAATCATGCTTCCAATAAGCTAAAGACATAGTCAATACCGTGTTGGAATGGAGGTTATAGCCTCTGGCTGTACAACCTTTTTCGGGAGTCAATTGCGAATAGTATACAGGACTCTGCTATTCAGGTATTGAGCTTCCTTCGGTTTGATTTTATTATATATTTAGTTGGGCTGTAGTACAAACACTTTAACAACTAATTAACAGTGACAGGTCATTATCTATAATGGACAAAATTTCTACCTCGATTGAGTTATCTGTTGATGAGGGATGTAAATTTCCTCCTATTTGGTATTAATTACTTAGGTCATTTTTGTCATAAGCTTTTAATAGAGGATGTGTAATGGAAGCATTCAATAATGAAGAGTAAGATATTAATATATGAGTGTGAGAAAGGCAAAGCTTAAAGTGCAATTACATTCAAATGAGTCATAGTTTGCTTCTAAAATTTGTTAGAAGATGATGTTCTTAATGTAATACCTTATATTTGCTTTGAAAAATTGTAGAATCTCTACATTACAACTTTTGTGAACCTGTTGGTGAATGTTGCTCTTCAAATGGTAATAATGAGGCGTGTGTATTCTTCTCATTTCTTTTCTTAGATGTTGGATTATTTTTCTTTCCTTTAAAAAGAAAAATGAACTGATACCTTTAAAAGGTTGTGATCTTACTTTGTTAGACTGGTAACGTTGATTGCTGTAGAGATTGGTTCAGATGATTCATTTTATTATTCTATAAACATTTAATTTGTCCTAATTCATATGTATGAAGGTACATCAAATTGCATCGTGATAATTGTTTTTGATTTGATTTGCCAGCACACTTTCCTCATAATTTTAGTTTACAAAATGTTAGAATTTGATAAATAGATGCAAAGTCAAAACTGTCAGTTTGCTCATAGATATATCTTCTTTGTTATATGAGTTTGAATATTTATCATATCTGGAATATATACATGCAAAGACAATTTGATATTTGGATAATTTTTCTTTTCCTTTTATTTTTACCAATTTGGCTGAAAAAGATTAATTTCTGTTGGTTAGAGAAAATATGCTTATTTGACAGCTCATGATGGTTTACCAAAACTTCTTAGCCCTGACGGTTCTAACTCAGTAAGGTACTTTCTATTTTTTTTTTTCTTCTTCTCTGATAGCAAGCTTTGCTATGTCCTATTATTCATTTCCTTTGCTTTTTTTATTCATCAGTGGATCCAAAGAGTATATATGGTAAATAAGAGCGGTGAAACTTTTGGAGCTGAATTGAGATAAGGACAAGGTAATTGATCTCCTTCTGCTTAGCCGTGCTTGCTTCCATATCAAAGTTATTAGCTAATTTGCATGTTGAAATTTTATCAGCTGAAACCAGCAAAATTTTGGTTGTTTATTCCTCCATTGGAGTTTTTGACATATTTCAATAATGTCCAGTGTGGATTTATTCGGCCTCATGTAGGTTAAGAACTTTATATGATGTATTGACTCTTCACATGACCTTCAAATAATAGAACGTTAAATTTCAAAAGATCAATATTTTCTTGCTGAGTAGTATCCCTGATTTAATTTCCAACGAGTAAGTTTTATATAGCACAAATGTATTGAAAAAACTTTTTACTTCAATTCCAGCATGGCGAAGATTCAAGCTTACTTTGCATGGCTGTAGCCGGGATGAGTCCAAGAAAAGGTACAGTTGCACTTTTCATAACAGCAACAAAATGAATATCCTAAAGTAGCTATTTTAGTATCAAATTCTATTGCACCTTTTTGAATAAAAATAATTGAATGTCAAGCTTTTTATTTTGGTATTTGATAATGGAAGTTCATTGTGGCTGTGATAATAGAATAAAATGTCTAATGTAGACATCAAATTTTTTGATATGAACAGATCCGAAAAATTCTGAGGTCTGAGCACTTTGGTGTGGGGTGTAACCCGTGTATTCACTATTATTGTGTGCATTTGAATAATGCCCTATATCTATGGGAATACATTTTGTTTTGAAATGTTCAATGTGATAAACAGTCAACAACCTTTCCATCAAATACCCCTAAAGTATTACAACATATATTACGCCCACCTATTATTTGTAAAATACGAATTATGAGGGTGGTCGCGGCGAAGCCGCGACAACAAAGCCCGCTAGTTATTACTATTTTTTGACATTCTAAATAAATGTTACTTTTAATATATATATACACAAGTAACACTAGACAGTCACTGTCTAGCTTATCCAATATATACACCCACACACACAAAGCAAATGATTCTGCAATTCCATTTAGATTTGCACTCTATGCTCAATGCATGATACCAGTGGTTTGTAAGCAACTCAATTCTATTCTATTGGCAGGCGAGGGAGTTTGCAATATTCAAATTTGATGGCATGAATTAATGAACAAATTAAGATGTGACAATATCGTGGTGATCTTTTCAAGATATAAAATTCTCTCGCCAAACATGTGATGGAGATCTGAGATCTCTTCTGAGAAAGGAAATAGAGAAGAAAATACCTGCGATCCCGCTCGCCAAGCAAAAGAGATATGGATATCATAGAGAGAGAGAGAGAGAGAGAGAGAACAGGAAACAAGAGAGGATTTTTTAAATCGATAACTGCAATAAATCGACAGATATGGTTGGATCGAAAATCAAGTTCGAAATCACTACTTTACTATTCAAATATTGGTTGGATGTACTGGTATGAATTAATTTATTAATTTTAACAATGAGAAAATGCAGATGCATAATTCTTTTCTCATCTCCATATCGTACCTCGATATTTTAAATTTTAAATAATAGATATATTGTAAATTTCGATCAACAAAATGAAATCATTAGATGTGGTCTATATTCTTTCTCTATATGCACATTCAAATTTATAACAAACAAATTTTGATTTGATATGATTCATGCACTTCAAAACCAATGTTCAAATTTTGTCAAAAAGAAAATCTATTATTTATTTATTTATTTATTTTTTGCACAAATCAATGTATCTTTAAAAGCACTTGATGTCAAGTATGTCTAAAAAAAGCACTTGATGTCAATGAAAACGAAATTGGAAGTCATAATTTTGATGCGTTCATACCAAAAAAATGATGGATGGTTTTAAGATATTATTCAAAATTAAATATTGAATGTGAAAAATTTAAACTGGAGGCATAGGGGCGCCTGAGAATTGAGAAATGAAGGATTTGGACCCTCTTTTTTTAACGGTTATCGGAAAGAAACGAAAGATTTGGTGCCTTTTTTCCTAACAATTATTGGTATTCAAATTTTAATTTTAAAATATGGTATTTAAAACGTAACTAATAATATATTTACTTTTATGTACATTATAAGTGATAAAAACTTTGATACAAGATACTATTCATCAAATAAAACAAAAATTATAATGATCTATATTTAATAGTCTTTGTTGAAATTTATTAAATTTGTTGTCTTCGATAATTTAATGAAATTCAAATATTTTAAAATTTATTCTATTATATATTTGTCTTTGATAATTTATTATTTTATTTGAAAACATTCCGTCGTGTTTTGAAAAAATATTGTCAACATTTCACATATAGCCAAATTGGTCTCTCTCTCTCTCTCTCCCTTGAATAACCTGCGTAGGAGATGACCTGCGATTCTATACATCTGTGTTTTGAGAAGGTTTCTGATACTAAATTGTATTGAGATTAAAAAGCTGGAGATATTTTGTCACGATCCGACCCGTTAACCCGGTCAATCCTTTTCAACCCATCCGATTTGATCCGTTTTTTACCAGATTGAGATGATATTGGATTGAATCCTTATCCCGTGCCGCGCGGCACCGTGCCGCTCAGCAATTCGAGCCGTTCGATCTGATCTCGACGGTTAGATTTTTTCGGGCCTTACAATCTGGTTACATGCACGGGGCACCCATCATCATTGGATTTAATCTGGACGGCTCAGATTGCGCGCTGCACGGTGCCGCGCGGCACTAGATTTGAGTTCATATTGGATTGGGTACGGGTTTTAATTTTGACAAACCCGTTGTTTTGATTGGGTTACGGATTTTGTTGTAGTAATCCGTTCGGACCGGATTTATTATAATCTAAAAATAAGTTATCCTAAGCATGATCTATATGTTAAATTTCATATGATTTTATCGTACTTAATACGGAATCTACTTTTATTCTCGATAACATATTTTTTTATTGTTTGCAAACGCTCATAAACTAAATTAACCTTTGAAATTTTAAATATGTTTAAGAGTTCAGTTTCTTTAATTTGAATTTTAATTATGTTTTGATATTTTTATCAAGCTATTATGACTTATTTTGTTAATTTTTTTATCTACCATATCTCAAACATTTGCTATGATGTTATATGTTAAATTCACTTTGTGTTATTTAAGTATGTATTTTCGTTTGATCAAAATATGAACCCGTTTAATCCATTAAACCCGTCTATAAAAATTTGATGGGTTGGGTTGGATTACGGGTGGGTTGATTAAAATTTTTTCTTAACCCGACATCATCGGGTTGGATTCAAATTTTAGTAAAAAATCATTAATCCACCTGTTGTACACCCCTAATAGATAAGCTGGAAAGATATTTAGACTGTCGAAGAGGATATTTTTTAAACTTCAAAATCAACTTCGAATTATAACAGCTACAATTTAAATCACAATCGATATAATTGGTTGAAAAAATAATTGTTGTACTAAACGTCTCTAGGTTTGTCGATTACAAAACAATATCATTTGGCATTTAACAATCTTCTTTGAGTTTTATAGGAAAAAGTTGCAAATTATGAAGACTTGAATAAAAGCTATGAGCAAGAGCAAGATCAAGTCTTTAGAGATGTTGTAGGCTAGTTTAGACTAGGGTAGAAGGTATACTTTAGTCCTTTATTATCCTTAAAATGATCTAGATAGCAGAAAAGCTCAATTTATCAGCAAAATTCAGTTTTCAGTGACAGAGCGTCGTACAACGCTATATGGTGTCGCACCACGCTGTGGTTTCAAAACTAAAACAGCTAAATTATGATAATTTGTGAAACAGCGTCACACAACGCTAAATAGCGTTAGGTAACGCTGAGTCACAACGTTGTACAACGCTCAGTAGCATTGTACAACGCTCCAGTTAAAGACAGAGAAATTCCTGTCTACTTAAGACAGAACGTTGTGCAACGCCCTTTAAAGTTGTACAACGCTCCTGAGTACAGATGTGTAATGACAGCGTTGTGTAACGGTCTTTAGTGTTGTATGACGCCCCTTTTGAATTTGTCAGAGTTACTCCCACCGATACTAGTTCGTTTACCAACGAAACTGTCGAAACTTTTCTTTGACTTATACACTCCATCGTTGTGCAACGGTATTTGGTGTTGCACAACGCTCTGACAAATTTCAACGGAACTGTCAGAGTTATCCTTTGGCTGTACACTCCATCGTTGTGCAACGGCAAATAACGTTGCACAACGCTCTGAAGTTCAACGGTTATATTAAATAGCCGTTTGATTTTACAACGGTAATATTCAACGTTGTACAATGCTATTTAGTGGCAGGCAACGCTCTGCCCAGTTTTTGCTGGTAAACTGCTCATTCCGAGCCCTATATATATCCACCCCTTGTTCTCTCTCTTGAGAGAGCTTTGCCTTGCAAAATTAGACCAGAATTGAGCATTTGAGCACAGGGATACTCTCCCATTCGAGATTTTCATAGCTAGATCATTTTGAGAGGTAAAGTAGCCTCAAACACCACCGCACCGACATTGTCGCTAGGTGTAGGTTGGAATAGGTTGAGAGCTCATCTCCATTGGAGGCCTTGGTGCCATTTGTCTTTCGAGTTAGGCCGATCCGCCTCGAGTGTCCTTGTGACGAGGTGATTCGGTTCGAAGTTGTAGTCCCGTTCTTATTGAAATTGAATGGAGCGCGCCCTTTCGTGGTAGCGGAACTCCCGGAGACGTATGACTAAGGCTAGTCTTTCCTAGCGGGTCGGAACTCCGTAATCACATCGAGTGTTCAATTTCTCTCTTTCTTTCTCCCTTTATTTTCTTGCTACTTGAATTGATTATGTGTGCTTGTTAATTGTTGAGTACCAATTGAATTGTGTTAGGGTAGTTCATACCAAACCGGTCTAAAACCTTAATTGCTTCCGCTAAATCTTGTTTAAGCCGTCTCCTTTAGAGACAACAATAATATTAGCATCTCTCTTTTCATTAAGAAATGAAAAGAAGTAAAAATAGATATGTTGTAAATATTTTTTTTCGCCACATCGCAAGAGGATGCATCTTTTATAAAACTTTAAAATGGACTTCAAATTATAATTGGTAGAGAATTCCAGTGTCGGATTAATGTACGCTTTTAGTATGCACAGAAACTTATCAAAAAATGTAAACATTTATCACAAGTAAAAATACAAATAAACTCGGTCTTAGGTTCACATGGAAAGTTAAACCGTGAATACAAATCTATTTTTTCTTTTTTTGAGGAAACTCAAAAAATATCTTTGCTACTAAACAATTTTAAACGTCCTGTTTTCTAAGTGGGGAAATTTTGTCTGTGCCACCCAAAAATAAGAAAATCGTGCTTTTGCCACCCAAAAAGAAATCCTTCTGAAATTGCCCCCCTAAACTAGCGACCTCTTTCCTTATTGCCACTTTATCTATTTAAAAAATATTTTTAACAAAAAAAAAAAAAAATAAGAGACAAAACTTGTGACTCTTTTACCCTCATCGAAACCAAGTCGATTCGATCCAAAAGATTGAACCAGTTCGATCTCTTTGTCTTCGTCTCTTCATCGATGAACCTAGATAGAAGATTCATCTGCGATGGCAGCCTTCCTCCACCGCCTCCTCCGTTGCCTTGCCCCTCACTATAAACCCTAAAGCTGCTCCTCTCTAAACCCAGCTGTCTCCACTCTTCTCTTCGCGAACCACCTATGATTGGGCCCCATCCATCGAAGTGGAGGTAACTGCTGAACCCTCTTTGTTTCTCTCTCTCGATTTTGCTCTACCATAATATAATTACCAACACTAACCGCTCTTTATCTACTGTTGCCTTTCTTTCTCTTCTGTGTTAGATCAATCTAGATGAGCGATTTAATCTTTCTTCCAATAGAAGGTCCGAGCTCTCTCAGGTACATGATCGTCTCCCTATCCTCCTCCTCCTCCTCTCTCTCTCTCTTTCTCAATACAGAGTTAATTTTTCTTCTTGCAACTGTGGAACTAAATAGGCAACTCTGTTGTATTTAATTTGGAATGAAGTAGTTAATTTTGGCTAGTGACTTCTCCCAATCAAAAGTTTTTACTTTTCAGTAATTTTTAATTTAATTTATTTTGTGTGAATCAATTTTTACTTTTGTTTGGTTTCATACATGAACTTTTAGTGTTCAATTATTCAATTGTTTGATTTTTCTTGTGTAATTTTTCATTAATCAAATTGCCAAAACAAGCATGAATTGACTTTGGCGAAGGTACCCAGTATGCTTGCCTTTTTTTCCTTTTAATTTAGATAAATTGGTTCATACTCGGTATGCATTGGCAATACAGCACTAGTTCATTTAGTGAAATTCACGACTAAATAACTTTCTTAATGGCAGTACAATCCATGACTAACTAAACAACTGTTTTATTTGGTTTATCTAGTGCAACAGGGAAAGAAATAGATTTGATGGAGGAAGATGAAGAAGAATTGGATGAAGGAAATTAAATTTTTAAGGAAACATTTTGTGTTACATGCTATCATTTTGTGAAAAAGAAATAGAAGTGTTATTGTCTCATTTTGTTAAAAACTTGATGTATGTATGATTATAGTTTAATCTCATTCTGTATGACAAATTTGTGTATGATATAGTTGATTATACTTTTATAAGGCAAGCCAATCAGAATTTCTTGCAAAGGCCAGGATGTATGTATGATTATAGTTTATCTTATCTGTACTTCTTTTGCAAAATTGCACATCTTTCTTGATTGGTACCATCCTCACATCTCTCGATCTCTCCCTGTACCATTGGTACCATCCCTCATTTAGTCTCATTATCAGTACAAACAACATGATAATAATTCAAATAATTTGCTTAAATATCTATTACAAAATATAACAAAACAACATAATTAAACAAAATGATAGTAGCATAACAGCATGATAATGATAGCATGTATTACAAACAGCATGATAATGGTCACATGTTACAAAATATTACAAAACAACATGATAATGGAATAATTAATTCGAACTTCTTATTTCTCTCCATCAACACCAAAAAAAATGATATCGACTCTTCACTCTGCAAGGAAAAAAAAACATTGTCATTGCCATTGTTATTCAAATCACCATTAAATCCAAGGACTATAGGACTCATACCAGAAAAAATGCAAATCTGGGTATCATCATACCAAGAACTGGTACCATATGTGCCTAGTACTCAAAATAGGTCCTTAAACTCATCTCAATTATTCTGAGTTGGCACTGTTGCTGGAATAAATTTGACTAAAGTATCAATTTGCTTACATTAGCACTAACTATAGCTCTGTTGCTTACATTAGCGCTAGCTATCACTCAAGAATAAAAAATGTCGACTCAAAAAATATTGCTAGAATTTAAACCAATGTTGCTGATATCCATTTGACTCGACAATTTAATAAAAAATGTTGCTTACATTTCAAAGTAGACTCAACCCTAGCAATGGCACTGTTGGCACGTCTCTTCCTGCAATAAACAAATGCAAAATACTTTAATTGGTATAACAGACTTTATACAAAAATGCAAAAATACTTTAATTGGTTCCAGGGAGTCAAGTAAGGGGCAAGGCGATTGAGAGAGAGAAACAAAGAGGGTTCAGCAGTTACCTCCGCTTCGATGGGTGGGGCCCAATCCTAGGTGGTTTGCAAAGAGAAAAGTGGAGACGGCTGGGTTTAGAGAGGAGAAGCTTTAGGGTTTACAGTGAGGGGCAAGGCGATAGAGGAGACGGTGGAGGAAGGCTGCCATCACAGATAAATCTTCTATCTAGGTTCATCGATGAAGAAGAGACGAAGACAAAGAGATCGATCTGGTTCAATCTTTTGGTTCGAATAGACTTGGTTTTGATGAGGGTAAAAGAGTCACAAGTTTTGTCTCTTAATTTTTTCTGTTAAAAATATTTTTTAAATAGATAAAGTGGCAATAAGGAAAGAGGTCGCTGGTTTAGGGGGGCAATTTCAGAAGAATTTCTTTTTGGATGGCAAAAGCACGATTTTCTTATTTTTGGGTGGCACAGACAAAATTTTCTCTTTCTCTAGGGGAAATTCTTTTACAAAAGTTTCTGTACTATAAATTTTATTCACCGTCTCTTTTCCCTTATGTCTAAATTCATTACATTACTACTGAATTATTAAATATATATTGAAAATCATAATCATACTATTCATCACATAACTGCACAAATTGTCAATGTTAGATCGAAATATTTTGTTACTTAGAATCTAAACAAACATATAAGGAAAACATCAGGATTAGGATATGGTTAGTATTGCTAGTGTTTAAACATTATATGAAGTAATTAATATATGACCAGAAAGTTAGTATTTATCTCAAGTATATGTAAATTTATTTTCTCAGAATATTCTATTAAAATAAACTAACAAAATTAAAATTTGATTTAGTTTTGTTAATTAATTTATTTAGTTGGTTTGTGTTTTTTTTTTTAAAAAAATTGCTTGTTTAAAATTGTTTCGATTGTAATCAAATCCATATTAATAGTCTTATATTTAACCGTGCCCTCAGATAAATTTGCAGGCGAATACGTTTAATTTAGTTTAGAACTGTCATTGCTGAATTTGTTTAAATATTTTAGCCTCTTAGAGAAGCAGTCCTGCCATTTTGTTTTACATATTTTAGGTTCCCAAATTGTAGCATTTTTAAAATATTAAATTTGGTAGCACTTAAAATGCTGCTCCAAGTTCTTCATCTAGATAGTTTTTCCAACTAATGCCAGATAATTGTAAAGAGAAATAAATAAAACACAACAAAACACCTGAATCATAGACCATTGTGTGATTACAAGTGGGTCCCCAGTCGGAACTTTCGTTAGCACCTAACAAAGATAATACAAAAAACAAAAAAAAAAAAAACCAGGTAGTATTCGGGGAACATTTTAATATAAAAAATGAGTAATGTTACAACCAAGTATGTTTCAAAATACGATTTATCCAAATCGTTCAATGTGATCTCTATATTAAAATTTCCTTGAAAATCATATATATATATATAGGTGGGCTAAAGTGCCATAGATGGCAATGCCATAGATGTCTTTTTTGAGACATTTTTTTAAGATCCGAAATTTAATCAGTCAATCCAAACCGTTCAAATTGATCATCATATTGAAATACTAATGGAGACCATATTTTACATTTTTTTAAATTTTTTTGCTATTTATTTTGATATGTTCAAATTGGAGGGTCTGAAATACTCCAATTATAACGTTTTTTAAAAATATCATAATAAATATAAAAAAAATTCGAAAAAATGTAAAATTTGGTCTCCAAAGGTATTTTAATATGGTGAATAACTTGAACGGTTCGGATTGAGCATTTGAATTTTGGATCTTAAAAAATGACTCTATGGCACGGGACCCTCTGTGCCATCAATGGCACTTTAGCTCAATATATATATATAGAATGGCTAATGCGCCATCGATGGCACGTGCCATCAATTTTCTATCTACTCGTTTTTCGAGATCCAAAATTCAAACGATCGATCCAAACCGTTCAAGTTGATCAAAATATTGAAATACCCTTGGAGACCAAATTTTACATTTTTTCAAATTTTTTTGCTATTTATTATGATATTTTCAAATTAGAGGGCCCGAAATACTCTAATCATAATATTTTTAAAAGTATCATAATAAATAGCAAACAAATTCGAAAAATTATAAAATTTTGCCTCCAAGGATATTTCAATATGGAGAACAACTTGAACGGTTTGGATTGACCATTTGAATTTTGGATCTCGAAAAATAACTTGATGGCACGGGACCCTCCGTGCCATTGATGGCACGTTAGCCATCCTCTATATATATATATTGACATTTTCTAAAATTTCAAAAAAAATAATAAAAAATAAAAATATAAAATTTGATATTTATGGAGAACAAATTGAACTGTTCAAATCTTCCATTATAATTTCAAAAATTAAAATTTGATCATGTTAGACAAGTATACGTGTCCAACATGTTAGACTCTATCCACTTCGGCACTTCCTATAAAAATCCCAAGCATTTATTTTTCAGACGGATAGCTCATAGATGAGCTGATGACGTCATTTAAATCACCATCGATGTACTTGGTTCAAATTTCAAGTGTCGATGTTAGAGACAGAGCAGGCTTCTCCAGATAAAAAAAGCATATTATTTCTTTTCAACACATACTACTTTTTTTTTTTAAATTTTCAACACATACTATATTAGACTCTACATACTATATAGTATATACTAACCGGGGCTGATAAGGATCATCCCCTAGATTCATCATCCCCATCATTCCCTAGCAGTTAGATTAATTGCATTCCGAAAAAGAAAAGAGGGAATAAGGATGATGGGGATGATTCCATTCTGAAAAGAAAAGAGGGGATGAGGATGATGGGGATGATTCCTCTGGTAGTTATTAACGCGTTATTAGCCTCTCATCCGATCATCCCCTGGCGCTCCATTTCCTCCATCCTCTCTGTTTCGCTTCTTCTCCCCTTCCCTGGCACACATTTTTTTTTCTGATAACTGTTCTAACTGTTCTAGTTAAATAAATAACTGTTCTAACTGTGAATTTAAACAGAACAGTTATTATAATTGTTCTAGTTATTATAGGTAAATGTTATAGTTAAAAAAATAACTGTTCTAACTGTAAATTCTAATTGTTCTAGTTAAATAAATAATTGTTCTAACTGTGAATACTAACTGTTCTAGAATAATTTTTTTCCAGTAGTTAATATAGCAACTATTCCAGCACAATTTTTTTCCAGAACAATTAGAACAGTTAGCAACATTAACTAGAACAGTAGCATTTTTTTCCAGCACAATTTTTTTTCGAAAATAGTTAGTAACATTAACTAGAACAATAAATTTTTTTTCAAGAACAGTTAGTAACATTAACTAGAACAATTAAAATTTTTTTCCAGTGTAATTATTTTTTTCTCCACTGTTCATCTTTATTAAATTTGTATATTTTATTATTACATGTATAATATGATATGCATCCTCACCCTCTCAGCTTTTGACGCGGAAGAAATTTTTTATATTTTAATAATAACTGGCTGGGAATAACTACCTCTACGGTTCGGAATTTTGAATTATATGCTGGGACTAGATATCGGGATGATGGTGATGACGCTAGATTTGCTATTTTTTTATCTCATCCTCTCATCCCTACATTTCTATTTATATATAAAGGCCTTAGATAATTAATGAGGATATTGGAGATGATGGGATGATGGTAAGTAATTCCCATAGAATAAACATTCCACACGTGATAGAATCTTAAGGATGATGAGGATGATAGAATCTTAGAGATGATCCTAAGCAATTCCCTATACCGGGCTAATAGTTTTTTTTTTTTTTTGAAACTCACTAATAGTTTCTTTGTACAATAGGATTTGAGTAAAATATAGAAATGCCGTAAAAGAAATTTTCACCACTATATCAAAGAAGATGGATCTAAAAACTGAAAAATCTACATCAAAATATAACCGAGCCCAACGGCGATTGGGTTAACTTGATCTTTTTCTTTCTGTTTTTTTTTTAAAAAGAAAAAAGCTGAGGTCTTTTTTCATGCTGACACGGAGTTGCAAAGGAAGCTTTTATGGCACAATCAATGTAATTGGGTTAAGAACTTCAAATTCAAGTGTTGGTGTTAGAATACACTTTTCCAGGTAAATAAACTATTAGCATTGAACACATACTATTAGTATTTACGGAGTAAAATATTGATATGCTGTAAACAATATTTTTAGAGGCAATAATGATATATTTTTAAATTTCAAAATATACTTTGAATATAACCGTTGCCGTTTAAATCACAATCGATATAATTGGTTGAAAATTCAAGTGTCGGCGTTATATTATGCTTTTCCGGACTGGATCAACATAAACTTATCCAAACGCATAAAAAGATATATAGCAGGCAAAAACTAAAAATAAACGCGGACCCCCCGAAAATCTATGCTCTTCACAAAGTCAAACCGTGCATACAAATCTATGCTCTTTTCCCCCCGAAAATTCATAAAATATCATCGCTACAATTTTTTTTAAACGTCCTCTTTGATATAGTTATATTTTCATATAATTCAATTCAATTCAATTAAATTACTAAAATTGAAATTTGATTTTTTTCATTTTAATTTACTTAACTAAATTTTGTTGATATGTTTATATAAAATTTTTTTAAACTAAAAAGCGCCCCAAGCAGGAACCAACTTCTATTAGCAAGGGGGGAAAAAAATCTACAGTTAAGTACTGGTACAGACATGCTAAAGATGCCATTAACAAAATAGAAACCATCCATCCTCAGAAGTAAATCAAAACAGAAAAAGCAAGCAGTTCAACTCATAGTGAAAGCCTAACAGTAGCAAAACAGAAAGTTGGATATATTATTTTAATAGAAAATAGTTTGTTTAATATTATTTCAATTTCAACCAAATTGATAGAAAGTATGTCGTAGCAGGCGAATACAATCAGTCTAGAATTAGTCGCTCAAAGAACTTTGTTTAATTTAATCTAGAACTGTCATTGTTAAATTTGTTTAGATATTTTAGGCTCTCGTAAATACCATAATTATTTTATTTGATGCGAAAGGTTAGGGGCTTGATCCTGCTTTTCTTAAAAAAAAAGGAAGAAGATATTTTTGAAGAGAATACTCCCTCTATTGCTGCTCCAAATCCATTCATTTAAATAATTTATCCAACTAATGCCAGATGGTTGTTAAAAATAAAATAAACAAAATACAACAAAACACCAAACTCAATGATTATCGTGTGATTATAAGTGGGTCCCAACTCGGAACTTTCGTTAGAACCTAAAATAATACAAAACATGCTTCACGTGGTATACTGGCTAGTGGTATTACGGAAACATTATAGTTTTGATCAAAATGAATTCCATGCGGATTTCACATCATTAGAATTGATTTTTCAAGATTTCGTTGGATTTATTAATATAGAATTTTTTTTTGAGAGGATAAAAAAATTTTAATCAAATGAAATTAAATCTATTCATTTTGATAAAAAATTTTCTAATGAAATAAAATAAAATCAGTGCTAAAAAAATTGATTCTAATGATATAAAAACCTCAAACATTTATTTTTCGGATGGGTAGATTATAGATGAGCAGATGACGTCAGCTCAGTCGTCTGACTAATCGGTTTGCTTTCTTTTCTCTCAGCTTTGTAGTTTGTAGACTCGCCTTCTTCAACAGTTCAACTTCTACCAACCCCCTATTTATTCGTTGTTTGGTTGCCATCTCCTCTTCTCTTCTCTTCTCACAAGAGATACAGAAAAGGTTGCAATTTCTCTGTTCTTTTTCCGATTTGAGAGAGAGAGAGAGAGAGAGGCGGAGGAGAGCTTGATTGTAATCCGTGCTTGGAGAAGAGAGAAAGTAAAGGAGGAGAAAGACATGGAGGGAGTCGATTACTTGGCGCACGAGAGAAAGACGGCGCAATTCGATGTGGAGGCGATGAAGGTCGTTTGGGCTGGATCGAAACACGAGCTTGATTTGTCTGATCGTATGGCGAGGCTAGTCGCATCTGATCCAGTGAGATTTCTTTTTTTTTTTTTTTTCTTTTTCAGATTTGTTTAATTATCAGGGTTAGTTCTTTTCATTGCATTGTTTCGTCTAATCAAAAGGTAAATTTGGTGGAAATAGGGAAATCTTCTTCATCCATAATGACAATTTTGAGCTGGTTATGTACTTTGGTATTGCAATGGGATGCTGATATTTGAGGATGGAGATTGGGAAGGATTTACTATTTAGATGTCTTTTATTTTAATATTTTATAAAGATTGCAGCTTTCTTATTTGTCTGTACCTTGCTTTGTAATTGCCTGGAACTTTTTGGTCCTAGAGTAACTTTTAAACTTTTTGCGGTAAAAATATACATATTTTATTGCGATGAGGTTTTAGAGTTTGATAGCCTTATACCTTTTAACGTAGTTGTCAATTCAAAAGTCAAAACCACTTCATAGTAGGAATTGGTACCAAAGAAATGTCTGACGATCGAGAATTTGTCAGAATATTGTCTTTCCAATAGTGAAAGCTTGAGAGTACACTGGCATGCTGTGAGTAATTCTATCTGCTTCAAATTTGAAATGAGAGTTTTTATTTGCCTTTTCTGGTTTGTAATTTAGGGTCACGCAATTATGGAATTTTCTGTAAACCCTTTTAGGAAAATTCCTGTTAGCAAATTATTTTAGATAAATTGGTTTCAATTTTTATTAATTGAAGAATAATTTTCTTTTGCAATCTAATCTTGTCTATTTAATGAGGTTGCTTGTCTGTTTGTTCTAACTCAAATGCCGGTTGAAGGTGTTTCGCAAGGACAATAGAACAATGCTGGACCGGAAGGAGCTGTTTAAAAATACACTGAAAAAGGCCGCTCATGCTTGGAAACGCATGCATGAGCTTCGTCTTACTGGTAATTCTATTTTGTTCACAATGTTTGTTTTTCTTTTAATAAGTATTTTGCCATAACTTGGATATTTAAGCTTCAATTAGACCCCTCAAATCATTTCAGTTGGTTTGTACTGGTACTGGACTGGACCAAATGTTTTCTAAATATATATGCATTGATGTCATTGTATGTATGATACCCTCAAAATTATAATGGTGCCATGTTTCTGTGTGATATACTTCAAAGTTATTTCTTTTGTTTCTAAACAACAGAAGAAGAAGCTGGGAAGATGAGGTTCTTCATAGATGAACCTGCTTATGTGGATCTGCACTGGGTATGGTACCATATTCTTCTAATTTCCAATTTGATACTTAGTTATGGTTGATGAGCTTTTGTTACCCTAATGCTGGGATAAAATTTTAACCATGGTTTCATACAGGAAAATCTTTTGGGTTACATAATCTAATACTAACTCGTTGACAAATGTTACATTACAATATTGAATTTGATTTCCAAAATATATTTTGGGTACGAGATTTCTCTGAAGGGACTAAGCAAAGAGTACACAGCTGGGACTTACAACTTTTTGGTTACCAAATTCTGTCAACCAGAATGCAGGCACAAGAAAAATACTTTGTTTACTTATTAGTATTTTATTTTCTTCCTTCAAGGGAATGTTTGTTCCAGCAATTAAAGGGCAGGGAACAGAGGAACAGCAGAAGAAATGGTTACCACTTGCTTACAAAATGCAAATAATCGGTTGTTATGCTCAAACTGAACTAGGGCATGGTTCCAACGTGCAAGGACTGGAAACTACTGCCACATTTGATCCCAATACTGATGAATTTATCATTCATAGTCCTACTCTCACTTCAAGCAAGGTGACTGTTTGTAGTATTTCTTGGTGTTTTCAGTTTAGAATACTGCCCTTTATAGTTTAGGCTAACTTATGTATTCTGTTTGCATTTCTAGTGGTGGCCTGGTGGTTTAGGAAAAGTCTCTACCCATGCAGTTGTTTATGCACGTCTAATTACGGATGGGAAGGACTATGGCATACATGGTATTTCAGTTGCTAGTTTTTCTTTCTTTTGGTTTCAAGATCACGTGAATGACAATTTTTGTTTTATAAGTTTTCATAACAAATTTATCTGTAAATTTCAGGTTTTATTGTCCAGTTGAGAAGTTTAGATGACCACTCACCTCTTCCTGGTATTACTGTTGGTGATATTGGGAATAAGTTTGGCAGTGGTGCATACAACAGTATGGACAATGGTGTTTTACGCTTTGACCATGTGCGCATACCTCGTGATCAGCTGCTAATGAGGTTTTTTTTTTTAATATAATAATTTCTGAAACTTGTTTACATTTTTTTATTTGTATCTATGATGTGAATTTGTGTGTGTGTGTGTGTGTGTTTATATAGGCTGTCACAGGTTACAAGGGAGGGGAAGTATGTGCAATCTGATGTTCCAAGGCAGCTGCTTTATGGTACTATGGTTTATGTTCGTCAAACCATTGTTGCAGATGCTTCTAGGGCATTATCTCGAGCTACTTGCATTGCTACTAGGTATAGTGCTGTGAGAAGGCAGTTTGGAGCCCAAGATGATGGGCCTGAGACTGCGGTATACTCCTATTACTGTTTAATTCTTGTTATATAATATCTTTCTTGTGTTTTCCTTTCTCCTATATTGTGTTGAATGCGGACTGAAATTCGATTGTTATTTAGTTGTATAATGTAAAAACAGGACAAGTCAACAGTGTAAACCTGCAAATTGATACAAGCTCGGACAAATGAGAGATAACATCTACCCTATGAACATGGAATATCACCCCCTCACTCGTGACCTATCCAACTTTGCATTTTGCAAATGCCCAAATTATCCTTGTCTTCTTTTCGAAAAGAAACAGAAGGGTATTTGGGTGATTCTTTTATAAGAGGATCAGGATCTGTTGTGTTTTTGCAAGACACCTAGGGTGTCCAACTTATTTCATCTTACAAGGCTGCATGGGATATATATATTCGGGTTTTCAGGGAAAATGTTATGGGATATGTTCTATTTACAAGGTTATGCTTGAAATTTTCTCATCTAGATGCTTTTATTTATCACGTCTTGAAATTCCATCCAGATAGTATCTTTTTTTATTGTGTATCAAAAATAAAGACTTCGAAATATCTTAGGTGCTGGATTACAAGACTCAGCAGAACAGGCTGTTCCCATTGATTGCCTCGGCTTATGCCTTCAGGTTTGTAGGAGAGTGGTTGAAATCTCTGTACACTGACGTGACACAGAGACTCCAGGCTAATGACTTTTCAACTCTTGCTGAGGCTCATGCATGCACCGCTGGTCTGAAATCCTTAACCACCTCTGTAACTGCGGTAAGCATCATAATTTTGACCTTTTTTCTAATTGTTAAATCCACATTCACTTTTTGGCCACTTAATTTATGTTTTCTCCTCTGAAATTTTAGGATGGTATCGAGGAGTGCAGAAAGCTGTGCGGGGGACATGGATACCTGAGTAGCAGTGGGCTCCCTGAACTGTTTGCTGTTTACATTCCAGCCTGCACTTATGAAGGGGACAATGTTGTCCTTCTTCTTCAGGTTAGTGTACAACACAAAATTGCTGGTTGAAACAAAATTAGTCTCGTTATCAGTATCTTTAATGGCAGCTAAATACTGTGACCATACAAGGTAATTTAAATTTTCATTCTACTAATTGGATCTCAGTTTTTATTCTACTATCTGATCTATACCTCTGATTTGGATGTCTTTTGAGATATTTGAGGAGCTTTGAAACTTTTCTTCACTTGTACTAAAAACAATGTTCTGTAGGTTGCGAGGTTCCTTATGAAGACAGTTTCACAACTTACCACTGGAAAGAAGCCCGTTGGCACAACTGCTTACATGGGAAACACAGAACACCTAATGCAGTGCAGATGTGCTGTCAAGACCGGTACTTTTTCCAATGAGTTGTAAATCTATTGTTAATCAATGTAGAGAATCTATTATTAATGAAAGTAGAGTTTGTGGAACTTCTCTGAGATCATTTACTAAATGAATTTTGGTAATTCTGTACAGCTGATGATTGGCTGAATCCTTATGCAATTCAGGAGGCTTTTGAGGCTAGAGCTGTTAGGATGGCAGTTAATTGCGCACAAAATGTTAGCAAAGCTCCAAGCCAAGAAGAAGGTTACTGCCTGAACCCTGAGGAATAAAACCTTTACGAAACATGCTAAATGTATATAATAAAGGGTGGTGTTTTGCACTCTTTTCTTTTTCTAGAAATAGTGTAATCAACTATTTCTCCTCTGAGAAGACAGCCATGGTGCTGCTTGATTATATAAATTATAACTTGTTTTTAAACCATTTTCAAGTTTTAATCTGCCATTGCAACAGTTCTCAAAATACAACCATTAACAAAATATAGTCTGCAACACTAGTACAGAAAGGGTGCTTTAAACCCCTATACCGCGAGACAAGTAAAAGATTTGCTTAATGCAAGTGGGACCTAGTTTAAATTTCTTAAGCGAATAACAAAATAAGCATTATTGAATATTAATTTTGGCCTCGTAGCTAATAAAGACAAGTTAATGGCTTTTCAGGTTTCTTCAATCTGTCAGCTGATTTAGTTGAAGCTGCAGTTGCTCACTGCCAGCTTATTGTCGTAACCAAGTAAGCTATTTTTGGACTTATGTAATAGATCTTAGTTAAATATCCGATGGAATAATATAACTCTATCTATCTTTCTAAAGTTATTACGCGTAAATGCATAATTTGTAAAGGTTGCTGAAGGTATTCAGATAATTAGAATGTTTATAATAGCAAGAATCTTGTTTACTCTTCTATTTCAGATTTATTGAGAAAGTGCAACGAGACAATGTCGGAGGTGGGGTGAAAGACCAACTCCAGGTACTCTGCAACATATATGCACTCAACTTGCTTCACAAGCATCTAGGTGACTTCCTTGTAACTGGGACCATTACACCTAAGCAAGGTGCTTTAGTCAGTGATCAGCTGAGGAGTCTCTACTCAAAGGTACTCATAATAAGTAAAAAAATTTTAATGAAAACCCTGGATAACATTGGGTTGTATTAAAATGAGGCATCAAATTACTGCATGTTGAAATATATATTATTCACTATTTATATTTGTCTATTTGTATTTGTGGCAATTCATGTGTAAAATTATGAAAACATTGCCCAGTTAGTAACTATTATGGTCGGCTCTACTTTTGTGAGGTAGATGTGATCAACCATCAAGTCATTTGTAATATTTGGATCACTGGAGGGTTTATTTGTAAAAATAAGTCTCAACTATCTAGTAAATACGTCTCTATTTATCTTGCAGTTGCGTCCCAATGCTGTGGCACTGGTTGATGCATTCAACTACACAGACCACTACCTGGGTTCTGTGCTTGGCCGCTATGATGGAAATGTCTATCCTGCCCTTTATGAGCAAGCATGGAAAGATCCTCTTAATGAATCTGATGTGCCAGAGGGTTATGCAGAGTATCTACGGCCAGTTCTCAAGCAGCAAGTGAGACTTGCCAGGCTATAATTTACTATATAAATGGAATAAAGAAATCTTGATTAAGTCATGATTTATTTAAATCTAGGTGAGGTTTCAATGTCCTGTGTTTCTAGTGTTGGTCAATTGTGGGTGTTGTGGGGTGGGGTTGGTGGACGGTCAGCTTACTAAGTTCAGTTGAAATTTTAGTGATGTGTTTATAGAATGTGTTTGGAGTAAGAAGTTGTGGAAGATGTTATATGGGGGAAGTGGAGATGCCATTAAAGGTTTATTTAATCTCTTGTTCAAATAAAGTTACCGTGATCTCTGTTTTGGTGCCATTAAAATGTTTATCCAAGCACACTGACCTCTCAGTTTTCATCCAGGAAACAGTATACATATACATATACATATACATATATTTATTTTCTTTCTTTTGTTTTACATATAGAAACCTTTGTTTCTTACAAAAAGCCTGTAGGCAGTAGGCACAGTTTCTGTTTGTTTGCGTCTGGTAGAACTATATTCTTGAAGTTCACTTCTGTAATTGATAAAAAATGATAAGATTTAGCAGCAACCAAACCTAAATTACTAGTCAGTAAATACCATAAGCTAAATTTTAAGAAGCGATGCAATCTTTTTCTTACAAACAGTTGCAGATCAGATCACAGAACAAGCCTGAGTGAATCTATATAGGTTTACGAGTCATGGCCTAGTGTATCTGTTCTCTATTGGAGTAGCAACTTTTATTTGAATTGCTGTGGTAGTACATATTGATTTTCCTCAAGTAAAATGCGGGTCAAAGTAGGTGCTTATAAGACTCGTTTTTAGCTATCAAGCATGGCAATTATTTTTTGATGACGACCTTCTGTTTAAGTATACTATGCCGCTACAATTGCAAGAAGTAATGATATTACTGTGGTTGTGGCTCTGGTGACAATTTCCTTCTCCCTGCCTGCATAGAAAAGATGAAAGAACGATAAAGCTCGTCTGTACCAAGAGAATTGAATACTCGTGTTCAACCAAAACTTATATTACTCATTTGCAGATTATAGTTTCAAATCATCAACGAGAAAAATAAAATTCTGCTGCTAGACAATTTGAAACAATATAGATGTCCTACTAAAATTATGAGAAAGCTTTTATATGGCAGTACCTCCATCATATCTCAATTTTCTATATCCCTACTACTTATAAAAGAAACCATAAAAAAGTCAAAACAATTTTACTAGAGGGGTGGAAACAATTGTTATATTAATTATAAACCATCGATTTGTGTAATCTTATTTGATGTGTGGTCTAGATATTGATTTCAGATAAAAGGTTACACCTTTTGACAGAAAAGAGTCAAGTCGTATTTAAATAATTTATTATTCAGAAAAATATCATCATGTATCGTTGCAAGATTCAACTAGATATTTTTATTGTTTAATATTATTTTTTTTATTTACCTACATATTGAGGGCATCTTTTGCTAGTTCTATAATACTAAAACTATCAAAACTTTATGACAAAATAAAATCTCTATATGGTTCTTTACACGCACATAAAATATTGTCAAAACTTTGTTTTATCTGAAAATTAGTACCTTGAGAAGTAGCGTTAGAAATTGTCTATATTAGTGCATTCTAAGCGCTTAGCGCCAATCGAAATAGTCAAAATATTGTAATTTTTGTATGCGTGTAGAAACATAATATAAATACTATCTAATACTTTTCTTTTGACATCGAGTCCCATGTTTCAAATCATTCAACTTTGAAAAAAAAGAAAGAAGGTATACCAATAATTGTATGTTTAAACTACCCTTTTGCAGAAGCAGTAGCTATACAAGTAATAATACAAGATATTCCTACTAAAAGGGTTTATGAAACCTGTGCCTTATAGCATCCAACTGATAATAGGCATTAACACAGAGCAGACAAGTGAGCAGCTTGTCTGGGACGCTAATTACTTGAGAATCAATTCTTCAATCACACAGTAAAATTATGTTCAGGTGTATTCTGGATTGTGATTTGCACATATAATAAAAATTGGTAGATTAGTTACCTCCACTAATTGTGCCTTTATTCTGGTTCTGTGTAGTGGCAGGGGCATCATCAGCTCGGACAAGTGGTGGTTGAGGAGAACCAGGAAAAGGAAGCATTAAAAAATTTGAGTCGAAAATAATATGATACATCAAGATGCACCTCACTCCTAAATGGGCCGATCCCCTTATTGCTTCTGACAAATCGGTTGACATGTCAGTGAGCAACCCCTGCAGGCAGATGTTGCAGTCATTCCCCGACAGGTCTGGTGTGCACTGTGCAAGTGCATAGAGCGCCGGATAGTTGAATCTGAATATCGACTGCCTGCTGGAAAACCTATTTTTCGAGCTGTACGCAAGCTCAATGGTGACATTCATGAGATGCTTTGCTATCCTTTTGAAATCCCGTCTTTCGTATTCATCCAGTGTTACTTTCAAATCATCAACATCACTGCTACTAGGTGAATTATCAGTGCTATGAAGAAACTGCTTTTCCGAGAATCGAACATAGCAATAATCGAACCACATAATTGCATCCTTGCTATATAAGCAGGTAGCCTTTACATCCTGTGTGACTTTTTCTATGCAAAACTGACATGCGCTGCTGTTGACATCTCCTCGGCAAAGAGCGAGGCCGAAGAGCGAGTTGTTGACAGTGGAAGTAGAGAAGCCCCCTCGAGATGATGCATTAGTGATGAGGGACTGGAATAGGCGGTCGAGGTTCGAGTCGTATGTACTTTCTGCATGTTGTGTAGTGTAGTTGCCCATTTCGCCACACTTATAATCGATCAGGGTATTGTCTTGGCCACTTGAGGCCCTTGAGGGGAAGGGAAAGGAAAAAAAGAGTAGGACTAGGATGGCACATGCTAAGGACAGAGGATTAGTGAAGGGAAGAGGGATGCATAGTGAGAGGGGGCTCTGATTCATGTTTGGTTAGTGTGGCGAGGGACAAGAAACGAATTATGTCAAGGCACAGTCTAATGACCCTGTTATTATATATTCTCCGGAAAGGAGTTCTTTTAATTAAAATTTGTGCAATCAAACAATTTGTACAATAAGCGATCATGCCACCATGAAAATAAAGATTACATGTATAAGTTGATGCATTATTTTATTAAAAATAGTAATTTATTTTCATAAGTTCTCCGGAACAAATTCAATCGTTGGTTTGACTTCCAAGTAATTAAAAATAGTTTTTTCTTTTTGCATTTTATATAATTAAAAATATATTTTTTGGTTAAATATATTAAAAATAGTCATATCAATCATTATTTAATTTAAGAATTGAATATATTTAAAAATCTAAGGTAGTTCATGTCTCATAATTATTTGGCTTCTTCAACTGTTGTTTTAACTTTTAAATTCCTATGCAATCTATTTCACATAAAACCATTTCCTTATTTTCTCCGTATGCTGTATTTTACAGAAAATAAAAAGAATTCGGTCTAATCAAGGAGAGAAAACAACTAATTATAAATTTAAGCTAGTCCCCAATAGCCGACCGACCTTAATAATCATAGGCTAGACTTTTTTTCTAAATTTCTTTTCAAATATCACTATGCACTCCAAAAAATTTAGACGCATGTAAAATTTGTATATTATCTTTATTATCTTTAATAGTGTAAATTTTCAAAACAGAAACATAATTACCCGATTTACGGAATTGTTTTCCGTCAACCCTTTGTTCCACCATCCCCATCATTCCCTAAAGACGTGTTTAATTTTTTCCATTTTTAGAAAACACGTTAATAACTTCTTTTTCATTTTCGGAAGTCCAAGGGATGAGAGCTGGAGAGGATGAGCGTCAGGGGATGTTGACAGAGCGCATCAAAGGGAGAGAGCGAATCAGAGAGGAGGGAGGGGGAGGGGAAGGAGGGAGGGGGAGGGGAAGGAGGGAGGGAGGGATATATATTAACTAGAACAATTGTTATATTAAATAGAACAGTTACTATATTAAATAAAATAGTTATATATATTAACTAGAACAATTATATATATTAACTAGAACAGTTACTATATTAATAAATAGAACATTTATATATATTAACTAGAACAATTGCTATATTAACTAGAACTGTTATATGTATTAACTAGAACAGTTATATTTATTAACTAGAACAGTTATATATATTAACTAGACCAATTATATGTATTAAGTAGAACAGTTATATATATTAACTAGAAGTCTAGAACAGTTACTCTATTAACTCGAACATTTGTTCTTAGAACTAGAACAATTAGGGAGGGAGTGGGTGGGACAGGGGGTAAGTGTGACGTTGAGGGAAGGGAATGAGCGAAACATAAGGGAGGGGGAGGGAGCAAAATAGACGGGAGGAGGGATGAGCGCTGGATTAAATTCCAGAAATGGAAATGTGAGGATGAGATACGCTGGGATTTACCAGAAATGAAAAAAAAAAAGAAAACACATCTGTAGAGGGATAATGGGGATGATGGATCTTGGGATGATCCTTATCAGTCCCGATTAATTTATATGTAAAATTACTGTACAATCTTTAAGAGTGCAAATTTTGTGGAAATTATTTGAATTTTTGTGTAAATTACATAAATTATTTAAAATTTTTTAAGAAATATAAAAAGTTAACAGAAATTTACCGTTTTAGGTTCTTTTGATAATTTTAAGATTAGGAAGAACTAATTCTAACGAAACTTTCAAAACTAATTTTAGCACTTTAGGGGAAAAATATCCTAATAAATCTCAACCTAAACCCTAAACTCCATTTAACCTAAAAAAACTCCATATAACCTATCAAATCGATCAATTCAATTGAAACAACGGCTACACCTCCATCGGAGCAGTCTCTCTCTCTCTCTCTCTCTCTCTCTCTCTCCCTTCCGCCTTCCATTCGAGGCCTTGACTTTCTCTCTCCTTAATTTTATCTACAATTTGATACCGTCGCAAGGTGAGCAACTAGCGCCTTCGGAATTTCGGATTGTTTGTTTAGACTTTAGATTCTCCATAGGCTGGTATTTTGCCTAAATTACAACTGCATTACCAAAATATTCGATTAATTAAGTGTTGTCAATGGCAAATAATTCATTTCTCTTCTATTCGGGTATGCCACCTTACTACCAATCTGCTAGCGTTTATACCAATTACAAGTTAAGGCGCTGCATCTTTTGCTTTTTATTATTAACTTTTGTAGCTTAGTTTTTCGCCTTGATTCCATGTTGGTGTGTGTTTCTTGCTTGTCAGACCATTTATCCGATGTTAATTAGCAGACATATACCAGACCTAAACCGGTTAGATTTTCAGAAATTCTGAAATTAACTGGCACAATAATTTGAATCTTTGCTTTGTAGAATGTCGTACTGCCATAGCTAGAGCAAGAAGGTTGTATATCTATGCATGTCTTCGACTCTTCTAGATTAGAGGATCCTTTCTCTCTTTTTCCTCTCTGAAGAATTTCCAGAAGATTAAACGGTTTACTATTGATTGTCTACCTTCGAACCTAGGCTTCAATCTGTCATTCTATTAAATGCTTTTAATTAGAGGAAATCCTAACCTAGTTACAACTTCATTTGCTGTCATGGAGGCCGAAAAGGCTGCAGAGAGGGATTGGTCTTCTCTTGCACCAGAGCTGTTGAATCTCATCGCCAAAAATCTCAGTGAAATCTCTGATTTTATTCGATTTCGTGCTGTTTGCACACCATGGCGCTTATCTACCCCGATCACCGATCTCCCCCCACAATTCCCTTGGATTCTCGAGCGACGTGCGTACCCTTTTGAACCACATATGCACTTCTACTCCACAACCTCTAGCAAAATGTATGCCTTCCATGATCCAAAATTTATGGGCCAGAGGGTCTTTGGAACATCACAAGGTCATATGCTTTCTGAGTTCTGTGCCCAGACAACAAATCAGGCTTCCACTTCCCATGATACGGTCCATACCTATCAGTTTTCTCTTTTCAATCCTCTCAATAACCACGAAATTACTCTCCCAGCTTGTGATTTTGGTTTATATTCTTATTCATACTGGATTGGGCCACAACAATATCAAATTGGGGAATATGTGGTCCGCGGTGGATATTTTAATCACAGAGGCTACCAATTAGCTTTCTGCTGTCTTGGCCAGGATAACTGGTGCAAATTTAACTCAGAGAATTATTGTGATGGTTGTCCTGATTTTGGATTATTTCATATTAAGAGGATGCTTTTCAGGGTAGACCATGCCACTGGAGTTACATATGTCTTTGATTTGACTACTGGTAACTTAGCTTACGTTTTACCATCAGTCAAAGATCCCGTGGAAAATTATTACCTTGTGGATGCTTCAGGTCATATTTTGATAGTTTTTCAATGTTTTGATGCTTCTGATGATTTGTATGATTATTGTTTTCATATCTATCGACTTGATTTTAGTGGAAGCAGTTCACCACATTGGGTAAAGGTCAATAACATTGGCAATCATGCATTATTCATAGACTTAGATGGTGGCTTTGCACTTGAAGCCAGTAGTTTTGTGGGGATCAAAGCAAATTGCATCTACTATATAGAACAATGTTCTTGGGTCAAGAGGATAGACATAGAGACTGGCAATAAGGAACTTCTCCAATGTCCTTTCAAAGAACCTGAACGCTGGTTTGTTCCTAATTTACGACATCTCCAAGCTCAATGACAGGTGCAATGAAGATATATGCATTGATATTCAGTTACAATTTATAGTGAATCATGTTTATTATGCATCTGTGACGGTACATTTTGATTGTTTCCATAAGTATGTGTGGATGTTTTTTTGTTTTTTGATCTTTATTATCGCGTGTGTTTAGTAGTTTGCTAGCTATGCTATGAGGCATAATTATATCTGATTACTGGAGTTATGTGAAGTGCTATGTTGTAAGAAATTAATGGGGACCTCATATTTGGGTTATTTTTGCTTTGATACTAGGGACATTTAATATCAATATTATCTTGTTATCCAATTAAGCTATTGTAATTTTGTCACTTTGTTGACGACTACCAGCAAAAGTTTTAGTGGTCATATTATTCTAGATTTCTGATGAGTATGCATTTTTGGAGTTGTTAATTCTCCTTTGTGGTGTCCTGTAGTTCATATTGTGGAACCTTATAGGATCATACATACTAGGAGATGTTCCTGTGCGTTAGGAAGATGGTATAACTGTAATCATCCCATCAGTATTTGGGGGTCATATGTTGGTTCGGATTTTGTTAGCTTTTAGTTTTTTGAACAAAATTGATCAAACATGGGTCGAATAAGGTTTTTTTGGATCCACTCAAATTTTGTCACTTCTAATTTCTTAAGGTGCAAATGCAATTAAATACTGATCGTGAGGCTAGATATCTATGCTGGATCCATTTTGTCAGTTTTCCGAGTGAAGGAGTTTTTAGAATTGAAAAAACTGTGTGCTAATATGGATCAAGATATAAATCGAAAGCACAATATTTTGTGCTAGGACTTCTAGTGTAGGACAAGGATTTATTTTCCTTGTCAACCTCTATGATAATACAACTTTACTAATTGTATCTAATTAGTAAAGATACAATTTGTAATCAAACTCTTACATAGTAATATATACTAGAGGTTCAGTGGCACCGGCCACTGGACTCGACTCAAAAGTCAACCGGAAGAGGAGAGGCTCTTAGGAAAATTCAGACATTTTTATTCTTTCTTACATATGTAATTAATTTTCCCAATTTTTCTTTTTCTTTCTCTTTGTTAATTTGTGTAGATAATTTTGTACTATATCTTGTTGTTATTATAATCTGCCGGTGCCTTTTGCCGTATTGCTATCCTGCCTCATAATTTAGTACAGGATTTACCGAGAAAACCTCATACTTCGGCTTTCGGCGTTCTCTTTTTAACACTATAAACATAAAAATCTCAAGCAAAAAGTAATATTTTAGGAGGAAATTGTCGCTATTATATGTTACATGTCTGACTAGTATAATCAAATAAGAATGAAATTCTGGTAAGTATACAAGTCTTGTGTGTTAAATATAAATTGCGATTTGATTTATATTCAATCAGAAACTCCATAAATGCTTTAATTGAGGATATGCACCTTCCATACTTTCGAAAGGAGTCCTATTCTAATTTTTTCAAGTACAAACAACTGCACTTCTATTGATCGACCGAAAAAATAAAGCTATATATCGTGGATCGCCATGCCACTAGATTTTAATCCATCTTCATAAATGATCATGTATGAACGTCTCTACTTGGAACATTAATTTTTTTTTATTAATGCTGGTTAGACAATCATTGTGTTGAACCCGAATAACGTGACTTCCGGTATCAATGGTCAAATCAAACATAACTAAAAGCATGCCTATTCCAAGCTTCATGACGTACGTAGTCCATACCTTCAAGAAAATATAACCAACTAGATAATTTTCTTCAGAGACATTAATATATTAAATTTTGTAATGTCTGACGCAAGAAAATTACTCGGTTAGTTACATTTTGCTTGGCGACATGAAAGTAGGAATGTTCCCAGTTACGTTTAATTTGAGAATCAATACCGGAAGCGACATTAGCTGGGTTCAATGCGAAAATTGTGTAACTGACATCAACAAAGATGTTCATACATAATCAAATATGAAGATGAATAAAATAAAAAAATCTAGTGGACTGACTTACCTCGACAGTTTCAGTTTTCGTTTGATCGATAGAATTACGACTTGAAAAAGTTCAATTAGGTGCTGCTTTTAATAACATGCAAGATTCATATCATCACGATATTGGAGGAGGCATGAAAATACCGCTATTTGTAAATGAAAAAACAACTTGAGTTCTTTAGGAACTTCACTTTTTAATGGATAAAATCATTAGAGGGGGATATCAGTTTTAACGGAAAGTTTCAATTACCAAGATTTAATGAAAAATTAAAATTCTATTCCTGTAAAAATAAATTCAATATATATACAAAATAATTTACTTAAGTTCATAAATTAATTAGCTACAAAAATTGAAGTATATATAACAATTAATGTTTACAATTAATATACTCAATTAATTTAAGTTTATGACAATAAGTAACGGCTGAAATCCAATTTTCAGGTACAGATGTAAAGTTTATAATAGCTAACTTATATTTAGTAAACTCAAATTGGCCAACTCTTTTTACCAAGCATTATTAAATGAAAAAATCGCACAAGTAATTAAGAAGCTTGCTATGTACCTTTGGTGCGCAGAGAGAAAGAACCAAAAGGGCAATTTTAACTTTTGCATAAATTCTTGGTTGAAGCGTCTGTCTGGGTTAATAGTAGGACGATATTATATATCTCTGCCAAGTGCCAAGTGCCAAGTGCCATGCGCCAAACTTGTGATTTAACGGACATAGTGATTAAACGCCAAACTTGTGATTCAACAGACAGAGATTAATTATGTCTCAGCTCCCGGCCAGAACTGCGCACTACGTGTGAGTATTATTCCACCTACGTTTAAATTAAATAAATGTCCTATTTCGACTATAAATGTGTCTGGTCACCTGAATCTTCTATTTTAAATAGCAGTAATCAATTCTGATCAAAAGTTTAAAATCGAATCTTCTATTTTTTCGGATTCATTGTCTAAAAGCGATGGCAAAATCGCAAATAGCAGTAATCAATTTCCGTTTGTATTTTACCGAAAAAATTAAAACTAACGTTACTGTTCACATGAATTACGATAATAACAGTTAAAAATTCCAAATTTTAAAAATAACGTTGTTGGATCGGCGTTTGGATCGCCGAAAATACAAAACCCTTGGATCGGCAATTTGAAACGCCGATCCAAGCTTGGATAGGCAATTGGAATGCCTATCCAAGCTTGGATCGGCGTTCCAATTGCCGATCCAATTAATCCATAAAGCCAATTGAGCCGTATCTAACTTTTGCACTTTTTTTATTTGTAATTTTGCTTTTTAGCCCTCAATTTTTTTATTATTACAAAACATATAATTAGTGATTAGTAATTAAACATAATTGAAACTTCTATAATGAAATATAATTATATAATTAAATTATTTATGTTAAATACATAATATTGTATATGTGTATAATACTTATTTATACATATATATATTATGTATCATATATTTTATATATTAAATACATATTATTGTATATAATTGAATATATTATTTTATATATTATTACATATTATTGTAATAATAAAAATTTCGGGGGCTAAAAAGCAAATTTTGCATAATTTTGCATATATAATTTGTGATTAGAAATTAAACATAATTAAAACATCTATTATAAAAATATAAGTATATAATTAAATTATGCATGTTAAATACATAATATTGTATATGTTTATAATACTTATTTATACATATATATTATGTATCATATATTTTATATATTAAATACATATTATTGTATATAATTAAATTATGCATGTTGAATAGTTATACATATTATTGTATATAATTAAAATATATGATATATAATATATATGTATAAAGCTATTCAACATGCACAATTTAATATATAAAAGATCTTTTATATATTTAATGTATGTATATTCAACATGTATGTATATTTAATGTATACAAAAAAATCTTTTATATATTTTTATTTACATTTAATGTACAACAAAAAATTTTATTGGACTATATTGTAAAAATAATAATTTTAGGGTCATCGGCGAAAAAATTGAATATATTTTTGTTGAATTTATTCGCCGATGACCCTAATATTATTATTTTTTCAAAATAGTCCAATAAAAAAATTTTGTTATACATTAAATGTAGATATTAATATATAATTTTTTTAATGTATAAATAAATATACATAGAAATATATGTACATTTTATGTACATATAATAATATTTATCATATATTTGAATTATATACAATAATATGTATTTAATATATAAAATATATGATACATAATATATATATGTATAAATAAGTATTATACACATATACAATATTATGTATTTAACATAAATAATTTAATTATATAATTATATTTCATTATAGAAGTTTCAATTATGTTTAATTACTAATCACTAATTATATGTTTTGTAATAATAAAAAAATTGAGGGCTAAAAAGTAAAATTACAAATAAAAAAAAGTGCAAAAGTTAGATACGGCTCAATTGGCTTTATGGATTAATTGGATCGGCAATTGGAACGCCGATCCAAGCTTGGATAGGCATTCCAATTGCCTATCTAAGCTTGGATCGGCGTTTCAATTGCCGATCCAATGGTTCTGTATTTTCGGCGATCCAAATGCCGATCCAACAACGTTATTTTTAAAATTCCGAATTTTTAACTGTTATTATCGTAATTCGTGTGAACAGTAACGTTAGTTTTAATTTTTTCGGTGTATTTTACTTGAGCAATCACTGTCAGTCAATCACGGTCCGTTTTATCTTATGGAATGTTTTATGATAGAAAAAACTAATCTAAAGCCCAAATCTCTCCAATAACCTACACGGCCTTAATGAAATCATAAGCCCAGAAGCCCTGTTGAAAGATTGATTGATTGATCCGACTACCGACTCTCCTCAATTCTCACTTTACAAATTACAACCCAGGAATGGAATGAATTGAAACGGCGCCTTCCCCATTGGAGGCTGGAGCACACCCCTCTCTCTCTCTCTCTCTCTCTGCCTCTCCTACCCCTCCGTTGATTAGAGGCACATTCTCTCTCTTTGGTTTTCTCTACGATTTCAAACGGCCTCAACGTGAGCAACTAGCGCCTTTGTATTTATTATTTTTCTTTTTGTTAAGTTGATTATTTCCAGTTTCATCTTTCTGAGAAATCTGTTTAGGTTCTTCAGAGGCTCGTTTTGTTCTTTAATTAGATCTGAACTACCAAGATATTTCTTTAATTTAGTGCTGTCAGTGACAAATAATGCATTTCTTTTCTGTTCCAGTATACCACATAACACCGAGTTATCAGTATTTATATTTACATCCTTTGCATTTCGTTGTTAGTTTTTTTGTAGCCTGTAGATTTTCGTCTTGATTCAATGTTGGTGTCGGCTCTTGTTTGTCGGTTCTGTTATCGGATGTTAGTTAGCACTTATCTGGCCTATACCAGACTCAAACCAATTAGATCTTAAGCAGTTCTGAAATTAAATGGCTTGACAATTTGAATTTTACTTTTTCTGAACAGCTGGTACTGCAAATTGAGGGTTACCTCTTAATTTGCTTTCATGGAGGCCAACAATGCTGCAGAGAGGGATTGGTCTTCTCTTGCCCCTGAGCTGCTGAATCTCATCGCTAAGAAGCTCACTGAAGTTTTCGATTTTGTTCGATTTCGTGCCGTTTGCACAGCATGGCGCTTCTCAACCCCGATCACCTGTCGTTCCCCACAATTCCCATGGATTCTCGACAAACGCGGGCACCCTTATGAACCACATATGCTCTTCTACTCCATAACCTCTAGCAAAATGTACACCATCCATGCTCCACAATTTTCGGGCAGGAGGTTATTGGGAACATCACAAGGGTATATGCTTACCGACCTCTGCGACCACGCCTCTTCTCAAACTACTCGTCAGCTTTCTCTTCTCAATCCGCTTAATAATCACGAGATTCTTCTCCCTGCAAGTGATTTTTGTCTTGATGCCTACTGGATTGGGCCACAACAATATCAAATCGGGGAATATGTGGTTTGCTTTGCATATGCAGGTGACGGCTGCCACAGATCTGCTTTCTGCTGTCTTGGCCAGGATAAGTGGTGCGAATTTGAATCAGATGATGATGGGTTTTTCCAATGCTTTCACATTAAGAGTATGTTTTTCAGGTTAGAAGAAGATACTGGAGTTACAGAGGTCACTGATTTGACTACTAGTACTCTAGCTTATGTTTTACCACCATTTGAAGATTACAAGGTGGGGGCAAATTATTACGCTGTGGATGCTTTAGGTGATATTCTGATAGTTTTTCAACATTTTGACTCTTCTGATGATTCGTCTGATGATTGGTTTACTGTCCATAGACTTGATTTAAGTGGGGGTAGTTCACCGCGTTGGGTCAAGGTTAATAACATTGGCAACAAAGCATTATTCATAGACCAAGATAGTGGCTTTGCACTTGAAGCCAATGAATTTTCGAGGGTCAAAGCGAATTGCATCTACTTGATAAATACCTATTGTTTGGTCAAGAGGATAGATATAGAGACCGGTGAGCAGGAACTTCTCCATTGCCCTTTTGAAGAATCGCCACGTTGGTTTGTCCCTAATTTAGAACAGCTCCAAGCTCAATGACAGGTGCTATTAGGATATATATGTTGGTATTCAGTAGCAATTTGTGGTGAATCATGTCTATTATGCATCCGATGAATCAGTTTTTTTTGCTGTTATTGTCTCTTTGTTTCTTTTCTTTGTTATCACTTGTTTAGTAGTTTGCTTGCTATGGTGCATAATCTCATTTTGATTAGAGTTTTGAGTTGCTATAACGATGAGATCCTCTCAAGTGTGGAATATTATTGTTTTTGTTTAGTAGTTGCTTAATATTTAAAAAGTTTTGATTGTCCTATATTCGTAGCTTTCTGATGACTTTACTTATTTGGAGTTCTTAATTTCCCTGTGTGGTTTCCTGTAGTTTTTGTTTGTTGAACCTGATAGGATTATTATATTAGAGCATGTTTTGGTGTTAGAAAACAATACTAACTAACAGTTATCCCATCAGTGATTGGCTTTCTGGCTGCAGTACTTGAACAACCATTGTGGCTGCAGTGCTTTCACTTCAAATTATTTACACGACTGTCATTTTTTTGACGAAACTAGAAAGCGCTTTACACAACTGTTATTTTTTTGAAGAAACTAGAAAGCGGCTTATTTACACAACTGTTATAAGAGTCATTTCACGACCTGACAAGATGACGAAAAGGTATGCTCAAATATGGTTTGTTAATCTTATTAGTTAACCAATTTTAAATGTGCATTTTGTACATATTCAGGTTGTAAAATAAAATAAAATAAAAACAAAATATAAAACATTGTGTACTACAACAATTTATATATACAGGAATTTATTACCCTTTTTATTACAATTTTGTTTTAAATATAGTCCTATTAATATATTATTAAACCAAAATTACATAACCATATTACGGGTTGCTCTCGGCTTGGAGGCGTGACATAAGCCCAAAAAACTTCTTGAGCATTACATAGGATTATTTTCCTTTTGTTTTTTACCCTCCGCTGCCTACTTCTTTTGGAACAAAATTCTCTGCGGGTTTTAGTCTTTTATCTGTGACCATCCGATCAATAACGGATGTTCCCTGAAATTAATCAGACTTGTCAAAATTCGGATAATAATCAATAATGGATGTTCCCTCACTAGGTAGCCACTAGCCACTACCTGGTTTGTCCAAAAAAAAAAATAATAATAATGGATGTTGCCTGATTAATATCAGACTTGCCAAAATTCATACCATCAGTAAAAATCTACCCGTTGAGATTATATCGGTCGAGAGATTATATCCGACGGTCTAAGACTTATAGTTATAGTGCAGGTTTAAAAAAAACCACAGAAGATTCGGGCCTACTTCTATTACTTCTTTTAACCTATGAATGAATTCACGGATCCTTCCTGACAAAACGGCGCCTCCTCAAATCTCCGTTGAAGCAAACTTTCCTCCTCTCTTTCTCTCTCCCTCTCTCCTCGGCTTCTCTTCTATTTGAGACGGCCTCAAGGTGAGCAACTACCGCCTTCGTATCGTTTGTTTGGTTGATTATTTTCAGTTTCATCTTTCTGAGAAGTCTGTATAGGTTCTTCAGAGGCTCGTGTTGTGCTTTAGTTACACCTGAATTACCAAGATATTTTATTAATTTAGTGCTGTCAGTGACAAATAATGCATTTCTTTTCTGTTTCAGTATACCACCTAGCTAGTACCAAATACCAAGTTACCAACATTTATATCAATTGTATGTGAAATCTGTACATCCTTTTGCATTTCATATTAGTTTCTTGTAACCTGTAGATTTTCGTTTTGATTCCATGTTGGTGACTGGTTCTTTCTTGTCAGATCTGTTATCGGATATTAATTAAAGGTTGCCAAATTCCTCCATTTCAAATTTCCAAGTTCCCCTTGTAGCTGATATTAATTAAATTAAAGCATGGGGAATTTTAATTCGCACCAGTTATCCTTGCCAAGACAGCAGAAAGCTGATTTGTAGCGTTGGCAACCTGTATATGTAGGGAATCGAGATATAATTAAAGATCTGACATGATGAGATATATCTATTAGTATTTCGTTACAATTTTTGGTGAAGGTGAAATCGTGTTTGTTACACTAATGAATCAGTGTGATCGTCTCTATATTTAAAATTGTGTGGACATTTGTATCTCTCCTTGCTATGGTGCATAGAGTTCCATAATCAATTCCTCTAGTTAAGTCAAATCGGTTAGGATCTAATCATTAGATAAAAAATTGGAATAAAATCAAGTTGGATCAGATGGAATTTTCGAATAGGGTCGGATTTTGCCTACTGAGCTCTCAGCCTCTCAGAGTGTTCCAAGGCATATAGTTAGTTCATTACAACAAATTGCAAATTTGACACCACTTACTTTATTTATTTTGTGACAATGAATTGTCCATCAACCCGTACATCTCGATATATTCGAAAATTTTCAATCAAATTTGATCACATTTCAAATTATCAAATTTTTAATAAAAAAAATATCGAAATTTAATCGTTATAATTGTCTGATTCGAAATTTTACTACTATCGATCTGTATTCGATCGGTTTGAATTTAGTTTAACAACGATGGAGAATAGATATTATCGTGGATTATGTAACTCCTTTGAATTTGATTAGTTTCCACTGTCGTCTCACATTTGTCTTGTATCGAATTATAATAAGTTCTTTTAGCTTGATGGGTAGCACGCTTTAACAATTGTTCAATAAAGTAAGATTTTGAATTAAACTACGCTGATTGGATCAAACTAATTGAAGATGGATTTATTAAAAAAAATTTAAATAATGAAAAATTTTCGCCAAATTTTAATTTATCAATTGATCGAACTACCCAACTTGTTTTGGACTAAAAACTTTGTTGCTGTTGTTGTTTATTATTTCAATTTTGTTATATAATCATTTTATTGATTGTAAAGATTGTCAGGTAAAAATGATTGTCAATATATTACTTCAAACAATCTATACAATTGCTGGAAGAGTGGGTACACTGTACATAATATATTTTTTAATTCACCAAACAATAGACTATATGAATTTGCAGTAGAAAATAAAATAAAAAAAAAACCGACTATAGATTTGTACAGTCGTTTTCCCTTGTTTTTTTTTTTAAATTGTAATTTTTTTTTTCTATAGGATCGTTTTGTAACTTTTTTTGAATGAAACACTACAAAAAAAAAAAAAAATAGTCTTTACATAGATTTTTAATAGATAGACTTTTTTTTATTAATGTTGGAACTTGTTCTATTGCTATATTTAATTGATGTACTAAATCTAGCAATCTTTTAGCAAGACTCAATTTTCTATTAATAGGTCCTTAAAAATGTAGCAATTTATTTTTGATAGATTTTTTGAATCTTGCAATGTTTAATGTAGTAATTCTTTGCTACATTAATTGCTACATTAAACATTGCAAAATTCAAAAAGTCTATAAAAAATAAATTACTAAATTTTTAAGGACCTATTAATAGAAAATTGAGTCTTGCTAAAAGATTGTTAGATTTAGTTCATCAATTTAAAATCTAGCAATAGAATAAGGTCCAACATAAATAAAAAAAATCTATCTAGAAAAATCTATATAAAACTATCTTTCTTATAGTGAAACGACGGATTATTCTATGCTTGGGAAAAAAAGGAGAAAGAAAAATCATATATTGCGTTCCAACCTGTCGACAAATGGTAAATAGTAAATAGTCGGTGCATTGTCCAGCCCAGTTCAGCGTTTCATTTCTATTTATATATCCATAATTCCATATATTCTAATTCTAACTTAAGTAATGTACATAATAGCATAAAATAATTTACAAATTTTTTTTTTTTTTTCATTTACCATATGTGCTATATTTTACGGAAAAAAAATAAAAGAATTCGGTTGAGAAAACCACAATTACAACCTCAAGCTCAAATCACAGACCTAGTTCCCAATAGCCGACCTGGCGACTAATTTATTAGAAATAACCGTGTCTCAGCCTCAAACCCTAAACCCTAATTACCTCCATTACTCTTTCTCTCGCCGTTTATTTAAGGCCTTATTAATTTTGTCTCCCCTCAGTTGTCTCTACAGCGCCTTTTATCTTTTGGTTAGTTCATTATTCTCAGTTTCCTCTTTCTGAAAAGTCTGTTTAGGTTCTTCAGAGGCTCCTGTTGTGCCCTTAATTGCAACTGATGTACCAAGATATTCGATTAATTATGTGTTGTCAATGGCGTTCTGTTCTGGTATACCACCTGTTACCAAGCAACCAGCTTTTATATTTAATTATTTATAAGTGAACTCGCTACATACTTTTGATTTATTTATTAGTTTTTTGTAGCCCTTAGTTTTTCCTCTTGATTCCATATTTCCATGTTTGGTGAGTAGTTTCTTGCTTATCAGATGAGTTATCCGATGTTAATTAGCAGTCATATACCAGACCCAAAGCAATTAGAACTTCAGCAGTTCAGAAATTAGCTGGCTAATTAATTTGAAACTTACTTTTGTAGGATGTTGGTACCACCATTGCTAGAGCTTGATTCTCTCCAAATTAGAGGATTTCTTCGCGCTTTTTCTCTCTCAATTTAATCCTCTCCCACCTAGGTTACAATCTGTCATCCTATACCCTGCTGGTAAGTAGAGGGATCAGTAGTTAAGTCACCTCTGTGTTCTCATGGCTGGCAGGCGGGCAAAAAAGGCTGTACAGAGGGATTGGTCTTCTCTTCCACCGGAACTGTTGAATCTTATCGCCAAAAATATCAGTGAAATCTCTGATTTTGTTCGATTTCGTGCAGTTTGCACAACATGGCGCTTCTCTATCTCGACCATGGATTTTCCTCCACAATTCCCTTGGATTCTCGAGAAACGTGACTACCCTTATAAAAAACGTATGCTCTTCTACTCCACAACCTCTAGCAAAATGTACACCATTCACGCTCCAAAATATTTGGACAAGAGGCTATTTGGATCATCACAAGGGTATATACTTAGCGGGCTCTACTCTTCTAGGCATACTTGTCTGATTTCTCTTCTCAATCCGCTTAATAATCACAAGATTCCTCTCCCTGCTTTAAATTTTGGTGATGATCTCCACTGGATTGGCTCACAGATATATCAAATAGGGAATTATATGGTTTACTTTGGATATAGAAGCCGCAAGGGCTCGAAAATAGCTTTCTGCTGTCTTGGCCAGGATAAATGGCGTGTATTAAAATTAGACTATGATAATATCGAATGGTTTCTTTTCAACAGTATGCTTTTGGGGGTAATGGAAACTGGAGTTACGAAGGTTATTGATATGGCTACTGGTACTGTGGCCTATGTTATACCACCAATCGACGACTATGATTTGGAGGTAAATCAGTGCCTTGTAGATGCTTCAGGGGATATTCTGAGAGTCAGTCGACATCATGACTATGAGGATTGGTTTGAAGTCCATCAACTTGATTTAATTGGAAGCGGTTCTCCGTGTTGGGTCAAGGTTAATAGCATTGGCAATCAAGCATTATTCATAGACAAATATGGTGGCTTTGCACTTGGAGCCAGTGACATTTCTGGGGTCAAAGCAAATTGCATCTACTATATAAATTATTATTTGGTCAAGAAGATAGACATCCAGACCGGCGACGAGGAAGTTCTCCATTGTCCTTTTAAAGAACTAGACCACTGGTTCTTGCCTAATCTAGAACCATGGTTCAAAAACTCGCTTCTGACTCGGCGGAGTATGAGCCGATTTTTGGCGAGTTGGAACGGAATTACAAAGAAAAATAAAAAAAATGGAAAAAAGATGAGGGAGGTCGAAAGAAATGGAAAACGAGAGATGAGTTCGAAGAGAGAGAGGCCAGACGAAATCAGCAAGGGTAAGGAATGAAAGAGAGATTGAAGTCTCTCGAAGGGGCATGAGAAAGCAACGCCATGGCGGAAGAAAAGGTTGAAATTGGGATGTAAATGAAAGAATAGATGGGTACGGCATCTTCTGTGGTCACAACTAATAAAGCCCTTCATGTAGAAATGAAAATATATGTTTATAACTTATATATAAATATCAGTTCCCAAGTATTTCTGCCATACTAAGTTCAATATAAACAATATGAGTGCATTTTTAGTCATTGTAATTTGTTAAATTCAACAATTTCCTGCTTAATTATCACTAGGAGGAGGGAGGCGGCTTCGCCGTCATTTGATTGCCAAACCTATTATCATATTACGAAATATATATATATAAATGTTTAATGATCTCAACTTTTTGAGCGTATGCTTTATATGTTATATTTACCAAATGTCCATTGAAACTTTTTTACATACAAATTTTAACAATGTTTTTTCCACTCTTCTTGACATCAGTCTATCATAGCCCCTTCTTCCCACCTTTACTGAATCATGGTGCCATCACAGGTACAGTACCATCTCAACGTTGCTAGTAAACCAGCTCGATTGTTGTAAAATTTGAGCATCCAAATGAAAAATAATAAACTAATTAGATGGACCAAATAAGCTGTGTTCTATTCTCAGCTGAATTGTTGTACTATATGATTTTCCTTTTTACTTTCTGAACATTTATTTACTCAAAATATGAAAAAAATATCAACCTATTTCTTCTATGGTTCACCAAATGAGCTTCTAGCAGATAAAAAAATAATGAATATTAATCCATTAGGTGATGTCTAGTGTAACAAAAATAATAAAAAAGCAGAATTATGCATCAACCTTGAGAAAGATGGTAGTAAATAAATTCACGAATAACAAAATTTATGTACATTGCTCCATATGAAATTGACAACTAAATATTTTAATGGGTTTGAAGAGAGATTACATCTCTTAATTTGAATCTATCAATTTCTCTTCAGTTATTTTATTTTGCGCTGTCCATCAATTGGCCATATTTTATTACCCTTTCAAAAGCATGGGTTTCTCTGGTCTTTTATGACATAAATTAAGTACTAACAGCAACAATAAGCAGAGGCCTTCGCTTCTACATAAGAATAAAATTAGTGACCCTATTCGCCTAATAAAGAAATAAAATGATAAAATGATAAAGATATAACTAAAAGGATTGCCTTCGGTGCAAGTTATAGCACGTAATAATTCCATTGGGTTCAAGATTTTAACTAAAAGATTACCTTCAGTGCAAGTTCTAGCACTTTAACAATTGCAAAATTTCATGGTGATGCTTCTTATTATAAGTTGGCCCTTGGTTTACCTTGTATTTTCATAATATTAGTTTACAGGTTCACAAAAGGTTAAGTCATGCCATGGCATAGGTACTGGCTCTTAGGTCTACTCTGGATTCTGACAATAAAGTTTTTGGTAGACAATTGTTAGCAGATGGCACCACTGAAGATGGGACCCATCCATTTTCAATGATATTGTAAGTTTAGTGCCATCACTACCTGCACCATGGCCGCTTGAGGTAATTTCATCATGAGAAATTGTGTAGACTGAAATTGTTACAATTGACAGTTTGAGGTATTTGAAACCATGAGAATACCTCAAGCTATTCAAACAATTTCATGGCACAAATGATAGTTTCATGGTTAAGAATCAAACAATTGATTTTCTCAGGGTATCCCGTAGAATTGATATTCTGGTACAAAATAGAGCAGCCGAGTATTTTTTTTCTTCGAACATCACTACAGATGCGAGGAGAGAGATGGTCACTGATGAGTGGGTCACTTCAACTGGATTTGAAAAGCATGTGATCCTGAAATAGTGGGACAAAGTTTCAAATAAATCTAAAAAGTCAAAAAGACTGAAACCATGAAATAGAAAATTAGTACAATGCTAATTGAAAACAAAAAAGCAAATAAACAAACAGAAAAAGAGATATTAAACAATGAAAAAGGCAAACACGGAAGAATTCTAAATAAATCAAATTATTGTTTAAGTTTAATATATTGAATTGATATTTCATGTGTACCCCTACAAAGACAGATAAGCGCAATCAAGATCATGTGCAATTGAGCAATCAGCAATGAAATAAAGAAAATATGCATCTTGTCCTCATTCACAATGACAATTAAGTTGATTGATTGAATGATTTCTTGATTGCAGTTAGTAATTCCCTAATAAAGGATCTTATGTATATCTTGCAAATCATTGGCGTTGTCATGCTGGGCTTTGCAAGCATGAAAATACACATAAAACCCTCCCTCATGTATTTACATCAAAACAAACTCTAATGTTTCATTCTCTGTTTTCGTTATAAATAGATAGAATGGAAAATGTTGGCATTACTTTTTGAGAAATGGGAAATGGAGTTGTCAGATGCATTTTCATTTAGCTTAGAATGACATATAGTATACTTTTCGGGGTATGAATGTTATTGTGATGTGCAAGGGCACAGCAGGAATCATTCTAAAATAATCATGTATATTAGTATCCAAAAAGCAGTACATTATATTAGAAAAATAAAGGCATTTGACAGAGATTTGGATTTACAAATAAAAGTAAAATTCAAGGAAATTATATTAAATAATAAGTAGGTTGCTACCTAGGTGTTTAGGCTTAGAATTTGTGGTCTCGATCCTTAACTGACAACCAAGCATTTGATCCAATGCCTCCAAGGCTAAAGCACATAGTTTCTGAACCTCAGGACCACAGTTCAGTCGGTTAACAATACATCTTGCATTGGCTGCTGAGACATTGTCAAGAGGGCCCACTTCTTTCTTCAGCTTTACGAAAGAGAGAGGGTTAGGAGGCGGTGGACCATGGATTGCGAAACGGAATCCACCTCATCTTCGTTTTCCATTTGGAGGCGACAGATGCAAGCCAAGAAGAGGAGACGGAGCGTCGGGAGAAGGTGGGGCATGGTTGGAAGAGGAGGAGGTGGAGAAATGGCAGGAGAGGCGTGCAGAAGAGGGTTAGCTGTGTGTGTGACGGGATCAATGAGGCGGAGGCGGAGAGCTCGCGAGAGAGAGATCAGATTTCAGCGACGCTGCTAGGTTAAAAAGGCGGAAAAGAACGACCATCAGATTTCAGCGAAAAAAAAAGAACGGCTCGGATTTCCGTGTCGAAATTGAAAAAAATAGCGGTATCAGACGCTCACGGGATTTAATTAATACTATAATAGATATAGATTATAGATATAGGTGGTGGCTTTGCACTTGAAGCGAGTGATTTTGCCGGCATCAAAGCTAATTGCATCTACTATAGAAAACAATGCTTTTGGGTAAAGAGGATAGACATAAAGACGGGTAATCAGGAATTTCTCCAATGTCCTTTAATTGAAAGAACCAGAACCCTGGTTTGTCCCTAATTTAAAACATCTCCAAGCTCAATGACAAGTGCAATCAAGATATATGCTTTGGTATTAAGTTACAATTTATAGTGAATCATGTTTATTATGTGCATCTGCGATGAATCAGTTTGATTGCCTCTATAAAAATGTGTGGACGTATGCTTGTTTCTCTTCTTTGTTAGCACTTGCTTTTCTAGCAGGGACATGTTATATTGATATTATTTGTTCCAGTTAAGCTATTATAATTTTTGTCATTTGAAACTCAAAACTTCCAATAAGCACTTTAGTTTTATGATGACTTTGCTTATTTGAACAACCATTGCAAAGCTGTAGTTCTTTTCTATATATCTGTTCAGATATTATTTTTGGTTTGTAATAATACTATAATAGTCACTTAATACAGCCAGTGATTTCACTTCAAATTATATATAATAAAACTGTTAAAAGAGTGATTCACAAGTTCACAACATAAATATGATAACTTGTTAACATTAAATTAACCAATTTTAAATGTGCATTTACTTAAATATTGATCCTGTAAAAAAATACAGCATTAAGTACAGCAAAACATAAATATACAGCAATCAATTATCCTTCTTATTACATTTTTTTTTTTAAATATACCTGTTCTTATATTTTAATATTTTACGAGGGGGATAGAATCGGAATAAGAATAACGTAGCGGCAGAAAAGGAAGGCTCTCGACTAAATTGTGATAAATTCTTTAAGCCCCAACATTATAATTAATTAATGCTTTATTCATGATATATCTTTCCTTCTTATTTGCAGGTTGATTAAAACTGTACATTTAACTAGGAACCGATAAGGCCATGAATCAGTATTCTATTTTTATTTTAAAACAATTCACAATAGGCGCGCTCTCGACTATATTTTGAGCTGAAAATTAGCTAGAGCAGACTCCGTTTATTAAATGAGAGAAAACAGCTATTAAAATTTTAAGCCCAAAAAAAGACTTCGGCTTTACTTAGAATGATTATTCCTTGGAAGTTACTAAAAAAAAAAAAAGAAATACCTGTCAACTTCTTTTAACTTATGATTCATGATTTTTTAAAAATTCCTCCTGAAACAACAGCGCCTCTCCATTTTTCTCTCTCTCCCCCTCTCAGTTTTCTCTACAATCTGATACGGCCACAAGGTGAGCAACTAGTGCCTTTGTATTGTTTGATTAGTTGATTATTTTCAGTTTCTCTGTCCCAGAATTCTGTTTAGGGGTTTCACAGGCAGTGTCGTGCTTTAATGACAAAAATTACCAAGATATATGGTTTATTAAGTGCTGTCAATGGCATATAATCCATTACTTTTCTGTTTATTACCAATTGTATGTCGCTACATCCTTTGCATTTTATTGTTTGTTTTTTGTAACCTGCAGATTTTTCATCATGATTTCATCTTGGTGACTGGTTCTTGAATTTCAGATCTTCTATCAGATGTTAACTATACCATACCCAAACCATTTAGATCTTAAGCAGTTCTAAAATTAATTGGCACAATAATTTGAATCTTACTTTTGTAGTTTTGTTGACAGTCGGTACTCTAAATTAAGGAAACCGTAACCAAGTTACCTCTTAATTTTGCTATAATGGAAACCAAAGAGGCTGTACAGAGGGATTGGTCTTCTCTTTTGCCAGAGCTGTTGAATTTCATCGCCAAAAATCTCAGTGAAATCTCTGATTTTGTTCGATTTCGTGCCGTTTGCAAAACATGGCGCTTTTCTACCCCGATCACTGATTTTCCCCCAAAATTCCCTTGGATTCTCGATAAACGTCAGTACCCTTATGAACCGCATATGCACTTCTACTCCACAACCTCTAGCAAAGTGTACACCATCCATGCTTCAAAATCTTTAGGCAAGAGGTTCATTGGATCATCACAAGGGTATGTGCTTATCTGTGATAATCCCAAAACCAAAAATCAGAATAGTCAGTTTTCTCTTCTCAATCCGCTTAATAACCACGAATTTCCTCTCCCTCCATGTGATTTTGGTTTATATTCCGATTTCTTCCCAATTTGTTCACAACAGTATCAAATTGGGGAAAATGTGGTTTTCATTGATTTAGGTTTCCCAGTCTACAAATTGCTTTTCTTCTGTCTTGGCCAGGATCAGGATAACTGGTGCGAATTTAAATCAGGTTATGATGTTGATTTCCGATTCTTTCATCTAAAGAGTATGCTTTTCACGGTAAAAGAATACACTGGCGTTATAGAGGTCACTGACTTTACTACTGGTACTCCAATTTATGTTATACCACCAGTTGAAAATTTTGTGGAGGCGACAAATTATTACCTTATTGATGCTTCAGGTGATATTCTGATGGTTTTTCAACATAGTGACTCTTCACAAGAATTGTATGATGATTTGTTTGATGTCTATCGACTTAATTTTAGCAGAAACAGCTCACCGTGCTGGGTCAAGGTTAATAATATTGGCAATCAAGCATTATTCATAGACAGTTATGGTAGCTTTGCACTTGAAGCCAATGATTTTGCTGGAGTTAAAGCGAATTACATTTACTACATAGAACTCTATTCTTGGGTCAAGATGATAGACATAAAGACTGGGAATTGGGAACTGCAATGTCCTTTGAAAAAACCAGAATGTTGGTTCGTCCCTAAATTACAACTTCTCCAAGCTCAATGACGCATGCAACCGGAAATTTGTATTGGTATTCAGGTAAAACATATATAGTTAATCATGTTTGTTATGCATCTGCGATGAATCAGTTTGATTGTATTCATTAAAATTGTGTGGATGTTTATTTTATTTTATTTTATTTTATTTTCGTTTTGTTATCACTTTTTTTTTTTTTTTGTTTGCTTGCTATGGTCCATCATGTCTGACTACTTGAGTTGCATAATCATGTCCTCCAGTTAAGCTATTTTAATCAAGCTCTAATATAGTAATATTAGAGGTCTAGTAGCACCGGACTATGTTGAATCGCCTCTAATTCAACTGGAAAAAGAAAGGCTCTCAACAAATTTCAGACATTTGCACAATAATAAAATTCACGAACAATTTGCATGTTGTATGCAACTTATATCCCGATGAACGAATCACCAATTAAAGAGTGATTTCAAGACCCGACAGAATGACCAAAATGTAGGTCCAAATATTCCATTTGAGAGCTATTTTAACATTAATTAACTAATTTAAAATGTGCATTTATTTACATATATTCAGGATGTAAAAAAAAAAAAAATTATACAATATTATATACAGAACAACTTATATATACAACACTCTAATATACTTCTTATTACAATAAATTTGAAAATATAGACCTGTTATTAAACTAAAATTACAAAACAATTCATGGGTTGCTCTCGGCTTGGAGGCGTGACACAACAACTACAATGAGGACCATAACTGTCAGCATAAATGCTGATTTTATTACATCATTTACAATTTCGGTAGCTTCATCTGGGCCTCGTGAACGAAATAAAGCACCAATCAAATCAGAGAGTTGGTTAATAAGCTCTACTATTTTAGTCTTTGATGTATCAATTATCCACCTTAAAATCCTTGGCATAAAATCGTCTTGACCGACAAATGCTAACGGCTCATTTCTCCCAGCTTCACAAAGCATTGCAATATGTTAGAGATTAAAATTTTTATGCCTGCATTGATTCTGGGGATTCTCTTTCTTGCCTGAACATTTTGTATTCCTTTTGTTTTCTCTGCTCATTTTTACTGTTTTCGGTGTGGGTAGGTTGGGCTTCTTTTTTGGGGAAGGAGGTGAGTTGGATCAATTTGAAGTATGGCATGTAATGTTGATCTAGGCTTCTCTTATAGGCCCAATTAGCCACAGTACTGAGTTATGACTTACAAGCACATAACAGGGAGAAAATCTGTTATACTTGGTATGAATATGGTACAAGTAAACAAGTATGATACTGCCATAGGTTTCACTATATCTAAACAACAAAATCATAAGGTTTCATGATATTGTATTTGCTTCACATATAAGATTAAGAGAAACTATGAACAAGACCTTATTCTAGAATCCAAGCAATTCAAAACAAATAAAAGAATTTTAAATAAAAAAAAAAGTTAAAACCTTGGATCAAGTATTTGTGCAGTTCTTGTACTGCTTCATTTTTCATAATTGCCTCCCAAACGGCTTTATCAGTAGATAATGATATTACAACTTTCTGCAAATACAGCATATAACGACAATCAAATTTAGTTTCTTCAAATAAAAAGCAAATTCTAAATAATAGGAATTTCCACATATTTCAAGGTAGCACACAGAGGAAACATGCGCTCAAAACCTTCAGACAAACCCGTAGCATGTTCCCAACCGTCAGGCTTTTACACATTTACTTAAAACAGTGTACCTTTTATGAACTGACCAGAGCTTTGCCAGTGCCTTGGAAAAACAATAACTGTTACCAGCTCTATATGCATATGTTACATCAATATCACAGATTAACTTGTTATTTATATGCTAAAGATTAATCCATGAAAGCATAATCCAACTTCAATTGAACAAATATTACCAGAAGAGAAACAAAGGAAATGTGGGCATGTATAGAGGGAAAAGGTGACCTGAATAGATGGGTTCCAGTTCAACAAATCCAAGGAGTTGCGAATTTTGTCCAACCCATTGGATGTAGAAGCACTTAATCGCAACCCACTTGATCTGGTACTATTACCAGCATGGACCTCAGGTCTAACCTGATTTGATGGAACTGCAGTACCCTGTAAGTTACCTTGTTCTACACGAATGGGTTGGCTGTCTCTGGCTGTACCAGGATATGACATTTGAGTAAACACCCTGAAAAGAAAGAAAATTGACCAATTTAGAGAGAGATAAAACTAAAAGAAAGATTGGAAGTATAACCACTTGCAAAAGTAATAGTCCAGGAAAAAAAATTAACAATTTAGAACAAGCCTGGGAATAGCTAATTATTCAGCCAGGAATTGGTGTTTAAGACTCAATGAATGCTTGACTGTACAGAAAACCTCAATTAATCACTAGTAAAACATCAAGTTCTCATAATCTCATAATCTGAGAAAAATCTGAGATCCACTGGTACACTAAAACCTGTACCATAACTACAGGTAGCAACTGATCCAGTAATATGGTAACAGAATTAGACAAACAGAAGCACAATTACATATCATTGTTGAGGTTTCAGCTATCAAAAAGCAATTGACCAACAGCTAATTCAAGATATAAAAGAATCAATTACATACTGCACAAGAGCAGAGAGAGCAGCTTCGGCCTCCGGTTCAGACGGCGCAGGCCCAAACACCTGCCGGGCCGGTTCACCAGTGTACTGGCTCCTCACTCCAGGAACAAAAGAAGCAGATGCAGGAGGAGAAGAAGAAGAAGAGGAAGAACCAGCAGAGCGACGGGTGCCACGTGTCCTCACGCCAGAGGGGCGGAGGATTGGCCGGACCACTGGTCGAAGCACGCTGCCTCCTCCCATTTTGGTAGAATCTGAGGCTGGATTTGGGAGGAGTTGCTAGTTGGAGTAGTGGAGAGATGATTTGAGAAATTAGAATTGAAAAGGAGAGATTAGATTAGGTTCTTTGATTAGTTTAGCTTTTGGGGATTTGAGAAGAGTAGAGAAGAAGAGTAAGATAATTATTAGTTAAAATAGAGTAAGATAATTTGTTGACCTGGTCTTTTGTCATTTTGTATGTATGTGGCATTCGCTTTTTTTTAAGAATTTTATTTTCATTTATTACGCATTTAAAGATCTAGTTGAAGATATTTTGGTTATATGACGTTAGTAAACGAGGTTTAGGATATGTAAGAAAGTGTTTATATGAAAAGAACGGTGGATTTCTCAAAATGATAATAGAGGTTTAGAATAATTGGCTATTTAATGTGCTTTGGTTTCATTTAGTAAGAATGTTTGGTTCAATTATTTCAAAAAGCCATTTATTGTTTTATAATTGTCTAATTAATTTGCATAGAAGTGCTTTAAACCAATTATGATATTATTATTTTATCTCAGTACGCTTTTAAGAATGTAATGCGTACAAAAAATTTGTTACAATTGCCAGGTACATTCCATAGAGGTGAGCAGGTGACGTAATTACCCTGAACCTAATTTATTCTTTTAATTTTTTTTTTCAAATAGTACATAAGGATTAGACTGGTCATTGAACTTTATGAAACGTGTTACTAAACCTTTATGATCTCATTTATGCAAATTGCTAGAATTATATTTCCTTTTTTGTTAACAATCTGATTAATGATCTCATTTATAATCTCCCCACAGGTAGCACCTTTAGTAATCATAAAAAGGCAATTTGTAGTTTGGAATGTTGTCCACACAAAATATACATAAATAAACAGGTAAGATAAAGGAAATTACGTGTTTTGACGTTGTCCAAGGAATCAATTAGGAGAAACAATATTTAAATAAGTTTAATGTGCCAAATTTAAGCCTAGGATCTTGTAAGTGCTATAATTCTTTATTTTATCTTATAAAATATATCGTTGGAGGCTGGAAGTTTCTTCACAACATAAAACTAATAAAAAAAAACTTAATTAAATAAAGTTGCTAACAATTACGTGGCTTTATAAATGTAGATAAGTTAGCATGAGTTAGAATGTGACTACCTTCTGAATACACTGGAAACAAATAATAATACAATAAATAAAAATTATATGATAAGGATAGGCTAACTAGCTGCTCGTTGAGTAGTCTAACATTAATAATTTCACCTGTTTAGTATTTTTGTTATGCGTGATATCTAAACTGAACAGGAAGTGCATTACAGATAGTTAGACGCATGACACTTAATCTGTGGATTTGAGGATGCTGGATGCATCACCCTATCACCAGAGATGATAACTGTCATCTGTAATTTTGCTATCGCTAAATAAAAAATGAACATATAAAATAGATAAGGTAAACATATAGACAATGAAAGTGCACACTTACAAATAAATAAGTGTTATCATCTCTTGTTCATATTTTTATATGCATATTCAACTTATTTTTATTGAACTTATTTGTTTGTATGTGTTCACTTTGATCATTATACATGTTCATCTTGTCTATTTTATGTGTTCATTTTTTATTTAGCGATGATAAGCGATAGTAAAATTGCAGATGACAGTAATCAATTTTCTTTTGAATAACCCAAGAACTGTTTAATATTTACATGGTCTCCCTTTATGTCATATCTCATCATGGGCTAAATGGGCTTAACTAGTCAAAGTCGACTAACTAAAACTATCCAAATATCCATCTCTACTCAAATGGATTGGAAAATTGGTGAGTTTATTTATTTATTTATTATTATTATTATTTATTATTATTATTATTATTATTTTATTATTATTATTATTGTTATTATTATTATTATTATTTTGGAGGGGGGCGGGTGGTGGGGGGACAAAACAAATTCTCAGATTTTGCATATTACCAACATTTAATCAGGTGGACCCTGTTAGAATACAATCAAACTGATTCCTCCCTCCCTCTTTCAAGGGATAAAAAAAGGAAATATGAAATGAATTGTTTAGTGTTTGAGCTTGAATTGCCATATTGTTTCTCTGCCTTAAACATTTTCAATAGGTTATTTTTCAAATTATTAACACGGGTGATTTGTCATTCTAATCAGTTATATATATCAATGGGCCACTTGAGCAACTTTGTCAGAAGACTAGAACCAAAATTAATTGATTCCACTTGACATGTACAAGAACACAAAAGAAAGAAAGAAAAAAAAAAAAGCAAAACGAAACCAAAAAAAATTAAGCGAAATTGTTCAGTTGTAGAAACATATTTCTTAAAAAAATATCTTATTTTTACTTAGGAAATGAGAAAATCCATGAGAGAAACTCTGCACCATTCTCAAGTTGTTACATGAACTCCTACTTTTGCTAGCGATACAACCAGCTTTTGGTACACGACTATAACTGCTGCCTAATCCAATAATTAATTTCTACAAGTAATTTTCCTGCCCAGGTTTTGGATATTAATTTTGCTAATAATTTCATGATTCATGAACTAGACCTGGCAGTGCTGGTACTCATCTCTTGAACAGAAGATGGATCTATGAATGACAGTATAGCAGTAGCCTCTTTTTTTTTCAACATCTATGATGAACCTTTTCATTTCCCTGTGCTCTTGGCATATTGCGCAAAGGTGCATCCATGAATGCACGCAGTAGCTGTTGCATGGAGAAATCTGCCGGGAAAGAAATAATTATTTTATCATTTTAACGAGGATAAATGACAAAAGTAAATGATTCACAGGGAGCATTATAAGCCGGAAATTTCAAAATTTTTTTAGCCTCATAATTATCATTGGAAGATTGTTGAATAAACTTATAATAACTCATTTCTGCCTCCTAATTATTTAGTTTCAGGTAACTCGTCCCTACCTCATGATTGATTAAAATTTCCATGAAGTTTGGAGTACCATTTTGCCTATAGTAATGGACTTTATTGTAGTCTCCTCTGTGTACTCAAGGTATTTGATGAAAAGCTTCAGTGCAATGTGTTTGAACTACTGGTCCTTATTAAGTAACTCGGGCCACACAAGGAATTTCATAAGATTTAATTTGCAAAATCTCTGATCTAAGATGAATGATTGAGGACCAAGAATCAGACTTTAGTATTGTTTGAATTTTTTAATGCCTTTGTAAAAGAATAATACTATACCTCGAGGTGAAATTTCTTTTGCATTTGCTCTCGCCCGCTAGATATGATGCCGGAGAACATCCACCATCCGCATAATAAACTATCTACAAAAAACCGAGAAATGTACGGGCCAATCTGACAGGTTGCCAAGGAAACCACCATGGCAGCCCCAGTGACTAGGAAACATGCATGACCCAAGCAGTTTACTTGCCAAGGAGTACCCTGCAGGGTCTCCATGTTTTTGCCATATAGCACACAGGGACAGAATAATCCTGTTTTACCTATCAAAATTAAAAAGGAAAAAAAGGTCTTAATTAAAATTGGCTAGATTATATTCCAAACTTCTGGCTCATATATTTTTCACTGTCACTGGTTAAGTGAGGAGACCCCCATTTACCCCAGTAATACATAAGAATACCAGCCTTTTGTTTTTGTCTTATTTTCGTTTTAGTTTCCTTATGTGTTAACGAACAATTAAAGAATTGACTTTCTTTCAGAGATAGATTTATCAGTAGAATTGTGAAACACCTAGTTTAATTAATCGATAAAACATAGTCGCGAACTCAATAGTTACACATGTAAATCGCATGTGACCTAGTGGCTCAGTGGTAAGAGCACTAGACTGGCCTCTAAAAAGTTAAGGATTAAAATCTCGCATGTATCTTTAATTTTAGAAAATGTTGGATGGCAAATACATCCATCTTTCTTGAAAAAAAGTTACACATGTAAATATGTTATACGAGAATAAAATAGAGCAATTGAAAGAACATTAACATATCGTAGCTAATATCTCTGAAAAAAATAATAAAACAATGGAGTTGTTGAAATTTCGGTCTTACAACTCTCAGGATCTTCAGCGCAACCGCAAATGCCTGTCATCCATGGCTCATCACTCGGGGGATATTCTAAGCATCTTTGCCTGTTTACCTACAGCACGATACAGAAGGAATGAACGACTGGAAAGATCTTCTACTATAAAGTACCAAAAGTCTTTCCAGGAAAAATAAATTAAGAAAACTGATCGGAAGAGGAATCTACAGAAGTTCCGTTTTCCACGAAAGTTTTTTTCATGAAGAAAAAAAAAAAAAATTCTCTTGTCCTGTATTTTATTGATGGGTCGGTGCAATAAAATTAGATGTTAGTTCGTCGGACGTACTTATTTATTTTTTCACAATTACTGTATCTGTAACACAATTTGTAGTTAAATTTCTTAAAAACCCTTTTAGTTTTTGAAAAGAAGAATATTGACTGGTCGATCAAAGGATGCCAATAATTCTCTTTGGCAATTTGTGGGAATCACAAATTTTTTATGATTTTGAAAGGATTTGAGAGAATAGGTATACTGGTATTGTTTACCAGTAAGAGACAAAGAGACAAAGTAAATCAATAAGCTAATCTTTTTATTATGCTCAAACTGTTTACAATCGTGCCTTATATAGGCAGCTGGGTTACATCAAGAATTATACAACTAGTCTAGATACATCGGGTCTGTTACACTAATCACAGGGGTAAAATAGGAAATGAACTGTAATGGTTTTATCAACTGACGGTGGCTTCCGATACGCTATTTAACTGGAGGCGTGCAGTGGCTGTACTGTCTCTAACACCCCCCCCACAAGCCAAAGGTGGTAGAGCCACTTTGAGCTTGTCTCGTAAGAAAGAAAATCTGGGTGGAGGCAGGCTCTTCGTCAATGTATCTGCTATTTGGTCTTTTGAACATACGAATTGAACCACCAACTGTTTTGAAGCAACCTTCTCTCGAACAAAATGGAAATCAAGCTCCACGTGTTTAGTTCTTGCATGAAACATAGGATTAGAAGCTAGAAAGGTTGCTCCTATGTTGTCACACCATAAGATAGGGGGTGATGTGGTATTGATGTGTAGTTCGGCCAAAAGAAATTGAAGCCACATCAATTCCGCGCTAGCCAATGCCAAGCTTCTATACTCGGCTTCCGTGCTAGACCTTGAGACCGTGTGTTGCTTTTTGGAGCTCCAAGAAATTAGGTTAGGACCAAGGTAAATGCAAAAGCTCGAAGTAGAACGCCTATCATCGGGGCACCCGGCCCAATCGGAATCGGTATATGCATGGAGAACATGAGAATCACTCTTGTGAAATTGAAGACCATGAGTTAAGGTTCCATTAATGTACCGTAGAATCCTCTTTACGGCTGCCCAATGAGTTGTGGTAGGAGATTGCATAAATTGAGATACTTTGTTGACGGCAAATGCAAGATCGGGTCGAGTAATTGTTGCATATTGTAAAGATCCAACAATAACTCGATAAAGGTGGGGATTGTCCATAGGATCTCCATCAAATTTGGAGAGAGATATATTGGCAACCATAGGAGAAGGGCACGGTGTGGAGGTGTGCATATTTGCTTTGAGAAGAATTTCTTTGAGATATTTGGATTGAGAAAGATGGAATGAATTTTGAGAATGACACACTTCAATTCCAAGAAAGTAAGACAAAGGACCAAGATCTTTAATGGCAAACTTTTGTTGAAGGGAATCAATGAGATTATGTAGAGAAGAGGGAATATTAGAAATGGCTATGATATCATCAACATAAACTAAAAGAATCATGATACAAGTTGTGGAGTGAAAGATAAAAAGAGATGGATCATAAGAAGAAGCGTGAAAACCAAGATTGATCAAGGCCGAATTTAAAGTTTGAAACCATGCTCTAGGGGATTGTTTGAGACCATAGAGAGATTTGGACAAAAGACACACGTGATTGGGAAATGAAGGATCAACGAACCCGGGTGGTTGAGACATATACACGGTTTCTTCTAGTTTACCATGCAAAAATGCATTTTGGACATCTAGTTGTCGAATAGTCCAACCATAGGACAAGGCCAAAGCAAGCACAAGGCGAATTGTAGTAGGTCTTACCACGGGACTAAAGGTTTCAAAAAAGTCGATACCTTCTTCTTGATTGTACCCTTTAGCAACTAGACGGGCTTTGTAGCGCTCTATAGACCCGTCGGCTTTCCTTTTAACTTTGTAAACCCACTTGCAACCGATGACATGAGTATTAGAAGGAGGAGAAACAAGCGTCCAGGTTTTGTTTAATGCTAAGGCGCTGATTTCCTGAGACATAGCATTTCTCCAGTGAAGACATTTGTTTGCTTGCGCAAAAGAGGAAGGTTCAATTTCAGGTGTGGTGTTAGCAAGGTAGACAACATGATTTGGATAAGTCTTAGGCTTGTGTATATTGCTTTTTGATCTGGTTGTCATTTGATGAGAGGGTATAGGTGGTTGAGAAGTAGAAGGTGGTGCAAGAGGTTCCTGTAAAGGCTCAGGAGCTTGTGGCGATGCAGAGACAAGAGTTGAAGGAGCAGCAGGTCTGTGTACAGGAGAGGTGGATTGAGTAGTCCGGTCAGAAGGGGATGCTGACCGAGATGCTGAATTTAAATTGCGGGCAGGTAGAGGCGCTGGAATAGGTGAAGAAGACAGTGACTGGGCAGCTGGCCCAATGAGTGAGGAGGATGCATCAGGATTCGTGCTAAGAGGCGTAGCAGTGGTGAATGATGTAGTGTTCAGGTTGAATAGATGCAGATGAGTAGTGAGATCACGGCAGTCTGAATGTGAAGAATTTGAATTGATAGAAACTGTAGCCGACCCAGTTGTTGTAGCAAAGGGGAAGCTAGTCTCATTGAAAACAACATTTCTAGAAACAAACATTTTATTTGATTCTAAATGGAGACATTTGTAACCTTTTTGGTTGGAGGCATAACCAAGAAAAATACAAGGTAGTGACCTATTGTCAAGTTTATGCTTACTATAAGGTCTAGTTAAGGGGAAACAAAGACATCCTAGTACCTTTAAAAAATTGTAATCGGGTACATGCTTAAAAAGGGTTGAAAAAGGTACTAAATTGGTAGAAGAAGAGGGTAACCTATTTATTATATAGACAATACTAGCAAAAATGGTATCCCAATACTTCAAAGGAATTGAAGCAAAATTCATACAAGCAAGACCAAGCTCAACAATGTGGCGATGTTTGCGTTCCGCAATACCATTTTGTTGCGGTGTATAAGGGCAAGAGGTTTGAAAGGTAATTTGAGGGAATAACCGTTGAAGGGGTTTAAACTCCGTACCATTATCGGAACGAAAGGTCTTAATCGAAGCATTTAAAAGTGTCTCAACTTGAGACTTAAACAAGGAGAAAACATGCACAAGTTCATCTTTTGTATGCAAAAAGTAAATCCAACAAAATTTCGAAAAATCATCAACAAAGATAACATAATAACGAAAATTTTCATTTGATATAATAGGAGCGGGACCCCACAAATCCGAATGTACAATTTCAAGAGGAGAGGAAGAGGAATGAGAACTAGAAGAAAAAGGCAAAACATGAGACTTGGACATACAACAAGAAGAACAAATAGACATATGTTTAGAAGTACAAGGTAATTGATACAAATTAAGAATCTTCATAGTTGTAGAAAGAGAGGCATGGCCTAATCTAGCATGCCACAAATTGGCCGAACTTTTCTCTCCAATCAAGGCATGAGGTTGAGAAGTAGGAGGTTGGAGAAAATAAAGGCCATTTTGGTGTCTAGCTTGAAGGAGTACAATCTTGGTGCGGCGGTCCTTTATAAAACAAAGATTTGAAATAAATTCTATGCACAAATCATTATTTTCAAGTAATTTTGAGATGCTCAAAAGATTTTTTGTAAAGGAAGGAACATGTAACATATCTTTCAAAACAATGGAACAAGAATTCAAGATGATAGTAGAAGAACCTATGTGAGCAATAGTCATACCCGAACCGTTGCCAATGTGAAGATTGTCGGAACCATTGTACATGGTATAGGAGGAAAGGTTGTTGATGTCGCTCGTCACGTGGTGGGTGGCTCCCGAATCAAGACACCATTCGTTGGAGAGGAATTGAGTAGTAGGTTGAGCCACATGAGCTTGGAATGGTGGTTGAGGAGGAAGAGGACCACGGTTTTGAGAGGGATGAGGCACCGGATCACCATATCGAGTATCGAAACGCCACCAACAGCCTGTAGCAATGTGCCCTTTCTTGGAGCACACCTGACAAATTGCATCTCGGTGAGGATTTGTAGTATTGGAGCTCCTCTGGCGTGTATTGGGAAAAGGCAAGAGACCAGGTGCTGAAGAATTTGGCAAAGACCCACGCTGATTGAAGAGAGGCCCAGAAGAGGAACTCCCATTGGTAGAGAAGAATTTCGGAGACCCAGAATTGAATTGAGGAGGTGGGCCTCTAGCAGAACCCTTTTTCTTGTACTGATTCGAAGCATTAGAGTAGTAGGCAGCGGAAGATGCAGAAGAGGCGGATGGAACCGAAGAAATTGATGAGGCCAGTTGAGATTGGACCAATTGTTCATGAGTAAGTAGCAAGGAGAAGAGGTCATGGCTGTTGATTGGGTCAGTTCTTGCATTAATTGCGATTACAAAGCCATTGAAATCCGAACCAAGACCATTTAGGATGAACGTCACCAAGTCTTCATCAGTCACAGGATGGCCAATGAATGATAGTTCATCAGAGATGGCCCGAATGCGATTGATGTAGTCACTGCAAGAAGAGGATCCTTTCGAGGTGTTGTGAAGACTTCGTCGGAGCTCCGTCAGGCGGGCTCGAGAAGTAGAAGAAAAGGAGCGTTGAAGAGCATCCCATAGCTGTGCAGAACTAGAGCAAGAAACAACCTGAGCTAAGACTATTTCAGAGAGGGAGGAGCGTAGCCAAGCAAGCAAGACTTGATCTTGCTTGTGCCAGGTCATGTAAGCCGGGTTGAATTCGACTTGGCCGCTGGAGTTGATGACTGTCGGAGAAGGCGGAGCACTAGTGAGGTGGACGAATTTGAACAAGCCATAGCCGTGTAGCACCGGGATGATTTGAGATTGCCAAGAAAGGTAATTGGTTTGGTTTAATTTTGTGGCAATAGGAAGAGTTAGGAATTGGAGAGACTCAGAATTGGAGGAGGAGGAAGGGTTGGAGGAAGATGGAGAAGAATCGTTGTTAGGTTGCGCCATGGATCGATGGCTCGCTGATACCATGAAAGGATTTGAGAGAATAGGTATACTGGTATTGTTTACCAGTAAGAGACAAAGAGACAAAGTAAATCAATAAGCTAATCTTTTTATTATGCTCAAACTGTTTACAATCGTGCCTTATATAGGCAGCTGGGTTACATCAAGAATTATACAACTAGTCTAGATACATCGGGTCTGTTACACTAATCACAGGGGTAAAATAGGAAATGAACTGTAATGGTTTTATCAACTGACGGTGGCTTCCGATACGCTATTTAACTGGAGGCGTGCAGTGGCTGTACTGTCTCTAACAGATTTCCGTCAGTAAATCAATTTAATGATGAGAGATAACCTGTGGTACATGAATGGGTTGATTGAGTTCTCCAGGCGTGATATCCTCTTCCGGTGCTGCCTGCTTCTTGGTTAGCTTCACATACGATGACGACGACATTTTTTAATTCTTTACAAAACTAGGCTTTTCGCATAAAAGAAAGATGACAATGAAAGGTGCAAGGTGAAACAAAACAAAAGGGTTAAGGCCTTTAAATAGCTTTAAATTTGAAATTAATTATGTCATCATGGTTCGGATCCGAATCGTATCAATCAATAAAGATTTTGTGCCCTCAATTCTTATATTCATAATGGCATGTCTATCTACATTTCGTATCCAAACCAATTCATTCATACCTTTCCATCAAATAAAATAATAATAAAAGAATAATAATAATAATAATAATTGTATTTGTATATGCCATGAAGTCTATCAGAAACCTATAAGTTTTTTTTAAAATGGCTGGGTAGCGGCTGCAAAGCTACAGAAACAAATAAGTTGAAACGTATGTTCTTACTGAAAAACTTAAAAATAATACAAAAGTATTATTAAATTTTGGAAATATTACTAAAATAATTTTGATTTTAACAATAGGTTCCCAATATCGTGTTTTGAAAAAACCGATACTAATATTGTGTTTTAAATGTATTTTAACTAAAAAAATTGTTTTAAATGTATTTTATTAATGAAAAAGGTGATATATATTTGTTTTTAATGCATTTCATTTGTATTTTGATAATTTTGTATTTCTTAATTGTAGATTAATTATTTTTTATAGTTGAAAATCAGTTATTTTTTAAAATATGTATCTTAAAGGTTTTTCATTTGTATTTATTTTTAAAAGACTCATACTTTATTGGTAGAATTGAATATATTATATATATATATATATATATATATATATATATATATATATAGTGGATGGATAAAATACACTCTGGTGTACGGATCGTCTCCCGTACACCAAAGTCATTTTTGAAATCCAAAAATCAAACAGTCGATCCGAACCGTTCAAGTTGTTCTCCATATTGAAAAACTCTTGGAGACCAAATTTTACATTTTTTCAAATTTTTTTGCTCATATTTTCAAAAAACACTACAATTAGAGTATTTTAGGCCCTCCAATTTGAAAATATCATAACAAAATAAAAAAAAACATAACAAAATAAAAAAAAAACAAAATGAAAGAGAAATTGCCCTGTTGTATAAACATAGTTCTTAAAAAATTATCGTATTTTTACATATGAACTTATAAAGAGAAAATCCATGAGAGAAACTCTGCACCATTCTCGAGTTGTTTACATGAACTACTTTTTCTAGTGATACAACCAGCTTCTGGTACGCAAATAAAACTCCTGCCTAATCCAATAATTAATTTCTATAAGTAATTTGCCTACCCTGGTTTTGGATATTGATATTGTTCATAATTTCATGATTCATGAACTAGAACTGCCAGGCTTGACGGTAGTGCTGGTACTCATCTCTTGAACAGCAGGTGGATCTATAACTGTATCTTCTTTTTTCTCAACATCTATGATGAGCCTTTTCATTTCCCTGTGCTCTTGGCATATTGCACAAGGGTGCATCAATGCATGCACGCAGCAGCTGTCGCATGGAGAATTCTTCCGGGAAAGAAATAATGAGTTCAATAACGATAAATGACAAAAATAAATGAATCACAGGGAGCATTATAAACCGGTAACTTCAAAATTTTTGTAGTCCCATAATTTTCATTGGAAGATCATTAAATGAACTTATAATAACACCTTCTGCCTCCTAATTAATTTACCAGGTGATCCGTCCCTACCTCATGATTGATTAAATTTCCTGAAGTTTGAGTTGTAAAATTGGGATCAACTGTCAAAACACAAAATGTCAAGACGGCTTGGTGATAGTAATACAATGTAAGGGTGTTAATTTTTGTGCTTTGGTGCATTTCCTGTTGTGCAATTCTCTTGTTAATTTTTGTGCACTCAAGGTATTTAATGAAATGCTTCAGTGAAATGTGTTAATTTGAACTACTGGTACCTAATTAAGTAACTTCTTCCACTTCGACATAAGAAATTTCATAAGATAATATTTGCATGAAAGTAATATGTTTCAAATTTTTAAGTTATAAACCATATCATTGATCTAAGATGACTGATTGAGGACCGAGACTCATACTTAAGTACTATTCAACTGATCTTTGTAAAAGAATACTGTACCTCGAGGTGAAATTTCTTTTGCATTTGCTCTCGCCCACTAGATATGGTGGCAGAGAATATGAACCAACCACATAATAATCCCTCTGAAATACACCAAACAGTGTCAGGGCTCATTTGACAGGTTGCCAAGGAAACCATCATGGCAGCCCCAGCGACTAGGAAACATGCATGACCCGAGCAAGCTTCTTGCCAAGGAGTACCCTCCAGGGTCTCCAAGTTTTTGCCATATAGCACACAGGGGCAGAATAATCCTATTTTACCTATCAAAATTAAAAAGTAAATAATGTCTTAGTTGATATTGGCTACATTATATTCCAAACTTCTGGCTCATGTATTTTTCTCTGTCATTGGTTTAAGTGAGGAGACCCCCATTTACACCATAAATAAATAAGAATACCAGTTTATAAGCCTTTTATTTTTGTCTTATTTTCGTTTTAATTTCCTTATGTGTTAGCCAAACAATTAAAGAGTTGGCTTTCTCTCAGAGTTAGATTTATATGTAGAATTGCGAAACACCTAGTTTAATTCATTGACAAAACATACTCATGACCTCAATAGTTGCAACTGAAAATATATTTTACGAGAATAAAATCGAGCAATTCAAAAGGGCATTAACATTTTGTAGCTAATATCTCTGAAAAAAATAATAAAACAATGGAGTTGTTGAAATTTCGGTCTTACAACTCTCAGGATCTTCAGCGCAACCGCAAATTCCTGTCATCCATGGCTCATCACTCGGAGGATTATGTGACTCAGGCAGTTCTTGCTGACATTCTAAGCATCTTTTTCTGTGTAACTACATCACAATACAAAGGAATGAACGACTTGAGAGATGATGTACTGCAAAGTACCAAATGTCTTTCCAGGAAATATAAATTAAGAATACTGATTGGAAGAATCTACAGAAGTTCTCGTTCCAAATTTTGTTCATTTTCTCTGTACTTTAAACTAATGGAGTTCACTGTCTTTGGCAACTAATAAATAGCCCCTTTTTCCACGAAAGTTATTTCCATGAAGAAATTTTTTTTTTCTCTCATATCCTGTATTTTATTATTGATCGGTTGGTGCAATAAAATTAGATGTTAATTGGTCAGACGTACTTATTTAATTTTCACAATTTGTAGTTAAATTTCTTAAAAAAGCTTTTAATTTTTTAAAAGAAAAATATTGACTCGTCCATCAAAGGATGCCAATAATGCTCCTTGGCAATTTGTGGGAACTTATTTCTTTTCTGTAATCTACTTATTAAAATTACAAACCAAATCCTTCAATTGAAACTTCAATTTTTGTGTTGGATCAATTAATGAAAATTCGTAATTAACCAGTGCTTCAATTCTTCCATTACGAATTTTAAGAGCACAAAATACCAAAAGTAATTAACCAATAAAATTCGTAAACAAATCACCAGATAATCCCCATCATAATGAAAATTCCGTTCAATAAAGGCTTTGCAGTTTGAAATTTATTTTGACAGAATGAATTGGTGAACAGGTGATAGCTAGGTTAAGGAATCACAATTTTTTTTTTTATGATTTCCAATCAGTACTCAATTTAATGATGAGAGATAACCTGAGGTACACGGATGGGTTGATTGAGTTCTCCAGGCGTGATATCCTCTGTCGGTGCTGCCTGCTCCTTGGTCAGCTTCACATACGACGACGACATTTTTTAATTCTTTACAAAACTAGGCTTTTTGCAGAAAAGAAAGATGGCAATGAGAGGTGGAAAAAAAAAATGGTTAATTAAAGCCTTTAAATAGCTTTAATTTTTCTGGTCAGGTTCGGATCCGAAACGTATCAATCATGGAAGATTTTGTGCTCTCAATTCTTGCATCCATAATGGAATGTCTGTCTACATTTGGCATCCAAACCAATTCATACCTTTCCATTTGATGATGATGATAATAATTAAAATTATATATGTCATGAAGTCTGTCAAAAACAAATAAGTGGGAATGTATATTCTTAATTATTAAGTTTAATACTCTATTCACAGTTTTTCCTTTCAATTAATGAATGGCCGAGATATTACCATATATCATATATGCCCGTATGTGTAAGTGTAACGTATATCCGTTAGTATTCACTGTAGTACATAACTCGTATTTTTTATCTCTACAAATATTGATCTGGTCTATTAAATTATAAGTTAAGTCCATCTATACTATCCGTAGTTGCTATATACTCTATATATATACTCTTACTCTCTAAATATAAAGTCCATTTGGCAGGACACAACACAGAGAGAGACAAGCAAAATAAAGTTGATTAATAGATAGAAATCCTTTTCCATCTGAAAGTTTTTCTAAATAATGTTGTAGTTCTATTCTAATATTCTATCTGTTTATTTTTCTTATTTTATTTTGCTATGAATTAATATTTGATTTGCTTCATTTCGACAATTGAAGCAAAGTTTGTAATTGGGATAGTAGTTAGTGAAAAATATTGAAATATATTAAAAACCCTAACAGGTTATTTTTACAGTTGTTGGAAATAAACTAAACCACGAGAATAAAAAAAAAACAATTTGAATTGTTGTATGTCTAGGAAATAATAAATATGATATGATTAGGAAATAATAAATATGATATGATTTTGTTTTTTCAAATGTTAGGAAACAATAATTTAGAATTGTTGTATGTCTAGTGAATGTGTTTCTTCTTTTTTTTTCTTTGGGGGGGGGGGGCGATAATAACAATAAACTACTTAAGGCCATGGACAAATTAATTTTCATGGGGTTCACGAATGGCTCCAAAAAAAAAAAAATTAAAAATAATGTTACTGTGACCAATTAACGATGTTATCTTTTAATTAGGGCTGTACAATGGTCTGGTTAGTAATTTTTTATCAATATTTCAACCCAACCCAATTATACCGGGTTTAAAATTTTTTTTAGTTGATCCACCCGTAACCCCACCCAACCCATATAATTTTTTATCTACGGGTTTTTACGGGTTTCCGGATTAACCGGATCATAATTATCCGATGCCATAAAAATTAAATAGGTAAGTTACAAAAATAAAAAAAAATTATTATTCTTAATCGTACTCTTATGGCCTTGTCAGATAAGCTAACAAAAATAATTACTGACCATATCCCATTGATGATTGATCAGATGGGCTATCTCTTCCTCTCTGTTTGACACAATTCTTTTTTTTTTTTTTTTTGGAAAAACATGCGCCTGTGGGAAAAACATTCTTTAGTTATTAATAATTTTTTTCCAACGAAGAGTCAGAATGGAAGTTCTTTTAGCCGAGGTATCAGGGCACAGAGATTGTTGCTACTGTTAAGGACCTAGGTTTGTCACGACTCAGTAATCAAGAGATGATTTAATAAACTAAATGGGTCGGGTCGGGTACGGGTTATCAAGAATAAAATTATGACCCAACCCAGTACAACCGGGTTATTAAAATTGAAACCCGACCCAACCTGATTAATGTCTAAACCCGTTAAAATACGGGTTGGGTTGGATGGTCTAAACGGATCGGACGGGTTTTAAATTTTTTTGTACAGCCCTACTTTTAATTATGAATCACATGTTGCAAGTAGGACCATATTCTCAGGTCTTTGTTTATTTGTTTATTTTTTTATAGTAAATTAAGATATAAAAAAATTTATTAATATTAATTCATATATTGGTTAATTAGATTTTTTTAGCACTTAATTAAGTATGAAATGAAAACATGATTTTAGAATATAAATAAAAACGTAAATTTTATGTCTTCTTATAAAAAATTTGTAAGAAACAAATAATCGTAGGAAAGCTTAAAAAATGTGTGAAGAAATTTCTATGCGTGTGTTATTAAATTTGAAAACCATTTTTGAGCTTTAGCTTGTCTGGGTACAATGAAAATTATCTTGTAGAGTCTCCGCTGGGCTAGCCCATTTGGTAGAGACACATGTCCTCCTACGGAAAGACCTGGGTTCGAGTCTTGTTTGGGACAAGATGAAAAATGCGTGCGTGCGTGGGGGTTGAGTGCCTACGGACAGTGATCAAAAAAAAAAAAAAAAAAATTATCTTGTAGAACGGGGAAAATGTGGAATATTAAAATCACTCCAGGCCTCAAGGGAATATGACCGTTAGAAGACCTCAACAGAGCCCTCCATAGAGCGTTTAATTACCGATAGACCACCATTTATCATTATTTGGGTAAGCAGATGTGTAAAGATCGCGGGAGAGCCTGACCGGATATGACCGTTTGACGACCAATTTATTACCCACCAAAGAAAATTTAATTACCAATTTTGCCACTTGAATGTAACACTTTGTGGATTTTTCGTGGAGGGCATAAAAGTGAAGACCCTTCCAGCTCCATAATAAATAAATCGCTCCTTCCTCTTTTAGCCTTTACTCTTCTCCGACAGCCGACACTTCTCTCTTTCCAATTTTCCCCGAAATCAAATACTGAAATACCTCCTTCTTCTCCAATCTTTTTCCTCAAACCAGTTTGTTTCAAGTGAATCAACTTTTCTGAAATCAACCGAAGGATTCTCAAATCTTTCTGTCCATGGTTCATTTTTCTAAGCAATAATCTGATTAATTTTTCGAAGTTCTCATTCAATCTGAAATCAAGTAGAAAAGGGATCGAACATTCTCAACTCAAATAACCTAAATTAATTCCAAGTCGTTATGCACATGTTTTTGAATTGTTTTAAACCACTTAAAATTTTCGAAAACAAACAGAAAATAAGATACATTTGATACAGAATTTCCCGGGGCTGGGAGTTTTCCTCGCTGCGGGGGGATCGGTCAGATTAAAGAAGGCTTGGAATCATTGAGTTTTCTCTCATCCATTTGATTTAGTGAATCATTTTTTTACTTTCAGTTACCTATAGCCTCTCGCAATATCCACTTGGAGAGCACAGCTTTTTAGTTTCCCTTGGAGGTCGGTCTGGTTTTTATGCATTTTTGCTACGGTCCACTACGGAAGTTCGGCAATTTTTCTGCCTTATTCCTTATGCCTCCAGAAAAGAAAATTTATTTTTATTTTTATTTTTTTATTTTTCTGATTTTTTTTTTTTAGGTTTGAAAAACAGTGGTTTAATTGTTTCTAAAACTTGTGCAGATGTACTTACAATTAATCAGGTTTTTGAGTTGAGAAAATGATTTTAGGCGAACTTAATCACCCTTTTGTTAGAGTTATGTCCTAGGAGCCAATTATTAAATGGCCACTTCTATGGTTTATGTGATTGATGATATTTTATCATTTATTCCTTGATTTATTAATTGACAGATCATTCAGGTTGAGGATCTGAATTGTAGATCTCTGTAGTTCATTTATAATTAAATGACAATAATAAATCTAAAAGGTCCGTAATCTTGATAATTAACAAGGAATATTAATTATCGGATAAGATTAGTATGCAAGTTAAGTGATGATTAAGTTCTACAGATCATAGGTAAGGAGTTGCCAACTTAATTGCATATGTATATGTTATAGAACATAGTACAGGACGCGACCCAGTGAAATAAATATATGGATTGTGTTATGTGTCATTATTTATTTCATTTGAGTTTGATTCTAAGTTTGAGATGGTTCAGCTTTTCCACATGAGGATAGGTTCAATAAATATCGTCTACCGTTGATTCCTGATAAGGGCTGCTATACGGACTTTATTTATGTTCTCTTGAATTGTGCGGGGAAAAGTTGTTCATCAAGAAAACCGTATGTCCCTCATTAATTAACTTAGTGAGCGATGATATCTGTTTGGGCCCCTTGATGGAGATGGATTGTTTGCTAGCAACTGATACAGTCATCTCTAGATCAAGAAACGTATAATCTGCAAGAATGACACATTCCTATCTTGGATTATACGATGATATCATGTGACATAAGAATCAGACAAGGAAATACTATTATTTCTTATGCAGGATTAAAAATATTGTAGCAGTACACTATTTATGCGAATTGGGAATCATAACGTGTTGCTAGATACCGCTTATGATTATTGGAAATAAATAGCGATTTATTTTCCATGTCCAACAGAGCATAAATCCTCAAAGGGTCACACAAATAGGTTTTGACCATGCGTGCATTATTTATTTGGTTGTATTAAGGAATGCAACAATATGATATGTTGACTGATTAATTATGTACTGTTGCGAACCGTCATAATTAATTAATTAAGTCAAACGGATTATATAGAAATAAATTAATGCATATTCTAATCCTTAAATAATTATCAAATTGTTGATAATTAATTTGTTCAACATGAATTAATTAAAGTAATTAATTTGAGCTAACGGGCCTATATTTAAATTGTAAATTAAAGGTCCAACTTGAGAGCAATTAATTGGGCCACTAATTAATTGAATTAGAGGACCAATTAAATAATTAATGGAGCCCATTTAGGCCCATTTTATGGCTGCCCTAGTGATGGCATAGTTGTAAATTAGTTACAACTTTTTGGGAGAGTGGTTGGTCTATAAAAGGACCACTTTGGGAGCCAAAACCCCAGCCACCTTGCCTTTTTCTCTCTCCCTAATATTTTGGACGAAAATTAAAGGAAAAATTTCAGAATTTTTCCTCTCCACCATTGCTCTCTTAAGCTCATGTGTTGAGCACCTCTTGCCTCCATCCAATTAAATAGTTAATTAAGGCAAAGGGAAGGAAGGGATTAGGCTTAACCTCTCATCTACTAGCATAGATCGAGGTTTTGGTTAATACCTTGGTGGACTTGAGGCCGAGACACGCGTGGTGGTGCGCACAACCTCGACTCGACGGATTCGAGCCTTGCGATTACAAGTTCGCAAGAGGTAGCCCTTTTTCCCTCTTTCTCTTGTGTGTTTGGATGGCTTTTGCACTAGATCTCCTTTGCACTTAGTTTAATTAGGATTAATTAAGAGTAATTAGTCTAAAAATTAAATTTGTGCACTTCCTAACAGTGGTATCAGAGCACATGGTCGTGCTTAAGTTATTTTGACACTTAATTAAGAGAAATTGGTTAATTAATGGATTAGTAGAGTTGATGCTATTGCTTGCTGTCTGGAAACAGCAATTTCTGTGTTGTTATGCGTTTTTCGCTATGAAATGTTCTCTGGAAATTTTTTCTGTCAACTAGAAAGTTGTAGATCTGTGGATTGTGGTTCTTTTGGCGTTGGATTCACATTTTTCTGAAATTGTATGGATTTACTGTGAATAAAATGGCAACGGTGCGCAGAACCAGTTTCTGCTTGCACTGTTCTGTTTGAATGGCTTAAAAGATTTATATTTTGAATATAAGTACCAGTGTTCTTTGGCTAGATTTAAAGAGGACTTGAAACACTTTCTGGACATGTATAGAATGTTGCATGGTTCAGATTAATTCGTGGTTTTTCAAGTATGAAAAGAAAGATCTCGTCAGATCTGGTTTATTGAGCAAACTGATTGTTCTAATAAACTGTACCAACTGAGAACTCTTTCTGGAAAATTGTTTGAATAGAGTTGTTTATTTTTAAGTTAGGATTCCAGGAAAATTAATTTCATAATTTTTCATGGAAGTTTGGTACCTCAACCAGGTCAAACCTTTTCGGTCGATAGTCTGTTCCTGTACAGGTCTAGTCGATTGTTAAGCTTGTAACTTGAATTTCTTAAACAGAACTTAGTGGTTTTCTTTTCATGAATAGTTAGCCAATAGATTAAACAAGTTTTTCTATGTATATTGTATGTATAAAAACTGGATGGAAGGTGATCTTTCAGACCGGATGGTTGAGAAGAAAAACAGAATATCTCAAAACGGTGCGTTCGCGCACTTGTTTCAGATTTGTCTTTTTTGATTCTCTCAGATGGTATATGATCTCTTTCTGAAATTTTGACTGGTATTTACAATCTAGACAAGGAGCTTATATAAATTATTTCATAATTTTTGGAGACCGAAAACTGTGGATTTTGTCGTGTCCCATTAGATACTTTTTTATCAAAGTATTATTTATCTAATTATTCAAACTAGTTGAAAAAGTAATTAGGATACTCCTTGTGCGATCTCCTTTCAGTTTTTGATGATTGAAAAGTTTTCAAAAGGAATTTAAACAAGTTTGGTTGTTTGAAATTTGAGCATTTATACACGGAAATTGCGAATGGCAAATAATACGCAAAGACACTTGAAAGTCATTAATTATAAACAAAGTACACTAGTGGATAGACTTGTGCTAACTTTGTTTTGTAGGAGGATGTGGGTTTAGTATGGCTCATGATTCAATGCCTTGTGGTTTGTAAATTGAATGCATGTGTGATTGTGTGTAATTAGGCCTTTGGTGCCATTAATTAATTTTGATTAATTTTTGTGTAACTTGTGTGGCTTGCATGCCCCTAAGGTTAGGATGGGAATAGAAATTTACACATGTAATTTTGTTCCTTTATTTTATATAGGATTTAGATCCATATAGAATTTAGTGGGAGGGACAAAAGTTAGATTAGTTTTGCTACATGGAGATGCGGCGAAAACTAATGCAAGCGGGAGCCATACAAACCCACAACAATGCTTGAGATGCTTATTATGTGAATGTTTGTGAATGCTATGAATGTCATAGGATAGGTATGGGTGTATGCTTACACGACCACCAAACAAGAGTCACATAATTGTTTGTCCCAAACGATTGAGCCAAATCACTCTCCTTCTCTCTATCCCCTTCACGCCTTATGTTCGGCCATTGATGCATTCCGCCGACGCGGACATCGTGGTCCACCATAGATAGTCGGGGTGTAAATCGGATTTGCAAGGAGCAAATAGAGAGGAGTTACTTAACAATGGACCCTAATCGGATTGGACATTGGAGTGAAGTTCGCGACGCGAACCAAGAGTCATAAAGTTGTATGATTGGTTAAGGAGAACCTACCTCATTATTAGTTGCTTTGATGTTGTGCCGACGCCGGCATCATCTCAACGAAAATGGGGGTCTTGGAAATTCATTACTTTTAGGGACTTATATTAAAGTAGTGAAAGTTTTACTTTATTGGAAATTAAAACAAAACATAAACTAATTGACCTTTAATTTGAAAATTGTTGTAGATGTCTTCCTCGTCTTTTTCGCTACGTTCTCTTTTAGAGAAAGAGAAGCTCGCCTTCAACGGTGCCAACTTTCTGGATTGGCACCGGAACCTTAGGCTTGTCCTTAGGTTTGAAAAGAAGGAATATCTCTTGACCACTCCCGTCCCCGCGGCTCCCAAGTCGGATGCCCCTAAAGCGGATCAGGACAAACATGACAAGCACGTCACGGACGACATGGAGATGTCCGTCTTGATTGTCGCTGTCATGGAGTCAGAACTCCAAAAGGAGTTCATGGATAGTGGTCTAGGAGTGTTTGAAATGGTCTCTCGTCTCTCGAACATGTTCCAAACCAAGGCCCGCACCGAAAGGGCTCGTCTCATCAAGGCCGTCGCCAATACTCGATTGGCGGAGGGTCATGAAGTCGGGCCACACGTCATGAAGATGGCGGGGTTGTTTCGGCAGCTTGAAAGGCTTGATACGCCCTTCCCGTCAGGGGCGATTCAAGACTTTATTCTCAACTCTCTCCCTCACAGCTTCACCGGTTTTGTTGTGAACTACCGGATGAATGGCATGGACAAGAGCATGGATGATCTCCAAAACATGCTTGTCGAGACGGAGGAGAGTCTCAAGAAAGAGAAGGGCCCCAAAGATGTTCTTGCGGTGAGTGACAAGAGCAAGAAGAGCAAGAAAAGAAAGACCCGCCGAACTAGAAAGGGCAAAGGCCCGGTGACGCCCCAAGGTCCGGCCAAGGGAGCTCCCGAGGGTTCCAAGAGAAAGAAGAACCCGGCTACTTCCGAGACCGTATGCTATTACTGTAGCAAGACGGGCCATTGGAAGAGGAACTGCCCCAAGTACCTCGCTGACAAGAAGGCGGGAACCGTCCAGCCTTCTACCTCAGGTATATTTGTCATTGAAACCCTTCTCGCTACCTCTAACACAGACTGGATTTTTGACACCGGTTCTTGTGCTCACATTTGTCGAAATGTGCAGGCACTAAAGAGTAGGAGGCGGCTCGAGAAAGGCGAAGTACAACTCCGCGTCGGTAACGGCACGTGTGTCTCCGCTATGGCCGTTGGGAATGTGGATGTAACTTTGCCTTCTGGTTTCATTTTGGAACTCAAAGATGTCTATGTAGTTCCTTGTATCACTCGGAACATTATCTCTATTTCTTGTTTAGACTTGGATGGATTTGGTGTTGTAATAAAGAACAAAAGTTGTACTTTGTTGCGTGATGATGTTTGTTATGGTGTTGCGCATTTATTGAATGGTCTTTATGTGCTTGATTCTAGCGAACATGTTTTGAGTGTTGAACGTGACAGTAGGAAACGTAAGATTTCACATGAAAGTACGACTCTAATGTGGCATTGCCGCTTAGGTCATATCAACGAGAAACGCATTAAGAGATTGCAAACCGTTGGTCTCTTAGATCAATTCGCTTTCGAGCCAATTGACACATGCGAATCATGTTTGATGGGAAAGATGACCAAAGCGCATTTTCCTAACAAAGGGATTAGGACAAACGACTTGTTAGATCTCATACATACCGATGTGTGTGGACCTATGAGCATTTGTGCACGAGGAGGTTATTCATACTTCATCACTTTCACCGATGATCATAGTAGATACGGGTATATCTACTTGATGCGGCACAAGTCTGAATCCTTTGAAAAGTTCAAGGAGTTCAAGAATGAAGTTGAGAACCAACTCAATCGAAAGATCAAGGTCTTGCGTTCCGATCGAGGTGGAGAGTACTTGAGCCACGAATTTGGTGATTATCTAAAGGAGTGTGGAATCGTTCCACAACTCACTCCACCGGGAACACCACAATGGAATGGTGTATCCGAGAGGAGGAATCGAACTTTGCTAGACATGGTTCGATCGATGATGAGCCAAACCGACTTGCCTAAATCGTTTTGGGGTTTTGCATTAGAAACCGCAGCTTTTACTTTAAACCGTGTTCCGTCAAAGTCCGTTGAGAAGACGCCTTATGAGCTTTGGTTTGGTAGGAAACCAAGCATGCTTTTTCTCAAGATTTGGGGTTGTGAAGCTTATGTGAAAAGGCTAATGAGTGATAAGCTTGGACCCAAATCGGACAAATGTTATTTCGTAGGATACCCTAAGGAAACAAAGGGTTACTACTTCTACAACCGTGTCGAGAACAAGATAGTTGTTGCACGACATGCGGAGTTCTTGGAGAAGGAGTTTCTCTCAAGAAGAAGTAGTGGGAGCAACGTGGTGATTGAAGAAATTCAAGAACCGCAGCAACAAGAGATGCCTCAAGTAGGCAATCTAGTTGTTCCCAATGTGGTGCCAAATGAGGTGGTAGTCGAACCCATTCCACAAGTAGTTGTAGAAGAAGAGGTTCAAGAGCAAGCTCCCTCAATTGAAGACTCAAACATATCGCGAGTCGATGATGTTGAAGTTGCACCCACACTTGAAGTTCAAGAACTAAGTCCGCAAATCGTTGTGGAACAAGTTCAAGAACCTCAAGCGTCTACCCTACGAAGATCGGCAAGGCCAAGTCGTCCACCTATAAGATACTTAGGTTTGCATGACGTTCTCGTCATTGCGAATGACGAACCCTTGACCATAAAGGACATGAAGGAAAAATCCGACTCAAAGGAATGGCTTAAAGCCATGGAATCCGAAATGCAATCCATGTATGAGAACAAGGTATGGACCTTAGTTGACCTTCCCGACGGAGTAAAACCCGTTGAGAACAAATGGATCTTTAAGAGAAAGGTCGACATGGATGGCAACTTGACCATTTACAAAGCACGACTAGTTGCGAAAGGTTACAAGCAAGTTCATGGTATTGACTATGAAGAAACCTTCTCGCCAGTCGTCATGTTCAAGTCAATTCGGATCTTGTTAGCAATTGCCGCATTCTACGACTATGAGATATGGCAAATGGATGTCAAAACTGCCTTCCTAAATGGCAACTTGGAAGAGGATGTGTATATGACACAACCCGAGTGTTTTGTGGATCCAAAGAATGCTAACAAGGTGTGCAAGCTTCAAAGGTCCATTTATGGATTGAAGCAAGCATCAAGGAGTTGGAACAAGCGCTTTGATGAAGAGGTCAAGAAGTTGAACTTCATTCAAAGCGAGAAGGAACCTTGTGTTTACAAGAGGATTAGTGGGAGCGTGGTTGTGTTTCTTGTTCTATATGTTGATGATATACTCTTGATCGGGAATGATATCCCCGAATTGAATGCAGTCAAGGATTCATTGAAGAAGGTGTTCTCAATGAAAGACTTGGGCGAAGCCGCCTACATCCTAGGAATCAAGATCTATCGAGATAGATCAAGAAGGTTGTTAGGCTTGAGCCAAGATGCATATATTGACAAAGTGTTGGAAAAACACAACATGGCTAGTTCCAAGAAGGGTTACTTGCCTATGTCACATGGCATATTCTTGAGCAAGACTCAATGTCCGACGACTGATACAGATAGAAAGTACATGAATCAGTTCAAGTATCCATCTGTGGTCGGTTCGATTATGTATGCCATGCTATGCACTCGCCCCGATGTGGCGCATCCGATTAGTGTGACTAGTCAATACCAAGCTAACCCTGGTATGCCACACTGGACCGCAGTCAAGAATATCCTCAAGTATCTCAAGAGAACAAAGGATAGCATCCTCGTGTATGGTGGAGACCAAGAGCTCGTTGTAAGTGGTTACACCGATGCTAGTTTCCAAACCGATCGAGATGATGCGAAGTCACAGTCCGGCTTCGTATATCTGCTCAATGGTGGGGCCGTGAGTTGGAAGAGTTCCAAACAGGATACCACGGCCGATTCCGTCACCGAAGCAGAATACTTAGCGGCGGGTGAAGCAGCGAAAGAAGGCGTTTGGATCAAGGAATTCTTGACCGAGCTGGAGGTGGTTCCAAGCATCTCAGGTCCAGTGGATCTCTACTGCGACAACACGGGAGCCATAGCTCAGTCCAAGGAGCCTAGGTCTCACCAAAAGACCAAGCACATTCTACGACGATTCCATCTCATCCGTCAGTTTGTGAATGACGGGTGGATCAAGGTCAAGAAGGTGGACGGTGCCGCGAACACAGCGGACCCTCTGACAAAGCCTCTATCTCGAGCCGCACATGAGTTGCACGTTGCATCCATGGGGATTAGGCGTATGCCTGAGTGGCTTTGAGTTGTATCTTTTATCTTTTGAGGTTTTAGTATGAGACATGTATATTTTGGATATTACATTGAGTACTATGCACTGGCTAGAAGTCGCTGTTGATTGACTCTAGGCCAAGTGGGAGATTGTTAGAGTTATGTCCTAGGAGCCAATTATTAAATGGCCACTTCTATGGTTTATGTGATTGATGATATTTTATCATTTATTCCTTGATTTATTAATTGACAGATCATTCAGGTTGAGGATCTGAATTGTAGATCTCTGTAGTTCATTTATAATTAAATGACAATAATAAATCTAAAAGGTCCGTAATCTTGATAATTAACAAGGAATATTAATTATCGGATAAGATTAGTATGCAAGTTAAGTGATGATTAAGTTCTACAGATCATAGGTAAGGAGTTGCCAACTTAATTGCATATGTATATGTTATAGAACATAGTACAGGACGCGACCCAGTGAAATAAATATATGGATTGTGTTATGTGTCATTATTTATTTCATTTGAGTTTGATTCTAAGTTTGAGATGGTTCAGCTTTTCCACATGAGGATAGGTTCAATAAATATCGTCTACCGTTGATTCCTGATAAGGGCTGCTATACGGACTTTATTTATGTTCTCTTGAATTGTGCGGGGAAAAGTTGTTCATCAAGAAAACCGTATGTCCCTCATTAATTAACTTAGTGAGCGATGATATCTGTTTGGGCCCCTTGATGGAGATGGATTGTTTGCTAGCAACTGATACAGTCATCTCTAGATCAAGAAACGTATAATCTGCAAGAATGACACATTCCTATCTTGGATTATACGATGATATCATGTGACATAAGAATCAGACAAGGAAATACTATTATTTCTTATGCAGGATTAAAAATATTGTAGCAGTACACTATTTATGCGAATTGGGAATCATAACGTGTTGCTAGATACCGCTTATGATTATTGGAAATAAATAGCGATTTATTTTCCATGTCCAACAGAGCATAAATCCTCAAAGGGTCACACAAATAGGTTTTGACCATGCGTGCATTATTTATTTGGTTGTATTAAGGAATGCAACAATATGATATGTTGACTGATTAATTATGTACTGTTGCGAACCGTCATAATTAATTAATTAAGTCAAACGGATTATATAGAAATAAATTAATGCATATTCTAATCCTTAAATAATTATCAAATTGTTGATAATTAATTTGTTCAACATGAATTAATTAAAGTAATTAATTTGAGCTAACGGGCCTATATTTAAATTGTAAATTAAAGGTCCAACTTGAGAGCAATTAATTGGGCCACTAATTAATTGAATTAGAGGACCAATTAAATAATTAATGGAGCCCATTTAGGCCCATTTTATGGCTGCCCTAGTGATGGCATAGTTGTAAATTAGTTACAACTTTTTGGGAGAGTGGTTGGTCTATAAAAGGACCACTTTGGGAGCCAAAACCCCAGCCACCTTGCCTTTTTCTCTCTCCCTAATATTTTGGACGAAAATTAAAGGAAAAATTTCAGAATTTTTCCTCTCCACCATTGCTCTCTTAAGCTCATGTGTTGAGCACCTCTTGCCTCCATCCAATTAAATAGTTAATTAAGGCAAAGGGAAGGAAGGGATTAGGCTTAACCTCTCATCTACTAGCATAGATCGAGGTTTTGGTTAATACCTTGGTGGACTTGAGGCCGAGACACGCGTGGTGGTGCGCACAACCTCGACTCGACGGATTCGAGCCTTGCGATTACAAGTTCGCAAGAGGTAGCCCTTTTTCCCTCTTTCTCTTGTGTGTTTGGATGGCTTTTGCACTAGATCTCCTTTGCACTTAGTTTAATTAGGATTAATTAAGAGTAATTAGTATAAAAATTAAATTTGTGCACTTCCTAACACCTTTGCCGGCTCTAATCGACTAAATCAATCAATTGCTTGTGAAATTAATCAATTCAATGCTTAAGAAAACGATTTCTCAGACAATTTTCAAATCCTATCCTTGGGTTGCTCAAATCAGTTTCATCAAATTCATTTCCAAAAGATTTTCAATAAAATTCGCTTCTTTCAGAAAATGCCTTAATTTCCTAAGTCACAATCGCTAAGCTTAGTCATTAAATCCTTAAAACTTATCTAAATGCAACATTAAATGATTAAAAATGCAATTCCTGCATGTATATACAAAAATCAGCTAACAATTGTACTTGGAACGGCCAGTTCTGGGCTGGGACGACCCAATGGGGCGGACCGTTCCGTTTGTAGGACGGACCGTTCCATGCGCATTTGTTAGCTAAGTTTATTAGTTCTGCCAAGTCTGGAACGGACTGTTCTGGACTATGACGACCTTTGGGGCGGACCGTTCCATTTGTGGGACGGTCCGTTCCAACCCTGACAGAAATATGCAATATGCCATGAAGTGCATCCTATCGTACCAGTTTTTTATTTTTCTCGATCTTTACCCCCCCAAGCTTATCTAAAGGACTGTCCCTAGTCCTGATTAGATACAAGAAAGAAAATAAAGGAGAGAAAAACAGAAAACTTACTGAACTTGGCTCAGTGATGTGGTGGGTCCTGTGGTGGTCCGAAGATATGGCTGGCCAACCGTGCTAGCAGGTCATCATTTCGTGCATTCCGCTCGTCCTGCTGCTGCCTCCACTTTCTGTTCTCTTCTCGCTCACGGCGGTACTCTTCTCTGTCACGCCTCCTTTCTTCTCTGTCTTCATCGATCGAGGCCTGGATGTTCCACTGAGCCGTGTGGATATCCTGGAGAATATCGTGGTAGGCGTGATCAAATCCATCTTGCCACTGGCCTGGGGATGGCTCTGGATGAGGGGGTATCTCATGAGTCGGCAACCCTCCCCAAAATATATCCTCACGCCGCTTAGTCTGAGGCTCATAGAATGGCTGGACCCGTGGCTGATCGGGTGGAGGTGGGTGGGAGCTGGCTGCCTCTGCCTCTGCTGATGTACCTGCTCCGGCTGCTCTAGCTACGGCCTCTATCTCGGCTAATCGCCGCTGCAACTCCTCCTTTTCATGGTTTATAAATGTGCCGTCCTTGTCAACCAGCAGCCAGGTTCTCTTGTTGGTAAGATCAATAGGCCTGTTGAGAGGAAGAGGAAAACGGTATCGACCATAGATGTACTGGTACTCGTTTCCAACCCGAGCCACCATCTGCATTTCAACCAGTTGTCTCATGGAGACCCGGTTTGGGCCCCCACTCCGCTGCATCTCAGACAACGCCAAGTCATACTGCTGCATCAGATGGGTGACATAGCCACCGATTGTGATCTGACCCTTGCCGCTTCTCAAGTTATTTGCCTGTTTCTCGAAATGTTTCATCATCATGTAGGCAAGGTTCAGTTTGGCATCGCCTTTTAGATAGAATATCTGGTTGAGAATGGCCTGTTCTCCCCTTGTCAATTTCACCCCCGACTCACCCTTGGCAAAGATGGTGAGCGAGAGCATCCTCTGGATGAACCGGATGGTAGGGTGTTGAATGTGAGAGGAGCGGCGTTCGTTGACTGGTTTTTTGTGCTCCAGTGAAAGCTCTTCCCACAGATCATCCTCAAAGAACTCATCAGTTATCGTCCCATTCTCAAGCCCAAAGATACGGGCAAAATCAAGCTCTGTGGCGACATACTTCTTACCATCCACCCGAAATGTGAGCTGCCATAAGTCATTTTTATGATAGAGGTCGAGAGAGCACAGAAATTCCATTGTCAAGGCTGTGTAAGCTGGAGCTCTGATCTTCCAGAACCTCGGGCGAAACCCAATTGCTCTGGTCAGCCTGTAGAAGTCCTCCCTGATGCCTAGTGTGTCAAGTACCCGCAGATCGATCGAGCGGGTATTCTCAAATTTCTTGTTCAGGAGGTTTCTGTACCGCTGCTTTGCCTGGCTGCCCTTGAGGCGGATGTGCACGTTTGCTAGCTCAATGCTGGCTGGTTGTGCTGGCCGGGTTTTGCTAACTCAATGTGTCTCAATGCTAGCTCAATATCTTCTTCAGCCTCTGCTGCAGCCTCTGCTTCGGCTGTCTCACCTTGTTCCTCTTGTTCTGGGTCTGAGGCAGCCTCTAGTTGGGACCAGTTAACTGCATCGGTCTCCATCCATCTCCGTGGAATATAGGACATGATCTCTGTGTCAGGAGGTGGATAGTCGACTGAGTATGGTGGCGTGGCAGACAATGAATGCTCTGGTGTGGTGATCAAGTCTTCTGGCCTGAGCGGGAGCCTATCCAGAGGTGGTACCGGATTTGATTCCTTTGTTGGCCATGGCAGATTGAATTCCGGAGGGATTGGGACAGATGTCTGGCCTATTCTCCTTGGTCCCTTGCGGAAGAATTTAGAGATTTTATCGCCCAACGAAACAGAAGATGAGCTGCTAGACATGGAACGGACCGTTTGAAGCTTGGAACAGAGCGGTTTGGCTGGGAAGATAGGCTGTTGGGTATGGAAGGTTGTTTGGGGCGGACCGTCCTAGATCTGGGACGGACCGTTCTAGATTGGTTGGACGGGGAGGTTTCGGCTAGGACGGGCTGGTTTGGAATCTGGTTTGGGGATGGGGCGGACCGTTCCAAGATTGGGACGGACTGTTCCACTCTGGTTTTGGACAGAAAAGGTGAAGTTATAGGGTTTTGGGTTTTTCGAGGTTTTGGTATGATTTTGGTGCAGTTTTGAGTTGGGTTGGTACCTGGAATAGAAAGAAGGAGAGAAAGAGGTGATGTTACCGAAATTTCCGATGAGGCCTAGTGGTGGCGGGGCAGAGTTGGTGGCGCCGACGTTTTTTCGAGTAATCGGAGAAATTGAGGGGTCCACCGACTTGAGAGTGCTCTGGAAAGGCGAGTGATACCAAGCGACGGCGAAAATGGTGGCGATCTCGTCAGACTTGGTGGTGGCAGAGAGAGAGAGTGAGAGAGAGTTGGAGAGATGGGTTTGAGAGAGGGAGAGTTTGAATGGTTGGTTTGGAGAGTAATAGAAGGGGACGGGTCGGATAAGGTGAGGAGGCGGGTTGGTTAGGCTTAGTGGGTAGTTAATGATAGTGGGTAGTTATTGGGTTTGGGTCTGGGTTCTCAGTTAGGTTTAAATGGGGCGGACCGTTTCAAACGTGGGACGGTCCGTTCCATTATGGTTTTGTCGTCCGTTCCGCATGCGTCGTACCAGCCATGGACCTATGCGTCCTGGTGTTGGGGCGGACCGTTCTGAGTGTGGGGCGGTCCGTTCCAATCCCTAAAAAAAAACTGAAATTAAACAAGTACAGACTAAGCCAAGTATTTATCCTTACTCCTAATTTTTTGTGTTTTTTCTGATTTTCTAATTTTTTTTAACTATATTTTTAAGAAAATAGAAAGAAAAACCCTAGCCTAAGATTTTTTAACCCTTGGGTTGCCTCCCAAGCAGCGCTTGTTTAAGGTCTCGAGCCTGACCCCGTATGGCTACGTCTCTACGGTTGAGGGGTTGTCCAAAAATCCCACTTCCCCTCATTCTGGTGCGGTTTGACTGATGTAGAGCTTGAGTCGTTGGCCATTCACTTTGAAAATATCTGATCCTTCCTTCCAAATATCTACTGCTACGAATGGGTAGACCTTTCTAACCTCATATGGACCTGTCCATCGGGACCTTAATTTTCCCGGAAACAACCTCAATCGTGAATTAAGCAAAAGCACTAGATCACCCTCTTTAAAATCTCGCCTTTGGATATGCTTATCATGCCAATTCTTCGTTCTCTCCTTGTACATCTTAGCATTATCATAGGCGTTCAGTCTGATCTCTTCTAGCTCATGCAAGTCTAGAACTCTTTCCTCTCCTGCTGATTTATACTCCAAATTGAGTGCTCTGGTTGCCCAATATGCCTTGTGTTCGATCTCAACAGGCAGATGACACGCCTTTCCATACACCAGCTTGAATGGACTCATTCCGATCGGAGTCTTGAATGCGGTTCGGTATGCCCATAGCGCATTGATATCTCGTATTTATATGTACATTTTGGTCAGACTTTACACTTAAATGGTAACTCAAACCCCTACATTCATTGTGCTTCGTGCTATATTTGTCTAGAATTGGGTACTGTTGTGGTTTTTGTATTTAATTGCAGAAACTTGGTGGATCATGCACAATTTATTGCATAAAATGGTGGATTTAGGAGAAGAAAATAGCTGAATGGCAGTAATAACATTGTAGAGCTCATCCTAAGCTTTCCAACGGTTTTTGAATCGCCTCAATTGGAGTCCGGATGAAGGAATTATGGCCGAAATACTAGCGGAGACCAAAATCTGAATATTACGCTTACTGTTCGGTCCGAATGAACAGTAATTCGGTCCGAACAGAGAGCCGACAGAGCTGTTTTGGCAAGTTTTGAAGAAGGAAAGTCCATATTTTGGCAAGATTTCGTGATCTTTGGACCTAGCCTCCTTCTCAAGTCATCCTAGACCTGCTATAAATGTATCCTACTGCCTGGGATGGAGGGGGGAAGCCATCAACCACGAAATTCCACTTTCCACCATGTTTGGACACCTTTTCACCACCGTTCTCACGCCGAAAGGCGTGAGATTCCACCTCTCGCAGTAGAGCACGAACATCGCAGCGACTTTGGAGAGATTGTAGATGCGACGGCAGTAGTTTCAATCCAACCACGGCTCTAGACGTTCGGTATCTTGAGTTAGAGGCGATACTTGGTTTATTTCTTCCTTTCTCTTGATATTTGATCGAATGAAGTTTGTATCTTCTTTATTTGTATTTGTTGTTTGTCTTGTTAGCATGATAGCTTAGATTTATTATGTCTTAGGGTAAGGATGTAGGTTAGGATTAGTTTGATGTTATGATATGTCTGACTTGATACTTTGGCTTGTGATCTATCTATTGAGTATTATTTACATTCTTGTTTGATTTGATTGTTTGACCTAGTTTACTTCTAGATGAATGGCCACATTTAGTTAAGTTACAAAATTAGGATTAATCAATTGGAATTAAATAAAGTACATGGGATAAGTTTAAGATTCGAAAGAGGAGACTAGCTTGCATTGAAAGGTGTAGCTTCTAAATTGGCTGAAAGGCAATTTAGATATCCCTAAGAAAACCAATAATTTAGACATAGGCTAATTAAAATACCGATACGAAAGTTTAGGTTTAATTGATCTATGTGGGTAAAGTAGAGTCCTGGGCTAATTTCTAATCCAAAAGACGACAGTTGAGAAATAGGAACCCTAGTTACAGCCAGTCTAAGCCCTTCACAACGTCAAAGCCAAGTTTAAACCGTCATAACTCAATTCCATACTCTCAGTTCAGACCGAACGGGTCTGGTTCGGGCCGAATTAAAGGTAGGAATTCTGGTAACTCGGTATTTAACGCGAAAGCGAGTGATCCGGTGATCCAGAAGCTAAACCTAAGTGAAATCTGACCCCTAGGACATTCATTTGCATATTAAAAACACCAAAAATATCTCTTTAAGCATTTGGATTATTTTAGATAATTAAAACACCAAAAAAATATTTATTTACTTGCACCTTTAGATTTAATCAACTAAAATCCCATAAAAATTAATTGTCTAGCTTTCGTGAGGAAGTAAAGTCTGGTAATCAATTGTACCGTTCTTTGGGTTTGACCCTAAAGCTTAACTAAAACGACTAGTGAGGTTAGCTCTAGGTTTACAAATTTATTTGATATCCTAGATTTTAGGCCTTCATCAAATTGGCACCGTTGCCGGGGACGGTGTTGATATTAGAATTTATTTTAGTAACGAGAGACTAGATATTGTATCATTTATTTATTTATTATTTTAACAAAAAAAAAGAAAAAAACAAAGTTTCACTTGTATCACCATGTTTTATTCTTTTCAGGATCGTGAACATGAAACGGAGTACAATTAGAGGCGACGAGGAGATCCAAAGGATGAATGCATGCGACGGTTATATCACCAACTCGATGTTGTCAACAGCGACATAAGGAAAGAATGCGAGGAAGGATGGAGCGAAGATCTAAATGATGCATGTGTGCAACGAGTATATCACCAAGCCAATGTTGTCAACAACACCATAAGAAAAGCATGCGGAGGAGGATGGAGCGAGCACCAAGACCCATATGCCCACTACATGGACGATACACCACGCAACATGGAGGAATCTATCTCTTCTACAGATCAACTCAAGCATCAACTCAATGTGGTAAACAACATGATAAGGAAAGCATGTGGTGAAGGACAACTTGATGCAAGACACGTACATGATGCATACAACTCTGGTTTGACAAATAACTCTTGTTTTTTTTTGTATAATTCACGTTCAGCGTCTCAAGATGAATCTAGATCGAATTTCATGGCTAAAACTTCTAGTCCTCAATTATTTTCGCAAATGTCAAATGATGAACTAATGTATAAAGATTTCATTGAAAACCAAAGAAAACAAAATGAGGAACTTCTTGAAAAATTGAATTCTCTAACATCTAAGATCAATGGTATATTGCCACACAACAAGAAAAGATATTTGAGACCACAATTGTTCAAGAACTTTGTTCCTCATATAGATCACAAGATGAACAAAATGATACAATGACATTACAAAGTAATGAGAAATTAGAAAGTTTTAGTTGTTTGAAAGAAATTACGATTTGTTATGAGACCGACGGTGATGATGACACACAATTTGAAACAAATGAAGAAGAAGAGACAATTGAAGAATCAAAGGTTGTAACACCTCCATCCAATATCCTCCCAATTTTCATTCCACTTAGATTAACTTATATTGACAAATCTAATGAGTTGGAATTGAAGGATCCTTCAATAGCTTATATCATTGATGAAACTGAGAAGAAGGAAGATGGTGGTAGACCTCTCCAAGTCGAGGCATCCGACATGACAAATGCAAATATCACCAAAATTGACTTGAGCTCTCAACTTGAAAAATGCTTGAAGAATCATGATGTGATGGAAGACGACAAACCACAAATCAAATATCACATCAAAATCGAGCGAAGGAAGATGATATCAAAACAAAAAAGTGCCAAGCATGTTTCAAGAGTCTTACGCAAGTACTTTTGGGTAAATTATGATGCGTTAAATGGGCGTAAAGTGAAAATAAGATGAACATGAGAGATGGTCAAGCTCGTGACCTAAAACAAGCGCTTCTTGGGAGGCAACCCAAGTCCTAAAATTTTTATTTATTTATTTACTAAAATTTTCTATCAAAAAAAAAAAAAAAAGCTCTCATGGTTGGTTTGGATTTCATTGTTGGATATGTAGGTTTTGATTCATGATGGATGTCTTACTTGCAACTCACGCTAGAGCACCACGGGTCGAGAAACAAAGAAGCACATGACCCACACACGACCTCATGTGAGTTGCATGCCACAAGGAAGCTGCCACGCTGCTGTCCCATGCCAAACAGAGTCGAATTCATGTGAAAATCAATGCCTCGATTCGGTTAGTTTCCCTTTTCCTCCTTTTTAATTTTTTTTATCTTTGTAATTGCATTGAGGACAATGCTTTATTCATGTTTGGGGGGGGCATATGAGAAAAATGAGTTCTGGGGATGCAATGGGTTGGTTCTGGTTGAAAATGGGTGAAATTTTTGAATTTTTAGCTTCTCTGTTCGGTCCGAACAGACCCCTATTCGGTCCGAATGAACTGTTATGAACTTCTGAATATTACACAGTCTCTGTTCGGTCCGAACAGACATTTAAAATTTAAATTTTTCAACTGTTTTGGCTTGGAATTGAATTGATTTTGTCTAAACTCTCTCGATTTGGATTTTAAATGATGAATCTCACGCCGGTTGAAACTATTTTGAGTCAAACAAAAATTTTCTCAAAGGACCCTAGAATGTTTTGATATCTCAATTTGATTTTTGCACCAATGGGCCGATTTGAAATATTTTTGCAAAATTAGAGCTCGACTTTGGATGCTTAAAATTGTTAAATCACTTTTAGTCGATTCTCACAAGTTTTTACCGAGTGAACGGATTTGTATTTGACAAACTTTTGTTCAAAAGAAAATTTATCAACTTTGGAAATTATAAGATGAACTTTGTCTTATTGAAATTGTTTTTTAATCGCTTGAATTACCAACGAGCAAACTTAATGGGACAATTAATTCAAATAGTTGTGAAAACGAGGATGCACCGAGACCTTTTTCCACCAACTCAGCCACAAATCGGAGGGTATTTGATTAATCATGAATTGTTAGGAATTACACCTCAAGAAATCGAGAAATAATTGGACAATTAATGGTTAATTCTACCGGACCCGGTGTGAAAGCATTGGTAAAGGAGTTGTTGAGTATTATGGCCCAAGTGTACCGTGGCCATAGTCGAGCAACATCCGTCCAACCTCCCTAGCATGTCATATGCTAGTAGCATATTCAAGGTCAATGACACCGCATTATATCCTCTAGGGTGCAAAGCCCCACGACTCGACTTGCACAAAGAAAATTGGTGAAAAATAAAATTGGTTTTAAGAGAAGTTCATCATAAAATTTCCGATTTTGATAAAGGACATTACAAATTTTTGTGAAATATGAAAACGAACGGGTAATTGAAATTGAGATCGCATTTGAATTGACAAAAAAAAGCTAGAGTTTTTGAATCTGAGAAAAAGATTTCATTAGGACCAAGAGTTGCATGAATTAATTTGTAGAACACAAGACTTGGTTTTTGAAATTTTGATTTGACTCATTTGATTTAAGTGTGAGAAATTTTTAGGCTTAAGCAATTGATTTTCATGACAAATTTCTAGGTTTGGATACTCGATTCTTAATTTTATGTAAAGTCTATCTTCCTAAGTATAGAGTATTGCTTGAGAACAAGCAAAGTTTAAGCTTGGGGGGATTTGATATCTTGTATTTATATGTATATTTTGGTCGGACTTTACACTTAAATAGTAACTCAAACCCCTACATTCATTGTGCTTCGTGCTATATTTGTCTAGAACTGGGTACTGTTGTGGTTTTTGTATTGAATTGCAGGAACTTGGTGGATCATGCACAATTTTATTGCATAAAATGGTGGATTTAGAAGAAGAAAATAGCTGAATGGCAGTAAAAACATTGTAGAGCTCATCCTAAGTTTTCCAACGGTTTTTGAATCGCCTCAATTGGAGTCCGGATGAAGGAATTATGGCCGAAATACTAACGGAGACCAAAATCTGAATATTATGCTTACTGTTCGGTCCGAATGAACAGTTGTTCGGTCCGAATAAACAGTAATTCTGTCCGAACATAGAGCCGACATAGCTGTTTTGGCAAGTTTTGAAGAAGGAAAGTCCATATTTTGGTAAGATTTCGTGATCTTTGGACCTAGCCTCCTTCTCAAGTCATCCTAGACCTGCTATAAATGTATCCTACTGCCTGGGATGGAGGGGGGAAGCCATCAACCACGAAATTCCACTTTCCACCACGTTTGGACACCTTTTCACCACCGTTCTCACGCCGAAAGGCGTGAGATTACACCTCTCGCAGTAGAGCACGAACATCGCAGCGACTTTGGAGAGATTGTAGATACGACGGCAGTAGTTTCAATCCAACCACGGCTCTAGACGTTCGGTATCTCGAGTTAGAGGCGATACTTGGTTTATTTCTTCCTTTCTCTTGATATTTGATCGAATGGAGTTTGTATCTTCTTTATTTGTATTTGTTGTTTGTCTTGTTATCATGATAGCTTAGATTTATTATGTCTTAGGGTAAGGATGTAGGTTAGGATTAGTTTGATGTTATGATATGTTTGACTTGATATTTTGGCTTGTGATCTATCTATTGAGTATTATTTACATTCTTGTTTGATTTGATTGTTTGACCTAGTTTACTTCTAGATGAATGGCCACATTTAGTTAAGTTACAAAATTAGGATTAATCAATTGGAATTAAATAAAGTACATGGGATAAGTTTAAGATTCGAAAGAAGAGACTAGCTTGCACTGAAAGGTGTAGCTTCTAAATTGGCTGAAAGGCAATTTAGATATCCCTAAGAAAACCAATAATTTAGACATAGGCTAATTAAAATACCGACACGAAAGTTTAGGTTTAATTGATCTATGTGGGTAAAGTAGAGTCGTGGGCTAATTTCTAATCCAAAAGACGACAGTTGAGAAATAGGAACCCTAGTTACAGCCAGTCTAAGCCCTTCACAACGTCAAAGCCAAGTTTAAACCGTCATAACTCAATTCCATACTCTCAGTTCAGACCGAACGGGTCTGGTTCGGGCCGAACTAAAGGTAGGAATTCTGGTAACTCGGTATTTAACGCGAAAGCGAGTGATCCGGTGATCCAGAAGCTAAACCTAAGTGAAATCTGACCCCTAGGACATTCATTTGCATATTAAAAACACCAAAAATATCTCTTTAAGCATTTGGATTATTTTAGATAATTAAAACACCAAAAAAATATTTATTTACTTGCACCTTTAGATTTAATCAACTAAAATCCCATAAAAATTAATTGTCTAGCTTTCGTGAGGAAGTAAAGTCTGGTAATCAATTATACTGTCCTTTGGGTTCGACCCTAAAGCTTAACTAAAACGACTAGTGAGGTTAGCTCTAGGTTTACAAATTTATTTGATATCCTAGATTTAGCTCTAGGTTTACAAATTTATTTGATATCCTAGCTCTAGGTTTACATATTTATTTGATATCCTAGGTTTGCGGGTGGTAAGGTGTTGCCACCTTGTGTTTTACTCCATACTTTTTCAGCAGATTGTCAAATTGTTTGTTGATGAAGTGTTTACCCCCGTCACTGATGACAGCTCTCGGAATTCCAAACCGAGGAAAGATGATCTTGGTGAACAGCTTCTTGACTGTGGCTGAATCGGCATGCTTGCTCGGAATAGCTTCAACCCATTTAGACACGTAGTCTACTGCTACAAGGATGTATTCATACCCGCACGAAGACGGGAAGGGCCCCATGAAGTCAATTCCCCACAAATCAAAAATTTCAACCTCCAGAATCGGGTTCATTGGCATTTCTTGTCGGCTGGATATATTACCCATCTTTTGGCACTGATCGCAAGACAAAACAAACTCCCTTGAATCCTTAAAAATAGTCGGCTAAAAGAAACCTGATTGAAGGACTTTAGCTGCAGTTTTCGAGGTTGAAGCATGACCACCATAGGCGGATGAATAGCACTGATAAAGAATTTGCTGCACCTCTTCCTTTGGTATGCATCTTCGAAATATTCCGTCAACCCCAAGTTTCCACAAAAATGGGTCTTCTCAGAAGTAATACTTCGCGTCAGCTAGGAACCTCTTCTTTTGCTGAGAAGACATCTTATAGGGCATGACTTTGCTGGCTAAAAAGTTCGCGAAATCAGCATACCATGGAACTTCCTGGTTTGGGGCGGACCGTTCCAGATTGGGGCGATCCGTTCCATCTAGCCGTTCTGGCTCAGACTGGGCCGTTCTGTCTGCTGCTACAGCGTCTTCAGGGGTTGGGACGGGCCGTTCCAGACTGGATTATCATCAAATGTTCGTCTGGAAACGAGTCGTTGATCGGTACGGATCCAGTTCCTTGGTCTTCTATCTTCAATCTGGACAAATGATCAGCCACACTATTTTCTGTACCTTTCTTGTCGCGTATTTCGAGGTCGAATTCTTGCAGTAAGAGAACCCATCGAATGAGTCGTGGCTTGGCATCTTTCTTGGATAGGAGATATTTGAGTGCTGAGTGATCGGTGTAGACTATAACCTTTGAGCCAACCAGGTATGACCTGAATTTGTCTAAGGCATAGACTACTGCTAGAAGCTCCTTTTCGGTTGTGGTGTAGTTGACTTGCGCCTCATCCAGCACCTTGCTCGCGTAATATATTGCATAGGGCTTCTTGTCTTTCCGCTGTCCTAGCACTGCACCGACCGCGTAATCACTAGCATCACACATCAATTCGAATGGCTGATCCCAATTTGGAGGTTGCAAGATAGGGGCTGTCACAAGCGCTTCCTTCAACCTATTGAAAGCATCAACACAATTTTGATCAAACAGAAATTCAGCATCCTTCATTGTTAAATTGGTTAATGGCTTAGCAATTTTAGAGAAATCTTTAATGAAACGCCTATAGAAGCCTGCATGTCCAAGAAAGCTCCGCACATCCTTCACACAAGTTGGCAAGGTCAGCTTTTCGATCATCTCCACTTTCGCTTGATCGACCATGATTCCCTGTTCTGAAATTATGTGGCCCAAAACAACTTCTTCTTGCACCATGAAATGACATTTTTCCCAATTCAATACAAGATTGATTTCCTCACATCTCTGCAAAATTTTTGACAAGTTAGCTAGACAATGATCAAAAGAAGTACCATATACTGAAAAATCATCCATGAAAACTTCCATGTCTTTTTCGATAAAATCAGAAAATATTGCCATCATAGCTCTTTGGAACGTTGCTGGTGCATTACACAAACCAAATGGCATCCTACGGTATGCATAAGTTCCATATGGACATGTAAAAGTTATTTTCTCTTGGTCAAGCGGGTGAATCGGTATTTGGAAAAAACCTGAATAACCATCTAAATAACAAAAAGAAAGAATGCTTAGCCAGTCGTTCGAGTAATTGGTCAACAAAGGGCAGAGGGAAGTGGTCCTTTCGTGTTGAAGCGTTCAGCTTGCGGTAGTCCACATACATCCTCCATCCAGTGACAATCCTTGTTTGGATCAGCTGGCCATCATTATTCTTCATCACTGTTGTGCCTCCCTTCTTTGGGACGACATGAATGGGACTGACCCATTTGCTGTCCGAGATCGGATAGATGATTCTAGCTTCCAAAAGTTTCTGCACCTCCTTCTTCACGACTTCACTCATGTTCGGGTTGAGCCTCCTTTGATGTTCTACTGTCGGTTTTGAGTCTTCTTCAAGTAAGATCCGGTGGGTGCATATCGAGGGATCGATACCCTTGAGATCTTCGATAGAATACCCAATAGCCTTGCGGTGAGCCCTCAACTCCTTTAGTAACTTATCAGTCTGATCCAAGTCGAGTTTGGCGTTGACGATGACAGGAAAGGTCTGGTCGGGGCCTAGGAATTCGTACCTAAGGCTCTCTGGTAATGTCTTCAATTCTGGTTTACCTTTCTCTGACTGGCAGCTGGGACGGTCCGTTTCAGGCTGGGGCGAACCGTTCTGATCTGAATCGAGGCTGAAAATCTGGTCGATTTCAGCCGCTGATCGAAGCTGCATGCTGACCTGGTCCGCCTGGATCTGGGGCGGACCGTTCCAGCCCTCTCTGGCAGCCAAGTATTCAACGATTTGCAGAATTTCGTTGAATATCAAGTCTGCCTCCTCCTCTTCAGGTGTGGCCGAGAAGGAATGGTATGCTTGCACAATCCGATTGTTGAATGTCTCCTCAACCATGGCTTCCAAGGATTCAACCATAAAAATCGAATCCACATGGTCAGGCATCCGCATCGCTTTTTCCACATCAAACTCAACTTTCTCATCTCCAACTTCCAATTTCATCTTGCCGGTTCTGCAATTGATGAACACACCGGCTGTGGTGAGGAAGGGTCTGCCCAGGATGATAGGAACTTCAGGATCTTCTTCCATATCAACCACCACGAAGTCGCAAGGAACAAAGATGTCTCCAACTCGAATTGGCACGTCTTTCACCTCCCCCAATGGCAATCTTATTGAATTATCAGCAAGTCTCAAAGTCACCGGAGTTGGCTCTAGTTCTCGTTTTCCAATTCGATGAAAGATAGTTTCAGGGATCAGACTGACGCTTGCTCCAATGTCCAGCAACGCTCTCTTCATGCCTAAATCACCAACTTTGCAAGGAATAGTAAATCTACCTGGATCCTTCATCTTTGGCGGCATTTTCTTGATGTTTGGAGTGTCGGGATCTCCTGACAAGGCCATGACACCGCTCAATTCCAAGTTCTTCTTGTTGGATATGAGATCTTTGAGAATCTTGGTGTAGGATGGCATCTTTGACAAGAGGTCAGTGAAGGGAATAGTGATTTTCATTTGTCTCAAGATATCCAGAAATTTTCCGTATTTCCTGTCCTTCTTAGCCTGAGTTAGCCTCTGCGGGTATGGGACCTCAATCGGAGGATCGTTCGGCGTCGGGGGTGGATAAACAAAGACTTTCTTAACTCTGGGCAAGGTTGGGGCGGGCCGTCCTGAAATGGGGCGGACCGTTTCAGCTTGTCGTTCCAGCTCAGGCTGGTCCGTCCCAGATGAGACTGGCTGCTGGATGTCTGGGGCGATCCGTTCCGATGTGGGACGGACCGTTCCACCCGTCCGTTCCAGCTCAGGCTAGTCCGTCCCAGCTGAATCCGGCTGCAAATCCTTGGGCATCTCAGGGCCATCGTAACTAGTCCCGCTCCTCAGTCTGTGCGTGACGCTTTTGCACTCTTCTCTGGGATTGGTTTCAGGTTGGCTTGGAAACATGCCTGGCTTGGTTAGTGCTCCCGAGTTGGCCTGATCATTTCCTTGGTTCAGCTTGTTTATGAGTAGGCCTAGGTCTTCTCTTAGCAGTTTGATCTCGTCATGGACTGAGTGATTGAATATCCCTTGGTTCTGCATAAACTTCTGTACCGTTCGCTGAGAGAGCCCGCTATGGGCGTTGGTGCTGTTGTTGGAGTTTGATGCTTGACCAGTTTGGCCCGGATTGGCACACCCGTTGGGGTTGCTGTATGAGAGACCTGGGTGATTCCGTTTGTCGCGATATGAGTAGTTATTGCTTGGGAAGAAGGAGGGAGGAGCAATTATGGCATTGACGTTTTCAGACTGGTCCTCCCTGGCTACCAAGTGACAAGACTTGGCTGTGTGACCTTCCTCTTCGTAGATTTGACATACGGCGGCGGATTCGGAGGGTTTTGAAGATTTTGCACTTATGTTCTTGAGCATGACTGTCAAAGAATCGAGTTGAGATTGGAGGTGGGTGGATTTGTCTACTTCAAGCACGCCTCCCTTCTTCTTTGAGCGCACCGACCAGTTTGTCTGAGATTGTGCCATGCTTTCAACCAAGGCTTTTGCATCCCTGCATCCCATCTCCAGAAAAGCACCACCTGCAGTTGAATTAATATTCTGACGAGTTATGTCATCCAAACCATCATAAAAACTAACAATCAGTCTACTATCAGGTACATCATGATGTGGACACATTCTTTGCAGGTCTTTGAACCGTTCCCAAGCTTCGAACAGGTTTTCATCTTGGTCCTGTTGAAAGGTTAACAATTCTCTAACTAATTTGGTCGTTTTTACTCTAGGATAAAACCTATCCAAAAAGGCTTTGGCCAGGTCGTTCCAAGACTCAAAAGGTCGGTCATTGAAACTATTCAACCAATCTTCGGCTTTGTCCCTAAGAGAAAAAGGAAAAAGAGTTAGGCGAATTATATCTGGATCGACTTCTTCAGGAACCAAGGTTGTGCAATTTCGCAGAAATGATTGTAAATGTCTGTTGGCATCTTCATGAGGAGATCCTGCAAATGTATTTTCCTTGATCAAAGACACGATGCCAGGATTGTAGAAGAAATCCCTGGTCCTCTCAGCTTTCGGTGGCTTGACTTCCAGTCGGATGTTGTTTGCTGTTGGGGCCCCTATCTCCCTCAAAGGTCGAGTTTCCTCAGCCTCCTTGGCAGCTGCGAGGGCCTCTCGCAATGCACGCTCAAGTTTAGTCTCGTTGTTGTTGCCCCCGTTTCCATTCCCGTTGTCTCCCATTGCTTCTTCGTCGGTTGATGCAGTTGAGGTGGTTCGTCCTAATGTGAAACGAGGTGTTTTGGATTGTGAGAAAGGTGGCTGTGCTCCAAAGAGATTCCTACAGTTTCGCTGGTAGAAAAGGCGAAAGGGTGGGACCAATGAGTTGTCACCTTGCCTCTCGGTCTGCTCAACTATTTCTGGAATTTGCCGTTACAAAACCGCACGGTTAGGTTCAGATGAGGAAGAGCTGGCCTGAGAGGGGTTCTTCCCTCCTTTTCTTAGGTGTCGAAAGTTGTAGCTGCAAGTGTTGTTGGTGGTCTTCTTCTTTCCAGCCAGCGCGTGTTCCTGCAATTTCTAAAAACCAAGAAAAAGTGAAAAGAGATAAAGAGAATTTAATCTAACTCGAAAACTAAACTTAGATAAAGACACCGTCCCCGGCAACGGCGCCAAAATTTGATCGGTTCTGTGCGTACGGGTCAAATTTAATCCTTAATTACCGATGCGAATTCGTTTACAGTACAGTTTAAGGGTCGAATCTCGGGGACGAACTATTCTGTTTCTATGTTTCAGTTTAAACAATTCAAACTAAATTCTAGTTTTAATATAAATCAATAAGTTTCAACAGTTCTAAAATAAAGAATAATAAAGTAAAGTTTAATCCCTAAATTACCAAATCTTAACTCAAACAAAAGATAATCAAGTTAATGAAAATTAGGGGTTTAGATCCTCAAACAATTCTCTGTGTCAAAGTTGGAACGGTCCGTTCTGGACTCCGTCAGTTGATCGGAACAGGCCGTTCAAGGCCAGACTCCCCCTTCCGGACGGTCCGTTCTGACCTTGGAACGGTCCGTTCCGATTAATTGATACTTGTTTTGTCATGAATTTTAATTATTAATTAAATATTTTTATGCGAGATTAAACAATACATAACCTATAGACTTGTACTCTAACTCCCGTTCAGGTCAAGCTATTAAGTTTTATTGTTTAACTCCTAGAACGTCTAAATTTCAACTTCCGTTTCTTGGTTTAGTTGTTCTAGTCTACTTCTCGAGTTTTGGTAAACTTTTAATCTTCCGATTTCAAGTTAAACCCTAGTTTATTAAGGTCTGATTTAATCTTTCCGGATATCGCCTACCAAACAGTAAAATTACTAAGTTAATGTGGCTGTGATTGATTTTAATCCTAACAGTTAAACTAGGCCTTTGTTTAACGAGGCAATCAGATCAAACAGAAACAAACTTAAGCAATTAAATAGAAAATTAAAGCACAAGAAGCAGAACATAACTTAATTTAACTAATAATTAAAGATTCAAATAAAAAACAAGCAACTAGAGAAAGGTTCTCAGACCATAGCCCCTAAACTACTCTACTCTAACAAATCCATGCAAGAATAAGCAGGTTTCATCAAATACAAAGACATAGAAAGAGAAAAATCAAGTTTACAACAAGTTGCGCTTGAAAACTCCACGTTTCTGTGCTCTGTCATGTCTGGGGCGGACCGTCCTGGCTCTGGAACGGGCAGTTCCAGATGCAGTTGGTCGTCTCGGCAGGCTGTCTCTTTTGCTGAGTTGGAAATAGGCTAAAACCTAGAATTTCGAACTCCTTTTTTTGAATTGGAGACATGACAGAGCTTTTATAATGAGGCAATGGTGGCTTCAAACGTGGGAGACGTGCTTCTGGAAGGTCGGTAATAGAGAAAACCGACTTGACAAACATAGCCTTCTATTTTTAGCAATCCAAAGATAGCTGGAACGACCCGTTCTGAGTCTGGGGCGGACCGTTCCAGCCTGGTCAGGTGCAGTCCGTCTGAAGTCTGATTGAGTCCGTCTGGACTTGGTTCCTCTGGTCAGGGCGGACCGTCCTGTTGTCCGGGCGGTCCGTTCCAATCTGTCTGAGCACCTCCCGTTTCCTTTTTTTCTCTGTTCTTCACGCCGAATAAATGCTGAACCTGCAAAATAAACTTGCCGGGCTATGGCTGGACCTTTCTACAACCTAAGTTAGCAGAAATTGATAAAAACACATGCATTTGAACGTAATTTTAGGGTTTAATCTGGTTGAAAATTGAGTATGAAAACCATACATCAGTTCTAGAAACACGAAATGTATACTCCAAGAAAGGATGTCTAACCACGTCACATAGCAAATAACTTGAGTATTTGACTCAGTTTATAGCAACTAAATTCGAGAAAGTGGATGAAACAGTTCAAGCATTATTTCATTATGAGTGCCACACTTATGCACATGATCCAATGTGTAGTATCCAAAGAGCGTGATAAACAGTTATCAAATGGATACAATAGAGACACATTTGGACAATAGTCAAGGATATCCTCGAGTATCTTGTGAGAAAGAGTGATATGTTTTTCCCATCTTTTAGGATGAATGAAAGATCGTGTAACCTGTTGCACTGATGCTAGTTTTCGAAAGATTGATATAATCACAATTGAGCTATATATTTTGCTTAATGGTGGTGTTGTAAATTTAGAAAGTGTTCTAAATGAAATATTGCAACCGTTTCCGTCACCAAAGCAAAATACGTGAAATGACGAAAAAGGATGGTTTGGATCAAGAAGTTCTCAGTCAAGCTAATATGGTTATATGCATCTCGAACCATAACTTAGTCTTGAAGAATTCAATGTTAAAATTGGTGATCCAACTATGATCTATGACAATGTCACTTGATCTCATATGATGATGATCAAGAACATATATATAGGAGTATATATATATATATATATAGGGTCAAACAAAATTGGATAGGTTGGCGAACATAGCGAACACTCTAACATAACCTCTACCTTAGACGGTATACGAGATGCAATTGTGCATCCATACGTGGTGGATATATGAATAACTTGCTTTAAGAGTATTATTTCTTTTGAGGTCCGAGACATATATATATGTAGATATATGACATCGTTCTCAATTTTGCACTGGCTAGAAGTCACTACTGATTGACTCTAGACCAAGTGGGAGATTGTTGGAGTTATGTTCTAGAAGTCAATAATTTAATGACTTAAATATTAGTTTATGTTATTGATGTTATTTGATCATTTGTTCCTAGAATTTATTATTGACAGATCATTCAGGTTGAGGATCTGAATTGTGGATCTCTGTGGATCATTCGTTAGAATGACAATAATAAATCTAAACTGTCCATAATCTTGATAATTAACAAGGAACATTAATTATCATATAAGATTAGTACGCAAGTTAAGTGATGATTAAGTTCTACAAATTATAGGTAAAGAGTTACCAACTTAATTGCATATGTGTATGTTATTGGAACATAGCACAGGACTTGACCCAATGAGATAAACATATGGATTGTGTTATGTGTCATTGTTTATTTCATATGAGTTTGATTCTAAATTTGAGATGGTTCAATTTTTCCACATGAGGATAGGTTCTATAAATATCGTCTACCGTTGATTACTGATAAGGGCTGCTATACGGACTTTATTTATGTTCTCTTGAATTGTGCGGGAGAAAGTTGTTCATCCAGAAAATCGTATGTCCCTCATTAGTATACCTAGTGAGTGATGATATCTGTTTGGGCCCCTTTATGGAGTTGGATTGTTTGGCCAACTTATGCAATCAACTCTAGATCAAGAAACGTATAATCTGCAAGAATGACACATTCCTATCTTGGATTATACGATGATATCATTGGACATGAGAATCAGACAATGAAATACTTTTATTTCTTATGCATGATTTGAATATTTGTATCAGTACATTATTTATGTGAATTGGGAGTCATAACGTTTGCTAGATACCGCTTATGATTATTGAAAATAAATAACGATTTATTTTCATGGCCAACATAACATAAATCCTCAAAAGGTCACACAAATAAAGTTTTAACCATACAGTGCATTATTTATTTATTCACAGCAGTAAGTGCGATGAAAATATGATAAGTTGATTAATTAATTATATACCATTATGAACCGTTATAATTAATTAAATCAAAGGGATCATATAGAAATAAATTAATGCATTTGCTAATTCCGAAATAATTATCAATAAGTTGATAATTAATTTTATTCAACACATTTTAATTGGTTGAATTGAAAATTCAGCTTAATAAGAAAGCAATTTAATTAAACCATTAAATGATTGATTTAATGTGTTAATATGAGAGCAAAATAACAAAATGAAATGGCTAAATTAGGCCATCTCGTGGCCAGCATATAGGGGGCAATTTTGTCCTTATGGGGTGAAAGAAGGATGAGGTTTGGATGCCTAAATATAGGGCTATTAATTAAGGAAACAGCACCGCTAAATTTAGCATTAACCTCTTCCTCTCTCCCTAATTAATATGGACGAAAATTACAGAAAAATATCAGAATTTTCTCTTCCATTGCTCTCTCATATTATTGCTCTTCCATAGAAATTCATGTGTTGAATATTAACCACAAATTAAATAGTTAATTTTGTGAAGAAATGCAACAAGGAATTAACCCAGTTCTAGGGTTTGCTAGCACAAACCTCTAGAACTTGGTTAGAGCTTTTGGTGGACTCGAGGTCATCCATTGGAGAAGAAGGAAGAGAGGCGCAACACGCCACCAACTCCGACGCCTTGGATTTTTCTTTCTTGATACGATTCTTGAAGAGGTATAACCATAATCGCTTTTCTCTTGGTTAATTGATGTGTTACATGCTCGCAAGATCCTTTCTTGTGGTTGTTTGCTTGTTTTATGATTATTAATTGTAATAAAAATAAAATTGTGCATCCTAACCACTTTCTAACACGAGGTAGGGTGCCTCGTGCGCGGGGTACGAGGGGGGTGGGAGGGTGCGAGGCGGGTTGCCTCGTGCTCTCGGGGGTGAGGGTATGAGGGGGGTGAGGGTGCGAGGCGGGGTGCCTGCCTCGTGCCCTCGAGGGAGGGGGCTTGGGGGGGTGAGGGTGCGAGGCAGGGTGCCTCGTGCTCGGGGGAGGGGGGTGGGAGGTGGGAGGGTGCGAGGCGGGTTGCCTCGTGCCTTGGGGGGCAGGCAGGGGGGTGCGAGGTGGTGGGGTGCCTCGTGCTCTCGGGGGTGAGGGTACGAGGGGGGGTGGTGGGGTGCCTGGGGGGTGAGGGTGCGAGGCAGGGTGCCTCGTGCCCGGGGGAAGGGGAGGGGGAAGGGGGTGGGAGGTGGGAGGGTGCGAGGCGGGTTGCCTCGTGCCTTGGGGGGCAGCCAGGGGGGTGCGAGGTGGTGGGGTGCCTTGTGCTCTCGGGGGGTGAGGGGTGCGAGGCAAAGTACGGGGGCAGGTGGAGGAGGGGGGTGCGAGGAGGGGGAGGTGCGGGGGAGGGAGGTGCAAGGCGCGAGGCGCTCTTGGGGGGAGGAGAGAGGGAGGTTCGTGCTCGGGGGGGGGGTGCGAGGCGGGGGTGGGGGTGAGTGGGGGGGAGGGTGCAGGGCATGGGGTGGGTGCCAGGCGGGGTGCCTCGTGCTGGGGGAGGGGGGTGCGCCCTCTGAGGGGGTGGGTTGGTGATTTGGACAGCCTACCCCTCGCATCCCTCCCATCAATAAAAAAGAGTCATGATTTCACCATTAAAAAATAATCAACAGCCTACAAATTTAGTGCGTCATAATAAATTTTGAAATTTTGGTTATCTTTTAAGTCATTCTCAATCGATATTCTTTATTTCCATCATTTGTTAATGACTGATCCAATTTCACTGCTAATTAATGGAATGTGTCAATTATTGGGTAATCTTTTTAATTAGTTTGTGACTTATTTCCTGCATCGTGTTGTGCCATTGTAACATGTAAAACATATTTATGAGACCATCACTTGTCTAACTAAGAGAAATTAAATCAAGAGATCATCTATACTTGACAACTGGTCATCTCACTGGCTCTCCTCTAGCAAAACTAATCAACACAATAATATTACAATTCTATTTTTTTAAAAAAATAAAAAAAGAATAGTTATCTCACTTGCTTTTGTAATCAACTTTTGTATTAATTTACATTACACAGTCTATTAGCAAAATGCTAGAAGACAGGCTGAGCACAATATAACTACATTAAGCGAATAAGAAATTTGAGAAACAAAGTACTGATTATCAATATAGTAAAAAAGCCCACATCAAGATATATAATCAAATTACTTCAAATAAATAGGCATTGCAAGTGCCAATATGAACAATATGTCCTTCTTTCCGTAAAGCCAGTCCACCTTCAACTAACTCGATGCTCCCAAATATAGATTCTCTAGATTTTAATCAAACATAATTTAGAAGATGCACCTTTCCAACTAATTTTTTGAACTTCTACAAGAGATGACTATATTAAGTATCAAAATATTAGACAAGAAGTATATTTGCTTAGGCCACTGGTAATTCACTGAACAGTTTCATTTTACCAAAAAAGAGTCAAGTTTTACCTCTAATTAATCAAAATTCATTGAGAAGTATATTTGGTTCAGCTAGTCAAACTTTGTTGACTTAAAAAATACAGAGAAAAAAGAGAAAAAGAAAGATTCAAACTTGTTGTTCACTGTAGGCATAATTCTGAATGACCTCATAATCCAGGCTTCACTGGAGTAGCAAGACTAGTAAAATTTCTGGCGTTATTACTTAATCCTCTACATTGACAAGTCTTCTTTTAGGTTTGTTGATAGTGAAAGGTGATTTGAACAACTACTTCTTCCTTTGTAGGTCTTCCCTATTTAAAAGTTGCAAATGGTATCTTTTGAAAATAAAAATTGACAATATCATTGAAACGAAAAGAATGAACTAAAATGTAATATTACTTAGCATGACAAGATTGCATTCAATTTAAGAATTCTGTAGAAACAAATATAAATTTGTAATGTGGAACTAACTCACTGCAAAAACTGAATATGATGTTAAAAAAGAAAAACATCTGTCAGGCATGAACCTTTTCTGTAAATGATTATTTTGTTTGTTCAAAGGCACAATCATGATTGAAGAGAGAGATTTACTAAAGCAATGAATCACCTCATGATTTAATAAAGAAATGTATATGAAATGTTCTATTTTGACAACAATTTGTGAGATTAGCCTAGATAATGCACTCAATGTACCTTTATCTTTTTACAGGAATGAAAATTATTACATATATCTTAATTTAATAAAATTTAAACTTTAATTGGTTGCTTATTGTTCTTTTTTTATAAGAAAATGTAAAGGTTTTCTTGTTGCTCTTTTTATTAAACATGCATTATATCAAAGAAGTTTGTTGGATTTGCCGATACCATACTAGTATGAGAAACAAGAACATACAATAAAGAATGGCTGAACAAACATTGCATGTTCTTGTTCTACTTAAAAAAAAAAGGAACCCAATTAGATTTCTCACATCGTCTCTTTCCGACTAATAAAATCCAATGAGGAGCTCAGTAAAAAAAAAGGAACCCAATTAGAAGTTTGTTGAGCTCCTCTGTTTTGTTAAACATATGGAAAGCTAAGAAACTTGTGTATCAGAGAACAATTTGCAGATAAAATAAAATTTATTATATAAAAGTGAATTTAAAATAGTACAGTTGGTTCGATTGACCTCCAAGGAGGATCAGCCTATTTTGTTTTTGAGCAAGGTTCTGCCACCAACATTTTGGTTGCCCCCAAATGCTAACATTTTGCTATTAAATTATTTTTTCAAATTTTAAAATTCAAACGTTTAATCCAAACTGTTGATCTTATTTAGTTTAACAAGCGATACGTTTTTATATATGTTTTGTAAAGTTTAGAATTTATTTGATACTCGATCAATAGATAGAAAAACAAATGAATCTTGTTAACTATGATAGATTCGTTCTAACTATGATAGAATCTTGTACAAGATGCAATATTAATTGCATTTGAGCTCTCAATTAGCCCAGAAAACTAAATAGTGACTTTAAATAAACTGTCTGTTCCTGTCAGGAGCTTAATTATATCTTGCATCTATATATTAAAATAGTTAATTAAATGAAATTCCATTGAATTATGAGTCGTGAAATTGTAAATTAAGTGCATAATATAAAATTTAAGTGGTTATGTGGTAACTAAGGCTAATTAATTGTCTTGGAGGATTGATGATTCTTGTGATGATTCTTGTACCATATAAGAAATGGCAGCGCACTGTTCCCTTTGGTTATGATATTTAATTTCACAGCAATTTGTCGCATTAAAGTTCCTACCACGAAATTTCTCATGTAGTTTAATTTTCAACGATTACAATTATCTTTTTCTCATTTTGAAGTTATATACCAAAACATAAACATTGGGCAATACTAAATTTATCCGAGGCCCATGAAATCAATGAAAGGCACAACCATCTCTGTCTCTTCATGATTACGGTGCAACTCTGATGCTAAGGTCTCAGGCATAGTATTAGAACTGGCACACTTTCCTGTACCAGTTGTCATTGATGTATTACCATGAACTCTCACTGTTATCAACATTTCTTCATGACCTGTAAAATTAGAAGGAAACAAAATTAGAACAATAATGAATGTTGTTTATTTAAAATTAAATCTTGCTTAACAACAAAGACATTATAAGTAATAAAAGATGTGGTATGCCCAAATGAATATGGTGCAATAAATTAAAATTTCTGGTAAGATAATGTCAAGCTTTCTTTAATCTGAGATGCATGCCAGTAGAAGATGCAATTTGAGAACTTCTATGCCTTATGAAAACTTTCTTATATCAAACAGAGAGACCCTATATGTTATGTACCTCCAAATCCAAATATGTAACCCAAATAAATTAATCACAATAAACGTATTACTTTATGGCATCAATCTCCAACCAAAATGACAACTTAAATCAACAGACTGTTAACCTGTAATTAGTTACCTACTATGAAAAAGAATAGAACAAACCAAATACCTTGAGAGAAGATCGAACCGAGAGAGAGATCTGTATTGAGATAAAGCTGTTCATTATTATTAGAAGTAACACTTGAACCGAGAGAGAGATCTGTATTGACATAAAGCTGCTCATTATTATTAGAAGTAACACCCGACTCGCTGCTACTCGAGCTGTACCCGCTACTCACCTCCCCTGCAGGACACCTTGTACATCTCTCGTCTACTTCTCTCTTACTCTCTCTGTCGCCGGTCCCTTCTCTCTTCTTTCTTGCCATTAACACATGCCACTGGTTCTTAACAGCATTGTCGGTCCGGCCTGGTAAATGTTTCGCAATCAGAGACCACTTATTTCCATAAAATCCTTGCGCTGCGAGTAATTTCTCATCCTCTATGTCAGTGAAAGCCCCCTTGTTGATTCTTGGGTCGAGCTCGTTGTACCACCTCAGCCTACAATTCTTCGCTGATATTGCAGACACACAAAAAACAGAATTAAAATTGTAACCGAAAAAGAGGACGATTATTGAAATTGCTTGTTTCCAGTTCTAATCGACCCACAAGTTGTGCCGTGTGAAAATCACCTCAAAATAGTACACAAAAAAGATGGAAGTTTTTTTTCAAAATTGCTTGTTTTCATTGTTACCTGATCGACCCTCAAATTGTTGAGCATGTAGGCTCCAATTTTGCGCGCCATAATCTGCCACTAGTTGCTTGAGCTTTTCGTCTTCGACAGGAGTCCAGTGGCCTCTACTTCTGCCCTTTTTCTGAGAAGAACCCTTGACTTCTTCTTTATTACTTTCGTTCTTTCTCTTAGCCGAGGAATTGATTTCCTCCATGACCACAAAACCGATCTTTTACGAACAGAGAAAGAGAAGAAACGATCAATTTGGGGAGAGAGACCGAGAGATGTTACCTATTGAGAAGAGAAGAGATTGAGGGAGAAAGAAATAGGAGAGAGAAGGGTTTAATGGAGGTTTAAATTAGGAGAAATGGCGGTGCAATGGAGTTCGTCTAAATAAGGAAATCGGTGATGAGGCGTACTCTGTACAAAAGAAAGGAAAGAAATTTTTAATAAATTGAAGGTAAATATGGAAGGGAAAAATGGAAAGAGGAATCTAAACGGCCTGGTGTCGGTTTGTATCAGAAATACCTCCAGTTTAGTCGTCTTTAGGTGCAGGATTGCGCGGAAGTAAATCCAGTACATGAAAGCTCCAATCTAAAAACTTAAGAAGATCAGAAAATTCAATATTTGGGTCTACAGAGCTCTAATTCAGCCCAGAACCACTAAAAGGCCCATATTTACATGTTTCTCTTGTTATTAATCAGAACAAGCAATTCCTTCATACATGTTGTGTAATTGTGTTATGTTACTTATGTATGATAAAAATTCTCTCTACATTTTCTTGGGTTATTAGTACGGTAGTACCTACCGTGAAGAACTTATTCTAAATGAATTTATTTGCTACCCAAAGCAGCCTTTCCGGGCTAAGACTGCACAATTTATGTATATTGAGAGATTATCGTGTAAGACTAAGTAATTAATAATACACATGGGGGGTTCACAATTTGTGTATATGGACCATCAGTGTATATCAGTATGATGAAAAATTTCTGTCCCCTCTTGTTGGATTATAAGTACCTAACATGAAGTATATGTATCTTATAATAGAGAGGCATGCTCATGTATCATATTTCATCATATGATTTAATTTATGTGGCAATAATTGTAACAATAATACTATTATTTTAATATAAATATTATTAATAATAATTTGTTTCTCATTTTGAATTTATATACCATAGCATTCGGCTAAACTAACAGAACTAGTGTGCAGTGTATCTGAAAGTGGTACTTTCAGGATGAAGAATACTAGCTATCTCATCGCGCTTCGCGCGATGAAATTTGGGCTGTAGTTTGTGCCAAAATAGATCTTTTGTGCACATCATGTTCTATTGCTGGCAAATAATATTTGTTTGTTCTGTCGGTGGGGTATCAATTTTTTTTTTTTTTTTTGGTTTTAGAGATCCACATTGTGGTGTCATATATGTTGATTTGTAAGTGTTGATGGCTTTGCCAGCAGCACAGTAGGTTTTTCTACTATTTTTGTCATGTATATAAGCAAAATAACAGTCAATGGAAGGCAACAGGAACACCACAATGTTGTATTGGGTTTACTAAAAATATCCATAATAATAACCTTCAGTTGAACTTCAACGATTTTGTGGCATATATGCTCCCAAACTGTACCAACCTACATCAAAGCAACACATGGAACAAATCACGTACCGAAAGGCGAATAAGAACAAAAAGAATATAAAAATTGAGAAATACAAATTTGTATATAGTTACATGCCATATTGGAGACAATTTCACACCTAACTAAAAAACAACCTAATTGATTGTAATAAAGAAAAGAAGACAAAACTTACACTCTGCTTTGTTCTTTGTTCTCATATCAGTTGAACTCTAGTGTTTGTTCGAACTGAGAGATGAATTGTATCTTTTCAAGCTGAAACAATATCGTTCATTAGTCAAAAAAGAAGAGCTAATTGATATCTCAACTTTTGCAAGTCTATTTAAAATAACATATAAAATCTTAATGATCTATAAACGTTTCCAATGTAGCAGCAAAAAAAAAAAAGTGGTCATGACGATTTTGTAGCAAAAGACCAGGCTTTACAGATAATTGCTCCAGATACCCTATATACCTTGAAAATCTTGATGCAACATAATTCAAAATTTAAATAGTCTTCATTGACCCTCTAAGCAGCACAAAACATGCAGCTTCATAGTTGAAAACAGCCAAGCTGGAACCTTTCCAAAACCAAAGGTTTAATCAACTAAACCAATCTATATCTATGCGCATGAGAACAAAAGTAATTGGTGGAGAAAAGATAATACCTTTTATCTGTTATTATAAAGCACATAATGCGAAAGCAGACATGTTTCGGGTTGCATGATGCAGCGAGATCACGAATTACCTACCTAACAAAAAAATAATAAAGAACAAACAATTAAATTTTTATGCTCACACATCATATCTGATATGTATATATTTGATAAAATTGAACTATAGCTCAGTGTGAACCAATGAGACTAACAATGGCTGTTCGGAAGTAATTATTATTATGGAAATGTAACTGCAGTCTTTCCTTACATATTAGAAAGGAAACAAACCAACCAAAGTACAACAAAAGCTATAAAAATCAAGTAAATACAATTCTATTCTTTGAAGGAATTTTGAACTTGAAAAGCTGTGTATTCATGTATAATGGTAAGAAAACAAAGGTTAAGTGAAATGAGAGACTAAGACCTGACGGGGAGAAATATTAAACACAAAGCTATGCCGCCTGTTGATATGAACTGCCCCCGCGATCGGGCTCAAAAGGCATGCCAAAACCTGTCTGTTTCAAACTTTGAGTTATCAGTAGTGTTGTATTCTGTATGAACATTGAAATACTGTCAATTCATTGGCAAGAGAAACAAATAACCTTGAGAAGGGTTGATTTGCCACATCCTTTGAGGCTCGAGCATCACGCAGAGCTGGCTAGGCAATACTGAAATAAAGCAATTTTAGAAAGTCGGCACGAATTTATCCTTTTAGTATGTAATTGAATAGATAACATCAACAAAAGAACAGCTGGACAGAGAACATTAAATTCTAGCCCAAGAGCTTGCAGAACAGGAACTAAAAAAAAATAGTTCCTGATATAATGAAGCCAAATCAGTCATCAGCATCGAGATCTTATCCTCCCTCAAAATCTCTGATAGAGAGAATTATTTGGTCAAATTTATAGCAAGAAATCTTGTAAGAGCTAAAAAAATTATTGCCGGTACCTGAAGCTCACCAAAGTAGCTGGTACAGAGTATATTCTGAGCCTTAATTTTCACTCTTGTAATAATGTTGGCCACAAACAATAACAAAGTATGCGGAGGGTCAAATGGTAGAACTTTTTACATCTTTTCCTTTCAAATCAAAAAGAGAACAAATATTCAGCAAGCAAACAATGAGATGTATCCATTTAATTACTATCAGTGTATTCTTTTCAATGTTTTTATGGTCAATACTTAGCAAAGTCTAAACTTTCGGAAACAAAATTAATTTTCTCCTATCACATATACTGAAAATGTAATAGATCCCCACCTGAAAATGTAACAGATCCCGACCTCAAATGTAGCTGATCCCCAGCTGAAAATGTGGCCTCTGCCTCTCATCTCTGATGATTGGATTTACAATCCCTTCTAAAAAAATACCAACACCATAATTCCTCAAATCAATAATTGTCTTTTGTTGTGTGAATTAGCAATTATATTTGCCGCTGAATTGAAGACGATTATATTTTGGAATAGCAATTTATACAATAGATGAATTTGCGGTTGAATGGAAGACTCATTCAGTTCAATTAGCTAAAAAATCAATTAAAAAGAGAAATCAAACGAAAGACTTGGCTTAGCAAAGAAATTCGCGAAGAGCTTTTGGGCTAAGATACTTACAAAAAGAGTAGATTAGAGCGATGACAGGTCTGATGGCCACACCATAATTGCCAAGAACTGATTTTTTAGAGACCTAATTAGCACCAAAATCAATTATTCTAGTTGATTACAGAACAATAGACAGAGGAAGAAAGGTACGCAGTGAGAGAGATTACTGGCTCACAGTTTTAGGTTGGCTTGCTGCGATCGGCGATCCCCATCTCCCTACCACTGTATCTCTCTCCGTCTCTCCATTTTAGCTCCACACAGAGCGAAGAAAAGTCGAGAAGCGCCTACGTGTCGAAGAGGAGGAGAAGAGGAGAAGGATGGAGCTGTCTCAGTCTCTCTCTCTCCCACTCTCCTTTTTGGTTTGTGCAGAAAAGGTAAGGATGGAAGAAGGGTCTAGAACGACCTGCTTTGAAGAGGTAGTTGATCGATCCGTAGCCATCCCTGCGTGTGAAAGAATTGAAACACAAAGCCACCTAAGAAATTATGTGCGACACGGAAGGCAACAACAAACAACTCAAATAAAATCCACAGTAATGATTGATAATGGACTCCCCTGTAGTCGCCCCAGCGTCAGCTAGAATTTAAACAGAAAATATATGTAGGAATGCTGTGCGACACAAAAGCCATCAACAGCCAACACACAAAAAATCTAACGCATAAAAGCAACAGTGGAGAGGGATGGTCACGATGAAATCCATCGCAAACATACTGAAATCCAACGGCTAGGGTTGGGGCGCAGTTTACTGTAGATTGGTCCAGGGAAAAATGAACTATTTTTGGATGGATGGATGGATGGAATAAATGGAAATATTTATTGTGTAAACATATATATGTTTATTGCTCATTGTGTAAATACTTTTCAGCAAAAGAAAATATTTATAATTAAATTTTGATGATGACCCTGAAAAATATATATACATTTTTATACATTTTTATTATGTTTTAGCATTTTGATCATGGTAACAAATCAAAATAATATCGGTGAAAAATTTCGAAAATTTAAACGAAAATGTTATATAAGATAAAACAACAAATAAATAAAATGAAGTGCCCTGCCATTCTAATTTAATTGTCACTCTTGGTTGAGAAAAAAGAATAAAAAAAAATTCTGTTCTAAGAAATATGTCAAGTATAATTTGACCATTCTTGTAGGTGGAGCATATGAGTATTACTATTTATCCTCCAACAAAGCACTTCAACAACAACGAAGCATTGTTCTCTTTGGCAATGGAACCCTGACTTAATTACATGCAATCCAATTAAATCCCAGGGCCAACCCATTCCCAAATCAGCACAACAATTCTCCCTTCCCCTTCTCCATTACATTTTTTTATTATTGACCAGGTCAAACTTGAGCTCAACAGCTCTCTCTCTCTAAAGTACCCTTCTGATCTCGCCATGAAGAAAATGACGGCGTAAAGCTAAAACCACTTGATCTTGTTAAATTCGGAGAAGCCTCCATTACAAGATGATTCTTTACAAGGGTTAAATTTGAAACAAAATATAGTCACTCAAGGGTTTGTAACAAAACGTTAAAATCCAACCAAAAAGGAATGAAATAATTCAGATTTGGATTGTTCTAATTTTAAAATAATATATTTCTCAAGGTCACTACCGAAATTTAACCCAAAATAAAAGTAACACACAGAGTTTAATTTAAGTTAGAATCTAATCTAATTCGGTCCATTAACTGCGAAGAAAAAACAATAGACATAGAATCGTTAAAATAGCGTTGGGATCACTATTGTTACAATAGAACCGTGTTAACCTCTGTAATCCCTGGCTCACTCTCAGTCTCACACGCGCAGTCTCCCTCTTACTCTGTTTTTTTAACTCCGCTCCTCTCCCTACAATTAGACTAACACACCTTCCTAAATAGACATAGCCACAATAATCGCTAAAATAGTGTTAAGAATCACTAATATAACAACAGAACGGTGTTAACCTCTGTTATCCCTGGCCCACTCACACACACGTGTCTCCCTCTTTGCTTTTTTAACCCCGCTCCCATCCCTACAATTAGACTAACACACCTCCTAATCAAATCTCTAGCCTTTTATAAACTAGTAACAGTGTCTTATATATCCTATCCTGCCTTAAGTGTTAGCCAACCTCTTCCTATATAAACCCCCAAACACCTTCTTAATTAGACTTCTTGATACCGACCTAAAGCTCCTCTGAGATTTTATTTCATTTCTTTCTCGGAGGTACTTCTCATCAGCTTCTCCCTTTTCTTGATTCATTTCTTCTTGCATTCTGGTTACCAAGTGAACAGTTTTGCAACCTTCTTCCTTCTCCATCGCTTTCAAACCTTGCACCAAAGGTTGATCTTTTGACCTTCTTCCTTTTTTCATTCTACTTCTCAAGTAAATTGCAAGCTTTTGATCTAGCTTCGGTTTTAGAAACAATAGCTCAACCCTAATTTAATATTAATGGCGATAATATTCTTCTTTTTCCTTCTCTCTTGGTTTGTATCCTTATGCTATATATGCACATTTTTCTTCTCGTGCAGAGGGGTTAATTTTCATTAAATACGTTTGAATTTTCATTAATTACTTCAATCAATTTTCCTTGACAAAAATATTCCTGGAGCTGGTGGGGTAACAATCAATTTTCTCGAATATCCTTCCAAAAAAATATTTTCAAGCTAATATCAATTGAGAAATACAGTTCAATTATTTTTCTTCATTTTAATTATTTTTAATAATAAATTTCCTTTTTTTTTTATTATATGGCCGTCTCCAACTAATATTTTTTAGTTACTTTCTGACTATCATACTAAAGTGATAACGCACATTTTAACCTAGTTTGTGGCATATACTGTCCAAGTTCAATTTCAACTGAAATCTAGTCAAGATTGAATGAGTATTTTCATCAGAATTACGCCCTTAAGGAAAAGTCAAATAATTTGTGCACTATTTTTATTGATTTTCATAAATTTTAGTGTCCAGAAAATTTATTAATTGCTCGAATACATATATATATATATATATATATATATATATATAGAGAATGGCTAATGCGCCATCGATGGCACGTGCCATCGATTTTCTATCGACTCGTTTTCCGAGATCCAAAATTTAAATGGTCAATCCAAACCGTTGAAATTGATCACAATATTGAAATACCTTGGAGACCAAATTTTATATTTTTTCAAATTTTTTTGCTATTTATTATGATATTTTCAAATTGGAGGGCCTGAAATACTCTAATCATAATATTTTTAAAAATATCATAATAAATAGCAAAAAAATTCAAAAAAATATAAAATTTGGTCTCCAAGGATATTTCAATATGGAGAACAACTTGAACGGTTCGGATTGACCGTTTGAATTTTGGATCTCGAAAAATGACTTGATGGCACGGGACCCTCCGTGCCATCGATGGCGCGTTAGCCATTCTCTATATATATATATATATATATATATATATATATTTCATTGAATAAGGACTCTGAATAATTAGAGGTCACCAAATTAAGCATTTTATTATTAGGGTTTCTGATCTAAATCTCGTTAAACTAATTAGGAGCTTCTGGAAAAGAAACAAAAATTGGGTTTATTAATGTATGTTAGCGCTCTCTCTATTTTTAATCTCTGATCCTTGCGAGAAGGTGTACCACCATGCACTAGGCTGATAACAGAATTCTTATGATATTAAATGTCTCTGCATTAATTACTAAACCAATTTCCATATATACTAAATTTTGGATTCTCTTCTCTTGAGCAGGAAACAGTACGTGCAGTACATTTTCACAAATGGAGAAAAAAGAAAAGTCTGCCTCTCCCCTTGCTGGGCATGGAGGGGATTTCGCCTCCCCACATTTCTCGGTCTCTGACATGCTAGCCTTCAATTCATCTTCACTGGCAATCAAGGGAGAGATTGAGACCCTGACCGCACAGATGGCTCTCCTTAGCCCTGATGCAGAGCCAGTTCCTCACCTCATCAACTCTTCTACTCGAAGCAGAGATGTAAATGCAAAAGCCGAATCCGAAGACCAGACTACTGATTGTAAATTTAAATGTCGAGTGTGCAGTGTGGGCTTCAACAAGATAAAAGCTCTGCACGGCCACATGCGTATGCACACAAAAAATGGGTGCAACGGTTCTAAAAGGCCTTCAATCCCTAAACCTAAACCAAAGAGCAAACCCAGACGTGTATCTTGTCCCTCTATCTACCGCCCTTTCACTGTCACCTGGTCAGTGACTAAAAAGCGGTGCTGGAAACCTGTGAAAGCCAGGTACAGCAGAGAGGCGGTGGAAGCAGCTTCCATTTTGATGGACTTGTCAAAGTCTAACTGGAGCAGTGATCGTCAGTTGGAGACAACCAGCAGGACCCCGCTGTTACAATTAGCCAATGAAGCGTGCAACCTGAGCTTCCTTTCAAATCAGACACAAGAAATGCCTCCCCGCAGGTATAATAAAATCGTGATCCGTGGACCAACCGAGCAGAACAATGGTGAAATGCCTCCCCGCAGGTATAATAAAATCGTGATCCGTGGACCGACCGAGCAGAACAATGGTGAAATGCCTCCCCGCAGGTATAATAAAATCATGATCCGTGGACCGACCGAGCAGAACAATGGTGAAATGCCTCCCCGCAGGTGTAATAAAATCGTGATCCGTGGACCGACCGAACAGAACAATGGTGAAATGCCGGAGGGTGGCAAGAGTAAAGCAAAAGACAGACCCCATGTGTGCGAAATTTGTGGGTGGAGTTCTCAGAAAGGTCAGCAACTTGGTGGGCACAAGAGACGTCACTACAAAAAGGAGCCCCAAGATCAATGAAGGGAGGGTGCTAGACAGCTAGTGATAACTATAGACTTAAGGCTGCTAGATTTCATAGCTAATTGTTATTTAAGTGTTTTTTTTATTTGTTTACGGAAGTTTAAAGTCTGTTTGGCTTTTTCCTTACTTCTTTATTGTTTTGTTCCTATTGGAAAGATTACAAATTTTCTTCCAATGGCAAGTCTTTTTGTAGTTTGAACTTTGATTTCGCTGTACCTGTATTAGGAAGTTTACTAATTAAGTTCAGCTTCTTAGTTGTTTTGTAAGTGATTAAAACAGAGGTTGATCTAATTACTATGTCAATTGCCTGATATATATATAGAAGTTCACTAAATTTATATTTATCTATTCAGGTCAAGGCTTGAATTTTGTTAAGGTAATTTCTTTTGACATTAATGAAATATGTTTAAATAAAACTTAATTTTTATCTTCGTTGAAACATCCAAAATGTTTGCACAATGTTCAATAAATATATGTTGACGTAACTCAGTATTGATATTACAAGTATCAGATTAGTTCCATTTTGTTATGATTCGAAATTAGTGCTTTATCTTTAGCTCAATTGTTTTATGGCGTACAACTTCAAAATGAGAAACGTATATTTGTTATGTAAATTAAATCATATGATGTATGCTGCATGGACAGGCCTCTTTACAAGACACCTTTGGGTAGGAACAAATCCGACAAAACGCAGTGAAATTTTTATCATACATAACACGTAGGAATAAACTACTGGTTTTGATTAATAACAAAGGAAACAAGTAACCATAGCCTGTTTTTTTTTTCAAGAGATACTAGGTAGAGGCTACCAAGTTACAAGAAAAAAAACAGAACAAAGAAACTAAAGAAAAATTAGTTTAAAGATAGCAAACTCGTAAAAATAAGGAAGCCTCATGCACCAGTCATGCACTGACTGCACTGTTCTCCTGCTATTTCTGAAGACTGTTATTTTTCTCGATCCATAATCCTCATATTGCTGTCGCTATTCTGACGGCTGGTGCCTTGATTTACTGTGATATGGGAGCATATTTCCTGCAGAATACCACTGATATGATTCATATGAATGTTGTTAAGGTGGGCCCATAAATCCCTTCCAAATATTGGACAATCACAAAAAAATATGCTGTGTGCGCACTCCAATTAGAACTGCGTGGCATAAATAACATTGAGAATTTGGCAAGTTGACTATTAAGTTTCTTCTAATGAGTTGGTCATGGGTGAGGATTCTCTGATGAGCCACAAAGAATAAGAATTGCTTAATTGTTGGCGGGGCTTTAATTTTTTTAAGTTTCCTGAATGGGAACTTAACTTTACCAGCAATCGAAAGAGCTCTATACTATGAAGCTGCCGATCGAGTACTTTCAGTCTGAAGCTGCAGAGTACTTCCAGATAATTAGCATTATATACTGGCAACAGCCAAGTGCAAACCAGATTGTATCTCTGTCATTGGAGCAGGGAAATATCTGAAATAACCATAGATCCAATATTGTATCTTCTTCGAATCAAAAGCATTATCATATTATAAGTTTAATAACTGAAGTATCAAACGTATATCGTGTTATCCGTAAATGTCCTGAGGACATAAATATATGGGCGGAAACAAATTTAAGTATTTAACAAACGAAAAATGGCCAGTGAAATCGAAGTGCAAGCCAAACTAACACATCGAGGAGTTTCTGCAATGCTCTCCGAGGGCTATATATATCGCCTCTAGGCTGCTTCAATTTTGTCAAAGCCAGCTCAACCACCATGGCCGAGCTCAGCTGAGGTGAACCAACACCTCGGGGAGCCTCTCAAGACCAATCAACATCTCTAAAAAACTTTATTTTGGTACATGATTCAATTATTGAGGAATTGCTCTCTAAAAAAAATTATTAACAATATTTTATTATTCTAAAACTATTAACAATTTTTTCTTAAACATATATTTACGTAAAAAAATATTTTCTCCATTTAAATTTGTTATAACTAACATAAAAAATATTCTCTCTTCATTTTCTTTCTGGCTACCATACTAAAGTATTAACGTACATTTTACCTGGTGTTTAACATTAACTTAATGGGTGATTGCTCCGAATTTCAATTGAAATATTGTAAAGTTTAAATGAGCATGTCCTTTAGTATAGAGGGAAAAACAATTAGTTCACGGTAGAATACTTGTGATATAATATTTATTTCTCAGGGGACAATTATCGAAATTTAACCATATGAGGAAGTTATGCGTCGGGTATAATTCACAATATATAGAATACATCGGAAATCGGAAAATACTAGGGAGCGTATCCTCTGCCAATATTTTAAGGTGGGCAGAGTGCCAACCTTTGATCCGGACCGTTCGATCTAATCTGGACGGTTAAAGTTTTTCGGGCCTATCAATCTGGTATCATGCACGGGGCTCCCATAACCGTTGAGATTAGATCTAACGGTCAGGATCAAAGGTGGGCAGAGGATGTGATTCCGAAAATACTATATTCCTGGCCAGTTAGATCCGGATCCGTTACTGTATTTAGCACTGTTGACGAACAGTGTGGCTGACAGGTGGGGGCCACTAATATTTATCGGATGCGGATCTGATTCCCACGTGCACACACTCTCTTCCTTTTGGAGAGTTCCGCTTCGATAACCTCGCCTCCTCCTCTTTTCTCTGAGATGCACTCCACGGACCGAATCGATAGGTTCTCCATGTGGGTTGGGTACGGAAGATCCTCCATCGACTGCTCCCGGTGTGTCATGTGTGCGCCATCTTCTCCGCCCCCTCTGCGCTGCTACCGCGGTCTTTCTCTCTGGTGTATTGCCTCATTTCTCAGCAACAGCTGTGTGCGCCTGTTTTGATGAGCTCTCTCCGTATTGCTCTCATAATTCCAATTTGTTTACCGTGCTCTCTGTCTATTGATGCTGCTCCTCTTCTCTACTGTCTGTTGTATGTCAAAGTGTTGAAATATTTGTCTTGCTCTCTCAGCTTTTCCCTTTCCTCTCTCACCTTTCTTTTTGTCTTTCTGCCTTTTTTTTCTCCTAATTGTTCATTCCTGATGCGAAGTTCGAATCAAAGATGAAGCCTTGGTTATTTTTCCGTTTATTTTTTTATTACGTTTTCCCTCCAATCAGTTGAGATTTTTTTTGTCTTTTATTTGGGATTAATTTTTGCGTTTTATGACCTTTGCAGGTGTAGTGAGCAAGCAGCAGGAAGAAGTAAGCATCAATTTTGTGTGGCTTCAAATATCAAAGTTTTCTTCTCTTTTTTTGCTTTTTATTTGGATTTCAGTTTTCAGCTCTGACTATTAATTGGATCGATGCTCTCATTTTTTCTTTGCAGGTTTGGTCATCGGAGATTTATGATTGGTTTTTAAATCAGATAATGCTTCTCATGTTGTTTCAATAGAGGGTAAGAACCTGTTTTTTCTTGATTTCTTTCTGTTCGTTTTTAGGCTTTATTTTGTTGTCTTACAGTGTTGTAGGTTTGATCTAATTTGTTTATCTTAATGCAGCTTTGTTCTAGAGGAGGCGCTTCATTTGAGTGAGATTGTCTTATAAAGAGGACAAAGCCTATACACGCATTAGGTGAGAAAAACTTCTGTTCAGAATAAGTTTCATTTACAAGGTCAAAAAGTACCGTGGTTTTGGGATTATCTGAGAAAGAGGGCAATTTTTTATAGCCTGTTTTCCTTTGCTTCTCCTATTTTTTTTTTTTCAGTTTTGTGCTTAACAGTTCTGTTTTTCTATCAATTGTTTGTTTCTTCCAAGCATCCCAGGGATTCGAATTATCTTGCCGCTGCTCCTGTGTATTGTCGTGGTGAGGTTTGGTGCTCTTATACTCTCATTATTTTTTTATTTAAATTTACAACATTGATCGATAGTTTTTTGCCTTTTAAAATTTGGGTGCACTTTTGCTTACAAAGCTTTTGTTGAAGCAGTAGAGGCTAAAGAAGATTAGATTCAAGTAATTCTTTTGATTTTTCCCAGTTTATATTTTATTCTATTCAATAAGTTAATTTTGCCATCTCAGTTTTTTTTCCCTTCCTTTTGTCTGATTCATATATTTACGCGCTTTAGTTGTGTTTGGCAGTAGTAATTTTGAAATGTAGGTCTAAATAAATCGATTGAACCATATAGTTGGAATTTGATTCAAAAATTTCCTTTCTCTATCATTAGAAAAGTTATTTTCAATGTACAGGATATATTTTTAATTCTGCTGGCATTGTGTGGACTCTGTGGAGCACTTTAATTGTATTTGTTTTGATATGCTGGTGGTTAATGACCTAATTAGTCTTAAGTTTACCTTTAAGAATCTGACTTTGCATGTATTAGTCCACATCAGAAAACTATATGTACAGATATGATAGAGTTTTGTTTTATAAGCACTGATTATACGGGGTTATGGTATCAGGTGTGAGCAACTAGCTGAGAATTAGGTGTGCCTGAGTTGCAAGGAGATACTATGGTCGATTGTAAGGAGACTGGCTTTTTGTCTTGCTCTCGAATTCAGGTACAACTGTCATTTATCTTTGTGAACATTGAACTTCAGATTTCTGTCGTTCCTGGTATAAGATTGAGCTACAAAAATAAGAAAAATCAAATGATTCCAGCTGAATGTGATAATTCAGACATAGATGCGATAGATATTTTAACTAAATTTATGCAACTTCTTATTGGTGTCAAGAATCCTTCTATATTGACCTTAATTCTCCGTTAAGGTTCTTCTAATAAGGGCATATTAATTTATAGTTTGACCTTAAGTCGTCTAAGCATTAGAATGATGGTAATTTGACATTGGGTCATCCAATCGGTTTGCAATCATGAACTCATCATCAAATTGTGCACTTTTGTTGCATCATATCATATTTGGAGGCCAACAGCGCAATGTAGTTGCTCATATATACGCAGATATTCAGTTTGCCTACTTTTTATTTATATGAATTTCCATTGGATTCAGTTCCTGTAATTCCCATTGCATGCGTTCTGTTGGCACAAGTTTCTAAAATATCCAGTAATTGTGTTCTTACATTCCAATAATGCCCTTGGGGGAGAAGGTTGCTGGCAAAACAACAGTAATTATGACTGAAGCATTTTCATGTTGTTTCAATAGAGGGTAAGAACCTGTTTTTACTCTTTTGTTTTCATTTTTTTTATTCTAATGGTTTAGGATGATTATTTTAATTTTCAATGAGTAAGAAATATTATGCCACGTTAAGTTTTTTGGCTTCATTTTATTTATGTTTAGTACATAATTATCAGGTTTATAGCTTTTCAAATCGATTTCAATCTCTTTTGCTTTCAAGTACATATTGGTGCTAAATCAGCCTATTCAAGTCTTTTGCCTTTGTTCATTGCAGATTTGAGGTGATGAGGAGTGAGGAGACTATTCAAGTCTGCCTATGCACGGAGCTGTGGTATACCACTTCCTGATCCATCGCAAGGGGCAAAACCAGTACAAAATTCATAGGTTAGATTGAAAGTGCTATTTACAAATCTGAATTTTATCTAAATCTTGCTGATTGTTTACCATGTGATGCACAATTTATTTTTTTTCTTGGATTGTGATGAGTATGAGAAATGAAAAGAAATGCCTGCTAATTTTCAAATGCTTAATGCTGAAATCATGTATACGATGAAAGCAGACTTCTACAATCATGAATATAGTTAAATCAGCCCTTTATATTTGTTAAATAAGAAGGGCAGAATAGGAACAAAAGAAATAATACCATGTATATATGATATATCAATTGAGTTATGTTCGATTGTATGTTTCAATAGCAAGTATTTTCTACGTTAATTTCATTTGGAGGTCATTATTGACTTGCTATTTATTAGACACGGCTCTTGATCAAACTTTCTGGAGTTGTAATAAGCTTGATTATAAAATTTTTGTACTTGATAAAAAAAAAAAAAACATATTTGAATGTACATTTTTATTGATTTTAAATTTTAGATGCTATTTATTTTCCTATATTGATTATATACTCATCAAATGTTTCGTTGCAGGATGGACTTCAGTGTGCTCTTTCTTTGCACATGACAACAGAATAGATTTTCGTTTCACATAGAGACAGTAACCTCAACTACCTTTTCGGCGGTAAGACTTTTAATTTCTCACCGGTAAAAACGTTCAAAACTTTCATTTTCTTTGCATCACAATTTAGGTCGAAAGAATTATATACAATTTTTAATATTTTTTTTCCAGTTTTTCCCTTCAATTACACATTGGAAAAGAAAAACAGGTCATCTCTTGGTTCAATTTGTGCTATCGATCAGGTTCATAGGAAAAATATTGCAAATTGTAAGAACTATTATGTAACCTTTAAAATTTAGAGGACAAATAATGTTTATGATGAAGCTAATTTGTTGTCTCATTTTGTTTTTATTCATATTGCTTATAAAACTTTCCAAATGGGTTCATAAAAACAATTATAGCGCAAAATTCTGGTTTCCGTAGCCCAGTACAACTCCATGCATCTTTAATCAGAAATGAAAATAGTTTTGTCCTTAAAATTTGATGCCTCCCTATTGTACTTTTTTTTGTTATATTAGTTGATTAGAATAGTTCAGGGAAGAGCTAGAGTGATCTTCAGTTACATCTTTGATTGAGATATTTGTTAGTTCGATGTACTACGAAAATGACTATGTGATTTAGATATATTCTATCAAATTTGGCAAAGTGATTATATCTTTTCATAGGCTTTTTATTGTGTGTTTTAGTCTCATTTGGAATTAATTGTGTCAAATTTTTTTTCCTGTTCACTGTGTAATGAGGATTGTGGAAACAATGTCAATGTATCAGCTTTTTGTAGGTATACACGAATTATCACTTATTCAATTAATAATTACTGTCAATGGGTATTAACTATTAACTGTGTTTCATGATGATTTCATCATATCTTATATAAAATTATAATTTAGCTTCTTAGAAAATTTTATCAACAAGCTAAGGTTGCTTTCATCTCAGGTTTTCTTATAATTTTCAGCCACTTTTCTATTCTATGACAGGTGATTTAGGAACATTATATTGTTGGAAATAACAGTCAACAAAATTCAGATAGTAAATGAAATAAAATGAAATCAATGAAACGTTGTTACCCAAATCGTGATGAAAATCACTGTCGTAAGGCGTATTCCGTCCCTACCGTGCGAGACGCTAGAACCGCCCCAAGATAATCGGGGTGCTTGTCGCTCCTTGAGGCACGTGCTCTGGAAGCGACTGACAATTACTCCACAATATCCAGCCGAGTGTTTGAGAATTGTTTAGAGAATAGAATGAATGAATGGGGATTGGTCAAATTGCAGTATGGTTTTTAGATGTGTCTGTCATTCCATTAGCATGGAAAGGTGCTCTATATAGAGAGAACCAAGAAAGAAATTAGAGGAGCCATATTTGGATATACAACAACGTACAAATGAAATGAATATTTAAAAGATATGCAACTTCTTAATGGGAATTAATGAAAAGAGGAATTTCAGCCAATCACTATTCTTTTAAGGAAGGTTAATACCTGTATATCTCATTGGCAACACGGAAGACACATAAGGTAATATGTATAACCTGAAATTGATTGATACAAATTGAGAAGTTGCAAACTCATTCTAACGTTACAGAATTTGGACTATAATTTTTGAGTTTTACTTATTTAGCCGTAACAATCCCCCTCAAAACTTGAAAATTATTTATGTACGTATCAAATATGGGATACAAGAAAACAAAATTTAATTGGAGATGTAATTGCAAAACCAATCGGAGATTTCAATCAAATGAATTATATGTTACAAGTCAAAAAATGAATTACAGAATTTGTAAAACAAATGGTGAAATCAAATTGCTGGATATTTATATTACCTATCAATGAAGTAGTTTACAAACCTTGAACTTCATCTAGTGTTGATGGGTCAAAGTTGGAGGAGACCGAGTGAACTATGTCTTCAACTCGTTCCTTTGGTCCAAATTCTACCATCACACGAGTAATACGGAGATTCTTGTCGCGGGTGGTGCATTAATGGCCTTGCACATATATCTTGGATTTTTCACGAGAGTCTTAAGGACTTACCCATGTCCTGCACTGCGGCCGTATACAGGCACTCTCATATAGGTGAGTCCCTACCAGGGATGTATGTAGAGTCACATCTCGCGACAATTATCGCCTTGGTACTCATTAAAAGCTTAAATGCTCATCCTAACCTCTACATTTAGCACACTCACCATAGGGATGGGTTTAGAGTCGAGCTCTACATAGTGTGTGCTTTCATGACCGACTTATTGGTTTGTTATTACCTATTGAACCTCTTTCAAGGGATCGCCTATAGGAGGTTGGGTTACTACCACAAGAAGGTCTATTTTGGGCATAATCCCATCCCCCTCGATGAACTTAGGACTTTAGTCCTATTTAAACCTTTAGTTAGGCTATCGGCAAGATTGTCATATGTTTTTATATGTTGAATAGTTACAATTTCAGTTTTGATATGTTGCTTAATTGATTTCTGTCTTCTTTTTATATGTCTATTTAATTTTGAATTTATTAATTTCTTTCTACAAAATTCAATTGCTGCTCTTGAATCACAATTTATTAAAATTGATGGAATAGGTTGAGCAATTAGAGGCATGTCAGATAGCAATTCCTTTAACCATTCAGCTTCGGCACAAGTTGTGTCTAAAGCTATTAATTCAGCTTCCATTGTACTTTTAGCAACAATAGTCTGTTTGGTAGATTGCCATGAAATTGCACTGCCACCTAAGAGAAATACATATCCAGTAGTTGATTTAATATCTAAGGAATCGGAAATCCAATTTGCATCCGTAAATCCTTCTAAAACTGATGGGTAACTAGTGAATTTTAAACCATATGTTACGGTTCCTTTAATATATTTGAATACTCTTTCTAATGCAGTCCAATGTTTCTTACTAGGATTATTTGTGTACCTACTTAATCTAGATACAGCATATGATATATCAGGTCTTGTTTTGTTTGACAAATACATGAGAGAACCGATTATTTGAGCATATTTTTCTTGATCAATTGGATTATCTTCATTTTTATATAAATGTGCGTTAGGTTCATATGGTGTACATACAGGTGCTGAATTTGAAAAACCAAACTTGTCAATTATTGATTGCGTGTAATGTGCTTGAGAAAATAATATAGAATTAGATTCTCTAATGATTTTCATTCCTAAAATTACATCAGCTTCTCCAAGATCTTTCATATCAAAGTTATTTGATAATAATGCTTTTGCTTTATTTATTAATTCTAAATTTGGAGCAAGGATTAAAATATCATCCACGTAAAGACATAAAATTATATAACCACATTCTTCTTTTTTATAATAAACACAATTATCTGATTCATTAATTTGAAAATCATGTGACAACATTGCATTATCAAATTTTTCATGCCATTGTTTAGGAGCTTGTTTTAATCCATATAAAGATCGAACTAATCTACAAACTTTATTTTCTTGTCCTTTAACTATATATCCTTCAGGTTGTTGCATATAAATTTTTTCTTCAAGATCACCATGTAAGAAAGCTGTTTTTACATCCATTTGATGTATTAAAAGTTTATGTATAGATGCCAATGCAAGTAGTACTCTAATTGTAGTAATTCTTGCTACTGGTGCATAAGTGTCAAAATAATCTATACCAGCTTTTTGTGCAAAACCTTGTACTACTAATCTAGCTTTAAATCTTTCTATTGTTCCATCTGTTTTAAGTTTCTTTTTAAAAATCCATTTACATCCCAAAGCTTTAGTACCTGGAGGTAGGTCAGTCAAGATCCAAGTATTATTTCCTATAATTGATTCAATTTCATTGTTAATTTTCTCTTTCCAAAAGAAAGCATCTGAAGAACGCATTGCATCTTCATATGATTTTGGATTATCTTCAATTAGATATGTTACAAAATCTTCACCAAAATTCTTGATTAGAATCATCATTAGTAATTGAAATTGATGTGGAAGGATTAGTATTTGTTATAGAAGATGGAACAGCACAATTAATTTTAAATGGAAATGTATTTTCAAAAAATACAGCATCTCTTGACTCTATTATTGTATCATTTGAAATGCTACTAAATTCAGATTTAATTACTAAGAACCTATATGTATTACTGTCCAATGAATATCCAATGAATATTGAGTCTACAGTTTTAGGTCCAATTTTCTTTATTTTCGGTTTAGGAATTCCAACTTTTGTTAAACAACCTCAGACCCTAAAATAATTAAGTCTAGGAGGATGACCTTTCCAAAGTTCATATGGTGTTTTCTTATTATCTTTAAAAGGTACTCTATTTAAAATAAAATAAGATGTTAAGAGTGCTTCCCCCCACAAATTTTGTGGTGCTCCTGAACTTATTATCATTGCATTAACCATATCTAATAAAGCTCGATTTTTACGTTCAGCTACACCATTAGATTGAGGTGAATAAGGTGCTGTTACTTCATGTATAATTCCATTATTTTCACAAAAAATTGCTACTTCATTTGATGTATATTCTCCACCCCTATCTGATCTTAATATTTTAATTGATTTTTCTTGCTGATTTTCTGCTTCTAATTTAAAAATTGTAAATTTACGAAGTACCTCATCTTTGGTTTTCATGAGATAAGTATAACAAAATCTAAAATAATCATCTATAAATGTTACAAAATATCTGCTGCCTCCTCGAGTGAAACCTCTATTGGAGTCGCATACATCACTGTGTATTAATTCTAGTTTTGTAGTATTTCTAAATTGGACAGATTTAAATGGTTTTCTTGGCATTTTAGACTGAACACAAATTTCACATTTAGAATTAAGATTTGCTTTAAATTGAGGGATCAAATTAAGATTTGATAATGTTACAAGTTTTCTAGGATTTATGTGACCCAAACGTCCATGCCAAATACCAAAAGGATTATTATCTAAAACATTTTCAGAAGATGGTGAAGTATTCGAAATTGTAGAAACTTCATTAACCAAATGAGAAATAATATTCAATTTAAATAATCCATCTATTACATAGCCTTTTCCAATAAAAACATCATTCTTGGAAATTACAACTTTATTTGATTCAAGAACTATTTTATATCCTAATTGCGCTAATAAAGTTCCACTAATTAAATTTTTTCCAATATCAGGAACATGTTGTACATCACGAAGCAAAATAGTTTTTCCAGAAGTAAATTTTAATTTGATATCTCCAATGCCCATGACTTTAACAGATGTTCCATTTGCTACTATTACACTTCCTCCACTTGTGATCTGATATGTTGAAAAACAAGATTTATTAGTACATACATGTGTATTTGCACCACTATCTAACCACCAATCAAAATTTTGATAAGTAAGATTAATTGAGGGATTAAGAGAAACAGACCTAAAAGAAGATCCAGAAGGTTCAGTTTCTATCATTTGCACTTGATTTTTAATCTGATTGGAGTCCTTCTTCTTGCTGGGTTCAAATTTCTTTTTCTTCCGATAATAACAGTCTTTTGCCCAGTGATTGTCTCGGTCACAAACATAGCAGAACTTGTCATCATCTTTCTTCTTTTTCTCATTATTAGGTCCATTAGATTCCTTTGCTTTATTTTTCTATTTTTTATTTCTGTTGAACTTCTTATTATTTTTGAAATTTCCTTTCTGTTTATAATTTTTATTTTGATTTTTATCACCATTTTGAGATTCTATTAAATTAACTTTAGAAGACATTTTATTCGCTTGTACTTGCCTATGTCTAAATTGATCTTCAATTCTAATAGATTGAATGACATTTCTCATGGTCAGTTTAGTTTGTGTCCTTCTAAGATCCTGAGCAAAATTAGACCATGAAGGTGGTAATTTATCTATCAGACATGTTACTTGATAGTTTTCATCCAATTTAGTTTCTCCACCTCTATGAATTTCTTGAACCATGTTTTGAAACTTGTGAATCTGATCATTAATTGGTTCATTATCAACCATCTTGTAGTTATGAAAATCTGAAATAATAAATCTAATTATTCCTTCATTATCTCTACTGTATGCATCATCTAAAGCATTCCACAAGTCTTTTGCTTTTTCATGTTTTCTATATGTTTCATAAAGTTCATCAGAGAGATAGCTTAAAATTCTGAAACGACAATGAAATTCAATTTCCTCTGCACTTCTAGATGTGCTACCTCTAGTATATGTTATAGTAAAAGGTGGTGTTTTTCCTATTGCAGTTATTAGACCTAATGTAATTAACCATGCTTCCATTTGTTCTTGCCATCTGTTAAATCCTGACCCATTAAACTTTTCTGGTTTAAGCATATGGATATCATCAAGACCCATTTTGAGTAAAGAAGAAATCAGATGTAAAATAACTGCAACAGAGTAGAACGCAAAAATGATTTAGAATAATCAATTTGTAATTGTAAATACAATCGGTAAAAGTAATTTGTGAAAATTACTAAATGAAGAAAGTGCTACTACTTTGCAAGATTTTCAAAACAGTAGATTACGAAATAGTCAAACGACTTTGTTTTATTAATATAAATATTTTTAGTAAACTAGATACTGTTCGTACAAAATTATATAATTTGTTTTTTTTTTATCAAATACTATCCAAATTATATAATACGCCTTAGATTGTTGGAAATAACAGTCAACAAAATTCAGATAGTAAATGAAATAAAATGAAATCAATGAAACGTTGTTACCCAGATCGTGATGAAAATCATTGTCCTAAGGCGTATTCTGTTCCTACCGTGAGAGACGCTGGAACCGCCCCAAGATAATCGGGGTGCTTGTCGCTCCTTGAGGCACGTGCTCTGGAAGCGACTGACAATTACTCCACAATATCCAGCCGAGTGTTTGAGAATTGTTTAGAGAATAGAATGAATGAATGGGGATTGGTCAAATTGCAGTATGGTTGTTAGATGTGTTTGTCATTCCATTAGCATGGAAAGGTGCTCTATATAGAGAGAACCAGGAAAGAAATTAGAGGAGCCACATTTGGATATACAGCAACGTACAAATGAAATGAATATTTAAAAGATATGCAACTTCTTAATGGAAATTAATGAAAAGAGAAATTTCAGCCAATCACTATTCTTTTAAGGAAGGTTAATACCTGTATATCTCATTGGCAACACGGAAGACACATAAGGTAATATGTATAACCTGAAATTGATTGATACAAATTGAGAAGTTGCAAACTCATTCTAACGTTACAGAATTTGGACTATAATTTTTGAGTTTTACTTATTTAGCCGTAACAATCCCCCTCAAAACTTGAAAATTATTTATGTACGTATCAAATATGGGATACAAGAAAACAAAATTTAATTGGAGATGTAATTGCAAAACCAATCGGAGATTTCAATCAAATGAATTATATGATACAAGTCAAAAATTGAATTACAGAATTTGTAAAACAAATGGTGAAATCAAATTGCTGGATATTTATATTACCTATCAATGAAGTAGTTTACAAACCTTGTGCTCTCGGGGGTGAGGGGGGGGGGGAGGTGGGGTGCCTTGTGCTCTCGGGGGTGAGTGGTGCGAGGCAGGGTGTGGGGGAGGGCGGGGGAAGGGGGTGCGAGGAGGGGGAGGGAGGTGCGAGGCGCGGTGCCTCATGCCTCGTGCTTGTGGGGGGAAGCGCTGTGCTCTGGGTGGGGGTTGGGGGGGAGGTGGGGGGGGGGGGGGGTGAGGGGTGGGTGGGAGGTGGGGTGCCTCGTGCTCGGGGGAGGGGGTGGGTTGGTAAAGAGTCATGATTTCATCATTAAAAAGATAATCAACGGCCTACAAATTTAGTACGTCATAATAAATTTTGAAATTTTGGTTATCTTTTAAATCATTCTCAACCAATATTCTTTATTTCCATTATTTGTTAATGACTGATCCAATTTCACTGCTAATGTGTCAATTATTGGGTTATCTTTTTAATTAGTATGTGATTTATTTCCTGCATCGTGTTGTGCCATTGTAACATGTAAAACATATTTAGGAGCCCATCACTTGTCTCACTAAGAGAAATTAAATCAAGAGATCATCTATACTTGACAACTGGTCATCTCACTGGCTCTCCTCTAGAAAATCTAATCAACACAATAATATTACAATTCTATTTTTTTTTTAAAACAAAGATAAAAAAAAAGAGTAGTCATCTCACTTGCTTTTGTAATCAACCTTTGTATTAATTTACATTACACAGTCTATTAGCAAAATGCTAGAAGACAGGCTGAGCACAAGGCAACTACATTAAGCGAGATTGTGAAGACTCTTTGAATTCAGGTGGTATTTTGTATATCCACACTACACTGATAAAAGAAAAGTCATAAAAAATATCGAAGCCACAATGCACAAGATTTTTATAAGCTACTACCATTCCAAAATTCATTAAACTGAGGACTTATTAATGTTGTGGAGTTATTAATGCTGGCTACAAGGCCAAAAAAGACAAGGATATATAAAATAATGTTAGACTTTATGTGGCTGTTGTATGATGGTTACTGGAACATAAAGTTTGGTCAAATAAGAAATTTGAGAAACAAAGTACTGATTATCCATATAGCAAAAAAGCCCACATCAAGATATATAATCAAATTACTTCAAATAAATAGACATTGCAAGTGCCAATATGAACAATGTGTCCTTCTTTCCGTAAACCCAGTCCACCTTCAACTAACTCGATGCTCCCAAATATAGATTCTCTAGATTTTAATCAAACATAATTTAGAAGATGCACCTTTCCAACTAATTTTTTGAACTCCTACAAGAGATGACTATATTAAGTATCAAAATATTAGACAAGAAGTATATTTGATTAGGCCACTGGTAATTCACTGAACAGTTTCATTTTACCAAAAAAGAGTCAGGTTTTACCTCTAATTAATCAAAATTCATTGAAGCTAGTCAAACTTTGTTGACTTAAAAAATACAGAGCAAAAAGAGAAAAAGAAAGATTCAAACTTGTTGTTCACTGTAGGCATAATTCTGAATGACCTCATAATCCAGGCTTCACTGGAGGAGCAAGACTAGTAAAATTCCTAGCGTTATTACTTACTTAATCCTCTACATTGACAAGTCTTCTTTTAGGTTTGTTGATAGTGAAAGGTGATTTGAACAACTACTTCTTCCTTTGTAGGTCTTCCCTATTTAAAAGTTGCAAATGGTAACTTTTGAAAATAAAAATTGACAATATCATTCAAACGAAAAGAATGAACTAAAAAGTAATATTACTTAGCATGACAAGATTGCACTCAATTCAAGAATTCTGTAGAAACAAATATAAATTTGTAGTGTGGAACTAACTCACAGCAAAAATTGAATATGATGTTAAAAAAGAAAAACATCTGTCAGGCATGAACCTTTTCTGTAAATGATTATTTTGTTTGTTCAAAGGCACGATCATGATTGAAGAGAGAGATTTACTAAAGCAATGAATCACCTCATGATTTAATAAAGAAATGTATATGAAATGTTCTATTTTGAAAACAATTTGTGAGATTAGCCAAGATAATGCACTCAATATACCTTTATCTTTTTACAGGATGGAAATTAATACATATATCTTAATTTAATAAAATTTAAAATTTAATTGGTTGCTTATTGTTCTTTTTATTTATAAGAAAATGTAAAGGTATCCTTGTTGCTCTTTTTATTAAACATGCATTATATCAAAGAAGTTTGTTGGATTCGCCGATACCATACTAGTATGAGAAACAAGAACATAGAATGGTTGAACAAACATTGCATGTTCTTGTTCTACTTTAAAAAAAAAGGAACCCAATTAGATTTCTCACATCGTCTCTTTCCGACTAATAAAATCCAATGAGGAGCTCAGTAAAAAAAAAAAAAAAAGAACCCAATTAGAAGTTTGTTGAGCTCCTCCGTTTTGTTAAACATATGGAAAGCTAAGAAACTTGTGTATTAGAGAACAATTTGCAGATAAAATAAAATTTATTATACAAAAGTGAATTTAAAATAGTACAGCTGGTTCAATTGACCTCCAAGGAGGATCAACCTATTTTGGTTTTGAGCAAGGTTCCGCTACCAACATTTTGGTTGTCCTCAAATACAAACATTTTGCTATTAAGTTATTTTTTCAAATTTTAAAATTCAAACGTTTAATCCAAACCGTTGATCTTATTTAGTTTAACAAGTGATGCGTTTTTATATAAATTTTGTAAATTTTAGAATTTATTTGATACTCGATTAATAGATAGAAAAACAAACGAATCTTGTTAACTATGATAGATTCGTTCTAATACGTTCATGTTTTATTAGCTTTTGATCAAATATCAAATAAATTTCAAAATTTACAAAACTTATATGAAAACGCATCACTCGTTAAACTAAATATGATCAACGATTTGGATTAAACGTTTGAATTTTAAAATTTGAAAAAATAACTTAATAGCAAAATGTTGACATTTGGGGGCAACCAAAATGTTGGTAGCAGAACCTTGCTCTTTGGTTTTTTTGACAGCTAACAACTCATATATTAATAAAAATTATACCTTACTAATTTGTAAATTCTCTACCAAGCACAACTTAATTTTAGAGGAGTAAGGTGACTTAATTAGTTACAAATTCTTAACTTAAGAATTAATGTGTTTAACTTGCTGCCAGACATGGCCTAAATTATAGACGTGAGAGCAAAATTTCACACGTAATTTAGCAAAATTATTATTATAAAGGTCAACAACTGCAATTTTGTGTGCGTGATGCACCGGAATCCATAGGGAGTAAGCCCCTTTTATCCATCATCACGTCAAAAGAGTCCACCTTATTTATTAATGAACTTCGAAGCTTTTTGTTTTGAGACTTTAGTAAACTTTTTCTTTTATTAATGAAATTGCTAGCTTTTGCTAGCCCTCAAAAAAAAAAAAAAAAAAAAAAAAAAGAGTTGAACACCTAGATAAAAGGTCTTATACTTTGGGGGATTATGTCATGAATATTATATGTCGGTTGTACAAGATGCAATATTAATTGCATTTGAGCTCTCGATTAGCCCAGAAAACTAAATAGTGACTTTAAATAAACTGTCTGTTCCTGTCAGGAGCTTAATTATATCTTGCATCTATATATTAAAAATAGTTAATTAAATGAAATTCCATTGAATTATGAGTCGTGAAATTGTAAATTAAGTGCATAATATAAAATTTAAGTGGTTATGTGGTAACTAAGGCTAATTAATTGTCTTCGAGGATTGATCATTCTTGTGATGATTCTTGTACCATATAAGAAAAGGCAGCGCACTGTTCCCTTTTGTTATGATATTTAATTTCACAGCAATTTGTCGCATTAAAGTTCCTACCACGAAATTTCTCATGTAGTTTAATTTTCAACGATTACAATTATCTTTTTCTCACTTTGAAGTTATATACCAAAACATAAACATTGGGCAATACTAAATTTATCCGAGCCCCATGAAATCAATGAAAGGCACAACCATCTCTCTCTCTTCATGATTACGGTGCAACTCTGATGCTAAGGTCTCAGGCATAGTATTAGAACTGGTACACTTTCCTGTACCAGTTGTCATTGATGTATTACCATGAACTCTCACTGTTATCAACAATTCTTCATGACCTGTAAAATTAGAAGGAAACAAAATTAGAACAAAAATGAATGTTGTTTATTTAAAATTAAATCTTGCTTAACAACAAAGACATTATAAGTAATAAAAGATGTGGTATGCCCAAATGAATATAGTGCAATAAATTAAAATTTCTGGTAAGATAATGTCAAGCTTTCTTTAATCTGAGATGCATGCCAGTAGAAGATGCAATTTGAGAACTTCTATGCCTTATGAAAACTTTCTTATATCAAACAGAGAGACCCTATATTTTATGTACTTCCAAATCCAAATATGTAACCCAAATAAATAAATCACAATAAACTTATTACTTTATGGCATCAATCTCCAACCAAAATGACAACTTAAATCAACAGACTGTTAACCTGTAATTAGTTACCTACTACGAAAAAGAATAGAACAAACCAAATACCTTGAGAGAAGATCGAACCGAGAGAGAGATCTGTATTGAGATAAAGCTGCTCATTATTATTAGAAGTAACACTCGAACCGAGAGAGAGATCTGTATTGACATAAAGCTGCTCATTATTATTAGAAGTAACACCTGACTCGCCGCTACTCGAGCTGTACCCGCTACTCACCTCCCTTGCAGGACACCTTGTACAACTCTCGTCTACTTCTCTCTTACTCTCTCTGTCGCCGGTCCCTTCTCTCTTCTTTCTTGCCATTAACACATGCCACTGGTTCTTAACAGCATTGTCGGTCCGGCCCGGTAAATGTTTCGCAATCAGAGACCACTTATTTCCATAAAATTCTTGCGATGCGAGTAATTTTTCATCCTCTATGTCAGTGAAAGCCCCCTTGCTGATTCTTGGGTCGAGCTCGTTGTACCACCTCAGCCTACAATTCTTTGCTGATGTAGCAAAAGTACCAAAAACAAAGTCAAAATCATAACAAAAAAAAGAGGAAGGTGTTGAAATTGGTTGTTTTCAATGATACCTAATCGACCATTGAGTTGTGCCGTGTGAAAATTGACTCAAAATAGTACACAAAAAAAGATAAATTTTTTTTTTCCAAAATTTCTTGTTTTCAATGTACCTGATCGACCCTCGAATTGTTGAGCGTGTAGGCTCCAATTTTGCGCGCCATAATCTGCCACTAGTTGCTTGAGCTTTTCGTCTTCAACAGGAGTCCAGTGGCCTCTACTTCTGTCCTTTTTCTGAGAACAACCCTTGGCTTCTTCATTATTACTTTCGTACTTTCTCTTAGCCGAGGAATTGATTTCCTCCATGACCACAAAACCGACCTTTTTCAAACAGAGAAAGAGGGGAAGCGATCAATTTGGGGAGAGAGACCGAGAGATTTTATACCTATTGAGAAGAGAAGAGATTGAGGGAGAAAGGTTTAATGGAGGTTTAAATCAGGACAAATGGCGGTGCAATGGAGTTCGTCTACCCTAAATAAGGAAATCGGTGATGAGGCGTACCCTGTACAAAAGTTTTTAATAAATTGAAGGTAAATATGGAAGGGAAAAATGAAAAGAGGAATCTTAACGGCCTGGTGTGTCGGTTTGTATCATGAAAGCTCCAATGTAAAAAACTTGAGAAGACCACAAATTGTGTAACATATGATAAAAATTTTCTCTACATTTTCTTGGGTTCTAAGCAAGGTAGTACCTACCGTGAAGAACTTATTCTAAATGAATTTATTTGTTACCCAAAGCAGCTGCAGCAGCAAACAAAGGTAATTTTGTGTAAAAATATTTATTGGAGTATTTACAGAAATGCAGGGCATGCCCAGTACCCAACGCAACCTAATTTTCTTTTCATGAACAACTCAAATAAGGTCAGTGTTTTTGAGATAATGTCCTTCATGATTATGCACAAGGGTTCCTATATGCATACATGCGTACTTCTTAGGATTGGAGATATTTGTTTTACATTCTTTACCGGGCTAAGACTGTTCAATTTGTATATATTTAGAGATTATCTTGTATGACTAATTAATTAATAATACACATGGAGGGTTCACAATTTGTGCATATTGACCATCAGTGTATATCAGTATGATGAAAATTTTCACTGTTCCCCCTTGTTGAATTGTAAGCACCTAATTAACACGAAGTATATGTATCTGATAATAGAGAGGCATGCTCATGTATCATATTTCATCATATGATTTAATTTCCGTGGCAATAATTGTAACAATAATACTATTATTATAATATCAATAATAATAATTTGTTTCTCAATTTGATTATTGCTCATTGTGTAAATACTTTTCAGTAAAAAAAATATTTAAATACTATTTAAGCATATAATCCTAATGTCAATAAAATGTTAAAGCGCCAAACAAAATTCAATCATTAACCAGAAATAGCGATAAACAAAAAAAAACTTCCAGAATGAACCCTGAGAAATGATAATGGTACGTATTAGATTGGATTCTAGCGTGAATTAAACCCGATCGATCCATTACAGCTCTTTATAATTAAATTTTGATAATGACCCTGAAAAATATATGATTTCAATACTAGCACAATGCAAATCTGAATATGCTATTATCCAGTTTGTTTTAATTTTGCTGAAGCAAAACCCTGAGAATATAATTTGGTTAAAATCAATCCCTGTAAGAGATCATCTTGGAATCAAGGCTTCTTGAAAACAAAGCATGGAAAATTCCACTGGCAAAGAAATGTGTCTAACTTGATTAGTTTTACGTCTTTCATTTTCGTCATGTTAAGATCAGAAGGGTACTCAAATCGACCGACAAGAAGATTTAAATTTTGCAGGTCCAAACAAGAATTGAATTAGTTAAGAGGAGCCATTGCCCGTTGGGCTCAATTTTGACCTGGTCAATGGTAAGGAGGATTGCGAAGCGTAAATTGAACTGTTGAATGTGACACACATCCTCTACAGCCGGAATTAATAGGCTGTACCGTCCAGCCAACATAATTGTTTTAATATTTAAAAATTTCAAAATTCAAATGTTTAATCTAAACCGTTGATGTTGTTCAATTTTACGGGCGATGCGCTTTCATATAAGTTTTATAAAATTTAGAGTTAATTTGATACTAGATCAAGTAGACAACAAATGAACGAATATGGTTAACTATCACTGATAAATTCTAATACATTCATAATTTGGTCACTTAATCAAGTATCAAATCGACTCCAAATTTTATAAAACTTATATGAAAATGCATCGCCCGTAAAATTGAACAACATCAACGGTTTGGATTAAATATTTAAATTTTGAAATTTTTAAATATTAAAAAAAATTAGGTTGGCTGGACAATACAGCCGATTATTTCTGGCTGTAGAGGATGTGAGTCCCTGTTGAATGGGAATTGATAGTACTCAAGCACTAGATGGGTACAAGTACAACAATGGGAAAACTTTTAAAATAAAAATAATTATTCTAAGTTCTAAGTTAGTAAAATGTATCTTCAAACAGTTTAAAATTTTATTTGAGCGCTCTAAAAAATTGATTGAAAATAATACGGCACCATTTAACCTTAGATAATAGTTTCATACTTTAAGATGTTATAATATAAATTCTTTATTGGAAAGATACTACAAAATTCTCCTGATTTACGGCATCATTAATTTGCACTCAATGAGAATTTTTGTTTCAACAGACCTTAAATTGGAATACTTTTATTTATTTCTAGATTTTTTTTGTAATAATAAAAATTTATTTAATTACAATAGAAAATCTTTTTAATAATTAATGATTATAGTCTGACAAGCCAGGAAATGTTCAAGAGTTCTTAGTGCCACGAGTATACATGTTAATTGCTAGTGGCTCAGCCATTTTTTCCTGCGCAGAAAATCCAATTCTCACGTTTCTTAAACGTGTTCTAATTTTGGAATTTTTCTAAGAAAAATAAGCTCAAGCTATACTTTTTAATATTAAATGAAACAGTTTGAAATCTATAGCATTAACAAAGTTGTCATATTATTTTTTCTATTTTTGACCGCATTTCTATTTTTTATATCATTCATTCAATATGTATTATTTTGGCAATCTAAAATAATTTTTTTCCTGTAATTGACCATTATTTCTATAATTAAAATATTTTTTTGGTTAAATATATTAAAAATACTCGTACCAATTATTATTTAATTTAGGAATTAAATATATTTAGAAATCTAAGTTAGTTTATGTTGAATTATTGTCATCTAGAAAAACATAGCGCGACAAAAATGAGATGTCATGCCTAATATTTGTAATACACCAAAGTTCACCTTTTTGCATTATATTATAAAAAAAGAATTTGTAAACAGAAAGATGGATCAACGGTATTGTCCTTGTGGAGGTCTCAAATTTTATACAATTGAATTCTTTTGTACAAGATCGGATGTGTAACTTTTTTATCCATACCAACCATCTCGTACCAGTGTGTGGGATCAGCAACCATGGGATTGGTACGAAATGGCTCAGGTTTCGACGAGGATCCTTGTCCGGTTCCTACTGTTAGAGGCCACCAAATATAGCTTGACTGCAATATAACTGGATATTGTTTTTATTTTTTTTTCTTGTTTTTCTCTTTTTTTTTAATTTCATCACCTGTAATTATAATACAATTGTCTTGTAAACTTTTTTTTTTATGAAACTATTCTATTGTGAGCCAATGCGCCTTCAAAATTTTCTAAAAGATAGATATCAATGAATCAGCAAAATCACAAAATATTCATTTATTTTTTAATGAACAGAAAACATTGATTTTTACTGTGGACTTATGATATTTTTGTAATATAAACAAGAGCCACAATCCAATTTATTCATTTGAAAATCTGATTTGGGATTGTAAAAGAAAAATTAACGACATGCTTGGCCGTCATAGGCGTGGAGTAGATCTCCTCTTTTTCTTATGTCAATGTGAACTTACCCCAACATATTTGATATTACAAATATCTGAAAGGTTTAAAAACAAACATCAAAATTCACACCCGACGCATTATTAAAAAATCACATAGGTTAGATACGAGTGAGGTTCACAATTAGCATTCTGTTTTAATGGACCTCACCAAAATACCCAAACAAATCTTACAAAAGTGAGATCGAACGGATACCTCCAGTTCTGTTCTCCAATATTTTAGGTGTAAACGGGATATAAAAGGGAATCCAAACGAGAATAGAGGAAAACATTCTTCTGATGGGGCCCAATCCTCAGAGACAGAGATCCACATTACTCAATTATTATGATAATTAAAGGATCCCTGGGAGGCTGGGAGCTGATAGAGAACTCCTGTTGAGCAGCAAAAGTTCTACACCACTTCAATTTTTACTTGCTTGTTTTAACGGTTGTGATCGCTATTAACGTGCTTCAATCAAGCGTTAATCCCTCTGTAGACCCACCCAACTCTCTCTCTCTCTCTCTCTCTCTCTCTCTTTCTCTCCCTCCCTCTCTCTGTGAGATTAACAAGGCCAGGAATTCTTTCCATGTGTTTTCTAATTAACATCGCATTTGCTTCTTATAATTGATTGATACACCTTCCAAAATCTCTCGCCCTTTGCCCCTTAGGAAAATTGGGCCTCTTACGAAGAAACCTCCTCTTCTAAATTCGCTGAGGTACTCGCTTCAATCAATCTCTTGATCGTTCTTATTGGCATTTATCGAATAGTTTGTAGCGTTCTTCGATTTTAGACTAAATGATGTTCGATAATTAGTGGGCTAATTAAAAAAGTTTCAAAAATTACATTGTTTAATTTTGTTTCGACTTTTCTTTAATACGTTAGTTCTCAATTGAACTGAGATATCGTTCCTTTTGTGGGTTTTGTCTCTCTGTCTGCTAGGTTTTGGCAAGGTACCTCCTCTGGTATCGAATCTGAAGTTTGAAATACGTACAGTTTTTCTTCTTTTATTTAAGAAAAACAATTACAATGTACTTTTACTAAATCAAATTTCTATTCGCTTTTCTTGATCAGAACCCGCTAAAATTCTTTGACCATAGAGAAACCACAGAAGGTCTCCTTCCAGGGGTTCAAAAATCCGTCATCGTTTGCTGACCTGAACAAGGAGTTCTACCTCCCAGTTCTCTCTCACATACAGGAAAGGTATCAATTTCCACCATTGATTGAGGGAGAGCTCCCAGCCAAGACAGTGCAGAATGGTCTCCTCCACCTCAACACCTCTCCATTGCCTCTCCTCCAAGAGTTTCCTTCTACTTCAAGCAGAGATGAACCCAAATTTGAAGACCATTTGATCAATTCTAATTCCAAATTTGAGTGTCCAAAGTGCCATAAGGAATTTGCCACAGATAAAGCCATGTTTGGGCACATGCGGATACACCCGGACAGAGGCCATAAGGCTTTCAAAAAGTGCTCGATTTCAAAACCAAAACCTGAAGCTGATTCCTACACTGATCGGCTTCACTCTAGAAGCTGGGGTGTGACTGGAAAGCGGGGACGTAAACCATTGTTAGAGAAGGATGGCCCAGATGTTGCTGCGGCTTCTATTTTGATGGATATCTCAAGAGGCTCATTCGACACATGTGAGAACAAAAAGATGAAAACTGATGAATCTGATTGGTTGGATGAGAAGAATCACGTCTGCAAAATATGCAACAAGAGCTTCACTTCATATCAGGCTTTAGGCGGGCATCGCTCCAGTCACTGGAAGGAGAGGCAGAACATGACACTTCTAGTAGAATTAGCTGCACTAAAGAGTGGTGAAGTGCAGGTGGGTGCCAAGAGGAAGTTGAAAAGTGGGTCCCATGAGTGTGAAATTTGCTGGAGGAGTTTTGATACGGGGCAAGAGCTAGGCGGGCACAAGCGTTCTCACTATAAACAAGATCCGATTGTGATCGGTGAAGTGCCCGATGGATGAGCCACTCTTCATGACTTCATCAGCTGTTTTGATTAATCTTTCTGACATGGTACTTAGTTATTAGATAAGTTCTAACAATGCAATCTAGACTTAAGTCTGTTTAGTGGGTAGCTAGATAATTGGCATTTGACTGCTATATAATAATTGCTTGGGATTTTATGAAGTCCGAATTTTTTTTTTTTCCCTATATTTCCATTGGAAAGATTCAGTTTTCTTCCAATCGGATTTGTTGTGCAATTTTTGCCTTTGGCAATGCTGTTTAGTAATTATTGATTAGTATAATTACATATATAGTATTTGCTATCTGTGTGTTATTCTTTCTAGTTCTTCACTTTATTCGTTGGTTTGAAACATATGTTTTTCTCAAAACATGAGAAGTGATATCATCTATTGAAGTAACTAATTTTAGAATATTCAATTTTGTTAGTGGAAGTGAAGATAAAGAAGTGCTGTCCCATTTCTAATAATTAATTTCCACACTAATATGTGAAGAGAAGGGGAGGCATGGCAATGCGCAAGTAATAAAGCGATGCACATATCTCTGTCTTAATTTAATATATATAGATCTTATACTCGTTCCATGCAAATTGTATTCATTATAAACATATATACATGCATAGACAAAGAAAATATTGTCTAATTACACTCAAATAGAAGGATATCATTTACTCTATTTCTTGTTATGTCGGTTGTATATAGATAAGATGTGCTCACACCAACATTTCCATCACTTGATCTAGGGAAGTTCAGTGAGTAAAATAAAAATAATACATTATAATTTTTAGGAATAAAAAAAATTAAATCTGAAAAAGCATGGAGATCATAAATCAAGGATTCAACAGGGAAGGGGGGTTTTTTTCCCCCAGCGTATAGCGCCTCAAGAAATCACCGAGCCCTACTGAGAAAGAAAACAAAATATGTCACTGTAACACACTTTTTATATATTTTATATAAATTGGAAAATAAGACAATTAATTTTAGGCATTACATTGGTAAGTGGTAAATGTATAAACCACAAGAACAGTATTAGTTTGTACATAATTTTAGACCCATCACCACAAAATGAAATTAAATAATAATTAGGCACAGCTCATAGGCAATTCTTAAGGTACATCCCTGCATTGCAATTTTCCAAGTGCAGTATATAGTAATACTTATGCTACGTCATTGCATTGCAATTTTCCATGTGCAGTAGATAGTAAAATTCATGAGATTTTCATCAGTCTCTTTTTCAAAAGTTATTTACGAGTTTCATTTGTCCAAATTGACTGTTATATCAGCTAAAAGAAACGAGTAAACAAGAACTAATTAAGTTACTTGAAAAAGTTAACTACAACAGAGTAAAAGTTTGTTAACATTTCACCCTAAAATCCAAGTTAAGCTGAAGGCGAAATCCGTCATGGCTAAAAGATGAGGTTTTTTTTTGAGATGCTAATAAGGATCTTTATTCTAAAAAGGATGTACAACTTTTTAATTAGGAGATGTAATCATGTTTTAAGGACGAGTTACAAATTCAAGTAGAAAAATGCCTCGTAATATTTAATTTTTTATAAACTTGAGCCCTATATTTCTCGGAAAAAATGAAACAATTTATTTACATTTTTGAGCTGCAGAATTATATCGCTAGTTTCCTATCTCTTCTCATAGGGAGGCACAACAAAATATAATTCGTCTGTAGAATACAATCCGTTCTGGTTTTGAATAATTTTAATCGGCCTTTTCTTCCAAGCAGAAACATTATTGTATGATGAGTAACAAATGATTATTCTATCAATATTGTAATTTTTAACCGAGATAAATCAATACCTAGGCAGTCCAGAATAATATACAGGCCATATAATATTTATGTGGAATACAAGTTTCAAATCTAGTTTAAGTCACTCGAAATGATATAAAACTCGAATCCGTATCTTATCATTCGCAAGACGATTTATATATAAAGACACATGAAAATAAATCATCGGTTATAATTTTTTGTTTCTAGATAGGTTTCTAAACTTTTTTTGTATAACACCTGTACACGATTCCTATAATATTTTTTGTTTCATTTTGCACAAGATTCAAACGTCCAAATAAGAAATGTGACAGGACACGGAGAAATCTATTTTGAAAAAAAAAAAAAAAAAAATCTGTAGTCTGGCTCAATTTTATACTGGTTATTGCTCATCGGTATGGAAGCGAGAATTGGATTGTTGAATGGGATTTTATGTAACTCAGATCTCAAGGAAATAAGAAAAACTCAGTGACTGATTCTGCAATATATATCCTGAATCCTGATCAATGTGATCTGGAAGGAGAACCTGCTAATTGGTCAGACTGATTGTTCAGGTAGCAACGGGGACATTAAATCTGAAATTTGATTAGAAATGTATAAGAGTAAATAGTTACCGAACATAATTTCAATTTGAATTATTACACTTATGATAATGCTTTTGATTGGAAGAAAAACTATCAGACATAATTTGTCCTCGAACAATTTTCTTTCTTTCAAAAGGAAAGCGGTACAGAGGCGCTCTGTACTGGTTTTGGGGAAAAAAATTATAATCGAACAAACATTTTTTTATATTTCATTCTCCACTATTTTTTTTTTTTTTTTGAAAAATACCCGTAGCCACCACTATAAATTTCGTATCTGATGCATACATGCAATATTAGATCTACTGAGATTCTCCACTATACATGCAATACAATGTCCTCCATTCCCAATCTCACTAATTAATCATGACATTGCAAAATCAGATACTAAGTTTTCCCCCTCTCCTCCTTGTCCATTCTTACAAATTGACCAGGTCAAACATTCCCCTTCCTTTTCCCTCTTGCAAAATCAAATTCTAAATTTCTTCTCTTTCCCTTCCCTCCCCTTCCCCTTCCCGTTCCCCTTGAAAGAAGCCTCCACTACAAGATGTGACTATTGACCTCAGTCATCAACCGAAAAAAAATAATAATAATAATAATTATTATTATTATTATTATTACCAAGATGATCCTTTACAAGTTAATAAGGATTTATTTGAAACGAAATATATTTTCAAGGGTTGATTTAGCAATCTTTTATCAATATGGAATAAACGAATTCTTTTATTATAAAATAGATGTACGGATCGATTTTAATTTAAGCTTCAATCCAATCTAATCCGATCCATTGAGAGAGAGAGAGATAATTAAAAATAAAAATAGACGGAGTTAAATTTTAATGCTTTCTAAAAATAGAATGTATCGGCGATCACTACTAATTATATTTTTGTCGTTGGATCACTACGATAACAACAAAACCTTGCGTATGTCGGTATGGACCGTTTATCATAATAATAATAATAGTAATAATAATAATAATAATAATAATAATTGTAATAAAAAAAGGAAACAACGATTGAAGCTGTATTAACCTCGGTACGTAGGTCCTGGCCCACCCACAGAGACCCTTAAACCCCGCGGCCGCTCCCTCCCCACAAAAATTAGACTTGGTGTGGTGAGAAATCTTTCTAATTAAATCTCTCGCCTTCTAGTAACACCGATCATATCCCATCTTGTGTCAAGTGTTAACCTCTGTATAATTGTTCCTCTACTATTTATACCCCCAAACACTTTCGTAATTAGACTTCTTGATAAATCTCTGAGATATTAATTCAGTCGTTTCTTCGAGGTACTTTTCATCTATTTCTCCCTTTTCTTATTCATTAATTTCTTCTTGATAACGATATTTTTATTTTTCTTTTCTCTCTTGATCTGCGCCCTTTCATATAATTGTTCTCCAACAATGTATTTTTCCAACTGCTTTCGATATGTAATACGGTTTAATTTTTCTTGAATATGTCAATAAAAATTTTTAAACAATAATATTCCTGTTCCTGGAGTTGTTTTGGGTAACGATAAAATTTTCTTGAATAGGCTTGGAAAAAATTATTATCAAGATAATCTCCATTTTTAATATATTATATTATGTTCTTCGTTTCTTCGAGGTACTTTTTATCTGTTTCTCCCTTTTTCTTGATTCATTTCTTCTTGCATATTGTATGGGAAGTGAACAGTTTTGCATGCTTTCCTTCTTTCTTCACCATAGTATCCAAGGTTTTGCACCAAAATTAAGGTTGATCATTGACACCAAACTGAAGATACCATAAATTTGCACCGCGGCCAGAGTATAAAACTTGTAGTAAATTGCAATCTTGATCTATTTAGTTTCGGTTTTAAATTTCTTCAAATTAATAAAAGCTAATTATAATATTAGTGACGATATTTTTATTTTTCTTTTCTCTCTTGATCTGCGTCCTTTCATATATTCGTTCTCCTACAATGTATTTTTGCAAATACTTTGGATAAGTTTTAATTTTTCTCGAATATATCCATAAAATTTTTTAAACTATAATTTTGTTATTTTTATTTTTATTATTTTTTTGTAAAGAGAAAGACACATTCTCGATAGTTGAACTTGAGCATATGTAATTCTTTCATTTAAAAACCATAGTATTCAAGACTTCTAGATATCCTAAATTTGTTCCCCTTTCACTTAATCTAGTTCCAACTTTTACTATTCTAAAAAAATTTACCCTAATTTTTATGACGATATTTTTGTTTATCTTAACTCTCGTGATTTCTGTAGGTGTAACACCTTTGACTGAAAATAGGACTTTGATTCCCTTTTTTTTTTTTTTTTTTTTGTCCACGTTTATTAAGAAAGACAATAATAATCAAACTTGAACTAAATTTGATTTTGAATTAATTCTCTCTTCTTGAGCAGGAGGCAGTGAAATCCTTTTCACAAATGGAGGAAACCAACAATGCCTTCTCTTCCTTTGCTGGCCTTGAAGGAGATATCACCTTGCCACAGCTCTCAAACATGCAAAACCTGAATCCATCTCCACCATCAATTCAGCAAGAGCTCAAGACCCTGACCGTACAGGCGGGTCTCCTCAGCCTTGACGTTACTGCTACAGTTCCTGTCCTCATAAACTCTCCTAGTATAACTACCGATTTAAATGCAAAAATTGAACCCAAAGATCAGAGTTCTGGTTTGAAATTTCGATGTTCGAAGTGCCTTTTTATTGATAAGAGCTTCAGCTCAGAAAAAGGATTGTTTGGCCACATGCGTATGCACTCCAACAAAGGCTGCAATGGTTTCAAACGACCTCCAATCCCAAAACCAAAACCTCACAAACCTAAACCCATAGCTTCTCCCTCTATCTATTGTCCTTTCACTGTCACATGGTCGGTGACTAAAAAGTGCGGCTGGAAACCATTTATAGACAGGAACAGCCCAGAGGTGTTGGCAGCTTTCATTTTGATGGACACGTCGAATGGTACCTGGACCAATAATCTTGAGGAGGAAAGTAGGACCCCGCTGTCAGAATTAGCCAACAAAGCGGGCAGCACGAGCCTCGCTTCACATCAAACACAGGAAAAGCCTTCCTCGAGTCATCAAAGGGAACAGAGTAATGTGTCTATTCGTGCACCGACTGGACGGAAGAGTGGTGCCAAGAGGAAAGAAAAAGGTGGTCCCCATGAGTGCGAAATTTGTGGGACGAGTTTTAGCACAGGGCAGAAACTCGGTGGGCACAAGAGATGTCACTACAAAGGGGAGCTTAGACGTCGGTACAGGGCGAAATGTGGCGATCAGTGAAGGCACTTTTTTTCCATTTTGGACTTGCTAACAGGGAATTGGGTGCTAGTAATGATTTTATAATTAATTAAGGCTGCTAGATGTCTTAGATAATAATTGACATTTAGTTGTTTCAATTTTGCTTAGAGAAGTTTGAAGTCTGATTGACCTTTTTTTCTATTTCCATTGGAAAAATGAATTCTTTTTCCCAGGGCAAGTGTTTTTGCACTTCTCTTTCCGCATTACACTTTATTTAAGTGTTTTATTTATGTTTTGTATGTTGATAATACAGAAGTTAATCTTACTCTGTGCCCAATTCTCGGTATTTATTGACACAAGTATCAAGTTTTGTTTGCTACTTTTGTTTATCCTGAAAGTACGATCGAGTTTCGGATACCATTTGCACTTTTGCTGTTAAATTAGTCCAACGTTGTAAGGTATATATATAACTGCAAAATGCGAAACAGATTATTAGTATTAATGTACTTTTGTCATAGAAATAAATCATCATATCATATCTGATATATGTATGGGCATGCTTCTTTACAGCAGTGTTTCGGCCACTGTTCTGATAATGCCTCTTTAATACTGTACCGGCACCTCTACAGCTCAACCAGCCAAGTGATCGATATCCGATACTAACGTTTCGGCCACTGTTCTGGTTCCCAATATTTACTGGAATTTATCGGTATCTGGTACGATATTGAAAACTGCTTTACAAGATACTTCACGGTAGGTGCTAGTAATCTGACAAAATATATTGAAGAGAAACTTTTACCACACGTTTAAGAAAAAACAATTCCTGCTAACTGTTTCCTTAATTGACATAAAACGGTACAAACTACAAACTAGTAAAAATAGCAAAATTAAACCTCTATGACTTCTAAGCTGTAACTCCTCACTATTATTGTATCGATATCACCTGTATAATAGGCAATAGCAACACTTTATTCTTTAACTCTGGCATTTTTGGAATTTCATTTAATCCGAATGTAGGAATAAATTACCCAAATCGACTATTTCCCGACTCGTACTTCAATGGAATTTCATTTCATCAGAAGGTGGAAACGAACTTGTGAGTTGTGACTTGTCACACGGCCCATTAAATTTTCTAATTTCTAATGCCTATGGTAGTTATTTGGGCTGAATTGGAGCTCACTAGACCCAATAGAGGCATAGAGCTTTCATCTTCTTTCGTTCAAAAAAAAATAATAAATAAAAATAATAAATAAATAAATAAATCTTGCATCATATTTGAAATCTGAAATGATATTCTGATCCTCCGTTACTGTAACAAGCATACGTGCTGCTCATAAAAGCGAATACCCGCCTTTGTTGAGATTAATAATGGAAACGAATTATAGAATTATGTAACTTCATCGAATGCTTATATTTCTATTAGGAAGGAAAATTCTTTGATGTTTTCTCTTTGTCATTATTTTTTCATCATCTTACGAATTGTCTTCCAATTTAATTCTCTTTCCCAATCGGGTCATTAATTAGGCATTATTTCTCTTTATAGTTGGCACGTCCAAGTCATCATACTTTATGCTTTAATGTAATTATCGCATATATGCACATTACAAAATTCTGGCATTTACCTCTTTTTTGCTTCCTCAGGTCTGAGAAGTTGTCATGAGCCTGATTAGACTATATTTCTGGATTTATAATTTTTGGGATTTTCTGTAAAATTTTGGAAAATGTTCAGTCTGATATTAAAACTGAGAAATAAAATTACGAACTTACGCACATTTGTAGTGCCCTGTGCCACAGGTAATCTTCAAACAATGCTATAATATTAAGAATAGCGCCCATAATAATTTTTTTGTTTGTAAATTCGCAGAAAAGAACAAATAGGCTAGCTAAAATAGCTGGGAAGTGGGAACTTTGACTAAGGACCGTTGCCTTTTATTTTGTTTATTTACAACCTATTTCTTTAATTTGTTTTCGTTTTAACATTACTCATCGATGTTTATTTATTTTATAAGACATTTATGTATACAAGCTTTAAAAACTTTTTTTTTTTTTGTAATTCAATAATTTCTTATTATTGCAAAACAAACCCAACAACAATTATAAAATATTCAACGTTAAGGTATGTAGAAAAAAAATCATCATTTGGGAATTCATAATGTTATAATCAATTTACTATTGATTATTAATTATGGTTTAGCATTTTGATCATGATAACAACTAAAATAATATTGGTGAAGAATTTCAGAAATTTCAACGAAAATGTTTTATAAGATAAAACAACAAATAAATAAAATGAAGTTCACCGTCATTCTAATTTAATTGTCACTCTTGGTTGAGAAAAAAGAATGAAAAAATAAAAAAAATATGTTCTAAGAAATATGCAAGTATAATATGACCATTCTTGTAGGTGGAGCATATGAGTATTACCATATTTATCCTCCAGCAAAGCACTTTAGCAACAACAAAGCATTGTTCTCTTTTGCAATGGAACCCTGACTTAATTACTTGCAATCAATGTTTTGAAAACCGGACCGGACCGGCCGGTTCGACCGGTTCAACCGCGAACCGGACACCTCTCCGGTCCAAACTGGCCCGGTTTTTTGTCTGTTTCCGAACCGCAACGAACCGGCCGGTTCGGTCCGGTTTTCGACTGAACCGCTGAACCGAATCGGCCGGTTTAGATTTTTTTATATTTTTCAAGTGGTTCAATGAAATTCTCAAAAAATGGGAAGTGTGGGAATCGAACTTGAGATGTTTAGAATAGCAAAGAGATGCAATAACACTAGGCCAGTGGGCTTTTGTTGTAAATAAATGGACATTTAGTTTTTATAAACTATATTGCAAGATAATGTCCTCCGGTTCTTTCAACCGGTTCGACCGGTTGAACCGGTTGAACCATCGAACCTTTAGCTTCACCGGTTCAATGTCCGGGTCGGTTTTCAAAACATTGCTTGCAATCCAATTAAATCCCATGGTCAACCCATTCCCAATTTAGCATACCAATTCCCCCTTCTCCATTACATTTTTTATTATTGACCAGGTCAAACTTGAGCTCAACGGCTCTCTCTCTCTCTCTCTCTAAAATACCCTATCTCGCCATGAAGAAAATGACGGCGTAAAGCTAAAACCACTTGATCTTGTTGCCACAGGTTTCTTATACAGTAATTGATTTGGAGAAGCCTCCATTACAAGATGATTATTTACAAGGGTTAAATTTGAAACAAAATATAGTCTCTCAAAGATTTGTAACAAAACGTTAAAATCCAACCAAAACGGAATGAAATAATTCAGATTTGGATTGTTCTAATTTTAAAATAATATATTTCTCAAGGTCACTACCGAAATTTAACCCAAAATAATAGTAACGCACCGAGTTTAATTTAAGTTAGAATCTAATCTAATTCGGTCCATATATTAACTGCGAAGAAAAAACAATAGACATAGCCATATAATCGTTAAAATAGCGTTGGGATCACTATTGTTACGACAGAACCGTGTTAACCTCTGTAAGCCCTGGCCCACTCTCAGTCTCACACAAGCGCAGTCGCCCTCTTACTCTGTTTTTTTAACCCCGCTCCCATCCCTACAATTAGACTAACACACCTCCTAATCAAATCTCTAGCCTTTTATAAACTAGTAACAGTGTCCTTTGCTATACTGCCTTAAGTGTTAGCCAACCTCTTCCTATATAAACCCCCAAACACCTTCTTAATTAGACTTCTTGATACCGACCTAAAGCTCCTCTGAGATTTTATTTCATTTCTTTCTCGGAGGTACTTCTCATCAGCTTCTCCCTTTTCTTGATTCATTTCTTCTTGCATTCTGGGTACCAAGTGAACAGTTTTGCAACCTTCTTCCTTCTCCATCGCTTTCAAACCTTGCACCAAAGGTTGATCTTTTGACCTTCTTCCTTTTTTCATTCTACTTCTCGAGTAAATTGCAAGCTTTTGATCTAGCTTCGGTTTTAGAAACAATTACTCAACCCTAATTTAATATTAATGGCGATAATATTGTTCTTTTTTCTTCTCTCTTGGTTTGTATCCTTAATTCCTTATGCTATATATGCACATTTTTCTTCTCGTGCAGAGGGGTTAATTTTCATTAAATACGTTTGAATTTTCATTAATTACTTCAATCAATTTTCCTTAACAAAAATATTCCTGGAGCTGGTGGGCGTAACAATCAATTTTTCTCGAATAGCCTTCCAAAAAAATATTTTCAAGATAATATCAATTGAGAAATACAGTTCAATTATGTTTCTTCATTTTAATTATTTTTAATAATAAATTTCCGTTTTTTTTTAATATATATGGCCGTCTCCATCTAATATTTTTTAATTACTTTCTGACTATCATACTAAAAAGTGATAACGCACATTTTAACCTAGTTTGTGGTATATACTGTCCAAGTTAAATTTCAACAGAAATCTAGTCATGTTTGAATGAGTATTTTCATCAGAATTACGCCCTTAAGAGGGAAAAGTCAAATAATTTGTGCACTATTTTTATTGATTTTCATAAATTTTAGTGTCCAGAAAGTTTATTAATTGCTCGAATACAAATATATTTAATTGAATAAGGACTCTGAATAATTAGAGGTTACCAAATTAAACACTTTATTATTAGGGTTTCTGATCTAAAATGGTTAACCATTCTCGTTAAACTAATTAGGAGCTTCTGGAAAAGAAACAAAAATTGGGTTTATTAATGTATGTTAGCGCTCTCTCTATTTTTAATCTCTGATCCTTGCGAGAAGGTGTACCACCATGCACTAGGCTGATAACAGAATTCTTATGATATTAAATGTCTCTGCATTAATTACTAAACCAATTTCCATATATACTAAATTTTGGATTCTCTTCTCTTGAGCAGGAAACAGTACGTGCAGTACATTTTCACAAATGGACAAAAAAGAAAAGTCTGCCTCTCCCCTTGCTGGGCATGGAGGGGATTTCGCCTCCCCAAATTTCTCGGTCTCTGACATGCTAGCCTTCAATTCATCTTCACTGGCAATCAAGGGAGCGATTGAGACCCTGACCGCACAGATAGCTCTCCTTAGCCCTGATGCAGAGCCAGTTCCTCACCTCATCAACTCTTCTACTCGAAGCAGAGATGTAAATGCAAAAGCCGAATCCGAAGACCAGACTACTGATTGTAAATTTAAATGTCGAGTGTGCAGCGTGGGCTTCAACAAGATAAAAGCTCTGCACGGCCACATGCGTATGCACACAAAAAATGGGTGCAACGGTTCTAAAAGGCCTTCAATCCCTAAACCTAAACCAAAGAGCAAACCCAGACGTGTATCTTGTCCCTCTATCTACCGCCCTTTCACTGTCACCTGGTCAGTGACTAAAAAGCGGTGCTGGAAACCTGTGAAAGCCAGGTACAGCAGAGAGGCGGTGGAAGCAGCTTCCATTTTGATGGACTTGTCAAAGTCTAACTGGAGCAGTGATCGTCAGTTGGAGACAACCAGCAGGACCCCGCTGTTACAATTAGCCAATGAAGCGTGCAACCTGAGCTTCCTTTCAAATCAGACACAAGAAATGCTTCCCCGCAGGTATAATAAAATCGTGATCCGTGGACCAACCGAGCAGAACAATGGTGAAATGCCTCCCCGCAGGTATAATAAAATCGTGATCCGTGGACCGACCGAGCAGAACAATGGTGAAATGCCTCCCCGCAGGTATAATAAAATCGTGATCCGTGGACCGACCGAGCAGAACAATGGTGAAATGCCTCCCCGCAGGTGTAATAAAATCGTGATCCGTGGACCGACCGAACAGAACAATGGTGAAATGCCGGAGGGTGGCAAGAGTAAAGCAAAAGACAGACCCCATGTGTGCGAAATTTGTGGGTGGAGTTCTCAGAAAGGTCAGCAACTTGGTGGGCACAAGAGACGTCACTACAAAAAGGAGCCCCAAGATCAATGAAGGGAGGGTGCTAGACAGCTAGTGATAACTATAGACTTAAGGCTGCTAGATTTCATAGCTAATTGTTATTTAAGTGTTTTTTTTATTTGTTTACGGAAGTTTAAAGTCTGTTTGGCTTTTTCCTTACTTCTTTATTGTTTTGTTCCTATTGGAAAGATTACAAATTTTCTTCCAATGGCAAGTCTTTTTGTAGTTTGAACTTTGATTTCGCTGTACCTGTATTAGGAAGTTTACTAATTAAGTTCAGCTTCTTAGTTGTTTTGTAAGTGATTAAAACAGAGGTTGATCTAATTACTATGTCAATTGCCTGATATATATATAGAAGTTCACTAAATTTATATTTATCTATTCAGGTCAAGGCTTGAATTTTGTTAAGGTAATTTCTTTTGACATTAATGAAATATGTTTAAATAAAACTTAATTTTTATCTTCGTTGAAACATCCAAAATGTTTGCACAATGTTCAATAAATATATGTTGACGTACATAACTCAGTATTGATATTACAAGTATCAGATTAGTTCCATTTTGTTATGATTCGAAATTAGTGCTTTATCTTTAGCTCAATTGTTTTATGGCGTACAGCTTCAAAATGAGAAACGTATATTTGTTATGTAAATTAAATCATATGATGTATGCTGCATGGACAGGCCTCTTTACAAGACACCTTTGGGTAGGAACAAATCCGACAAAACACAGTGAAAATTTTTATCATACATAACACGTAGGAATAAACTACTGGTTTTGATTAATAACAAAGGAAACAAGTAACCATAGCCTGCTTTTTTTTTTTAAGAGATACTAGGTAGAGGCTACCAAGTTACAAGAAAAAAAACAGAACAAAGAAACTAAAGAAAAATTAGTTTAAAGATAGCAAACTCGTAAAAATAAGGAAGCCTCATGCACCAGTCATGCACTGACTGCACTGTTCTCCTGCTATTTCTGAAGACTGTTATTTTTCTCGATCCATAATCCTCATATTGCTGTCGCTATTCTGACGGCTGGTGCCTTGATTTACTGTGATATGGGAGCATATTTCCTGCAGAATACCACTGATATGATTCATATGAATGTTGTTAAGGTGGGCCCATAAATCCCTTCCAAATATTGGACAATCACAAAAAAAATATGCTGTGTGCGCACTCCAATTAGAACTGCGTGGCATAAATAACATTGAGAATTTGGCAAGTTGACTATTAAGTTTCTTCTAATGAGTTGGTCATGGGTGAGGATTCTCTGATGAGCCACAAAGAATAAGAATTGCTTAATTGTTGGCGGGGCTTTAATTTTTTGAAGTTTCCTGAATGGGAACTTAACTTTACCAGCAATCGAAAGAGCTCTATACTATGAAGCTGCCGATCAAGTACTTTCAGTCTGAAGCTGCAGAGTACTTCCAGATAATTAGCATTATATACTGGCAACAGCCAAGTGCAAACCAGATTGTATCTCTGTCATGGAGCAGGGAAATATCTGAAATAACCATAGATCCAATATTGTTTCTTCTTCGAATCAAAAGCATTATCATATTATAAGTTTAATAACTGAAGTATCAAACGTATATCGTGTTATCCGTAAATGTCCTAAGGACATATATATATGGGCGGAAACAAATTTAAGTATTTAACAAACGAAAAATGGCCAGTAAAATCGAAGTGCAAGCCAAACTAACACATCGAGGAGTTTCTGCAATGCTCTCCGAGGGCTATATATATCGCCTCTAGGCTGCTTCAATTTTGTCAAAGCCAGCTCAACCACCATGGCCGAGCTCAGCTGAGGTGAACCAACACCTCGGGGAGCCTCTCAAGACCAATCAACATCTCTAAAAAACTTTATTTTGGTACATGATTCAATTATTGAGGAATTGCTCTCTAAAAAAAATTATTAACAATATTTTATTATTCTAAAACTATTAACATTTTTTTCTTAAACATATATTTACGTTAAAAATATTTTCTCCATTTAAATTTGTTATAACTAACATAAAAAATATTCTCTCTTCATTTTCTTTCTGGCTACCATACTAAAGTATTAACGTACATTTTACCTGGTGTTTAACATTAACTTAATGGGTGATTGCTCCGAATTTCAATTGAAATATTGTAAAGTTTAAATGAGCATGTCCTTTAGTATAGAGGGAAAAACAATTAGTTCACGGTACAATACTTGTGATATAATATTTATTTCTCAGGGGACAATTATCGAAATTTAACCATATGAGGAAGTTATGCGTCGGGTATAATTCACAATATATAGAATACATCGGAAATCGGAAAATACTATATTCCTGGCCAGTTAGATCCGGATCCGTTACTGTATTTAGCACTGTTGACGAACAGTGTGTCTGACAGGTGGGGGCCACTAATATTTATCGGATGCGGATCTGATTCCCACGTGCACACACTCTCTTCCTTCTGGAGAGTTCCGCTTCGATAACCTCGCCTCCTCCTCTTTTCTCTGAGATGCACTCCACGGACCGGATCGATAGGTTCTCCATGTGGGTTGGGTACGGAAGATCCTCCATCGACTGCTCCCGGTGTGTCATGTGTGCGCCATCTTCTCTGCCCCCTCTGCGCTGCTACCGCGGTCTTTCTCTCTGGTGTATTGCCTCATTTCTCAGCAATAGCTGTGTGCGCCTGTTTTGATGAGCTCTCTCCGTATTGCTTTCATAATTCCAATTGGTTTACCGTGCTCTCTGTCTATTGATGCTGCTCCTCTTCTCTACTGTCTGTTGTATGTCAAAGTGTTGAAATATTTGTCTTGCTCTCTCAGCTTTTCCCTTTCCTCTCTCACCTTTCTTTTTGTCTTTCTGCCTTTTTTTTCTCCTAATTGTTCATTCCTGATGCGAAGTTCGAATCAAAGATGAAGCCTTGGTTATTTTTCCGTTTATTTTTTTATTACGTTTTCCCTCCAATCAGTTGAGATTTTTTTTTGTCTTTTATTTGGGATTAATTTTTGCGTTTTATGACCTTTGCAGGTGTAGTGAGCAAGCAGCAGGAAGAAGTAAGCATCAATTTTGTGTGGCTTCAAATATCAAAGTTTTCTTCTCTTTTTTTGCTTTTTATTTGGATTTCAGTTTTCAGCTCTGACTATTAATTGGATCGATGCTCTCATTTTTTCTTTGCAGGTTTGGTCATCGGAGATTTATGATTGGTTTTTAAATCAGATAATGCTTCTCATGTTGTTTCAATAGAGGGTAAGAACCTGTTTTTTCTTGATTTCTTTCTGTTCGTTTTTAGGCTTTATTTTGTTGTCTTACAGTGTAGTAGGTTTGATCTAATTTGTTTATCTTAATGCAGCTTTGTTCTAGAGGAGGCGCTTCATTTGAGTGAGATTGTCTTATAAAGAGGACAAAGCCTATACACGCATTAGGTGAGAAAAACTTCTGTTCAGAATAAGTTTCATTTACAAGGTCAAAAAGTACCGTGGTTTTGGGATTATCTGAGAAAGAGGGCAATTTTTTATAGCCTGTTTTCCTTTGCTTCTCCTATTTTTTTTTTTCAGTTTTGTGCTTAACAGTTCTGTTTTTCTATCAATTGTTTGTTTCTTCCAAGCATCCCAGGGATTCGAATTATCTTGCCGCTGCTCCTGTGTATTGTCGTGGTGAGGTTTGGTGCTCTTATGCTCTCATTATTTTTTTATTTAAATTTACAACATTGATCGATAGTTTTTTGCCTTTTTAAATTTGGGTGCACTTTTGCTTACAAAGCTTTTGTTGAAGCAGTAGAGGCTAAAGAAGATTAGATTCAAGTAATTCTTTTGATTTTTCCCAGTTTATATTTTATTCTATTCAATAAGTTAATTTTGCCATCTCAGTTTTTTTTCCCTTCCTTTTGTCTGATTCATATATTTACGCGCTTTAGTTGTGTTTGGCAGTAGTAATTTTGAAATGTAGGTCTAAATAAATCAATTGAACCATATAGTTGGAATTTGATTCAAAAATTTCCTTTCTCTATCATTAGAAAAGTTATTTTCAATGTACAGGATATATTTTTAATTCTGCTGGCATTGTGTGGACTCTGTGGAGCACTTTAATTTTTTTTGTTTTGATATGCTGGTGGTTAATGACCTAATTAGTCTTAAGTTTACCTTTAAAAATCTGACTTTGCATGTATTAGTCCACATCAGAAAACTATATGTACAGATATGATAGAGTTTTGTTTTATAAGCACTGATTATACGGGGTTATGGTATCAGGTGTGAGCAACTAGCTGAGAATTAGGTGTGCCTGAGTTGCAAGGAGATACTATGGTCGATTGTAAGGAGACTGGCTTTTTGTCTTGCTCTCGAATTCAGGTACAACTGTCATTTATCTTTGTGAACATTGAACTTCAGATTTCTGTCGTTCCTGGTATAAGATTGAGCTACAAAAATAAGAAAAATCAAATGATTCCAGCTGAATGTGATAATTCAGACATAGATGCGATAGATATTTTAACTAAATTTATGCAACTTCTTATTGGTGTCAAGAATCCTTCTATATTGACCTTAATTCTCCGTTAAGGTTCTTCTAATAAGGGCATATTAATTTATAGTTTGACCTTAAGTCGTCTAAGCATTAGAATGATGGTAATTTGACATTGGGTCATCCAATCGGTTTGCAATCATGAACTCATCATCAAATTGTGCACTTTTGTTGCATCATATCATATTTGGAGGCCAACAGCGCAATGTAGTTGCTCATATATACGCAGATATTCAGTTTGCCTACTTTTTATTTATATGAAATTTCATTGGATTCAGTTCCTGTAATTCCCATTGCATGCGTTCTGTTGGCACAAGTTTCTGAAATATCCAGTAATTGTGTTCTTACATTCCAATAATGCCCTTGGGGGAGAAGGTTGCTGGCAAAACAACAGTAATTATGACTGAAGCATTTTCATGTTGTTTCAATAGAGGGTAAGAACCTGTTTTTACTCTTTTGTTTTCATTTTTTTTATTCTAATGGTTTAGGATGATTATTTTAATTTTCAATGAGTAAGAAATATTATGCCACGTTAAGTTTTTTGGCTTCATTTTATTTATGTTTAGTACATAATTATCAGGTTTATAGCTTTTCAAATCGATTTCAATCTCTTTTGCTTTCAAGTACATATTGGTGCTAAATCAGCCTATTCAAGTCTTTTGCCTTTGTTCATTGCAGATTTGAGGTGATGAGGAGTGAGGAGACTATTCAAGTCTGCCTATGCACGGAGCTGTGGTATACCACTTCCTGATCCATCGCAAGGGGCAAAACCAGTACAAAATTCATAGGTTAGATTGAAAGTGCTATTTACAAATCTGAATTTTATCTAAATCTTGCTGATTGTTTACCATGTGATGCACAATTTATTTTTTTTCTTGGATTGTGATGAGTATGAGAAATGAAAAGAAATGCCTGCTAATTTTCAAATGCTTAATGCTGAAATCATGTATACGATGAAAGCAGACTTCTACAATCATGAATATAGTTAAATCAGCCCTTTATATTTGTTAAATAAGAAGGGCAGAATAGGAACAAAAGAAATAATACCATGTATATATGATATATCAATTGAGTTATGTTCGATTGTATGTTTCAATAGCAAGTATTTTCTACGTTAATTTCATTTGGAGGTCATTATTGACTTGCTATTTATTAGACACGGCTCTTGATCAAACTTTCTGGAGTTGTAATAAGCTTGATTATAAAATTTTTGTACTTGATAAAATAAAAAAAAAACATATTTGAATGTACATTTTTATTGATTTTAAATTTTAGATGCTATTTATTTTCCTATATTGATTATATACTCATCAAATGTTTCGTTGCAGGATGGACTTCAGTGTGCTCTTTCTTTGCACATGACAACAGAATAGATTTTCGTTTCACATAGAGACAGTAACCTCAACTACCTTTTCGGCGGTAAGACTTTTAATTTCTCACCGGTAAAAACGTTCAAAACTTTCATTTTCTTTGCATCACAATTTAGGTCGAAAGAATTATATACAATTTTTAATATTTTTTTTCCAGTTTTTCCCTTCAATTACACATTGGAAGAGAAAAACAGGTCATCTCTTGGTTCAATTTGTGCTATCGATCAGGTTCATAGGAAAAATATTGCAAATTGTAAGAACTATTATGTAACCTTTAAAATTTAGAGCACAAATAATGTTTACGATGAAGCTAATTTGTTGTCTCATTTTGTTTTTATTCATATTGCTTATAAAACTTTCCAAATGGGTTCATAAAAACAATTATAGCGCAAAATTCTGGTTTCCGTAGCCCAGTACAACTCAATGCATCTTTAATCAGAAATGAAAATAGTTGTCCTTAAAATTTGATGCCTCCCTATTGTACTTTTTTTTGTTATATTAGTTGATTAGAATAGTTCAGGGAAGAGCTAGAGTGATCTTCAGTTACATCTTTGATTGAGATATTTGTTAGTTCGATGTACTACGAAAATGACTATGTGATTAAGATATATTCTATCAAATTTGGCAAAGTGATTATATCTTTTCATAGGCTTTTTATTGTGTGTTTTAGTCTAATTTGGAATTAATTGTGTCAATTTTTTTTTCCTGTTCACTGTGTAATGAGGATTGTGGAAACAATGTCAATGTATCAGCTTTTTGTAGGTATACACGAATTATTACTTATTCAATTAATAATTACTGTCAATGGGTATTAACTATTAACTGTGTTTCATGATGATTTCATCATATCTTATATAAAATTATAATTTAGCTTCTTAGAAAATTTTATCAACAAGCTAAGGTTGCTTTCATCTTAGGTTTTCTTACAATTTTCAGCCACTTTTCTATTCTATGACAGGTGATTTAGGAACATTATATTGTTGGAAATAACAGTCAACAAAATTCAGATAGTAAATGAAATAAAATGAAATCAATGAAATGTTGTTACCCAAATCGTGATGAAAATCAGTCCTAAGGCGTATTCCGTCCCTACCGTGCGAGACGCTAGAACTGCCCCAAGATAATCGGGGTGCTTGTCGCTCCTTGAGGCACGTGCTCTGGAAGCGACTGACAATTACTCCACAATATCCAGGCGAGTGTTTGAGAATTGTTTAGAGAATAGAATGAATGAATTGGGATTGGTCAAATTGCAGTATGGTTTTTAGATGTGTCTGTCATTCCATTAGCATGGAAAGGTGCTCTATATAGAGAGAACCAAGAAAGAAATTAGAGGAGCCATATTTGGATATACAACAACGTACAAATGAAATGAATATTTAAAAGATATGCAACTTCTTAATGGGAATTAATGAAAAGAGGAATTTCAGCCAATCACTATTCTTTTAAGGAAGGTTAATACCTGTATATCTCATTGGCAACACGGAAGACACATAAGGTAATATGTATAACCTGAAATTGGTTGATACAAATTGAGAAGTTGCAAACTCATTCTAACACATAAGGTAATATGTATAACCTGTAATTGGTTGATACAAATTGAGAAGTTGCAAACTCATTCTAACGTTACAGAATTTGGACTATAATTTTTGAGTTTTACTTATTTAGCCGTAACAATCCCCCTCAAAACTTGAAAATTATTTATGTACGTATCAAATATGGGATACAAGAAAACAAAATTTAATTGGAGATGTAATTGCAAAACCAATCGGAGATTTCAATCAAATGAATTATACGTTACAAGTCAAAAAATGAATTACAGAATTTGTAAAACAAATGGTGAAATCAAATTGCTGGATATTTATATTACCTATCAATGAAGTAGTTTACAAACCTTGAACTTCATCTAGTGTTGATGGGTCAAAGTTGGAGGAGACCGAGTGAACTATGTCTTCAACTCGTTCCTTTGGTCCAAATTCTACCATCACACGAGTAATACGGAGATTTTTGTCGCGGGTGGTGCATTAATGGCCTTACACATATATCTTGAATTTTTCACGAGAGTTTTAAGGACTTACCCATGTCCCGCACTGCGGCCGTATACAGGCACTCTCATATAGGTGAGTCCCTACCAGGGATGTATGTAGAGTCACATCTCGCGACAATTATCGCCTTGGTACCCATTAAAAACTTAAATGCTCATCCTAACCTCTACATTTAGCACACTCACCATAGGGATGGGTTTAGAGTCGAGCTCTACATAGTGTGTGCTTTCATGACCGACTTATTGGTTTGTTATTACCCATTGAACCTCTTTCAAGGGATCGCCTATAGGAGGTTGGGTTACTACCACAAGAAGGTCTATTTTGGGCATAATCCCATCCCCCTCGATGAACTTAGGACTTTAGTCCTATTTAAACCTTTAGTTAGGCTATCGGCAAGATTGTCATATGTTTTTATATGTTGAATAGTTACAATTTCAGTTTTGATATGTTGCTTAATTGATTTCTGTCTTCTTTTTATATGTCTATTTAATTTTGAATTTATTAATTTCTTTTTACAAAATTCAATTGTTGCTCTTGAATCACAATTTATTAAAATTGATGGAATTGGTTGAGCAATTAGAGGCATGTCAGATAGCAATTCCTTTAACCATTCAGCTTCGGCACAAGTTGTGTCTAAAGCTATTAATTCAGCTTCCATTGTACTTTTAGCAACAATAGTCTGTTTGGTAGATTGCCATGAAATTGCACTGCCACCTAAGAGAAATACATATCCAGTAGTTGATTTAATATCTAAGGAATCGGAAATCCAATTTGCATCCGTAAATCCTTCTAAAACTGATGGTAACTAGTGAATTTTAAACCATATGTTACGGTTCCTTTAATATATTTGAATACTCTTTCTAATGCAGTCCAATGTTTCTTACTAGGATTATTTGTGTACCTACTTAATCTAGATACAGCATATGATATATCAGGTCTTGTTCTGTTTGACAAATACATGAGAGAACCGATTATTTGAGCATATTTTTCTTGATCAATTGGATTATCTTCATTTTTATATAAATGTGTGTTAGGTTCATATGGTGTACATACAGGTGCTGAATTTAAAAAACCAAACTTGTCAATTATTGATTGCGTGTAATGTGCTTGAGAAAATAATATAGAATTAGATTTTCTAATGATTTTCATTCCTAAAATTACATCAGCTTCTCCAAGATCTTTCATATCAAAGTTATTTGATAATAATGCTTTTGCTTTATTTATTAATTCTAAATTTGGAGCAAGGATTAAAATATCATCCACGTAAAGACAAAATTATATAACCACATTCTTCTTTTTTATAATAAACACAATTATCTGATTCATTAGTTTGAAAATCATGTGACAACATTGCATTATCAAATTTTTCATGCCATTGTTTAGGAGCTTGTTTTAATCCATATAAAGATCGAACTAATCTACAAACTTTATTTTCTTGTCCTTTAACTATATATCCTTCAGGTTGTTGCATATAAATTTTTTCTTCAAGATCACCATGTAAGAAAGCTGTTTTTACATCCATTTGATGTATTAAAAGTTTATGTATAGATGCCAATGCAAGTAGTACTCTAATTGTAGTAATTCTTGCTACTGGTGCATAAGTGTCAAAATAATCTATACCAGCTTTTTGTGCAAAACCTTGTACTACTAATCTAGCTTTAAATCTTTCTATTGTTCCATCTGTTTTAAGTTTCTTTTTAAAAATCCATTTACATCCCAAAGCTTTAGTACCTGGAGGTAGGTCAGTCAAGATCCAAGTATTATTTCCTATAATTGATTCAATTTCATTGTTAATTGTCTCTTTCCAAAAGAAAGCATCTGAAGAACGCATTGCATCTTCATATGATTTTGGATTATCTTCAATTAGATATGTTACAAAATCTTCACCAAAATTCTTGATTAGAATCATCATTAGTAATTGAAATTGATGTGGAAGGATTAGTATTTGTTATAGAAGATGGAACAGCACAATTAATTTTAAATGGAAATGTATTTTCAAAAAATACAGCATCTCTTGACTCTATTATTGTATCATTTGAAATGCTACTAAATTCAGATTTAATTACTAAGAACCTATATGTATTACTGTCCAATGAATATCCAATGAATATTGAGTCTACAGTTTTAGGTCCAATTTTCTTTCTTTTCGGTTTAGGAATTCCAACTTTTGCTAAACAACCCCAGACCCTAAAATAATTAAGTCTAGGAGGATGACCTTTCCAAAGTTCATATGGTGTTTTCTTATTATCTTTAAAAGGTACTCTATTTAAAATAAAATAAGATGTTAAGAGTGCTTCCCCCCACAAATTTTGTGGTGCTCCTGAACTTATTATCATTGCATTAACTATATCTAATAAAGTTCGATTTTTACGTTCAGCTACACCATTAGATTGAGGTGAATAAGGTGCTGTTACTTCATGTATAATTCCATTATTTTCACAAAAAATTGCTACTTCATTTGATGTATATTCTCCACCCCTATCTGATCTTAATATTTTAATTGATTTTTCTTGCTGATTTTCTGCTTCTAATTTAAAAATTGTAAATTTACGAAGTACCTCATCTTTGGTTTTCATGAGATAAGTATAACAAAATCTAAAATAATCATCTATAAATGTTACAAAATATCTGCTGCCTCCTCGAGTGAAACCTCTATTGGAGTCGCATACATCACTGTGTATTAATTCTAGTTTTGTAGTATTTCTAAATTGGACAGATTTAAATGGTTTTTTTGGCATTTTAGACTGAACACAAATTTCACATTTAGAATTAAGATTTGCTTTAAATTGAGGGATCAAATTAAGATTTGATAATGTTACAAGTTTTCTAGGATTTATGTGACCCAAACGTCCATGCCAAATACCAAAAGGATTATTATCTAAAACATTTTCAGAAGATGGTGAAGTATTCGAAATTGTAGAAACTTCATTAACCAAATGAGAAATAATATTCAATTTAAATAATCCATCTATTACATAGCCTTTTCCAATAAAAACATCATTCTTGGAAATTACAACTTTATTTGATTCAAGAACTATTTTATATCCTAATTGCACTAATAAAGTTCCACTAATTAAATTTTTTCCAATATCAGGAACATGTTGTACATCACGAAGCAAAATAGTTTTTCCAGAAGTAAATTTTAATTTGATATCTCCAATGCCCATGACTTTAACAGATGTTCCATTTGCTACTGTTACACTTCCTCCACTTGTGATCTGATATGTTGAAAAACAAGATTTATTAGTACATACATGTGTATTTGCACCACTATCTAACCACCAATCAAAATTTTGATAAGTAAGACTAATTGAGGGATTAAGAGAAACAGACCTAAAAGAAGATCCAGAAGGTTCAGTTTGTATCATTTGCACTTGATTTTTAATCTGATTGGAGTCCTTCTTCTTGTTGGGTTCAAATTTCTTTTTCTTCCGATAATAACAGTCTTTTGCCCAGTGATTGTCTCGGCCACAAACATAGCAGAACTTGTCATCATCTTTCTTCTTTTTCTCATTATTAGGTCCATTAGATTCCTTTGCTTTATTTTTCCATTTTTTATTTCTGTTGAACTTCTTATTATTTTTGAAATTTCCTTTCTGTTTATAATTTTTATTTTGATTTTTATCACCATTTTGAGATTCTATTAAATTAACTTTAGAAGACATTTTATTCGCTTGTACTTGCCTATGCCTAAATTGATCTTCAATTCTAATAGATTGAATGACATTTCTCATGGTCAGTTTAGTTTGTGTCCTTCTAAGATCCTGAGCAAAATTAGACCATGAAGGTGGTAATTTATCTATCAGACATGTTACTTGATAGTTTTCATCCAATTTAGTTTCTCCACCTCTATGAATTTCTTGAACCATGTTTTGAAACTTGTGAATCTGATCATTAATTGGTTCATTATCAACCATCTTGTATTTATGAAAATCTGAAATAGTAAATCTAATTATTCCTTCATTATCTCTACTGTATGCATCATCTAAAGCATTCCACAAGTCTTTTGCTTTTTCATGTTTTCTATATGTTTCATAAAGTTCATCAGAGAGATAGCTTAAAATTCTGAAACGACAATGAAATTCAATTTCCTCTGCACTTCTAGATGTGCTACCTCTAGTATATGTTATAGTAAAAGGTGGTGTTTTTCCTATTGCAGTTATTAGACCTAATGTAATTAACCATGCTTCCATTTGTTCTTGCCATCTGTTAAATCCTGACCCATTAAACTTTTCTGGTTTAAGCATATGGATATCATCAAGACCCATTTTGAGTAAAGAAGAAATCAGATGTAAAATAACTGCAACATAGTAGAACGCAAAAATGATTTAGAATAATCAATTTGTAATTGTAAATACAATCGGTAAAAGTAATTTGTGAAAATTACTAAATGAAGAAAGTGCTACTACTTTGCAAGATTTTCAAAACAGTAGATTACGAAATAGTCAAACGACTTTGTTTTATTAATATAAATATTTTTAGTAAACTAGATATTGTTCGTACAAAATTATATAATTTGTTTTTTTTCTTTATCAAATACTATCCAAATTATATAATACGCCTTAGATTGTTGGAAATAACAGTCAACAAAATTCAGATAGTAAATGAAACAAAATGAAATCAATGAAACGTTGTTACCCAGATCGTGATGAAAATCACTGTCCTAAGGCGTATTCTGTCCCTACCGTGCGAGACGCTGGAACCGCCCCAAGATAATCGAGGTGCTTGTCGCTCCTTGAGGCACGTGCTCTGGAAGCGACTGACAATTACTCCACAATATCCAGCCGAGTGTTTGAGAATTGTTTAGAGAATAGAATGAATGAATGTGGATTGGTCAAATTGCAGTATGGTTTTTAGATGTGTCTGTCATTCCATTAGCATGGAAAGGTGCTCTATATAGAGAGAACCAGGAAAGAAATTAGAGGAGCCACATTTGGATATACATCAACGTACAAATGAAATGAATATTTAAAAGATATGCAACTTCTTAATGGGAATTAATGAAAAGAGAAATTTCAGCCAATCACTATTCTTTTAAGGAAGGTTAATACCTGTATATCTCATTGGCAACACGGAAGACACATAAGGTAATATGTATAACCTGAAATTGATTGATACAAATTGAGAAGTTGCAAACTCATTCTAACGTTACAGAATTTGGACTATAATTTTTTAGTTTTACTTATTTAGCCGTAACAATCCCCCTCAAAACTTGAAAATTATTTATGTACGTATCAAATATGGGATACAAGAAAATAAAATTTAATTGGAGATGTAATTGCAAAACCAATCGGAGATTTCAATCAAATGAATTATATGATACAAGTCAAAAAATGAATTACAGAATTTGTAAAACAAATGGTGAAATCAAATTGCTGGATATTTATATTACCTATCAATGAAGTAGTTTACAAACCTTGTGCTCTCGGGGGTGAGTGGTGCGAGGCAGGGTGTGGGGGAGGGCGGGGAAGGGGGTGCGAGGAGGGGGAGGGAGGTGCGAGGCGCGAGGCGCGGTGCCTCATGCCTCGTGCTTGTGGGGGGAAGCGCTGTGCTCTGGGTGGGGATTGGGGGGGAGGTGGGGGTGGGGGGGGGGGAGGGTGAGGGGTGGGTGGGAGGTGGGGTGCCTCGTGCTCGGGGGAGGGGGTGGGTTGGTAAAGAGTCATGATTTCATCATTAAAAAGATAATCAACAGTCTACAAATTTAGTACGTCATAATAAATTTTGAAATTTTGGTAATCTTTTAAATCATTCTCAACCAATATTCTTTATTTCCATCATTTGTTAATGACTGATCCAATTTCACTGCTAATGTGTCAATTATTGGGTTATCTTTTTAATTAGTCTGTGATTTATTTCCTGCATCGTGTTGTACCATTGTAACATGTAAAACATATTTAGGAGCCCATCACTTGTCTCACTAAGAGAAATTAAATCAAGAGATCATCTATACTTGACAACTGGTCATCTCACTGGCTCTCCTCTAGAAAATCTAATCAACACAATAATATTACAATTCTATTTTTTTAAAAAAAAAAAGATAAAAAAAAAGAGTAGTCATCTCACTTGCTTTTGTAATCAACCTTTGTATTAATTTACATTACACAGTCTATTAGCAAAATGCTAGAAGACAGGCTGAGCACAAGGCAACTACATTAAGCGAGATTGTGAAGACTCTTTGAATTCAGGTGGTATTTTGTATATCCACACTACACTGATAAAAGAAAAGTCATAAAAAATATCGAAGCCACAATGCACAAGATTTTTATAAGCTACTACCATTCCAAAATTCATTAAACTGAGGACTTATTAATGTTGTGGAGTTATTAATGCTGGCTACAAGGCCAAAAAAGACAAGGATATATAAAATAATGTTAGACTTTATGTGGCTGTTGTATGATGGTTACTGGAACATAAAGTTTGGTCAAATAAGAAATTTGAGAAACAAAGTACTGATTATCCATATAGCAAAAAAGCCCACATCAAGATATATAATCAAATTACTTCAAATAAATAGACACTGCAAGTGCCAATATGAACAATGTATCCTTCTTTCCGTAAAGCCAGTCCACCTTCAACTAACTCGATGCTCCCAAATATAGATTCTCTAGATTTTAATCAAACATAATTTAGAAGATGCACCTTTCCAACTAATTTTTTGAACTCCTACAAGAGATGACTATATTAAGTATCAAAATATTAGACAAGAAATATATTTGATTAGGCCACTGGTAATTCACTGAACAGTTTCATTTTACCAAAAAAGAGTCAGGTTTTACCTCTAATTAATCAAAATTCATTGAAGCTAGTCAAACTTTGTTGACTTAAAAAATACAGAGGAAAAAGAGAAAAAGAAAGATTCAAACTTGTTGTTCACTGTAGGCATAATTCTGAATGACCTCATAATCCAGGCTTCACTGGAGGAGCAAGACTAGTAAAATTCCTAGCGTTATTACTTACTTAATCCTCTACATTGACAAGTCTTCTTTTAGGTTTGTTGATAGTGAAAGGTGATTTGAACAACTACTTCTTCCTTTGTAGGTCTTCCCTATTTAAAAGTTGCAAATGGTATCTTTTGAAAATAAAAATTGACAATATCATTCAAACGAAAAGAATGAACTAAAAAGTAATATTACTTAGCATGACAAGATTGCACTCAATTCAAGAATTCTGTAGAAACAAATATAAATTTGTAGTGTGGAACTAACTCACAGCAAAAATTGAATATGATGTTAAAAAAGAAAAACATCTGTCAGGCATGAACCTTTTCTGTAAATGATTATTTTGTTTGTTCAAAGGCACGATCATGATTGAAGAGAGAGATTTACTAAAGCAATGAATCACCTCATGATTTAATAAAGAAATGTATATGAAATGTTCTATTTTGACAACAATTTGTGAGATTAGCCAAGATAATGCACTCAATATACCTTTATCTTTTTACAGGATGAAAATTATTACATATATCTTAATTTAATAAAATTTAAAACTTAATTGGTTGCTTATTGTTCTTTTTATTTATAAGAAAATGTAAAGGTATCCTTGTTGCTCTTTTTATTAAACATGCATTATATCAAAGAAGTTTGTTGGATTCGCCGATACCATACTAGTATGAGAAACAAGAACATAGAATGGTTGAACAAACATTGCATGTTCTTGTTCTACTTTAAAAAAAAGGAACCCAATTAGATTTCTCACATCGTCTCTTTCCGACTAATAAAATCCAATGAGGAGCTCAGTAAAAAAAAAAAAAAAAAGAACCCAATTAGAAGTTTGTTGAGCTCCTCCGTTTTGTTAAACATATGGAAAGCTAAGAAACTTGTGTATCAGAGAACAATTTGCAGATAAAATAAAATTTATTATACAAAAGTGAATTTAAAATAGTACAGCTGGTTCAATTGACCTCCAAGGAGGATCAACCTATTTTGGTTTTGAGCAAGGTTCCGCTACCAACATTTTGGTTGTCCCCAAATACAAACATTTTGCTATTAAGTTATTTTTTCAAATTTTAAAATTCAAACGTTTAATCCAAACCGTTGATCTTATTTAGTTTAACAAGTGATGCGTTTTTATATAAATTTTGTAAATTTTAGAATTTATTTGATACTCGATTAATAGATAGAAAAACAAACGAATCTTGTTAACTATGATAGATTCGTTCTAATACGTTCATGTTTTATTAGCTTTTGATCAAATATCAAATAAATTTCAAAATTTACAAAACTTATATGAAAACGCATCACTCGTTAAACTAAATATGATCAACGATTTGGATTAAACGTTTGAATTTTAAAATTTGAAAATAATAACTTAATAGCAAAATGTTGGCATTTGGGGGCAACCAAAATGTTGGTAGCAGAACCTTGCTCTTTGGTTTTTTTGACAGCTAACAACTCATATATTAATAAAAATTATACCTTACTAATTTTTAAATTCTCTACCAAGCACAACTTAATTTTAGAGGAGTAAGGTGACTTAATTAGTTACAAATTCTTAACTTAAGAATTAATGTGTTTAACTTGCTGCCAGACATGGCCTAAATTATAGACGTGAGAGCAAAATTTCACACGTAATTTAGCAAAATTATTATTATAAAGGTCAACAACTGCAATTTTGTGTGCGTGATGCACCGGAATCCATAGGGAGTAAGCCCCTTTTATCCATCATCACGTCAAAAGAGTCCACCTTATTTATTAATGAACTTCGAAGCTTTTTGTTTTGAGACTTTAGTAAACTTTTTCTTTTATTAATGAAATTGCTAGCTTTTGCTAGCCCTCAAAAAAAAAAAAAAAAAAAAAAAAGAGTTGAACACCTAGATAAAAGGTCTTATACTTTGGGGGATTATGTCATGAATATTATATGTCGGTTGTACAAGATGCAATATTAATTGCATTTGAGCTCTCGATTAGCCCAGAAAACTAAATAGTGACTTTAAATAAACTGTCTGTTCCTGTCAGGAGCTTAATTATATCTTGCATCTATATATTAAAAATAGTTAATTAAATGAAATTCCATTGAATTATGAGTCGTGAAATTGTAAATTAAGTGCATAATATAAAATTTAAGTGGTTATGTGGTAACTAAGGCTAATTAATTGTCTTCGAGGATTGATCATTCTTGTGATGATTCTTGTACCATATAAGAAAAGGCAGCGCACTGTTCCCTTTTGTTATGATATTTAATTTCACAGCAATTTGTCGCATTAAAGTTCCTACCACGAAATTTCTCATGTAGTTTAATTTTCAACGATTACAATTATCTTTTTCTCATTTTGAAGTTATATACCAAAACATAAACATTGGGCAATACTAAATTTATCCGAGCCCCATGAAATCAATGAAAGGCACAACCATCTCTCTCTCTCCATGATTACGGTGCAACTCTGATGCTAAGGTCTCAGGCATAGTATTAGAACTGGTACACTTTCCTGTACCAGTTGTCATTGATGTATTACCATGAACTCTCACTGTTATCAACAATTCTTCATGACCTGTAAAATTAGAAGGAAACAAAATTAGAACAATAATGAATGTTGTTTATTTAAAATTAAATCTTGCTTAACAACAATGACATTATAAGTAATAAAAGATGTGGTATGCCCAAATGAATATAGTGCAATAAATTAAAATTTCTGGTAAGATAATGTCAAGCTTTCTTTAATCTGAGATGCATGCCAGTAGAAGATGCAATTTGAGAACTTCTATGCCTTATGAAAACTTTCTTATATCAAACAGAGAGACCCTATATTTTATGTACCTCCAAATCCAAATATGTAACCCAAATAAATAAATCACAATAAACTTATTACTTTATGGCATCAATCTCCAACCAAAATGACAACTTAAATCAACAGACTGTTAACCTGTAATTAGTTACCTACTACGAAAAAGAATAGAACAAACCAAATACCTTGAGAGAAGATCGAACCGAGAGAGAGATCTGTATTGAGATAAAGCTGCTCATTATTATTAGAAGTAACACTCGAACCGAGAGAGAGATCTGTATTGACATAAAGCTGCTCATTATTATTAGAAGTAACACCTGACTCGCCGCTACTCGAGCTGTACCCGCTACTCACCTCCCCTGCAGGACACCTTGTACAACTCTCGTCTACTTCTCTCTTACTCTCTCTGTCGCCGGTCCCTTCTCTCTTCTTTCTTGCCATTAACACAAGCCACTGGTTCTTAACAGCATTGTCGGTCCGGCCCGGTAAATGTTTCGCAATCAGAGACCACTTATTTCCATAAAATTCTTGCGATGCGAGTAATTTTTCATCCTCTATGTCAGTGAAAGCCCCCTTGCTGATTCTTGGGTCGAGCTCGTTGTACCACCTCAGCCTACAATTCTTTGCTGATGTAGCAAAAGTACCAAAAACAAAGTCAAAATCATAACAAAAAAAAGAGGAAGGTGTTGAAATTGGTTGTTTTCAATGATACCTAATCGACCATTGAGTTGTGCCGTGTGAAAATTGACTCAAAATAGTACACAAAAAAAGATAAATTTTTTTTTTTCCAAAATTTCTTGTTTTCAATGTACCTGATCGACCCTCGAATTGTTGAGCGTGTAGGCTCCAATTTTGCGCGCCATAATCTGCCACTAGTTGCTTGAGCTTTTCGTCTTCAACAGGAGTCCAGTGGCCTCTACTTCTGCCCTTTTTCTGAGAACAACCCTTGACTTCTTCATTATTACTTTCGTACTTTCTCTTAGCCGAGGGATTGATTTCCTCCATGACCACAAAACCGACCCTTTTCAAACAGAGAAAGAGGGGAAGCGATCAATTTGGGGAGAGAGACCGAGAGATTTTATACCTATTGAGAAGAGAAGAGATTGAGGGAGAAAGGTTTAATGGAGGTTTAAATCAGGACAAATGGCGGTGCAATGGAGTTCGTCTACCCTAAATAAGGAAATCGGTGATGAGGCGTACCCTGTACAAAAGTTTTTAATAAATTGAAGGTAAATATGGAAGGGAAAAATGAAAAGAGGAATCTTAACGGCCTGGTGTGTCGGTTTGTATCATGAAAGCTCCAATGTAAAAAACTTGAGAAGACCACAAATTTCAATATTTGGGTCTACTGGGCTCCAATTCAGCCCACAAAAACACAAAAAACCCATATTTACTTGTTTCCCTTGTTATTAATCAGAACAAGCAATTTCTTCCCGAAAAAATTAAAACTAACGTTACTGTTCACACGAATATCGAAAAAAACGTTTAAAAATTCGAAATTTTAAAACTAACGTTGTTAGATCGGCAATCGGAATGCCGATGTTGGAAATTGCTTAGATCGGCAATTGGAATGCCGATCTAAGCTTAGATCGGCATTCCAATTGCCGATCTAAGACTCCCCCTCCTATATAAGGCGACAGCGACCCCTCCCACCCCTCTCACTTTCTCTCGCGCGAGACCACTCTCCTCTCTCCACAGGTATGGTTTTTTTTTTATTTTTTATATTTAATTTATTTATTTAATTTAATTAGTTTAATTAGGTAATTAATAGAAAAAATAGAATTAATATTGAAAAAATAATTAAAAAATTACTAAAAAATCAGAATAAATATAAATAATTATAATATGTAATTTAAAAATTTTTTATATAATTTAATTAGTTTATTTATTTAATTTAATTAGGTAATTAAGATAAAAAAATAGAATAAATATTGAAAAATTGATAGAATAATTTTTTAAATGTAGAAAATTTTTTTAAAAAGAGACAAGCAGCGCTTCTAGTCGAGGTGAGTTTTTTTTAATATTTATACATTTAATTAATTTATTTTATTGAGAAAATAGGAAATGTTGTTGTATGAGAAAATACAAAATGTTGTTGTATGAGATTGAAAATGTTATTGTATGAGATTGGATTGAAAATGTTGTTGTATGAGATTTGGGTTTGTAATTAGGGGGGATTTGGGTGTTTTTTTTTCGGAAACACTCTAGGTATAGGGGAGATGCTGCCGAAATTTTATTAGATTTTTTACATTTTTAATTTTTATTGCAGTGTAATAAAAATGCCACCGAGAAGAAGAGTACCAGAAACACCAGAGGCACCACCTCGTAGATCTACGAGGCTTCGTGGAGATGTGGGCGCTTCTACATCTACCGATGCCGAGGCTTCTACATCAGCCGGTCCTGTTGTTCCTCCCGGTCCTGTTAATGCAGATCGTCTTTTGCATTTAGATGGGTTCAAAGTTCGTGGCACTGGTGTAAGTTATTATTGTTCTTTTATTTTTTTACTTATATATTTCTATGTTGGTATTATTTTTTAAAATAATGAAAAAATAAATATATACAGAATTGGAGGGCAGTAGTACATAAGGCTCAGATGTCACGTACTGCTGAGGTGGACGAGCGTCTGATGAGACTTGGACTGATACATTTCGTTCAGTTGGGTCATATGCAGCTCGATCATTCGCTTTTGCAGGGTCTGGCCATGTTCTGGAGGCCAGAGACCCACACTTTCTTTTTTCCGCACGTTGGCGAGATGACGGTCACTCTAGAGGTTCGTATCAATACCTATTTGTAATTTTATTTTTTTGGAACTATATATATGTATAAAATTTGAACTATTTGCAGGATGTGGCCTTTTTGTACGGTTTACCTACGAGTGGTAGAACCGTTACTGGACGGACCGATTATGACGCCATACAGTTACTTCAGGATTTTGCGTTGCCGGAGGATACAGACACGGCGATAGTTGAGAAGTGCTTCAGGGAAAAAGAACAGACGTAAGAAGGTTTTTTTAAAAAAAAATTTATGTTAATTTTAAATATATATAATTCTTACAATCAAATTACATTATAATGTAATGCAGGAAATCTTATTCCGTTAGATTCACGAAGCTGCGTAAGGTTTGGGATCAGATTGGGGGACCTGGCACAAATGATGCAGCGAGAATCGATAGATACACACGCGCTTGCGTGCTGGAGATTTTTGGGTGCGAGTTATTTCCTGACGGCACGGGTGACTCGGTTCCATGTTTCTATCTGCAATTATTGCAGGTTAGCCAACAAATAATGAAAAAAAATCACGCTTATGATATTCGTAAATATCTCACATTTATTCGTAAAAAAAAATTAATATTTGCAGGATCTTCATTCTAGTAACTCGGTGCAGTACAATTGGGGTGGGGCCACTCTTGCCATGCTATACCGAGGCTTGGACACTGCCTTCATTAATAATAATATACATGTTGCTGCTCCTTGGGTGCTCTTGCAATTGTGGTCGTATGCAAGACTGCTACTTAGTCGGCCGAAAATCATTCAGGATTTTGATGGTTGGGGTCTACCCAATATTGACTCGTGTCCGCCTTATGGGAGGTATGTTAATTTCATTTTAATTGAAATTTTAAAAATATGTTTTACTTGATTTTAACAAACAACAAAATGGAAATGCAGGAAGTGGACGACGAGACAGAAATCGAAGAAGGTGACCGGCCCTACTCGCGGTGGGATAGAGTATGCAAGGGATGTCTGCATGAAAATGAAGCCTGAGCACGTCGTGTGGAGGCCTTATGATCACATCAGGGCCCGCATGCCTCGTTGTGCCCAGGTTGAGCAGAGGATGTTCCTTCTACGCATCCCATGCATTCATTATTGGGCTGTGATGTGGCACCACGTAGATCGTGTTATGCATCAGTTTGAGCTCTATCAGACAGTTCCCCCACCGCCACCTCAGGTATATTTAACTCTTCATATACTATTTCATTATTTAATTCTCGCAATTACATTTTGTTGATTAACTGTCATTTGAATAAAACAGGCTTGGTCGAGAATGGAGCAATTGATGGGATATCACCATAATACCTATCGAGGCATTGATTGGCAAGAACTCTTTCGGTCTGAGGTCAACATGTGGACGAACACTAATGAGGCTAGGGTGGTAGAGGAGCGGCCGTGGAGCGAGGATATTTGGACCGACTACCGACGCTGGTTGAGGGTACATGGAGGTGCGCATCTTGTGCAGATTCCTGAAGGGGCAGCGTCTGGTCCGGCTCACGACCTGTCGTACCTTCGCGAGACGCCTGGTCACATGAATTTGGTAAGTTATATTAAGCAAAATTTTGTGCCTAACAAATAATTCAGTAGCTAACAAAAATTGAACAGGTCAAGCATACTTTGCGGGAGGCGTTGCGAGGATGTGCATGGGCTGTCACGAAGGGATTTCGTCGCGCTGGGAAGAAATTGCTGAGGGGATGCAGCACGTCTTTGGATATTGTTGGCGAGCCTCATCGATTGCCTCGACTCTTAGAGTCGAAGGGTATTCATTCAGACATCGAGTCTATCCCTGATACGGATGATGAGGATTATGCACCAGAGCCGGGATCTGTTGAGGAGCAGCAGTTTATGCAGGTATAATACATTTTTTAATCACTTTTATTAATATTATTGTTATTTTTATGCTTAATATTCTATAATTATTTTTTATTATTATTATCTGTAACAGCATGATTTCAGTCTGCATGATTGGGATACATTTTTCGATGTTCCACGACCCAGTCAGCCTCTTATTCGGAGCAGACGGTCACATTCCCAGTCTCAGACCACAGAGCCGCACCCTCCACCCCATTCCCAGCCGCAGACCACAGAGCCGCAGCCTCCATCCCATTCCCAGCCCCAGACCACAGAGCCGCAGTTTACTCAGACTCAGTATCCTCCACCTCCACCATATACTCAGTCTCAGTATCCTCCACCTCCACCATATACTCAGGCTCAGTATCCTCCACCTCCACCATATACTCAGACTCAGTACGGAGGAGGGTACAGTCAGCCATTTACGTCTAGCCCCACACCTATCTCTCAGGCGGATGCTTATTACCAGGCATACGGTACTCCACTACAGGACCCATTCACACCTATGTCTCACCATCCAGTCGGCGATTCTGGAGCCTCATCTAGCAGACCGCCTCGTCATCGCACTCCATTGCCTCCCCCCCCTCCTCCCCCAGGACTTGCTCCAGGCCGAGAGCCTCGAAACTTGCCTGGTGCTCCATTTGATTTATCTCCTTCTCAGGGATGGTACCGTCGTGATGGACGTCAGTAGGATAGTGTGATATTTATTGTGATATTTATATTTTTGTATGAGAGTCTTATGATTTTATTTCGGACTTCTATTGCTATATTTCTATTTTGTGTTATGATATTTCGGACTTCTTGAGTTTTTATTTCTATTTTGCATAAAAAAGTTCAAGAAAATTCATAAAAAATCATATGATCTATTGATTGAGTATTAAATAAAATTCCAGAAAAGTATTTCTCATATTGGAAATTAAGGCTGAATATCGTATTAAATATAATTTCGCCTCTAAATTTATCCTTTAACGATGTAACTTTTTCGCACTTTCAGAAAGACTTTTCAACGAAACATTTAAAAAAACGACAAAAATAATCAATTAATAACTATCAATTAATAATTAATTAGATTAATATAAATTAATAACTATCAATTAATAATTAATAATTAATTGTATAAATTTACATTAATATAATCAATGATAACTATCAATTAATAATTAATTAGTAATTAAAATTAATTATATAAAAAAATTTCAAATTACATATTATAATTATTTATATTTATTCTGATTTTTTAGTAATTTTTTAATTATTTTTTAATATTTATTCTATTTTTTCTATTAATTACCTAATTAAACTAATTAAATAAAATAAATAAACTAATTAAATTATATAAAAAATTTCAAATTACATATTATAATTATTTATATTTATTCTGATTTTTTAGTAATTTTTTAATTATTTTTTCTATTAATTACCTAATTAAACTAATTAAATTAAATAAATAAACTAATTAAATTATATAAAAAAAACACACACACCTGGAGTTATTAAGTATTATAACCTGAAGTTATAATCATATGAATTATATTTTATTTTTTTTTCTTATTTATTATGTTGCAGTTTTTTTTCATTTATTTTATTTATCATAACCTGAAGTTATGACATCAATAACCCGAAGTTTATATTTCGATTAAAATTATTTAGAACCTGAAGTTCTTGATACTTGAAGTAATTTGTTTAGAACTTGAAGTTCTTAATATATATATTTTTTATTTGTTTAGAACATGAAGTTCTATTATAAATTTAATATAACCAGAAGTTATGGAACGCCACTGAATATTATAATATAATAAATACCTGCAGTTATTTTTCAAAGCTGAATTTTTTTTTCAAAGAACCTGAAGATCTATTCTTAATAACCAGAAGTTATTATTGGACACTGGATGAAAAATAACTTGAAGTTATTCCTAATTTAATATATTAACGGTTATTATTTGTCATTGAATGGGAAAAATAACCTGAAGTTATTTAATTTAAATTCCTTTTATTGTGCAGTCAAACGATTTAATAACTAGAAGTTATTAAATAAAATTTTACTATAACCTGAAGTTATAATAAAGTTATTGTATGTTATTTTATTTACTTTATTCATTCATTTTATTTATTTGTTTGTTTATTTATTTATCTCTATTTATTTATTGTAACCTGAAGTTACGATACTACTAAGATGAAGTTACGATACTAGTAACCTGAAGTTATGATAAAAGTATGTTAGTACTCTTGAAGAGTTTTTTCAAAGAAAAATGTGACCATCAAAATAAAAAGCTCGTTATAATTTTGTTAGTACAATTCTCCATATTTTATGTCTCAAATTTTGCTCCTGTAGTAGCAAAATATATTTCAAGTTAGTATCATATATCCTAATGTGAAATAACGAGTTTCTAATAAATTAATCAATCACTTGAAAATCTATTCCCTAAAGCGAATGTGATTTTATATGAATAGATGACGTTGACATGGTCGTATTATATTTTTGCAATGAAAAAAAAAGTCTTGAAGATGTTTGTAACATATGTGACATAGCAAACATAGAAAAAATGGAAATAGTCGCGGTTAAGGAAAATTAAAAGTTTCTTTTTTTTATTATATATGTATGCAAATAAAATAGGAATTAGTTTATTTCCTTTTTATTTTTTATGTATATGTACGAGAAAAAAAAACAAATTAATTTCATTTTTTTTATTTGCGTGTACAGAATATAGCAATTTTTTTATTTCCTTTTTGCTTTTTAGGTTCGGGAATAAAATAAAGTAGTTTTTAATTTCCATTTAAGTTTCATGTACTTAAATAAATGAATAAAGAAAATTTTATTTCATTTATTTTATTTTAAGGAACATGACTGACGCATTGTTAAGAAAAGGAGATCCATGTGTGGTTGACAGCGGAACTACAAATACCATATTGAAAAGTAAGAAATATTTTTTACAATTGCATCTCGATGAGATTAATATCCAAACTATATCTGGCTCAAGTAATATAATTGAAGGCTACGGAAGAGCTTGTATTTTATTACCTGAAGGAACAAAATTAATAATAGATGATGCATTATATTCAAGTAGATCCAGAAGAAATCTACTAAGTTTTAAAGATATTCGAAAAAATGGTTATCATATTGAAACTATGAACGAGAGAAATTATGAATATCTTCATATCATATCTATTAAAAATGGCCAGAAAAATATTATGGAGAAAATGCAAGCATTGTCTAATGGACTATATGGTACGTATATAAGTACAATAGAATCAAATATGGTGACTAACCAGAAGTTAGTTGATCCAAAATTATTTACATTATGGCACGATAGATTGGGTCATCCAGGAAATATAATGATGAGGAGAATAATTGAAAGTGCAAATGGGCATCCCCTAAAGGACCTGAAGATCCTGTTATCAAAAGAATTCACATGCCAAGCATGCTCTCTTGAAAAGCTAATTACTAGACCATCTCCAAATAAAGTTGGACCTGAAGCTCCATCATTTTTAGAAAGAATTCAAGGAGATATATGTAGACCAATTACACCACCATGTGGACTATTTAGATATTTTATGGTTTTAATTGACGCATCAACACGTTGGTCACATGTGTCTTTGTTATCAACAAGAAATGTTGCATTTGCCAGATTATTAGCACAAATTATCCAATTGAGAGCTAACTTTCCAAATTATCAAATTAAAAGAATCTGACTTGATAATGCAGGAGAATTTACATCCCAAGCTTTTAATGATTATTGCATGTCTATTGGGATTACTGTAGAACATTCAGTGGCACATGTTCATACACAAAACGGTCTAGCAGAATCGTTTATTAAAAGATTACAATTAATAGCTAGACCATTACTTATGAAATCTAGTTTACCATTTTCTTCATGGGGACATGCCATATTACATGCAGCTGCACTAATTAGATTAAGACCAACTGCTGATCATAAGTATTCTCCCTTACAATTGGTCTCTGGAAGAGAACCAAATTTGTCTCATTTAAAAGTATTTGGTTGTGCAATATATGTTCCAATTTCTCCTTCACAACGCACAAAAATGAGACCTCAAAGAAGATTGGAAATTTATATTGGTTTCAACTCTCCTTCTATTATTAAATATTTAGAACCATTAACAGGAGATGTTTTTACAGCAAGATTTGCTGATTGTCACTTTGATGAATCAATATTTTCAAATTTAGGGGAAAAAAAAATAAAAACTGGATGGACAGGTGATTTGGAATTCATCATTATCTTATCTTGATCCCAGAAGTGGTCAATGTGAACTTGAAGTTCAAAAGATTATAAATTTGCAAAGAATTGCAAATGAATTGCCTGACGCATTCACAGATATAAATAGAGTCACTAAATCACATATTCCAGCTATAAATGCACCTGCTCGAATAGATATTATAAAAATATCAAATGAATCCCATGAACGTAGAAAACGTGGAAGACCAATTGGTTCTAAGGATATAAATTCACGTAAAAGAAAAGAGCAGAATAAAGCAGTTGGTACAATCCCAGAAAAGATTTATAAGGTTCCAGAAGAAACTAAATTTCCAGAAGAGATTAATAAAATTCCAGAAGAAACTAAAACCCCAGAAGAGGTTGATGAAGTTCCAGAAGAAACTGAAGTACGAAATGATTATGAAATTTCTATAAATTATGTGAAAAATAATACAATATTGAATATGAATAAAACTCAAGTTGATGAAGTTTTTGCATTCGCTATGGCTTGTGATGTTTTAAACGAAGAGGATAATGTGCCAAAAACTATAGATGAATGTAGACAAAGAAATGATTGGCCTAAATGGAAAGATGCTATACAAGCTGAATTAAATTCACTTGATAAACGACAAGTATTTAGACCAGTAGTCCAGACGCCCAAAGATGTTAACCCTGTATTCACTTGATAAAAAAAGTAACTTTTAGCGGGAAACCAATTGGATCGGCGTTTCCAATGCCGATTCAATTGATTTTCCGCTAAAAGTTACTTTTTTAAAATGCTTTTACTGTTTTTTATGCTTTTAATCATTAATTTTTAGCTTGGATCGGCGATTGGAACGCCGATCCAACTGGTTTCCGCTAAAAGTGACTTTTTTTAATGCTTTTACCGTTTTTTATGGTTTTAATCATTCATTTTTAGTGGTTTTTATCAATAAAAGAATTGGATCAAAGGTGCAAATTGAATTTAAGTGCGATTTAACAGTGCGTTTTAGTGCGATTTGATTTGATTGCTCATCATTATTTCGACTCTCATTTGGTTATAAATAGAACATGCCGTTCCCAATTCGAAAATCACCCGTCATTTTCAAATACTCGACTCTCTATACTGTCAAAAATATGATTTCCATTCCGGTTTTCGTTAATCAATCTCCATATAATCCATCAAATTATTTCAGTTTGGATGCAACTTCGCAAACTGATTATGAATCAATTAAAGAAATAATTTTATCAGCATTGGGATTTTATCAAGGTCATTATAATTTGAGAATTGTTTCCCATTTTAATACCATAATTGAAGTGAGGTTCCAGCAGATGCAGTTGCCGGTGAACTCTGAAAATGAATGGCGGTATGTACGACGTGAGTGCTTCCAAACAAGAAGGCTACACGGCTTTCAACTTCACGTTAATTTGCTTTCAGCTACTGGTGGTGGCCTACAAGGTAACTTACGACAAATTTTATTAGTAAAATTACTTTATTATTTATTTTTGAATTAGGATTACAATAGTCATGAATATATGCAATATATAGTTTGCTTAAATTAGGATTATAATTCTTTACTAAACATAATTGGCTTATTAAGAAACTTTTGGTTAAAAAATCTTTTGCATAATTGGACAAAATTACTAATTAAATTTGTGCCATTATAGAATTGATAAAATTAGTTTTTTAAAGTAATTAATTTGCTCTTGCTATTAATTGTACGCATTTATAATTAATTTGCTCTTGCCTTTACTCTTGAATAATAAAATTTTAAATTAAGCTTTTTAAAATAAAAGCAAATCAATAATTTTGATTACGATGACACAGAAATTATATAATTTTTTATTATATATTTTTAAATTAGGGGGACACACAAATTATAATTATAATTACGATTATAATTATAATTTGAATGAACAAGTCAATAATACCGAAGAAGACGAAGAAAGAAATAATCAATAAATACGCCGTAGATAATAATGTACAGCATAAAACCACTAGAAGTACTTCAAAATTGTATGTATTGGATTGTGAGGTGCCTACCTGTAAGTGGCATTTGTATGCCCGTACAGAAAGGGAAGGTGAATTTTGGAGAATAATAAAGAATGAAGAAGAACATACTTGCATGAGAAGGGCCGGAGATTTCACGCATGAAAATCTGACGGCAGAGGTAATCGCAAACAGCATCAGGAATGCAGTGAAGAGAGATCTTGGTATTTCTATAGATGACGTAAAATCTATATTGGAGAAAGAATATCCAAATGTAAAACCAACCTATAACAAGTTATGGCGTGGGAGAGAGAAAGCGATCGAACAACTTTTTGGATCGTGGGAGGGATCATACAACAAACTTCCGAGTTTATTATTGGCTATACAGAGAACGACCCCAGGGACACAGATCAAATGGTTGACAGAGAGCGTAGGGGATCCCAACAGAGCTATGTTCACCGCAGCAGCATGGGCATATGGGCCTTATATCGCGGCAGTACCATACCTAAGGCCTGTTATCAGCATCGACGCGTCGTTCTTATCGGGTCGCTACAAGAAAAGATTGTTAGCGGCATGCGGTTATGACCCAGAGCAGCGGTTGCTTCCACTAGCATTTGCACTAGTGCGAACTGAGAACGAACAATATTGGGGTTGGTTCATGAATTTTCTAAGGCGGCAAGTTATCGGGGAAGGAAGAAAATTCTGTGTTGTTTCGGATCGCCATTGGAGAATAAGGAACGCGTTCAAACAACCCCAATACGGTTGGCAAGAAGATGCGAACCCTTCATATGTCGTGCACCGGTATTGCATGCAACATGTATGTGAAAATGTGTTTAAGGCATCTGGAAATGACGCAGCTCTACCAGACAAATTCAGAAATAAGTTGGCCAACAAGAAAAAAAGGAGGCCCTTCTACAAAATTTAGAACGAACTGAAGAAAACGAATTCAAAGGCGATCGACTACCTTGAAAAGTGTGGGAAAGAAAATGAAACAGATGGCAACGAGCAGTGGAAACCTGAAAGGTGGGCACAAACGTATGACGGTGGTTATCGTTGGAGAATTATGACGAGTAATGGATCAGAAAGTCTCAATAGCAGGTACAAGGCCGAGAGAAGACTACCAGTTGTTGGACTTGTGGAAGGCACATGGTACAAAATTGTTAAATGGTTTAATGAGAGGAAGCAAATAGCTTTGGCGAGACAGACGGAGGGAGAACGATGGCCAAAAGAAATCCAACTTAAGCTGATGAAGCATACTCTCAAAGCAGGTACAAATGTACTTCCAATGTAATCATATTTACTTCTACTCTTTAAAATGTATAATGATATAAATTCATATTTACAGCGGCAATAAACGTTATCACCGTTGACATTGAACGTGGAGAATTTGAAACTCAAGTGCCATTCGAAAAAAATGATCCGGGGGTAACCTGGAAGTACCAAGTTTTCCTCAAACGTGATTACCAACCGAGAGATCCTCAACTACCGAGCAGACGTGCTTGGTATAAGTGCAGAAAATCTCAACTCACAGGAATACCATGTCTTCATGTGGTTGCCGTATGCGGTCATTGTAGGTGGGATGTTTCTGATTTTGTAGACGAACGGTACAGCACAGAGAATATGGTTAAAATATATTCAACAGGTGATTTTCACTGCTACGAAGACGAAGATAAGTGGCCTCGGTATGATGGTCCCGTGATCTATCCGGATAAGACAATGATTAATCGGTGCAGGCGAAAGAAGGATCGTGATTAGATGTGGATGGATGCAATTAGAAATAAAAATCAGGCAAACCAAAAGCGCCGAACCAGAAGGGACGCTGCGGTGGCCAACGACACTCAGTAACCTATATCGATGGAGGACCTTCAATCTGGTCGTCGTATAGGTCGTCCTACCAACACACCGAGGACACGGAGTACTACAAGACCTTCTGCAAGGAACATAACTCAATCTTTTACAGCGAACCAAAGTGAACCTTCTAGGGAGCACGTTCAACCTAGCCGGAATTCTATCAGTATTGATCCTCGCAATGAAAGTCGCGTCAGTTTTGGGATAGAAGGTATTCAACCACGTCGAAATTCCATTAGCCTGGGTGACCGATCAATGTCGCTCCGATTTCCCACAAGTCACGGAGCATCAAGTAGCAGGGAGAGTCATGGCGCATCAAGTAGCAGGGGACCATCTCAAAGCACAAACAGTGGGGGAGGGGGACTACGACGTGGGGTTGCCCGGCTAGGATCAAGGTTCATGAATATCTTACCAGGAGGATGCCAGCGTTAGTTTTATGTAATATTTTTATGTATTTTTTTTTTAAATTTACCCTTTATAGATCGATGTAAGGGTTGACTTTATGTTATTCGGTGAAGATAGCTCTAATTTTAATATTTATGGTTGACTAAATTCATAATATTTTGCATCTACAATAATTATTTATGGTTTTTTTAAATTTTTTTCCGCGTAGTTTTGCAATCCTAAAAATGAAACAAATTAGAAGTAGGGTTTCTCGGAAATGATATCTTAGGTATTTTAGCGATTTTATGTTTTTTATGCGTTTGACCTTATGGTATGAAACTTACAGGCATGAGAGTGCAGCGCCTTTATTACCTAATGTGATATTTTATGAATTTGTTAGAATTTTTTCGCGTAGTTTTGCAATCCTAACAAGTGAAGGAATCAAAGCCAAATACGAAATATAAATATCACAATAAATATCACAATAAATATCACACTATCCTACTGATGTCCATCACGACGGAACCATACCTGAGAAGGAGATAAATCCCATGCAGCACCAGGCAAGTTTCGAGGCTCTCGACCGGGAGCAAGTCCTAGGGGAAGAGGGGGGAGGATAAGTCGTAGAAAATGGAGTGGAATGACGAGGCGGTCTGCTAGATGAGGCCCCAGAATCGTCGAATGGATGGTGCGACATAGGTGTGAATGGGTCCTGCAGTGGGGTACCGTATGCCTGATAATATGCATCAGCCTGAGAGATAGGTACGGGAGTAGGCACAAAGGGCTGACTGTACCCTCCTCCGTACTGAGTCTGAGTATATGGTGGAGGTGGAGGGTAAGGACTCCCGTATGTGTACTGTTTGCTGTGCGGTGGAGGCCGCGGCTGTATGGTCTGGGGCTGCGGACGGGGTGGAGGCTGCGGCTGTGTGCTCCGGGACTGCGAATGGGGTGGGGCCTGCGGCTCTGTGGTCTGAGGCTGGAAATGAGGTCCTGTGGATTCGGAGTGATGCTCAAAAACACCGGAATGTGACCGTCTGCTCCGAACCAGAGGCTGACTGGGTCGTGGAGCATCAAAATATGAATCCCAATCATGCAGACTAAAATCATCCTGTTACAGATAATATTATAAAAATAATAAAAATATTTTAAATAATTATAGAATATTAAGCATGAAAGGAACAATAATATTAATAAAAGTGATTGAAAAATGTATTATACCCGCATGAAAAGCTGCTCCTCAACAGATCCCGGCTCTGGCGCATCATCCTCATCATCCGTATCAGGGATAGAGTCGATGTCTGAATGAAGACCCTTCGACTCTAAGAGTCGAGGTAATCGAGCAGGCTCGCCAACAATATCCAAGGACGTGCTGCACCCCCTCAGCAATTGCTTCCCTGCACGACGAAATCCCTTCTTGACAATCAATTCACATCCTCGCAACGCCTCCCGCAAAGTATGCTTGAACTGTTCAATTTTTGTTAGCCAATGAATTATTTATTAGGCACAAAATTCTGCGTAATGTAACTTACCAAATTCATGTGACCAGGCGTCTCGCAAAGGTATGACAAGTTATGAGCCGGACCAGACGCTGCCCCTTCAGGAATTTACACAAGATTCGCACCTCCATGTACGCTTAACCAGCGTCGGTAGTCGCTCCAAATATCTTCGCTCCACGGCCGATCCTCTATCACCCTAGCCTCATTAATGTTCGCCCACTTGTTCACCTCATGCACAAATTGTTGATGCCAGTCAATACCTCGATAGGTATTATGCTGGTATCCCATCAATTCCTCTATTCTCGACCAAGGCTGTTTTATTCAAATCACAGTTAATCAACAAAATATAATTGCGAGAATTAAATAATGAAATTAATAATGTGAACAGTTAAATATACCTCAGGTGGCGGTGGGAGAACTGTCTGATAGAGCATAAACTGATGCATGACACGATCTACGTGGTGCCACATCACGACCCAATAATGAATGCATGGGATGCGTAGAAGGAACATCCTCTGCTCAACCTGGGCACAACGAGGCATGCGATCCCTGATGTGATCATAAGGCCTCCACACGACATGCTCAGGTTTCATTTTCATGCAGACATCCCTCGCATATTCTATCCCACTGCGAGTAGGGCCGGTGAACTTTTTCGATTTATGCCTCGTCGTCCACTTCCTGCATTTCCATTTTGTTGTTTGTTAAAGTCAAATAAAACATATTTTAAATATTACAATTAAAATCAAATCAACATACCTCTCATAAGGCGGACACGAGTCAATACTTGGTAGACCCCAACCATCAAAATCCTTCGTTATCGACGGCCGACTAAGTAGTAATCTTGCATACGACCACAACTGCAAGAGCAACCAAGGAGCACCAATATTTATATTGTTATTAATAAAGGCAGTGTCCAAGCCTCGGTATAGCATGTCAAGAGTGGCACCACCCCAATTGTACTGCACCGAGTTACTAGAATGAAGATCCTGCAAATAGAAATTATTTTCTTAAGGAATATCATCAACTCTTTAATATATTTAATTTCTTATTAAAGTGCAATAAATGTGAGATATTTAATTCTTGGCTAACCTCCAATAATTGCAAATAAAAACATGGAACCGAGTCACCCGTGCCGTCAGGAAATAACTCGCACCCAAAAATCTCCAACACGCAAGCGCAATGATCGAGCTGCATATGACCTAACTGAACGAAATGTATCAGTCCAAGTGTCATCAAACGCTCATCCACCTCAGCAGTTCGTGACATCTTAGCCCTATGTAGTACTGCCCTCCAATGCTGTATATATTTCTTTTTTAATTATTTTAAAAAATACTATCAAAATAGAAATATATAAGTAAAAAAAAGTAAAAGAACAATAATAACTTACACCAGTGCAATTTTCGACTCATCCAAATGCAAGAGACGATCTGCATTAACAGGATCGGGGGGAACAACAGGATTCGCTGATGTAGAAGCCTCGGCATCAACAGAAGCGGTAGATGTAGAAGCGCTAGGATCTCCACGAAGCCTCGTAGATCTACGAGTTGGTGTCTCTGGTACTCTTCTTCTCGGTGACATTTTTACTACACTATAATAAAAATTATCAATGTAAATAATCTAATAAAATTTCGGCAGCATCTCCCCTGTATCTGGAGTGTTTTCGAAAAAAAAACACCCAAATCCCTCCTAATTACAAACCCAAATCTCATACAACAAAATTTCTAATCTCATACAACAACATTTCCAATCTCATACAACAACATTTCCAATTTTCTATTTTTTTACATATTTTAAAATTTTTTTAGAATAATTATTCTAATTTTTCATTTATTTATCTCAATAAAATAAATTAATTAAATGTATAAATATTAAAAAAAAACTCACCTCGACTAGAAGCGCTGCTTGTCTCTTTTTAGAAAATTTTCCTACATTTAAAAAATTAATCTATCAAATTTTTATTATTTTATTTACTTTTTCTAATTTGTAATTAACTTATCCACAATTATAAAATGTACAAAATAATTCAAAAAAATTTTGTAATTACATATTATAATTATTCTGATTTTTATTAATTTTTTAATTATTTTTTCAATATTTATTCTATTTTTTCTATTAATTACCTAATTAAACTAATTAAATTAAATAAATAAACTAATTAAATTCAATAAAAAAATTTCAAATTACATATTAAAATTATTTATATTTATTCTGATTTTTTACTAATTTTTTCATTATTTTTTCAATATTTAATCTATTTTTTTAATTACTTATCTAATTAAACTACTTAAATTAAATAAATAAACTAATTAAATTCAATAAAAAAATTCTCAAATTACATATTATAATTATTTATATTTATTCTGATTTTTTTACTTATTTTTTCATTATTTTTTCAATATTTAATCTATTTTTTTAATTACTTACCTAATTAAATTAATTAAATTAAATAAATAAAATAAATATAAAAAAAAAAAACTAACCCGAGGGAGAGTTCTGTCCTGCGCGAGAGAGAGAGAGAGAGAGAAGGGGTGGGGATGAGGGGTCGCTGTCTCGCTTATATAGGAGTGGAAATCCTTGGATCGCTTGGATCGGCGATTGGAATGCTGATCCAAGGGTTCTGTGTTTTCGGCGATTGAAACGCCGATCCAACAACGTTATTTTTAAAATTCCGAATTTTTAACTGTTATTCTCGAAATTCGTGTAAACAGTAACGTTAGTTTTAATTTTTTCGGGAGCTTTCATCTTCTTTCGTTCAAAAAAAAAAATAAATAAAAATAATAAATAAATAAATAAATCTTGCATCATATTTGAAATCTGAAATGATATTCTGATCCTCCGTTACTGTAACAAGCATACGTGCTGCTCATAAAAGCGAATACCCGCCTTTGTTGAGATTAATAATGGAAACGAATTATAGAATTATGTAACTTCATCGAATGCTTATATTTCTATTAGGAAGGAAAATTCTTTGATGTTTTCTCTTTGTCATTATTTTTTCATCATCTTACGAATTGTCTTCAAATTTAATTCTCTTTCCCAATCGGGTCATTAATTAGGCATTATTTCTCTTTATAGTTGGCACGTCCAAGTCATCATACTTTATGCTTTAATGTAATTATAGCATATATGCACATTACAAAATTCAGGCATTTACCTCTTTTTTGCTTCCTCAGGTCTGAGAAGTTGTCATGAGCCTGATTAGACTATATTTCTGGATTTATAATTTTTGGGATTTTCTGTAAAATTTTGGAAAATGTTCAGTCTGATATTAAAACTGAGAAATAAAATTACGAACTTACGCACATTTGTAGTGCCCTGTGCCACAGGTAATCTTCAAACAATGCTATAATATTAAGAATAGCGCCCATAATAATTTTTTTGTCTGTAAATTCGCAGAAAAGAACAAATAGGCTAGCTAAAATAGCTGGGAAGTGGGAACTTTGACTAAGGACCGTTGCCTTTTATTTTGTTTATTTACAACCTATTTCTTTAATTTGTTTTCGTTTTAACATTACTCATCGATGTTTATTTATTTTATAAGACATTTATGTATACAAGCTTTAAAAACTTTTTTTTTATTGTAATTCAATAATTTCTTATTATTGCAAAACAAACCCAACAACAATTATAAAATATTCAACATTAAGGTATGTAGAAAAAAATCATCATTTGGGAATTCATAATGTTATAATCAATTTACTATTGATTATTAATTATTGTTTAGCATTTTGATCATGATAACAACTCAAATAATATTGGTGAAGAATTTCAGAAATTTCAACGAAAATGTTTTATAAGATAAAACAACAAATAAATAAAATGAAGTTCCCCGTCATTCTAATTTAATTGTCACTCTTGGTTGAGAAAAAAGAATGAAAAAATAAAAAAATTATGTTCTAAGAAATATGCAAGTATAATATGACCATTCTTGTAGGTGGAGCATATGAGTATTACCATATTTATCCTCCAGCAAAGCACTTTAGCAACAACAAAGCATTGTTCTCTTTTGCAATGGAACCCTGACTTAATTACTTGCAATCCAATTAAATCCCATGGTCAACCCATTCCCAATTTAGCATACCAATTCCCCCTTCTCCATTACATTTTTTATTATTGACCAGGTCAAACTTGAGCTCAACGGCTCTCTCTCTCTCTCTCTCTCTCTCTAAAATACCCTATCTCGCCATGAAGAAAATGACGGCGTAAAGCTAAAACCACTTGATCTTGTTGCCACAGGTTTCTTATACAGTAATTGATTTGGAGAAGCCTCCATTACAAGATGATTATTTACAAGGGTTAAATTTGAAACAAAATATAGTCTCTCAAAGATTTGTAACAAAACGTTAAAATCCAACCAAAACGGAATGAAATAATTCAGATTTGGATTGTTCTAATTTTAAAATAATATATTTCTCAAGGTCACTACCGAAATTTAACCCAAAATAATAGTAACGCACCGAGTTTAATTTAAGTTAGGATCTAATCTAATTCGGTCCATATATTAACTGCGAAGAAAAAACAATAGACATAGCCATATAATCGTTAAAATAGCGTTGGGATCACTATTGTTACGACAGAATCGTGTTAACCTCTGTAATCCCTGGCCCACTCTCAGTCTCACACAAGCGCAGTCGCCCTCTTACTATGTTTTTTTAACCCCGCTCCCATCCCTACAATTAGACTAACACACCTCCTAATCAAATCTCTAGCCTTTTATAAACTAGTAACAGTGTCCTTTGCTATACTGCCTTAAGTGTTAGCCAACCTCTTCCTATATAAACCCCCAAACACCTTCTTAATTAGACTTCTTGATACCGACCTAAAGCTCCTCTGAGATTTTATTTCATTTCTTTCTCGGAGGTGCTTCTCATCAGCTTCTCCCTTTTCTTGATTCATTTCTTCTTGCATTCTGGGTACCAAGTGAACAGTTTTGCAACCTTCTTCCTTCTCCATCGCTTTCAAACCTTGCACCAAAGGTTGATCTTTTGACCTTCTTCCTTTTTTCATTCTACTTCTCGAGTAAATTGCAAGCTTTTGATCTAGCTTCGGTTTTAGAAACAATTACTCAACCCTAATTTAATATTAATGGCGATAATATTGTTCTTTTTCCTTCTCTCTTGGTTTGTATCCTTAATTCCTTATGCTATATATGCACATTTTTCTTCTCGTGCAGAGGGGTTAATTTTCATTAATTACTTCAATCAATTTTCCTTAACAAAAATATTCCTGGAGCTGGTGGGCGTAACAATCAATTTTTCTCGAATAGCCTTCCAAAAAAATATTTTCAAGATAATATCAATTGAGAAATACAGTTCAATTATGTTTCTTCATTTTAATTATTTTTAATAATAATTTCCGTTTTTTTAATATATATGGCCGTCTCCATCTAATATTTTTTAATTACTTTCTGACTATCATACTAAAAAGTGATAACGCACATTTTAACCTAGTTTGTGGCATATACTGTCCAAGTTAAATTTCAACAGAAATCTAGTCATGTTTGAATGAGTATTTTCATCAGAATTACGCCCTTAAGAGGGAAAAGTCAAATAATTTGTGCACTATTTTTATTGATTTTCATAAATTTTATTGTCCAGAAAGTTTATTAATTGCTCGAATACAAATATATTTAATTGAATAAGGACTCTGAATAATTAGAGGTTACCAAATTAAACACTTTATTATTTGGGTTTCTGATCTAAAATGGTTAACCATTCTCGTTAAACTAATTAGGAGCTTCTGGAAAAGAAACAAAAATTGGGTTATTAATGTATGTTAGCGCTCTCTCTATTTTTAATCTGTGATCCTTGCGAGAATGTGTACCACCATATATGCACTAGGCTGATAACAGAATTCTTATGATATTAAAGGTCTCTGGCTCTCTTCATTAATTACTAAACCAATTTCCATATATACTAAATTTTGGATTCTCTTCTCTTGAGCAGGAAACAGTACGTGCAGTACTTTTTCACAAATGGAGAAAAAAGACAAGTCTGCCTCTCCCCTTGCTGGGCATGGAGAGGATTTCGCCTCCCCACATTTCTCGGTCTCTGACATGCTAGCCTTCAATTCATCTTCACTGGCAATCAAGGGAGAGATTGAGACCCTGACCGCACAGATGGCTCTCCTTAGCCCTGATGCAGAGCCAGTTCCTCACCTCATCAACTCTTCTACTCGAAGCAGAGATGTAAATGCAAAAGCCGAATCCGAAGACCAGACTACTGATTGTAAATTTATATGTCGAGTGTGCAGTGTGGGCTTCAACAAGATAAAAGCGTTGCACGGCCACATGCGTATTCACACAAATAATGGCTGCAACGGTTCTAAAAGGCCTTCAATCCCTAAACCTAAACCAAAGCACAAACCCAGACGTGTATCTTGTCCCTCTATCTACCTCCCTTTCAGTACTGTCACCTGGTCAGTGACTAAAAAGAGGTGCTGGAAACCTGTCAAAGCCAGGTACAGCAGAGAGGCGGTGGAAGCAGCTTCCATTTTGATGGACTTGTCAAAGTCTAACTGGACCAGTGATCGTCAGTTGGAGACAACCAGCAGGACCCCGCTGTTACAATTAGCCAATGAAGTGTGCAACCTGAGCTTCCTTTCAAATCAGACACAAGAAATGCCTCCCCGCAGGTATAATAAAATCGTGATCCGTGGACCGACCGAGCAGAACAATGGTGAAATGCCTCCCCGAAGGTGTAATAAAATCGTGATCCGTGGACCAACCGAGCAGAACAATGGTGAAATGCCTCCCCGCAGGTATAACAAAATCGTGATCCGTGGACCGACCGAGCAGAACAATGGTGAAATGCCTCCCCGCAGGTATAAGAAAATCGTGATCCGTGGACCATCCGAGCAGAACAATGGTGAAATGCCTCCCCGCACGTATAATAAAATCGTGATCCGTGGACCGACCGAGAAGAAGAATGGTGAAATGCCGGAGGGTGGCAAGAGTAAAGCAAAAGACAGGCCCCATGTGTGCGAAATTTGTGGGTGGAGTTCTCAGAAAGGTCAGCAACTTGGTGGGCACAAGAGACGTCACTACAAAAAGGAGCCGCAACCCGCAAGATCAATGAAGGCAGGGTGCTAGACAGCTAGTGATGACTCTAGACTTAAGGCTGCTACATGTCGTAGCTAATTGTTATTTAAGTGTTTTATGTTTGTTTACGGATGTTTAACTTTAAGTCTGTATGGCGTTTTGCTTTCATCTTTTATAGTTTTATTCCCAATGGAAAGATTAAAATTTTCTTCCAATGGCAATTCTTTTGCAGTTTGCAGTACCTGTATTAGGAAGTTTACTAATTTAACTTTTAGTTGTTTTGTAGCTTGTAAGTGATTAAAGCAGAGGTTGATCTTACTATGTGAATTGCCTGATATATATATATGGATGTTCACTAAGTTTATATTTTATCGCTATTCTGGTCAAGTCTTGAATTTTGTTAAGGTAATTTTATTGACATTAATTAAATATGTTTAAGTAGTACTTAATTTTTATTTTCGTTGAAACATCCAAAATGTTTGCACAATGAGCAATAAACATATGTTTACTGTACCAGGATTCAGTACTGATATAATAAATGTGAAATTTCATTAGCTCCACTTTGTTGAGATATATTCTGCATTTGTGCCTATAAGTTTAGCCCAATGTTGTTTGGCATATAACTTCAAAATAAGAAAAGTATATTTATTATGCAAATTAAATCATATGATGTATGATCATCATGATGCATGGGCAGGCCAATTTACGGTAGGTACGTACTAGCTAGTCACTCGACAAAATGCAGTGAATATTTTTATCATACATAACACGTAGGAATGAAGTACTTGTTTTGATTAATAACAAGGGAAACAAGTATATAGTGGTTTTTTATTGTGTCCTAATTGTTTTCTGGGCAGGATGGAGGTTAGTAGATTCAGTATTTACATCTTCTGCATCCGATATGGTGGGATTCATAATCGGAAATGAAATATAGATACACTGAATGACATGTTGGTCCCGTTGTGCACAAATACCTTAGAACATAAATCATATTATCCGATATATATGGTGTCCCTAAGCACCAATTATACCAATCTGGTGCTTTGGACTGTCGCTTTTCACTACTTGATCGGTCCCACGATTAGCTGACATGCATAGATATGCTGAATGACATGTTGGATCCCGTTGTGCACAAATACCTTAGAACATTGAATTTACTTATTTTTATTTTTTATTTTTTGGTCGAATTTCAGGTTTGTTAATGTCCCCTATTGCTCCCTGAACAATTAGGCTGACAAATTAGCTCATTTTCCTTCCAAACCACACTAATGATATATACTGCAGGATCAGTACCACTGTGTTTTTCTCAAGGTTTTAAAATGCTCCCTTTTCTCACGGATTAAACTAAATTATCTATCTTTTTAGCCATACCGCATAATCTTTTATTACCGTTTTATCACCGCATAACCGTTTTATCACCGTATTATCACATTTTTATCACGAATCATCACCCAACCGCTAAACCGCATAAATCACATTTTAAAACCTTAAGACCCTGAGGTACAAAAAATCCCATTTCTCGCTTCCATACCAGTCACTACGCCACTTTTTATTTTTAAGACCTGTTATTTAATGGTCTTTAAGACCGGTTTGAAGGTGGTGCTAATAATATGTGGTGTTAAAAATATATAAGAAACCGGTGTTAAAAAGGCGGTGCTAAAAACCAGACAGAAGCCGATCAAAAAAAGAATGCGCATCTTTAAGACCGATTTTTTACAAAAAACCGGTCTTAAAAAATATAACATTAAGACCGGTTTTTTGTAAAAAACCGGTCTTAAAGATGGTTCTGTTTTTTCCGAATTTTACTAATTATTAAGACCGGTTTTTAAGATTAAAAACCGGTCTTAATACTATTTTTAAGATTTATTTTTAGTTAAAAACCGGTCTTAAAAATCAATAATTAAAAAAAAAATTATTTTTGGGCTAGCTCCATTTTTGCTAGCCATAATATTCATACAATATTCAACACTGCATTCAATTTTTGAATTAGAGTGAAAAAAAAAATACTATTTTCATTGCGTCCCTGGCATAATATTTTCATCGCCTCCCTGGCATAATATTTTCATCGCCTTCTGTTAATTATTTTTTTTTCTTTTGCTACTTTGACTAATGTAAAATTATCTATGTAAATTAGATAGCAACTCGAAACTACTAAAACCATCGAAAAATATAATTGATTTCCAATAGAGACTTGAGGTTTGGCGTTGGGTTCAGAAATTGAGATGAGAAAGAAAGAAAGAAAGAAAGGGGGAACCTTGAAATCCATGAGAGACTTGAGGCGGAGCATCATGTGGGAAGCATCCTGCGTGAAGGTAGCAAGGCTGCGCTGGACAGCCAAGGCCTTCCTCTCCGACCCCAAGTTTTGTGCAGCCGATTCGGCAGCTGTGCCGAAAGATGCGGTGGTTTTAGAGGAGAAGGGGTCAAGGTGGAAGCGTGGGGCTGGAGAGAGAACAACGAAGATAGAAGCACAGGTGGGGTCGAGCAGAGAGGGAGAGAGGGGCTCGGTTTGGAGAGGAGGCAGCAGAGAGGGGCTCGAAGAGGAGGGGGCAGAGAGGGGCTCGAAGAGGAGGGGGCAGAGAGGGGCTCGAAGAGGAGGGGCGGAGAGAATTGAATGTGTGGACAGAACAATCAATGAGGGAAGGAGATAAAAGGAAAAATCTGTCAATTTTTAAGACCGGTTTTTTATAAAAAACCGGTCTTAAAAAGTCACCGGAAAAAAGAAAAAATTCAGTTTTTAAAAAACCGGTCTTAAAAACATAATTTTTAAGACCGGTTTTTTATAAAAAACCGGTCCTAATAAAACTGAATTTTCGGTTTATTTTTTGATCTCCATAGGACCGGGGTTTTTTATATTTTTTATAAAAAACCGGTCCTAATAAAAACAGAATTTTCTATTTATTTTTTTATCTCCATAGGACCGGTTTTTATAAAAAACCGGTCTTAAAAAGTATGTTTTTAAGACCGGTTTTTTATAAAAACCGGTCCGAAAAAAAAACAGAAATTTCGGATGATTTTTGAGAACTCTATAGGACCGGTTTTTTTAAAAAATCGGTCTTAAAAAAATTCTGACAATATCGAAATTGCCACTGAATATTTTTAGAACCGGATTTTTTAAAAACCGGTCTTATTGTGGCGGTGCTAAAAATGTTTTCTGGTATAGTGAGTGACCAAGTCAAAATTGAGCCCAACTAGAGAGTTATTGATTTTAAAAATAAAATTTACATATTTTTTCTTTCTTTTCTTTTTCTTTCTTTCTTTCTTCTTTTGTTTGTATTTTTTGTAAACTCGTTTATTTTTTAATGAAAATTGTCGGTGTGGTACTTTGCCACCTGACCTTCAAAAAAAAAAAAAATTTACAATTAAATATGTATACACGTGTCCTATCAGACTTACTATTTGGGCGTTTTGATCTTGTGCAAAATGAAACAAAATATGTGATAGGAATCTTGTACAAGTGTTACACAAATAAGTTTAGAAATCTATCTTAAAAATAATAATAATATTTAGTAATTTGGAGACGAGTTTTATGCAAATAAGTTTAGAAACCTGCCTTATTAAAACCGACGATTTATGTTCATGTCAATTCAAATGACTTATATTTGATATGAAACTTGTCTTCTACATAAATAGTTTATGGTCTATTATATATTGTTGGTACGAGGCGATGTTCTTGACTGCCTATGCATTGATTTACTTCGGTAGAAAATTACAACAATGACAATTTTGTTACACGTATAATAATGATTCTGATTGGAAGAAAAGGCCAGACTAAAATATTTTTAAACCAGAATGGAACGTATTTTCTACAAATGAGTCAATAGATATATACAGTAAGTCGAGTATATAACACATTTTGTTGTGCCTTCCTGTGAGAGGGAGAGGAAACTACCGATATAATGCTGCAGCTCAATAATGCAATTTTTTTTTTTTTTTTTTTTTGGAGAAATGTTTGTTTCAAGTTTCGAAATATTTAATATTTATAAGCATTTTCAACCTGAATTTTTAGTATGTCAAATAAATTAAAACATTGTCTTTTACTCATGATAAGTGCGCCTTTAAAATAATTTGGATCCTGTTGTAGTTAACTTTTTTAGAAGTAATTTAGATCTTGTTTACTCGTTTCTTTAGCTGATCGAACAGAGTAAATGAAACTAGTAAATTACTTTTGAAAAAGAGACCTATATATGAGTATATCATGAATTTTATTGCAGTGCATGGAAAAATGTAATGATAGAATATAAGTTTAAGTAGGCCTATAGGCTGGGTCTAATTGTTAGTTCTATTTGCTGTGAAGGGTCTCAAATTATGTAATGCTAATATATAGTTCTGTTTTTTTCCCCGGTAGCTGATTACTACTATTTAATCCTTGATTCCGTCCTCTTTCAGCTTTTCTATTCCTAAAAATTTATCTTCACTTAAATTATTGGATATGCTTACATTAAATAAACAGGTCATCAATGAAATTTAATAAATAAATGTCAAAGCGTATACTCAATGGGTGTGTTTGGCAACACATCCGAATAGCTTATTCAAGATTTGGAATAAGCTTTTCTCTCTCCTCTCTCCTCTTTCCTCTCTTCTCTCTCCTCTTATTCGGAATAAGGGCTAATTCTATCTATGGGGTCGAATAAGAATAAGGTTTTAAATAAGTCCTTATTCGGAATAAGGCTTATTCAAAACACGTTTGTTATCATCCCGAATAAGCCTTATTCGGAATAAGGCTTATTCAAAAGCAACCAAACACACCCAATAATTATAATGCATTATTTTTATTTTGCTTACTGAGGTTCCCTAAGTGTGGAAATGTTGGTGTGAGCACATGTTACTGCGACCTACATAACAAGAAATAGAGTAAAAAATCCATCTATTTTAGTGTCATTAGACGTTGTCTTTATAACTATATAAAGTTAAGGCAAAATTAGATATAACCCCCTTGAAACATCTCCAATTAGAAATAACCCCCTCGAAACTTCAAATTTAGATATAACCCCTTTTAATCATCTCAAAAATAGATATAAACCCTTTTTAATCATTTTTATATCTTTTAACAATATTTTTTAACAAAATAATGAACTGTACAATATTTGGACGAAAATGCCCTCTCTCCCAGTCTATGACCTTTCATCTTCCTGCTTTGATCTCTCGCTCACGTCACGCTTTTCCTAAGTACTCCGTCTCCTCTTGGGGCTGATACAGTACAACCCGATACAATACTACCCCTCCATGGTACGTACCAGCATCAGCCATGTATGCGGCTTTGTGCAAGTTCCCTTCGGACAGTCACACTTAAAGCGCCATACCTCTTCATTTAAATAAAAAGGGGTGTGGAACTGTGGATACCAGTTTACTGGTACAGAACAAAGATATGTATAGGTTAAGATAAATGGGCATTTATTGATGTAACTCAGTATCAAACTTCTTGTAAAGAAACTACACATGATGCTCAATAGAACTATTTCTTTGAACGATTTTGATATTGTAAAAAATCTAAAGTTGTGAACCACAAAAAACCAGTGCGGTTGCTTCAGAATGTCATATAAATGCATTGTAAAAAAAGTCCAGTGGTTCGTTAAAAGAAAATCAGTGAAACAAGTGATAGCAAAATTAGAAAACAGTAGCAATAAAATACAAAATTTAGAAGGTTAAAAAAACTTCATTTCCCCAGCTAACAATTTCGTTTCTGATTTGATCAAAGTACTTCCCAATCTAACAATGCTTTTACTGGTACAATACCATCTATATCAGTATCTAACAAGAAGCAGCAAACAAAATGAAAGTCTTTGATTCCCAATCTAAAATTGCTGAAATAAAATCTTAAAAACTAATACTATCTTTGTCCAGTAGTTAACAAAGCATTGTTAATTACTTAACTAATACAATTTGTTAATCTAGTTTTCATCTTCTTGTAGAATCCTAAAAATGCTTGATGGACATGCCCTCTTCTTTGATCTACGTTTGCCATCATTTACACCCCTATAAGAAAGATTATAATATTATATTAGTGGAGTAATATTCAACATGCAGCTTGATCAATAAAATAAAAACCTATAAGATTTGTAATGACCATAAATAACAAACCTATCAGTTTCACTTTCTTGTGACGGAACAGCATTCTTGCATGTGGTCTTATGATGACCATAAAAATGACAACGTGTGCATTTATGAGAATTCTTCTTTGGTTCATCTGATGGCCTAATACGATTCTTTCGAGGTCTTCCTGGGGGACGTTTAAGTGTTGGTGGGTGTAGCTTGAAACCTAAGTCGACCTTCTCCCATTCATTTTTGAAAAAAAGAATCACTCCACTTTCCATATATCTCTTGTATTGCTAATTCTTTTCCATCCCAGACCCTATGGTATGGCAACATAAGGCCAAACTTTCTCTCAAGCCTTTCTTTCAATTCCTTTACTGATATATCTCCCTCATTTTTAAGGTCATCAATAATGCGGTCAGCTATCCATCCCTGTGTTGCATGCTTGTTTCCAGATTTATTAGCCTCACAACAATTGTGTTCTGGTTTAATTGTTTTCACAACAAAAGTTATGCCATCTTCTCCAACTGATGCATGTATCCTCCAACTACACTCAATTTTTTCACATCTTGCTGTCACCCGTGCTCGTTCATTTTTTATAAAGTTATACTTAAAATGCTTGACCACTGCATAATGATTTAAAGCCCTCCTAAAAGCTGTGACATCAGGAAACTTGGCACCAACCTCCATCTTAGGGTCATCTTTATCGTATGAATAAAACTCACCCTCATATTCAAGGTCAGTTTCATTTTCATCTCCATCATCATCTATATCCTCCATTTCACTATGACGGCTATGATAACTATTCTCACTATGACAATAATCTGACCCTTCTTCATAATTCTCAGCTTCTGTATTGTCAACATCTAAATTTTCTTCCAAACAACCATATACCTGACTGCCACCATATGGTACCTCCTTAGTTGTGTAAATCATTGCTTCCTTTTCTCCTCTACATGTTGTGAGCATAATCTTAAAACTCTCATCATCTACAACTTCAACAAATGACTGAGAACTATCCAAAAAATACATTGACAACTTAAGATTCTCATCCAAAGGGTAAAGATCTTTCACTTCATCTAACAACTCATCAAAACCAAAGCTCTGTTGGTCTAAATAAATGGTTTTTTGCCGACCAAAACAATATTTTTTCTTTTTTCCATTCTTGATCGACCTTAACAATCCATCGTACTTCACATTTAGCTTGAAGCTGGATGCCTTTATGCTGAAAGAAAGAAGTAAATTGATACAAAAAGCTACATAAACAAATAAATTACCAGTAAACTGATACATTTTCCTATGAACTTATAAATTTATAATTTTGAATTTTTAAACCCTTGCGCTCACCAACAAAGGCATGGTTTTCAATTTTTAAAAGTAGAATAACAGTAAAATAGCAGAATTAACTCACGCAAAAAAAAAAAAAAAAGTTAAAACAATAATGGGATAGCTGTTTACGGAAATAGGTAACAGGTGGAGGTGCATTGATAGATGTGTTATTAACGAAAATTATCACATTTGGGGCATTGATAGATGTGCAAATAGGTAACAGGGTGATGAATCAGAGTCCGTGTGCAAAAAAAAAAAAAAAAAGAATTTTAATACCACAAAATCATAAATCAATGTAGAGTTTACCTTGAACTTTCGTAAATACTCTCTTTTGCCTTTCTTCTGGTCTTCAATTTCTGGCGTGGTTCTTCACCGTTCAGCAAATTTTCAGTTGAGGAAATAACTTGATGAACAATCAAGGATGAGAAATAGTCTTCATTTGATCCTTCTGTCCCCATAGTTATTTGGTGTAGAAGAGAGAGATAGAGAAGAGAAAGGGTACGAGATGGAGTACTTGAGGAACAGTCTGACGTGAGCGAGAGATTAAGCGGGAAGATGAAAGGTCAGTCCTGGATTGGAAGAGAGGGTATTTTCGTCCAAATATTATACAGTTCATTATTTTATTAAAAAATATTGTTAAAAGATATAAAATGATTAAAAAGGATTTATATCTATTTTTGAGATGATTAAAAGGGGTTATGTCTAAATTTGAAGTTTCGAAGGGGTTATTTCTAATTGGAGATGTTTCAAGGGGTTATATCTAATTTTGCCTAAAGTTAAATGGGGTAGTTTGACCTTATGAACAGTGCCGTTTTCTTTTTCCATGTGAATTATCTGGACCTTTGTTTATGCATCCTGCGATTGGATGAAGAGCTGTGATTTTGTTTGTTTCACAGTGGACCGAGTTTAGTCAACGAATTGTGATCTCTCTATCGGTCTATCCTATAGGATGTACCTCTCACCGCTTGGTAGCCATTCTGCAATTGTTCGGTGGCTTGTCTGCCAGTGTAGGTGCAGGTGGGCATGGTATGTGGTAGCGTACGGACACCTGGCAAACTTATCCCCTCTTTTGTTAGCCACCTGTCGATTTTTCCCCTCTTCCACCGTGACAAACCAACAATCGCCTCTCTCTCTTTCTCTCTTTCTCGCAGCATGAAGGAAACACCTCCTTCGTCCCTGCTCCACCTCCACCTCCTCTACTTCCACGTCATCATCGCAGCCTACCTCTCCTCTCCGCAAGCCTCCCAAATCCTCTCTCTCTCTCGCCAGCTCCTCCGCCTTGATCCAACCCCATCGCTCTTACCCCGAGACAAACCGACCTCATACGACGGCACCGCACGCCTACTCTTCACCACCTTCACCGCTGCGATCTTCGATCCCTCTCCTCAGCCTCCTCCTCCTCTTCCAAAGACAAAGACAAAGGCAAAGATATCTGCCCCCTCTTGTAAGATCCCTCTTCTGACTCCTTCCTCTCCTCCCTCTCCTTCAACTGCCACAACACCCAACATCCCAATCCCACTCCCACACCCTATGCCTTGCTCCTCCAGTTCGACCTCACGACCCCGCTAGGCTCCTCCTCCTCCACCTCCTCGACCCTTCCAACTCCTCGCTGTTCTCTTCCCAGGTTGGTGTTTGGTTATTATTTTCCCTTTATTGCCTTAATTTCTTTTGTTATTTTTTTTTTTTGATCTTTTCCGCTCCTGCATTTGAGATATATGACTTGGGTACCGATTGAAGGATTGTAGACTAATTTGGTTGCATGTACCTCATTTTTTTTTAATCAAAAGATGTCGCAATATAGATTACGTTTGTTTATCCCTTTTGCCACCTGTCGATATTCATCTGTTATTGCTCTTAATTTGTTGCTCTTGCATGTCAAGTAGATGGTTTTGAGAAACATTTCTACTGCCGAATCGGATAATAGAGACAAGCAGTGAAGTCTCCATGTCTATTGCCTGGAAGGCAGAGCCGAAGAGGATGATAATTCCAACTCTCAACTCTCTTAGATTTGAGATTTGGGTAAGATTGTATGCCAAATTAATTGCAGTGGTAGGCACAATTGAAGTTATTGGGAGATAAATCCTGCAAATCAATGCAGTTCAGGTGGATTAAATTGACTCACCTTTATAATTTCTGGATTTTCTTAATTAAGAACAGTTCTAAATGATTTATTTATTTTACAAAGTTGATCTTTTTTTTCCCCCTGAGTGAGGATGGTTATTTATCTCAGTGTTGATTTTTGTGCTATATGAGTTGAGGGAAGAATAAAGACATAAATGTATGATTTCAATGAAGAAAAAAAAAATCTATGTTGCTATATATTCAATTATTATAATTAACAATCCTAAGCAATTCCTTGCTGATCATGCTCACTTATATTTCCTTTTATTTGTGATGTCCTTCTTGGTATGATTTAGGAATTGTCGATTCTTTCATGGTGAATACACAGCCATTTCAACTGTACTATGAATACACCCAGGAGGCTCCCGCTATACCTACAACTTTAATGAACTTCAGGTATCGCTAAAATTGCATTTGCACAAAGCTATATTGATGGTAAGACCCTGTTAAATTTGGTTTTGAGGCTATATTTGATGTTTGAGACAGACTTAGTTGAGTCTCATTCCTATTTACTTGGAATCATTTGACCAAAAGTAGAGCATTTAATGATGATATGCATGATTAAAAAAATAGATACTTCTGTTAACTGTGACATGTCAAAATTGATGTCATCATAAAAAACAAATTATAGGTTGATGTGCATAGTCTAAAGAGTGAAGTAATATGCTCTATGAGAAAACCAGGTACATATTTGATGTTTGACTGAGATTTGAGTGCTCCTATAAACTGTCACTAATATTATATTTCTTCTCACAATGATTCGATATATATTTTTTATTATTTCCATGTTCTCAAGAAATATCCTATACCTTTGGATGCACCCAAGTAACACTTTTACCGATGGGGCCGGCTTTACAATTAGAACATTTTTGTTCTGTACATGCAGTGTTCATGTATATTAATTGGTAATGTAAATATGCTTTTGTTGGTTCATATGGTACAAATTCTTAGGTCAATAATACTAAAAAGGGTCTCAAGTCCTTATGGTAATTATTTCAGGATATTTACAGAACAAATTGTAACATCATTTCGGTTGATAAAAAGTGCACTATATCAAAAATCAAATATTAACGATAACTTTCACTGTAGGGCTTAAATTCCAGAAAAAACGTGAGCAAAACAAATTTTCACAAAGGTAAAATTTTCATGTTGCTTTTCTGTGTGTTTTTCAGGGAGCTGTAGGGCTTTTGCAAGAAAGAGCAAATGTCTGGACATTTACATAAGAAGGATGGTATCTTTATTTTGAGCTTTAATCTATTTTATAATTTACTGAGTGCTAGGATTTTACCCTCTAAATTCTAGATATTTACTATCCAGTAATTGTATGAAAAATATGCATCAAAATCAATACCAGCAGAGCACCACATTGTTGTTGCCCAGGTCTTGTCTCCTTCAAGTGAATAAAATAATTCATTCAATTCTTGACTTCTATCCCTGGACACGAATGGATCCAGTTTAATCGAACTTTACATTTTGCTGATTGAATTAAAAAAAATAAACTTATTTCTTCTAGGATATTAGAAATGATAATTTTACCTTATTGCAATTAACACAAACTAATTTCAGCGCACATAAAAATATGAATAAAAGAAGTTCAGAGTATCTGGAATATTGATTGAATATTTGTCAAGCCTGGAACAAACAAATAAAAAAAAAGTTGATTTTGCTGTGTATTTCTCAATCATGGATTTAAAAGATATGATATCAATTAAAGCAAAGTAGATTGCTTGGTCACCAATTAGTTCACCAGTTTTTTTTTCTTTCTTTCCAGTGACAAGATGGGAGCTTTCTTTTCTCAACAAGGATATTGTTCGTTTTCAGAAACTTCAGTCCTTATGTTATGAAATAAGGTATCTATAAAAAAACACCATTTCAGCTTGCCGAGCTGGTCACATGCTCTGCGAGTTAAATGCTTATCTGCACAAACTAATTAGTCTGGCACAAAATATTTTGATGACAATGCTTTGATCAGATAACATGTTGATTGAATTTCATTTGTGATTCTTCTTTTCTTATTTTTACTAATTTTGGCATCAATTTTTGCAAATTATTAATCTTGGATTTCATTTACAAGTGTGGAGTCTCATTGCAGGCCTTGCATTCTTTTACTTCATGGAAGTGTCATCAAGACTTGCTGCGAGACCTTAAGCTTTGGGATCAATTGGGAGACCTTAAGCTTTGGGATCAATTGGGTTGAACAAAACCAACTCTTCTTGCATGATAAGAAGATCCTGTCTAATATATTGTACATTGTGAGGTAATTTTTCTCTTAGTTTTCTTATTGATTCTTTTTTAAAAATCTTGGGATATTTAATCCTAAAAGAGTCATTTTATGAAATTAGGAACTAAATTGAGGAAGATTAACAATGATGTCAAGAAAAAGTTTATTTTTATTTATTCATACTACATAGAAGGGTGCTTATTTATATATTTATTTATTTATTTTATATGCCAAGACTGAGTGTCAGGAACTTAGCCGACAAAGAAGATAAAATATTATAATTGGATTAAAAGAAGGAGAACCTAATATTTAGGTTATTGACATTGTTTACAGGCTATATTACATATAAAGTTCGTGTTGTTTTTATACAGATGAAGTTTGTATTTTTGAGATTCGCCTTTTATTGTGGCATTTTTCTGTTTTTTACTGTTTTTTTTATTTTTTTACAGTTTTATATTGTGTCAGCTTGTACAAGACATGATCTCCTTTTCAGCAAATTGAGGGTAAAAAATTCAACTTGAGTTAGAGAAATCCTCTTTTTTTTTGGTGAAGGTACTCAATCAGGTATCAGCTTCTTCTACACTCATGTTCATCTGGTGTTCTGCATAATTTTTTTTGCCTTCACGTGCTATTTGAAAATAGACTAATGATTATCAATAGTTAAGTGAGCAGCAACTTTGGAATGTTGGATTAAATCATAATCTGGTTGGGTTTGTGTAAGTGGCAACATAAATTGAGTAATATACAACACTAATAAAATGTTACATAATCAACACTGATATAACATTTAAAAATTCAACAATTAGATAATATTAAATAAATACTGATACACTATCTCATTGCATTAATTCGTTGTTAAACACAATTAAATGTGTACTTAATGCAGAATATTAATTGTTGGTTTGTTATGTTCTTCTTTTGTCTATATATAATAGGTTTTTACGTGAGCGTTTGTTTTTGTACTCTGTCATTGTTGTTATTTTTTAATATATTGTATTATGAAAAGGTATTTTTGTTCATTTTCTCCCTTTTTTTAATAAAATTTATAGTAGTTGCCCTAAAATTAACTATTGTTTCTCTTTATTGCAGATAATCACAACCCGATAATAGATTTCAAGGACCGGCATACATACCAGTTAATAGAAATAGAGCAAAGATAAGCTCTCTACTACGTACACTGGTACATCATATACATATTCTATTTACACAACAAAGTGCATATCAGAATATGGAAGTAGATTGAATTAAACAACAGTTTTTACTTAACTTGTCCTAGCAATAGTCAACTTTAATGATGCCTTTACTATTTCTTTAATTATCAGAAATTATTTATAGCTCAAACAAACCACACCCCCTTCATTGTACTTACCAAGAGATTTCACATATATATTTTTATAATTTAACCATACAGACCTCATGCAAAAGACAAGTCAAGCTCACTACTTTTTACAAGTGAGACAAATTCCATCCACTGTATGAGATTGAGAAAAATGAAAAGAGCAGCAAAAGAAAAAATAGGAAAATGGTCATTCATCAAGTGATTGACATGCTTCATGTATATACCCTATTGTATCTTGTATACAGAAGTATGTAGTTTTTTCATGATATTATTTGGGGATTGTCCTTGAAAATCCTTTAATTACAAGAATGGTTTAAAGCGTTTTTATTATTTGTATAGAGAGAAAAAAGGGAGCTCAGAAATATCAAAACATAAGGATGTTATTACATGTCATATGAAACTAAAATCCTTTTGGAAAAACGATTTTTCTCTTGCAAACCATGTTATGCACTGATTTTTGTTATGTACTGGTAACATCTCTTTTGTACTAGGTGGTGTCAATAGGGTTTGTGAAAGCAAGAGAAGGAGCCTACAATATAATTTTAGAGATGGCTACTTTTGGTGTACCTTCAGGTCTAATTGCACTATTAACACAGTTTTTCATTAAATAAAAAAAAAGATTAATTTACCATATTACGTTGTAACAAAGCAACCAAATTTTATAATATCTAATTGTCATTTTTATCCCACTGCTTTCAGCTGGGGTGGACCAACATATTTCGCCAGTACACAAACAAAGGTAGTATTGGCTACGTCATCATGTACAGGTTTAGCATTTATTTGCATGCATTGCTCATGTCCTGATTATACCAGAATGCTAACCTGTTTAGCACTTCCATTTGATGTACTAAAGATTGTTGTTTGTTTTGGCAATCAGATTATAGAGGCACAAGCAAGTGTACACAGATGCGATGGTGGGATGCTCATAAATTGGCTGGTTGGAAGGCGGTGACACAAATCAAACTTAGGTAAGATTCTTTTTGCATTAGCTTTGGGTTTAATTGTATATTCCTTTGTTGAACATAATCTATATTTTGTAGTGAGAATTTGTTCAATAAAATTTAAACAACTAAACCTCACGATTCTGCAGGCATTAATCCATGCCTTAGTTGGCACACGAGTGACATATTATCACAGAATGTACACGTGGCCTCTCAATTGGCTTTGGTATGCTGACCATAGTCGAGGCTAGGAGATGTGAGAAGGGAGGTCATGGCTACTCTGGCAATAGAGGCAACTGGTTTAGGTAAGAGCAAAAAGGGGAGAAAGAAGTTTGTGTTGACTGAAGATGAGAAAGGTATGTTTCAAATTTAACCTTCTTTTATGGGTGAATTTACTTCTTCAATGGTTACATGACAGATTATGTGATCCGTAGTTTGATCTGACATGCAACGATGACTCACTGGTCGTTATAGTGTTACAATTACTTAATAACGTTGATTGTTCGTGACATTATATTTAATAAAATTAGTTCTACAGTTATCATGGGATTTCCTGGGTTTGAGAGGTGCAATGCAAATAAGTATGATAATTGATAACTCATTTGGTTTGGGTTATGGCTTATGTTAAGATTGATATGTATTTACTATTTTGTTTGGGACATGACATAGACATTGATATATTTTACACATGCTTGGAGTTTTTTGTGGACAAGCTCGTATTTGGAAATTAAGTACTTGCAATATTCCATTTTATGAAAACTGATCACTTCTCTGGATCATTGTTTGAGGTCTTCAGTGCAACTTATCAAGTTACTTTTTTGTCTTCTTAGAAGAAAAAAAAATGATTAACCTTCCCTATTAAAGTGTATTTATGAGGCTGTTATAAATATGTTTCAGAAAGGTGTAAGTCATACCAGATGTAGCTGCTTCGAGTTTTTTATTTTAAAAAATGGAGGAAAATCAGAAAAAGTAATAAAGTACTTATATTTAACATGACTTAGTTGCTGGCACTATTCAAATTAAGTTCTCTTATCTAATTGTTAATTGGCAGCTACGGTGGATAATGGAATTATGTGGGGGGACAATATAATTTATTTTGGTCCTTTTAGTCCAAACATGTAAGGCATGTAGCCACACTTTTTTTTTTTTTGCAGTTTTTATAAATGGAAATTTTTTTTGTTGTTAGATGGATTGATATGTGTGATTATTTTTATTTTTTGTTCATAGGCTCGCAAGGAAGCAGAAGCAAGATTAAAGAATATATAGACAGGAAACAACAAATGCGGATTTGCAACTGGAAAAAGCTAGAGGATTTCTTTCTCTTGAGGTTTGAGCCCTCAACCAATTTTGCTCAACTTCCACAGCTCCAGGAAGTGCTGAGTGCTGAGTGCTGACACATCCTTCTCCTTGGCGCTTTGTTAAACAGACATGTTTTGAATAAGGCATGACAATTGATGGGTGAGGAAAATTAGCCATGATGAGTTGGTGAGCTTGCTTTTTGGCTGACTGTTGGTACAAAATAAACTACTATGTAGATTTGATTTTCTTAAACAATATGAAGAAACTGTGCTGCCATATCAAAGGAAAAATGCTTATTACTAAGTAATCATTTCATAATTCCTATGCTAATAGGTTAAGGAAGTTTTTTTAACCTTGATAATTTTGATATCATTGTCACATCAGGTTGCTCATACGATGACTATACAAATCTAATTATAGCAAAAAGAGTAACCTCCGACTGACTAGGTTGCCTGCTTCATAAAGATTTCAGACGTCTAATGCCTCTTTAGTTTGAAAGAATAAAGAGGCAACATCGTTCTAAGGTTAGTTGGCTATTTTTCTCATCTAACTTTATTGATATGCTTAATTCTTATTAATGTTATTAGTAAATTTATATTTAATTGTTATTTTTATATATTGACACATGAATGTTAGTTGACTGCACAATGGATTCTTTACATATATAACAATAGATCTATATCAGCTATGTTCTATGGTGAGCAAGGATGAAAAAAATAGTTCATCTACTCGGTAGATTTATTCATGGGATAGAAACCTTACTTCTTCACTGATTGAGCAGTATAGCTTGAGGAATGTGATTGTGGTCATCCAATACATCTTTTTTTTTCTTTTTTTTTTAAAAAGAAACTTTATTGGACTTAACCAGTATTGCACTGAGACAATCACTAGCTAAATTTGTTAAATATTCAACATTTACCAATTAATTAAGTTAAAACATATCTTTATAAATTCAGTTGGCACAGATCAAATTGTTAGAACTAGATTTCATTAAAGAAGAACTGGATCCAAGCAAGTTTGTACAGCCAAATTCACAAGTTATTTACTTTATAGTAAATACGAAGAAATTGAGTCAAATAAAGTATTCTATGAACAATAAAGCATCTCTTCATATAATAATTATTATCTGTTAATGTTGTGGCTATATTAAATAGAATGATAAACTTGATTAGTCCTTCTTTCATTTAGAGCGGACATCAAAATGTTCATCGAGAAGGAGCTGGTGGACCTTGGAGCCAAATTGCCTGATGGTGGTTTATGAGAACTTTAGTAACTTTCAACCGTTCACAATTCTAGGTAATTTGACTCTTTGGCATATGAATGTCTTCTTTCTGCGGTATTGGCATATGAATGCCATATGTCATTGTTCTTTAATTGACAAAAAAATAATTTATTTTTCGGCCAAAATTTAATTATTTAATTACTGATTCTATTTGTTTTCCTATATTTCTATTTGTTTTCAACAAGGCAATAAATGAAAAATACCGAATATACATGCATGGACGAACGAGCTGATTTAAATAAAAGGAAGTCAACTTAATTCCTCTTCTATTCTATTAAGATGTTAATTGCAGCTTTAATAGTTTTGATATCTTGATGCTATTAAGGGAAAGATCGGCGACATTCTTGGTTTTATATTTTGAATTTCAGTGTAAAATATTTCTATATTGATGTTATTTGGGATATTTTGTGCCATTTGCTTACTGTAAACTACATTTTGGATTCGACAGAGTCCCCTAGTATATATATAAAGTTAAATGGGGTAGTTTGACCCTATGAACAGTAACATTTCTCTTTTTCCGGCTGAATTATCTGGACCGTCCATTCTGATCGTACGGCCAGATTTGATGGGTGCTTTACGGATGGTCGACACGTGGGCATGGATCTCTCATCCTCGCTTGCGATATCGGATCTGAGCTTTTATCAGAATCGTAACCCTTTCGCTCCTCCTCTCTTCTTTCGCCAACCCTTCCTCCGTGTCCATGGCCACTGCCCTCTTCTCCGACAAAACTATTTAAGCCCTTCTCCGACAAGACCGCCGCCGCCTCTCTTCTCCTTTAGCAGTGATTTGAGATCTGTTTGCACTATATTCTTTTCTCTTCGTCGATCCAGAAACAAGAGGGAAGGTGTTGCGGTGCAGGGAGAGAGAGAAGATTTCGCCATCTGCCCATTTCACACCCTTGGTCTTACGATAAGATCCTCAGAGATAGTCGACCTGCTGATGGCGATGGGAACACCACTGCAGAGCAAGACAAGGACAAAGGGGTTAATATTCACAAGTGGTGTTGCCGTGCAGGTAAGGTGTTCGATGAAATTACTCAGTCACTAAATGATTATAATTGTAATTGATGATTGGATTTTCGTGTTTTGCTCGAGTTATGCAGGCCCTTAAGTGCAGAAGAGCAGTGATTGGAAACTCCTGCTAGAGGTATGCTGCACTGGATTCGCCACCGAGTACGCCATAGTTTTCTACCATGCTGCACTGTATTTTGTGTATTAAATCGATCACATGTTTCATAATGGCGAGAATTGCATTATGGAGATGGTTACACCAAGACAGCAAGTAGTATCTACTGGTAAAGAATCTATTGTGAATAGAGAAGCAAGGAGGCAGGTCTAACAGGAGGTGGAGCAAAGGGGAAAACAAAGCATTGGGTAGATACGTTTTTCTCTTTCATGTTTACTGGTAAACATTCTATAACCTATGGCTGTTAATTTTTATTGTTGAGTGATTGTTGGGATATTTGGGGATGAATTTACGAAGCAGATAAAAAGAATAGTTTAATTTGACTTCTAATTAGATGCATGATAATATTTTCTGATTTTGTTTATAGCTACTGCTAGGTTGACGCACATAATATCAAAATTAGGGTTGTGCTATATCATGAAGAACTTACTGGTATGATTAAGGAGACAATTATCTCGGTATGCATATTGTCATCTTTTTCAAATTTTTTTTATTGTTACTATTCTGATAGTTTTTACTCATATTCCTTATTTTTTTCCTAACCTTCTGTATTTATTGTTGGGACTATTTGCAGTTTTATTATGATAATAGAATTTATAGTGTGACACAATGTAGGAATTAATATCGGTGAGGACGTCAAAAGATGAAATTTGATTTACAGAAAGTTTGTTTGGCTCTTATGGGCTTCTATCAGATACAAAGAAAAGATGCATATAGTGTGCCTTAATGTAATTATCAAGATATCGAATTACCATATCAAGTGTTCATGCCAATTGCTGAGACATTGGTGTCAGATAATACATAACTTCTTCTTTGCTCGCTCAACTTTAAGCCTCTTGCTATGAAATTGTATGAAATTGAGTAGATTTCATCACAAAAAAATTGTCTTCTTCTTTTCTAACTTGTAGGTGGTACTTGACTTGGATGAGACATTGGTATGTGCTTATGAGACATCCACACTCGCCGACTTCGTGCACTCTCAAGCCATTGCAACTGGCCTCAAGTCCTTCCAAATCCAGTTTTTTTTTTTCATCGACCAAGGTGACTTCATTTCTATTTTTTCCCCTAACCTTTCTAGCAATGAACAAGTCTTATAGACCAACCACAAGTTTCTGTTCTGATGGTACATGTAATGGATTGTAAAAGGTATGGTTGTATACGCCTGCTGTTTCTAAATAAATAAAATGTGAGGGACATATTGATTCAATAATGTTAGGTTACAATTATGTAATGTGCATGCTTATACTGGATTTGAGTGATTACATCCCCGTTTCAAATGCACTTGTACTGTATTCGGATGCTATTTGCTGGCTATATGAACGGGGTTTTCTTATTAATTATCTCCTTGCAGAATCTTTTTTTTTTAATAAAAAAAACTCAATACTTCAATACACAGCCTTACTTTCTTCTATTAGCACCAGGATGAACTTACTGGAACCCTGGAAGGCAATGTTAAGCGAAAGTGTTACTGCAAGCTATCATTAAAGACCAATCTAAATTAAATTTTTTTTGGTTTTGCATTTAATTGACAGATGGTGAGAGAAAGGAGCGTTAGAAATGGAGAGTGGAGAGAGAGAAGAGATCAAAGTCAAAGTATTGGTAGGAATAATGAAAATAGAGCATGAATTTGGATTTCGCTTCTGCCGCTCTCCATTCCTCTCTCTATATAAACTAGCGATCAGATGGAGAAGCCGAGAAGGGACACACCGGTTTTTTATTTCAGGTTAGCAATGTAAATATTATTTGTTTGCCATCTTTCATAGTAGATCTGAATATAGTTATTAAAAAGAATCATATATGTTTGTTGATTTCAGGTTAATCATCACACCAGTTGAGTTTACTACTCTATCAAGAAATTGGTATATTGAGGTACTACTTCCTATCCTATTAACTAGGTTTTCTATTCGATTTTGATCATTGGTTTTTGTTTTGATTGAAAAATTGATATATCATTGTTCACTGTTTGGTTTTTTCCTACTTTCTATTTCCTGCTGATTGTACTGGTGTGCACCACCAAGTGCAAGAACATATTGGATAGTACTTGATATAGTTCATATTATCCAATAATTTATTAGCATGGGCATTTCTATTGATACGCAACTGTTTTAAATAATTGAATATGCAACTTCTGTGAAAGAATGATACGCAAATTACAAAGAAATCGAATAAAGTTAGTTTATTTGGATATGGCAGATTTTTGTATTCATTTTGTATTGAAGTTATAATTCACTGATAATTACTGGTTTTTTTAGCAGTTCTGGAATTCAGTCAATGTCTTAACAGCTCAATACATCTATGAATTACTTGTCGGTACCTTACTAATTTGTCATGTGCCAGTATGAGTATAGAGCAAATGTCTCCTAAAAATTTTAGTTATATCATAATACTGAAGTAAACAATACTTAAATCTTACTTGACAGAAAGAGAAGCAATATTAAACATGGTAGTATAAAAGAGTCACAGAGAGATAAGAGAGATAAGACAGAATGTGAAGCACCTGATATGATATTTGCTTTTCGTAAGCAGCATAGTTTAGATTTCTTTTGCTTTTCTTTCTAATACCTTCAAATTAACAATATTATGTTAGATATTTGATATAGGTGGTTGTGTTGAGTTTATACATTGGCTGTCTAGCCATTATTGGTTTGTTGCTTCCAGGGAAGGCCGTACCAGGTGCCGTCCTTTCCGATGGTTCATGCTTACCGTTGCAACGGTCCAATTTACTTTCTCTAATTGTTTTTATTTTGATCTGCTTTTATCATTATTCATTGAGTAGTATTTCTGAAATTTAGATAATTATCCATTATTTGACTGTGTAATTTTTTTTTGGTAAAGTAGGCCGTCTAGGTTTATGAAATCGGCACTACTGTGTCTGGATTAAGTTGAATAGAAACCAAAATTTTTGTATGAAGATGATATTAGAAAATAAATGTTGCTTGTACCAGTATTATAGTCAAGTTGTCTTTACTGGAATGTAGCTTCGGTCATAATGTGGGATTAAAGTGGTAAATTTCTCTTATACTCTCTCTCTCTCTCTCTCTCTCATATTTTGTTATTTGATTGCATGTACGGTGTATTCAGTTTCAAGAGGTCCTTTTGCCAGCTGAAAGCTTTTAATAAAACAGTGAATGTCTTTATGAGAAGTTTTCTTATGCCATGGTAGGAGTATTTTCTTCCACATGTTACATCAACGATCCTTAGATGATTTCAACTGCATTTTACTTTTTTGTTTTTGTTTATTAGTACAACATCAACAATGAAGAAGTGGAAAAAAAGGATAGACTTAAGGATGGTAATTTTGATGTAACCGTGAAGGTTTGTATTTACATCATACTGGTTCTGTATATATTCCTTTTTTCTTTCTAAATGTATTCTTAATCCAATGTTGCAGATCTATAAAAGTCTACTATCCAATGTTACAGAATATACTGTTAATTTAATATCTTACTTTGTCAACATGTAGTGATAACTATTTGATTTCCCTTAAACTCAATGTATTGATATAATTGTACCTTGCACATTTCATAAAGAAACATAAATCAGGGTACTGGGTGGTTTCGTTTGCATTTTTATTTTTGGTATTTGGAGTAGATTGTAAATACAGGAGATTTGGAGCACGTTACCCTGAATCAAGCATGTTGTGATTTGCTTTTACTTTTTTGTTTTACATTTCGTATTGTTTGGTTAAGGTTTTCATTTGGCTTTACAATTTCATCTCTCTCTGGAGCTTGGTGGTGTTCTCTTAATTTGTTATGGGTGAGGTGGGTTATCTGTGAGTACTCAGATCTGCTGTAGCAGGAAAGAAGTTGGTTTGATACATATTATGAATAATGACGCCAGTAATTCCTTCAGGGAGTAGATAGGAGCATGGATGAGTTGCATCCACGAATATAGGTTTTACACATTAAAACAAGTTTCAATTTTTTCTAGCACGCTTACCATGCTTGATTGATATGAAAGAAAAGAAAATCTTAGTTATGTACTATAACTATTGACTTAATGTGACTAAATATCAGATTGATTTTGGCAACTCAAACTTGAACATTTCATATGCCATAATAATATTTTAAATCATGATTCATATTACTTAGCAAAATACATTTATAAAACAACGTTATGGGGGTGGTCGCGGCGAAGCCGCGACGACAAAGTCCCCCTAGTTGCATCTATTTCTTTTGCCTAAAATCATGGAGTCCACACATTTAAAAACAATGTTTTGTGATCATAAAAAAAAAAACATTGTATTGTTTTTGTGATTGTACTAAATTCATTTATATTTTTTTTCTTTTAATCTTGTACAAAATTTTAAAGGCCTGTTGGCGATTGCCAACAGCAAAATTTCATAAATGAAATAAAAAGAGTTTACAAGAGAATTATATTATAATTACAGTTGGCATAAAAAAGAGATGGAAAATAAAAATAAAAAAACAGTGTCCTGTTTTTATTGCAGTCATGCCATAGTTGGCAGTCTCTAACATTAGGAACCGGATAGTGGCATAGTGCTACTCTGACTGACATGAGTCGTAGCCAAGGTTTTAAAATGCGATTTTTACAGTATAGCGGTACAGAGTTAATTTAATGATTCAGTGTTATATCGGTGATATAACGAAGAAAAAACAGTGTATAAAAAAAATAATTATACAACTAGCCTATCTTATCAGTTACTTGAAAAATTTTAAAATAAAAAAATTAACAAGTCAAAAAAGCTAAATAGACAAAATCAAAGTTTTAAAAGCTAAATGAATTAGGATTTGGGTATGGATTTATATTCAACAAAAAAAAATTGTAAGCTGAATGACCCATCCGTTTTTACGTCGCCAAATGCAAAAATTTTAAGTTATATCGCCGATTTTTCGGAAATATAACGCTACCGTTATTTCGTAACGTTGATGTGTTTTGCTCCAAAACTCCGTTATTTAAGTCATAATGGTGTTAATTCGGTGAAATTTAAAATCTTGGTCGTAGCTCTTGGTATCAGTCCCATGGTTTTTGGTCCCCACAGACCGGTACGAGATGGTTGGTACGGACCAAAATGTTACATACCCCGATCTTGTAAAAAGTGAATTCTCAATTTTATAAATTTTGACACCTCCTCAACAACAATACCAACGATCCATCTTTTTTTTTCTACAATTCTTTTCAATATAATGCGAAAATTGAAGAACCAGTTCTTGTTGTAGAGACAACGTAATGCACCTTCAATGGAGAGAAAGATGTTCACGCATTTTCAGAGGAGTACAATTAGACTGACATTTTGATCTCTCAAACAATCACTGAGTGCAATGTCATACATACAATTCAGGCATTTTCTAAGGAACTTTTTATGTCTAGATTGGATGGTTGTAATTTTACTTTTGTCGTATTTTGGTTAGCTGCTGGCTAATTTGTAACAATTTTATATTAATGAAAAGATGGGAGCTTGACTCCCATTTTTGTTTCTAACAAAAAAAAAATGCACCTTCAATGGAGGTCGCAGATTCAAAATTGAGTTGGATGATTCTTTAAGACATTTAATTTCAAAATAAGTTAGAAAGCTTGATTCCATCTTTATCTTCATAATAATAATAATAATAATAATAATAATAATGCAAAAATCGAACTTTTGTCTAGTGTAAATAATTCAAAATATTTCATATAATATCAAACGGTATGGCTTGCCCCTTATATTTATATTTATGTCCAAAAGAAAATGTCGAGAAATGAACACGATTAAGAAACGTGAGAATTGGATTTCTGCTCACGGGAAAATCGGAAAATGGCTCAGCCACTAGCAATTAATTTTGTGTAAGAGAAGTATCCACCATATATCATATTTGACAAATTCTGCTATACATACTCTGTTTTACATAGGTCTAATCTACACCATTCATTCAGAATGATGAATGATTGGAATAAATTAGGGCTTGAATGAAGGGTCTAGATTTGAACCCATGTAACAAAAAAAATATGCATGACAAAATTTTCCATCATATTATATTATATTACTCATAATTGTTCTTAGGACATGGGCTACATTAAAAATTACAATAGTGACAGAATACAATCTTTCATTTATTACTTGCACAATAAAAACTGAGAAATGCTAGTGTTCAATATATGGGACAGATGGGTCCGTCCAATACGATCGTTTTCATATTTTTAAATTTCAAACGATCGATCCGAACTGTTCACTATGTCTTCATATTGGAAACTTATAAGAAACCAATATTTATATTTTTTTTAGAATTGTTTTACTTATTTTTTGGTATTTTAGAAAATTGATGATATAAAAGTTCTGGATCGTCCAATAACAACGATTTTCTAAAATATAAAAAAATAGTAAAAAAATTTGAAAAAATGAAAAAATTAGTTTCATATAAGTTTGCAATATGGAAAATATATTGTATGGTTCGGATCAGTCGTTTACAATTTATAAATGTGAGAATGATCGTATTGGACGAACCTCATCCGTCCAATATATTGGACTCTAGCATTTCTCATATTGTTTTGGAAGAAAATGAGAATAAAAATATTCAAAAAGTAGAACGGATTGTGATTCTACAAATGAATCAATAGATTTTACGTCAAGCATGTTATTACATTTGCTTTTGCCTCCTATGGGAAGAGGTAAGAAATTAGCGATAAATGCTGCATCTCAAAAAAGTAAATAAATGGTTACCCTTTTTTTCCTTCTTTCTTGAGAAATATAGAGGCCAAATTTAAAAATATTTAAATATTTACAAGGTTTTTCTATCTGAATTTCTAACTCAACGTAAAATGATTATATCTCTTAATTAAATTTTTACTTCCATTTTTAAATAATGACCCTTATTTTGATATCAAATAAACCATATCTTTTACTCTTTTAGTCACGAAAGAATGCATCTTAAGACTTACGTAAGTAGGATTTTACGGTGAACTGTAAACTAATTTCGGCCCTGTTGTAGTTAACTTTTTGAAACAGTAACTTGGGTGTTGTTTGCCCGTTTCTGCTGATCGGACAGTTTGGGTAAATGGAAACTAGCAAATTACTTTTGGAAAGAAAATGAAGATACGATCTGAGAAAAGCTTGTTATTATTAATATAAAAAAAAAATAAGATGAAACAAAACGAAGAATAGATGAAGAGACAATCATAGATTTGACTAAATCAATTTTTGAGTTTCGTTTTAAAAAAGAGAAAAGAATGAATGTCGAACTTTTACAGTCGAAAAACACAACCTCCAAAAAGAAAGAGTGAAAAGATAAATATACATGGGATGCATATTCGTATCGAATAGAAAATATAACAATGACAGAATTGTTTCTGACTAAAAATATAGGGTGCGTTTGGCACCATTGGAGTTAGTCCTAACCTTGGTTAGTAATTAACATTTCTCAAGGTTAGTTTACCAAATGAAAATGGGTTAGTAGAGGTTAGCACTAATCTTTCGCTAACCCACTAACTCAACGGAATGGTGAGTTAGTCGGGTTAGCGACTTAGCGACTCAAAAGTTAGTGTTAATTTGGTATTAATAATGATAATTTATTATGTAATAATTAATTAATAATAGATAATAATAATGATTTATTATGTAATTAATATTAATTAAAATTTAATAATTAATAATACATAAAAATTAATAATAGTTAATCATTAATACTAATTAACAATTAATAAATAGTAATTAATATTTAATAATAAATAATAAGTACTAATTAATAATGATTATAAAATTTTAAAATGAAAATTAATATAATAATTACAATAATAATGAAAAAAATAATTAATAAGTAATGATTATTATTATTTATTTAATAATTAATAGTAATTAATCATTAATAATAAATATTTCAATAAATAATAATGTTAATTAATAATTATGGTAATATTTATAATAATTAATAATAGTTATTGTAATATTAATTATTTATTAATAATTAATGAGGATTAATAATAATTAGTAAATAATAATTAATAATAATTAAAGTAATTAATAATTCAAAATAAATAATATTAATAATTATGGTAATATTTGTAATAATTAATAATTGATAATAGTGATAGTAATAATAATTGTATAAATTTAAATAATACTTAATGTAACATTATAATAATAACGATATTCAATAATAGTTATTATAATAATGATAATAATAATTAATAATGGTTTATTTTTTATAATTTATAGTTAATAATTAATAATAACTACTAATTAATAATAGTTAATAATATTTACACCACTAATAGTTGCTAACCTTAAAATGCTAACCTCAACATACCGCGTCAAACAACATTCACTAACCTTAAGTTAGCAGTTAGCACTAACCCCATCAAATCACTACCCTCACCATTCTGTTAGAAAGTCCTTGTTTTCAAATTTTCTTGTTAATTAATCATTAATTAACCATCTAAACAACAAAGATCTTGATGGATCTTGTTCAAGCATCAGCACATCATGAGAAGGGAAGGAAACACTACCTCTCCTAGACTTGCAACTAAGAGGCTCGAATCCGATGCGTGGGAGTCGGTGGCATGCTCTCCTTCACCACAAAGTCGCCGGCTGCAGCCTCGAGTCCACCTAGAAGTTTAATCACCTCATCTTTCAACTTGTGCTAGCAAGGAAGAGGAGAGCAACTAATCTCCAAGGTTTTCTCCCTTCTACTTCTTTCAATTAAGTAGTTTAATTAATGGAGAAGGGAGAAGGCTCAATACATGAGCATTTAAGGTGGATTAAGAGCAAGAGAAAAAAATGAAAATTGTAAAATTTTCTCTCTAATTTTCATTCTAGGAGGAAGAGGAAGAGAAAAAGGCTATGGTGGTTAGGGTTTCTCTCTCCAAATGACCTCCTTTTATAGACCAACCACTCCACAAACTTTAGGGACCTTTTTACCCCTATTAGGGCAGCCACTATATGGGCTATCAATCTCATTTTGTGATGTGTTAAATGTCCACTAATTCAATTAATTAATGGACCTTTTTCTTGTATTCAAACCGGGCCTTTAATTTACTAATTAAATAAAGGTCCATAAGCTCCATTTAATTTCTATAATTAAATTGTGTTGAACAAAATTAATTATTAACTTATTAATAATTATTTTGGAATTAGCAAATGCGTTAATTTATTTCTATATGATCTTCTTGACTTAATTAATTATAACGGTTCGCAACGGTATATAATTAATTAATCAACTTATCATATTTTCGCAATACACTGCTGCGAATAAATAAATAATGCACCGTGTGATTAAAGTCTTATTTGTGTGACCCTTTGAGGATTTATGCTATGTTGGCCATGGAATTAAATCGTTATTTAATTCCAATAATCATAAGCGGCATCTAGCAACACGTTATGATTCCCAATTCGCATAAATAGTGTACTGCTACAATATCTCAATCCTGCATAAGAAATAATAGTATTTCCTTGTCTGATTCTTATGTCTCATGATATCATCGTATAATTCAAGATAGGAATGTGTCATTCTTGCAGATTATATATTTCTTGATCTAGAGTTGATCGTCTAGTTTCTCGCATACGATCCAACTCCATCAAGGGGCCCAAACAGATATCATCACTCACTAAGTAAATTAATGAGGGACATACGATTTTCTTGATGAACAACTTTTTCCCGCACAATTCAAGAGAACATAAATAAAGTCCGTATAGCAGCCCTTATCAGGAATCAACGGTAGACGATATTTATTGAACCTATCCTCATGTGAAAAAGTTGAACCATCTCAAACTTAGAATCAAACTCATATGAAATTAACAATGACACATAACACAATCCATATGTTTATTTCATTGGATCATGTCATGTACTATGTTCTAATAACATACACATATGCAATTAAGTTGGTAACTCCTTACCTATGATTTGTAAAACTTAATCATCACTTAACTTGCATACTAATCTTTTATGATAATTAATATTCCTTGTTAATTATCAAGATTACGGAAGATTTAGATTTATTACTGTCATTCTAATGAATGATCCACAGAGATCTACAATTCAGATGCTCAACCTGAATGATCTGTCAGTAATAAACTCTAGAAACAAATGATTAAATATCATCAATAACATAAACTAATATTTAAGTCATTAAACTATTGACTTCTAGGACATAACTCCAACACATTCTACCTCTCTAACTCCAAAAAGTACTAACATTATACCACTAACCGTACTAACCCATATTTTACCAAACGCCACCGATAGTGTTTATTTTATTGAATGCAGATGAAGGTTGAGGGGAAATTTGGGAAAGGAAAAATCATATTGTATTGGGCTCAAGTTGAGTACGAATTTCTCCTACTCAGATAAATATTTTGGGCCGTGTCATATAGGCTGTATCCTTCAAATCTCAAGGGAGATAGACTGCATTTTCATGTAGGAGCAGAGTCAAGGACTCGAGAGTGTCTCTGTGGAAAAGATGATGAATCATTCCCAAATATCTATTATAATTGAAAAGGGACTGATGTATCACATGAATTTTATTGTTTTCTGCACTTGAAAAATCCATTGCGAGGATAGAACTCAATTAGAACATAGGACCGAGTATAAGTTTTATACATTAAATTACTTCGGAAAAAAGGTACATCACTCAAAAAAAAAACTAAGCCAGAAATATGTGCATCGTTTTATACTTTTGCATTTCCCCATGCCTCCCTTCGCTTCACATATTAAGTGTGAAAAGTGAATTACTAGAAATGGGACAGCATGTCTTTATCTTCACTTTGACTAACAAAATGAATGTTTCCAAATTTAGGTACTTCAATAGATGATATCAGTACATATGTTAGATTGAAACATACGCTTCAAACAAACGAATAAAGTGAACAAGTAGTATGATTAACACATAGATAACTAATACTATTTAGCTATCGTGTTATATATTCTAACATTAATTACTAGACTACACAGCATTGCCGAAGGAAAATTGCACAAAGAAATCCAATTGGAACAAAAAAGTTTCATCTTTCTAACGGAAATATAGGAAAAGAAAATTTCAGAGTCAATAATTTCCTAAGCAAATATATATAAAGCACTGGAATCTCAATTTTGTTCAACTAATGAGTATAACTTTGGGCTTATTTCATCTTTCCAATGGAAATATAGGAAAAGAAAATTTCAGACTCTATATAATTTCCTAAGCAAATGTATATGAAGCACTGAAATGCCACTTATCTACCAACTAAATAGCTTCAAATCTATACCCATTATTAGAACTAATCAACTAAGTACTATGTCAGCCAAATTAATCAAAATAGATGAAGAGTTGCTTGATCATCTGGCACTTCACTGATCACAATCGGATCCTTTTTATAGTGAGCTCGCTTGTGCCCACCAAGTTCTTGCCCGGTATCGAAACTCCTCCCGCAAATTTCACACTCATGGGGCCCACTTTTCACCTTCCTCTTGGCACCCACCTGCACTTCACCACTCTTCAGTGCAGCCAATTCTACTAGAAGTACCATGTTATGTCTCTCCTTCCTGTGACCGGAGCGATGCCCGCCTAAAGCCTGATGAGAAGGGAAGCTCTTGTTACAAGTTTCACACACATGCTTCTTCTCATCCACCCAATCAAATTCATGGGTCCTAGCCTTCTTGTTCTCGCACATGTCGAATGAACCTCTTGAGATACCCATCAAAATATAAGCTGTAGCTACATCTTCACTATCCTTCTCTAACAATGGCTTACGGCCCCGCTTTCCAGTCACACCCCAGCTTCTAGAGAGAAGGCGGTCAGTATAGGAATCCTGCTCAGGGTTCGGTTTTGAGGCCGAGCACTTTCTGAAAACCTTGTGCCCTCTTTCCGGGTGTATTCGCATGTGCCCAAACATGGCTTTATCTCTGGCAAACTTCTTATGGCACTCAGGACACTCAAATTTGGGTTTAGAACTGATCATCTGGTTTTCAATTGTGGGTTCATCTCTGTTTGAGGTAGAAGGAAGCTCTTGGAGGAGAGGCACTGGAGAGGTCCTGAGGCGGAGAAGGCCACACTGCACTGTCTGTGTTGGGAGCTCTCGCTCCGTCAATGGTGGAGATCGATGCCGGTCCCGTATGTCAGAGAGGACCGGTTGGTAGAACTCCTTGTTCCGCTCAGCAAACGATGGTGGGTTTTTGAAACCGTGGAAGTAGGCCTTCTGTGGTTCCTCCATGGTCAAAGAATTCAGGGTTTCTGCTCAAGAAAATCAAATCGAAATTAGACTTAATGAATGTAAATTGCAATTGTTTCTCTTTCAGAAAAAAAAAAAGGAAGAAAAGAAGGAAAGGCTTCCTTAATTCAACCAGAGGTACCTTTGCCACAACCTCACACTCGCAAAGAAACAAACCCAAAAAAAAAATAATAACTCAGTTTAAATTAGGGCTTATGTTTTAAAGAAACTCAAAAGTCGGAATTAATTAAATTAAACAATGTAATTTACGAAAAACTAATTCATCATTAGACTACTAATTATCAAATAGCAACCTTGCGTCTAAAACCACAAGAAGGTTCACTAGAAAAAATAGAAATTACAAACAATTTACTTGTGCAAAATGCGCGAAATAGCAATCAAGAATTCGAAACGAAGTTGGTTGTGTACCTCAGCAATTTAAAAGAAGAAGAAGAAGAGGAAGGAAGAGGAGGTGGTTTCTTCACTCTTTCAGTAGTAGAGGCTCAGTCCACTTTTCGGAAAGGGCAAAAACAGAGAGCGATTTAGGAAGGTTTATCGCGTTCGCGGAGAAAGAAATGCAATATCAATCAATTCGCAAAATATATGGAAAGAATTGATATTTGATGGCCTTGTTAACCAGAGAGGAGAGGTTATTGAGCGAGAGAGAGAGGGAGAGAGGGAGAGAGTGGGTGATTCGACTAACGCACGATTGATGCTCGTTAATAGCGATCACAACCGTTAAAAGGGAGTTGCTTATAAGAGAAGCAAATAAAAACTGAGGTGGTGTAGGATTTCTGCTGCTCAGTTCGGAGTTCTCTATCAGCTCCCAAAATTTCTTTAATTACCATTACAATTGATTAATGCGGGTATATGTCGCTGAGGAGTGGGTCCCATATGAAGAGCGTTTTCCTCTTTTCATCGTTTGGATTTCCTTTTATATTCCGTTTACACCTAAATATTGGAGAACGGGAGTGTTGTTTACAGAATTATTACAGACAAGTTCACAATGGAGGTTTCCATCCTTTAACAAAATTGTCTCACTTTTGTAAGATTTGTTTGGGTTTTTTAGTAAGGTCCATTAACAGAATGCTAATTGTGAACCTGACTTGTATCACCTACTATCTGATTTTTATTATTTTATTTAAACCTCTCTTGTCATTGTAATATCAAATATGTTGGGTTAAGTTTAAATTAAATTTTATTTTATACTAATTAATATGTAACTAAGTTTTGTTTTAGACTAATTAAGATTTATTAAACAGATAAATAAGACAAATAATAAACAAGTATTTTTTTTTTTTTTAATATCCACATAAGACCGTAGGCCGATGATAAATAAATAATCAAGCTTTTACAAGTCCGACTGAGCTTGAACAATCCATTTACGTCCCCAATTAATACATTATTTTCTTGATACGAATTAATTTTCTTTTATAGGGCGACTTTGAAATTAATTTACTTAGAAGTGAGTAATTGTAAAATCTCCTTTATATATATCCCATGGTGGGGTCCACTTCATACAAATAAGGGCAAACGTTAAGCAAATTCCTTAAGATATGTCCTCCGCGGTAATAATCCGTGCATAGATTCGATTAAGATTTTCCACGATATACTATTTATGAAGGATATTTTCCTGCAATTATTACAAAGATATAAACCAATTTTCAATTGCTAATATTTTACAGTAATAGCGTTGGTTCTTCACAGCTTGGGGACCAAGTTATCTATGAGAGGTGAAAATTGCAGAACAAGTAAAGAAGACTGTTTTGCTTCTCCCATCCAAGTTATCAAATATTTGCGATTTTTTTTCTTTTTTTTTTTTTTTTTTTTTTTTGGTGGGAGAGGGGCGTGGCTGGGGGTTCCCCAATTTTTTTTTAATAAAATAAAAAATGTAATTAATGAAGGATGACAAAAAAATTAAAACAACAATAAAACGAATACTAATGACCGCTTAATATTATCGCAAAGTTATTTAAAAAATTAATTAGCTATAATTGTGTACCAGGTAAATTTAAGATATCTGAAATAGATACAGTAAATCTAGAAGATACAATATGTAGAAGGCACAGAATTTAAATATTTTGCCTTATGACTTTATGAGGAGTCCGATCTCACGATCTGGAGTCGAATGGTAGAGTGACAATATAACACATTTAATTCCGAGCTAAATAAATTTTTCACCCATGTCATTGTTGGTTACTTCGGCACAACTTTGATGGGTCACTCTCGAATAAAACGCAGTTCAAATCTTTTAAATTCGGTCATTACCAAGTACCAACTGCCTGTCAAGGATGATTACGTGGAGATCCTTCTCAATCTAATTGGATGTTTTCATGACATGGCCAAAGCTAATATAAACTCTTCCCCCTAATGTGGATATAGGCTTTCTTATCTGGGGGTATAAGTATAACCAAACGCTGAACCCGTAAACCGTATCAACTGATACACAGGAATGTGTAAACTCTGGTCACTTTCAAAGGGTTATCCATTTGGCTCGACAGACTTGGAAAACCAGGTCACAATGTGCGACGAGGCTAGAACCAATAAAGTCGAGATTTTTCTACTTATAACTGTATGATACTCCATCCAATTCCAAATCCTTTCCAAATAATCTAGCTAAATCTCATACAGGGAAATAAGAAAAGCAAAAACCACCACCACAAAGTGGCAAGAAATTAAGGACCAACTATTTTCAAGTTTCCTCCACATGTATATGTATAATAACCAACGTCAAAATAACTGACAAAATCACAGGCTTTCTCAATTTACAACTCTCAAAATGTAGCTCGGAATTTCAATTTTTCAGAGAACAGACCACCTTTCTTCAAATAACAAACAATAATTCAACTAGCCTTGCTTGCATCAATTTTAAATCTGCATTAATAGCATGAGCAGCAACATTATAATCAAAGAACAAAGTTTGTCAAGGGAAAAAATGGAAACCTACAGTGCTTTGAAACTTAAGTTTTACTATCCATTTTTAGTCATTGAAATTTGCTATTTTAGTAAGAAATTAGGCATTCAAGTCCCCACCAAAAATTTGGCTAAGCATCATTTTCCAGACTTATTGTACCCAAATCTACTCCAATCAAATGAATATGCAATCAATTGAAATAAATGGACTAAATTATCGATAGCTCTTTTTTTAAAAATAATGCACCATAATAAGTAGACTAATATTTAACAATTCATGTTTTCCATTTTTTTTGTATGGATATTGTACCTTCTACTATCAGCACAGACGGGAGTAATGGAGATAACATCAATCAAGATCCAGCTAATAATAGGAGTGAATTATCTTCCCAAAGGAATACAACCCAAGTTAGCATTTTATAATTTTAAAATGCAGGGCAAGTTACACAACTGTCCTTTAGAAAGACATTTCATCCTATTCAAGAGCACATGGTACCAAAAAATAAAAAATCTGACCTCTGAATAACAATTCTAAAGAATTTCATTCCCCTATAGAGGTTCGATTTCCAAGTCATCGTCATGATTATGAGCACCATTTCTCTCATTTGGGCTTGCCTCTTTGCTCCCATTCATTTCCATTTCTTGAACAGCTGGTGGGTTGATGACAGTCATAGGCATCACAGTGTTTTCAGATAGACGACCCTTCATTTCTCTGTGCTCCTGGCATATGGCACACCAGTGCAAGCAACAGTGCACTGCACACGGGTCACATGGTGCATTCTACAAATAAAAATAAGGTTAGTATCCAAGAAAATACAAGGAGAATATTAACAAAAGAGACAGATCCCATATTGCAAATACTGTATGAATTTTCACTTTTAGGTCAAAAGCAGCTCACATGAACCTTACCTTTTTTAATTTTAGCATTTGTGATCAGTTTGTTAAATTGACACTGACAGAAGCCATGGGAAAGCTCAAGAGTATTGACTCACCTATAGTGAAGTACATAACATAATCTCAAACTACAAAGTTGAATTATCAGAATAGAAATGAGAATTAACAAGCACAAACATCACTAGACTCACTTTTGCAAAGTTATGCTCAAACAAATATGCAGAAATTCTAACAGAAAGGATGAAAAATTAATAAGAATCTTCAATTTCTGCTTTCCAACAATACCCCTCTTTGCTTAACACCATCATATTCATCATCATATTCATAGACTCAATTCAACATCTTGCTTTATGCAAAGCATGTACAATTGTACCTTAAGGTGGTATTTCTTTTGTAGAGACTGGCGATGGAGGCCAGTGTAGATGCCACACATCCACCATCCGAACAGCAAGCCTTCTCCAATCAAGAAAGAAGTCCTCGGGTCGATGCCATGAAGTGCAGCCGTAGCAACAGCCAGAGCAATCCCACCTTCAATACATATTGCATGGCACATGCACGGCTGTTTCCAGTGGATATCCTCATTCAGCGCCTCAATGTTGCGGCCAAACAGGACACAGGGACAAAACAATCCAGTCCAGCCTGCCAAGACAAAATGGACCTTATAGTGAATGTGTACGACTAATTACAGTTCACTTAATATGGCCTCTGAAATACTCTTTTGGAATAAGCAATGTAAGGTATGTTTAAAACCCCACAAGAAATGAATCTTTAGGGGGGGAAAAAAGAACAAAAAAAAAAAAGTCAGTTTATTGTGACCTATAACTATTTTTGATACTCCAATAAGGTCAGCTTTGAAAAAGGCTGCACAAGCCATGAAACTTTTAACAGGAAAATGGATTTAGCAAATTACTGAACTTTGGCAGGTGCCCCAATAAGGTTAAACAGATTTAGAGGTGAGGGTGTGCAAATGGTGAGAACATCTCACTTAACCTTGCATCTCAGTTTATTTTTGAAGAGGTTGATAGAGGAAAATGGTGGCGATGCTACAATTCATTTTAACTTTTCTCTCAATCTCCGTTGCTTCTGTTCCCTTTCCCTCTAATAGTACAACTCCCCCACCCCCCCTAATCCTGTCCCTTTCAAAAAAAAAATGGACAAAAAAAAAAAAGAATTGATGACTTTTAAGTTTTTTTACCACAAACCCAAGCAGGATACCAGAACACCAGTAGAATACTAGAAGGATAAATTATTTTTGCTTAATGGAAGATAAACTTACAGCTTTCAGAATCCTCAGCACAACCAAATATACCAGTGGTCCAGGGCTCATCAGCTGGGGGCTCGTAGCTCTCCGGCAGCACCTGGCCACACTCAGCACATTTTCTCACCTCCAACTGCCCAAAACAACCCAAAATTTACTAAAATGTAATTCCAAAAATAATGTGGTCAAGACTCAAGAATATAAGTCCATCATCTAGATAATGCCGAAATTCTCTATTTACAAGTCTCAAGAAAATTAATGTTCTTGCAAGATTAGGCATTATCATTCCCATTAACAAGAGATTGATTTACAAAATGCCTCTTTTATCAGATGAACATTTTCCTGTCTAACTACCTCCCCATTGACTTTTGCAGTCTCTTAAGTCATTGTCAATGTTCCCAATTCACAGTAAATAAAGAGACTTTAGTGGAAACATATACATGCACATTCACAGTAAAACAAAAAAAAAATGAAATAATTCCAATATTCTCTTACTTTATCAACCTACGGATCTCCCAAATTAAACAAAACGACCAAGCAAACCGAACAAATGCACCAACAATTTCTAATTTGTTCACAAAATTTATAGAAATAGTTCGGATCGATACCTCAGGGACACGCATGGGCTGGTTGAGTTCGCCGGGGCGGATCTCCTCGGCTGGCGCATCTTGATCTTTGGTCAACTTGACGTACGACGACGCATTTGACTCCGCCATTGATGGAGAAGATCAAAGATCAGATTTGAGGTTTCTCTCTCTCTTCAAGATACTACAAGATTCTTCTTTTATTCTCTCCCTTTTGTTTGGATTTGAGAAAGGGATCGGAAACTGAAAGAGAGAGAGAAGGGGAAGAGGGAAGAGAAGCAGCGACCTAGATAGGCGCGTCAAAATAAGAAGTTGAAATGCGCCAAATCTGAAACCACTTTATTTTTATGGAAATAAAAAAAAAAACAAATTTGTGTAAACAATGTCGATAGTTGATGAGAAGGGAATGTGTATTTTGTCTTTTGTGGGACCCGCATAGACATGGAGTTGGAGACCACTGTCAGTCACGATAGGGATATACTGCACCTACCACAATATTTTACAAGAATTTGCAAAATCGAAAGGATAAATACGTTTCCAATTTCCAATATTTATTATTGCAGTTCACATATTCTACTTCTTCTTTTAGGCTCTGTTTGGATCATCTAAGAATAAAATTAGGATTAGTTATTCGGAGTAAAATATATTATTTCTAAACAATCAACAATAAGCTTTCTATGATCTAGAGTGTTATTTTTAAGTGGTCCAATATCTAGATTTATTTTTTATTCCTATGGTGTTTGGATCATCTTCTTAATGTGGATTAAGAAGTAGTTGGGACCACTTTTAATCCGGATTAAAAAGATGATCCAAACACCCAGGAATAAAAATTTAATCCGGATGTGTAAACAAAAGCAATCACAGAGAACAACACGAAGATTTTACGTGGTTCGGTACAATGTGTACCTACGTCCACGACTCACACACACCACCAATCTTTTTTATTTCTTTTAGAATAATAGAGTACAATAGAGAGAAAGAGAGAGGAAGAAGAAGTCTATTAAAAGGGAAGAGACACACCTTTATAGAAATACAGATGGCCTTTTATTTTTTTCTATTTTTTCTTTAAGATAAAATAAGGAAACAAATTATTTACAAATTTCTGACGCATTTCGGACCGAAATGGCTCTAAAATCGGTCCGAAATTTCGCCTCTGGCTCACACTCCCCCTCAAGTTGTCATGTAAATGTTTCGCATGTCCAACTTGCAAATTGCTTCATGAAAGATAGTGCTGGAAACTCTTTTTGTTAATATGTTTGCCAGTTGTTCTTCAGTTCTTACATGATGAATGCTAATGATTTTTTCTTCCAATCTGTCGAATAAAATGTCGGTCCACCTCAATGTGCTTGGTCCTATCATGTTGTACTGGATTCTGAGAGATAGCAATGGCAGCCTTGTTGTCACAAAACAGCCTCATTTCTTCACAACTATAGAAACCAAGGTCTTTAAGTACCATTTTTATCCACAGCAATTCTTGCAGTCCTTTAGCAATTCCTCTGAACTCAGCTTCAGCACTTGACAAGGCCACTATCTTCTGTTTTTTGCTCCTCCATGTGATCAAATTTCCACCAACAAAGGTGAAGTATCCAGATGTAAACTTCCTGTCAGTTACATCTCCTGTCCAATCAGAATTTGTATAACTTTCAACTTGAAGGTGTCAATTTTTCTTGAAGAAGATACCTCGTCCTGGGGATCCCTTGAGATACCTTAAAATCCACATAACAGCCTCCATATGTTGCTCACTCGGAGTATGCATGAATTGACTCACCACAGACACAGCATAAGCAATATCAGGTCGAGTATGTGATAAGTAAATCAATTTTCCTACCAATCTCTGGTATTGTTCCTTGTTTGTTGATACCTGATCAGGAAATATTCCTAGTTTGTTGTTTTGTTTGGTGGGTGTGTCAACAGGTTTGCAATCTAACATTCCTGTTTCAGCAAGCAAATCTAGTATATATTTTCTCTGAAATAAAGATATACCTTCTTTTGCTTCGTGTGACCTCAATCCCTAGGAAGTATTTCAATCTGTCCAGGTTCTTCATTTCAAATTCTTTGGACAATTTTCTCTCTAGATCTTGGATTTCTTCAGAGTCATCACCTGTGATTATCATGTCATCAACATAGATTATCAGGATTACAATTTTTCCTTTATTCTTTGAAAAGAACAATATATGATCTGTATCACTCTGGGTGTATCCATATTCTTTCATGGCATTGCAAAATCTTCCAAACCAGGCCCTTGGCGACTGTTTTAGATCATACAGTGCTTTCTTCAACTTGCACACAAGAGGTTGTTCACTTGAATGACCATATCCTGGTGGAATATCCATGTAGATTTCCTCATCTATGTCCCCATGTAGTAATGCATTCTTCACATCAAACTGATGTAGTGGCCAGTCTTTATTTGCTGCAATGGACAACAGTATTCTAACGATATTCAGCTTGGCTACAGGTGAGAATGTCTCCTGATAATCTACCCCATATGTCTGAGAGTATCCCTTTGCAACTAGTCTAGTTTTATACCTGTCAATTGCTCCAGTGGGCCCATATTTAACTGTAAATATCCATCTGCAACCTACTGTCTTTCTATCTCTTGGCTTACTCACCAGTTCCCAAGTCTCATTCTTTTCCAGTGCATCCATTTCTATCTTCATTGCATCCAGCCATTTGGGATCACTGAGTGCTTCATTTAGATTACTTGGAATGTGAACTGACGCCAGGATTCTATCAAATTCCTTCACAGGTTCTGGCATGTGAGATACAGTTATAAAATTCGCTATTGCATACATGCCCTCACCAACTTCATCTGGTCTGTACCTCTTAGGAGGTCTGCCTCTGTTAAACCCTGGAAGGTAAGTGATAACCAGGATTAGTAGTAACAGGTTCAAAATTACTTATCTCTGACTCCGGAGTCTGGTCACGTGGTGAATGAGGAGATTGTATCATTTCATCATTGTTACTCTCCAAATTCTCTTCTGTTAGACCCGAATTATCAAGTGGGTCCATTTCTGGGTCAGATTTCTCACCTTCAGGCTCTGAATTCGGATCGAAATTTTCAGAATTCGGTCCGAAATCTGCCTCTTGTGTCATGGTCTCCTCTATGTTCGGACCGAAATTTCCAGAATTCGGTCCGAAATTAGTCTCTGGTGTCATGCTTTCTACTCTGTTTGGTCTGAAATTTACATCCTCTGTTGCATCAAACCAGAGCTCATTATCTATGATACTCTCCTCCTGAGAATTAGCCCGATCTTTCACAAAATACCCCTCATTTTCAATGAAAATCACATCCATTGTAGTATAGATTTTTCTTGAGACCGGATTCAAACACTTATATCCCTTTTGACGTGGACCATATCCTATGAACACACATTTTTCAGCACAAGGATCCAAATTTGACCTTTGGTGTTTCTGTATATGAACATAGGCAATACACCTAAATATTTTTGGTGGAATTGTAAGAACAGGGGGAATTAAGCAGTATTTTGAAAGTACTTGCAAGGGTGTTTGAAAGTCAAGTACCACAGAAGGCAATATATTCATCAAGTAAACTGCTGATGTAACTGCATTATCCCAATAAGAATGAGGTACATTGTTTTCAAGCATCATTGCCCTGGTCATTTCTAGAATTTGTCTATTCTTTCGCTCTGCTATGCCATTTTGTTGAGGAGTACCCACACAACTTGTTTCATGTATAATTCCATTGGTGTTAAAAAATTCTCGTACTGTTTTGTTGACAAATTCTCTTCCATTATCACTTCTGAAAATTTTAATATTTTTATCAAACTGATTCTTTACCATGGTAATAAAAGATTTGATGGCAAGTAGTACCTCACTTTTATGCTTTACCAAATTAATCCATGTCATTCTGGTACAATTGTAAACAAATAACACAAACCATCTGTTACCACCTAGGGATTCAACCGGAGAAGACCCCCATACATCAGAGTGAACCAGGTCAAAAGGAGTGGTTTTGTTATTATCCAAGTTCTTAGCAAAATGGGCTCGATGACTCTTAGATTTAATGCATACTTCACAATCAAAAGATTCATTCTCAGATTCAGAAAATAAACTTGGATAAAGATGCTTGAGGTACCCGAATGAAGGATGACCTAAATGCCTGTGCCACATCCAAATCGAAGACTTCTTACTTGAACTCAAGCCAGTAGATAAGTGAGCTATTCCAGTAGCTATGTCTTCCAATTGATACACTCATCCCTTCTTAGTACCACGACCGATAATCTCCTTTGTCATAAGATCCTGAAAGAGACAAAATCTGGAATATATGAGTACAACACAATTAAGTTTTTCACACAATTGACCTACATATAATAGTCTTGATGAAAGAGAATGAACCAATAAGGTATTTGAAAGAGTTAGAGAAGAGAAAAATTGAACATCTCCAGCCCCTGTGACTGGATAAACTTCCTCATTTGCATTGACGATCTCAGTCCTCCTTGGATGAGATTCTCGTATCAAGTCGTCCTTGCTATAGGTCATATGATCGGTTGCTCCCGAGTCTATAATCCAGAAATTGTTCAGATTTTGGGTAAAGGGCATATTGAGGTCAGTTTTGGAGTCCGAATTCATGGTTTGGTTCAGGTTTAAGTAAATTTCGGTCCGAAAAATACAAATTTCGGTCAGAAATTTAGGTTATGGTCAAGGTTTCGGCGCGATCTAGCCAAGAAGAGAAGTTCGATTGTGCAGTAATTCGCACAAAGAAGGAGATCCTGTGCAGTAACTCGCACCAGGACATAGAATCAGCTGTGCAATAACTCGCATAGAGATACATTACAGATCTCAGAACCTACCTCTCTGATACCATGTAAACAAAAGCAATCACAGAGAACAACACGAAGATTTTACGTGGTGCAGTACAATGTGTACCTACGTCCACGACTCATACACACCACCAATCTTTTTTAATTCTTTTTGAATAATAGAGTACAATAGAGAGAAAGAGAGAGGAAGAAGAAGTCTATCAGAAGGGAAGAGACACACCTTTATAGAAATACAGATGGCCTTTTATTTTTTTTTATTTTTGCTTTAAGACAAAATAAGGAAATAAATTATTTACAAATTTCTGACGCATTTCGGACCGAAATGGCTCCGAAATCGGTCTGAAATTTCGCCTCTGGCTCACAGGATGTTGGACCACTTAAGAATAACACTATAGATCACAAAAAATTATTCTTGATCGTTTAGGATTACAAATTTTAATCCTGAATAACTAATTCTATCCTTAATCTCATATGATCCAAACAGAAGTTTTGTAACTATCAATGGATACACATTTAAGATAGTAAATATATAAATACATGTAATTTGTTCTCATAGGTGTTAAATAACTTCCAAATTTTATCCGTAATAAAAAAAAAAAAACAAAATGCAGTTACCGGAAGATCAACAGCTCCAGCAGGATGAAACCCATACAAAGACGTACCTTCAATTGTATTAATTGCTAATTAATTGATTTTAGAAGAAAGCAAGATGTGCTTTCTGAAATAATAAATTGCCGCATTAATAGGCAATAGATAATGACGATTCATTCGGTGAAAAAAGGATCTTTTTTTTTATTTAATGATATATTGCTAAAGTTTCCTGTATTTACAATTAGAACAACCGCTATTAATTTATACTCTTTGTTTCAATCAAGACTTGCTATTTGCATTCTTTCCTATATTACTAAAAAAATTTCTATCTTTTTCATGATTTTAATTGGCACCATCTCATCACCCAAGACTAGCTAGCGCAAATTTTTGTGTTCTTGAATTTTGTTGAGGAAGTTATCCAGAAGATTGAATGGGTACAAATGTCAAACTTGTACATTATTTGCATTTGACTAAACCAATATAAATCTTGTACATTTATTTTATTAATGCGAACTATATAAAGATATTAATTTGAACAAAGTTAGGTTATTTGAAATAACTTTTAATTTGAAATGATCGGACTAATTGTTTTCTTAATAAGTCTAAGTGCAATTGACGGAAATATTAGATGATGTACAGGTCAACAATTTTATAGACATGGCTTCACATTAATCAGCACTAACAAAACATTTTGAGCTTTTGATAAAAATCAAACCTAGGGCTGGTCTTGTTGCAAACGAACTATTATTTACATGTAATATATTTAGGAAAGAACCTTTCTGGTAATTGTTTATTTTGGCGATAATTTTTAATAAATTTAACTAAATTTGAATTAATATTAAATGTATAGATAAATCATTTAATTTATATTTTATAGATAGCATAGCAACAAAAAATTTATGCAATGTAAAAATGGATGAAAACAACTAGTAATTTTAGATCGTTCTAATATGTATCGAATTTCATAATAATTTTTTTCTGAATCAGTTGATCAAAAGTAAAAACATGTATCAAATTGTATAACATCCTTTTATAAGCACGATGTATAAGCCACATATTATACATGGAATGTGGAATTTTGAAGCTAAATTTTTTTTTTTACGATTATTCCTCCTTATCCCCCTCTTGGATCTGCACCATTCAATTCCCTTCAGTTTAGCTAAGTTTTTGTTCCCCGATGTTTCAGGTTCATTGAAACAATGCAGGACGAGTGCACGCATTCTTTTTTAGGGTCGTTTGGCAGGGTCCCATAGTCAACTCATGCAAAAAGTCAGAGCCTGGTCATGCAAAAAAACGGAAAAAAGGCATCACCAACGTAACAAGAGGAAACTACTTGGCAGTTGCAGCTGCTGCCAAAGTGCCAAGGACCCAAATTTTTCTTAAAAAACAGATTAAAAAAAAATCAAAATCAAATCAACAAATGGTGCTCTTGGGCCCACCAACAAATATGCTATCTCAGCCCAGAAATGATCTGAAGGCCCAAACTGCATTCAATAAAATTAAGTTCGCCAAGTTCCCAAAGTTTTCTCTAACCCCCTCTTTTTTAAATAATATTAAAAAATTATAAAATATTAATAATATTATCGAAATAATCGGAATTATTTAAATAATAACGCAATTACGGAATCTCGGATTCCGACCGTAATTACGGAATCCCAGATTCCGTAACAAGCTAATTACAGAATCCCAGATTCCGTAATTAACTTGTTACGGAAATTAGAATTCCGTAATTACACTATTTCATCTTTTCTCCTTTTTTCTTGTTTTCCTCTGCCGACAGATTGTTTTTTTTTTCATTTTTGTTTATGTTTTTTATTTTTTGTTTTTTTTGTTGTTAATTTTTTTAAATTTCGTATGTATTTTATTTTTTGTTTTCTACAGAATTTTATGAAATTTGTTTTTCTTTTTTCTTTTTTGTTTTTTTGTTGTTAATTTTTTTAAATTTCATATGTATTCTATTTTTATTTTTTGTTTTTTTGTTGTTAATTATTTAAAATTTCATATGTATTCTATTTTTGTTTTTTATTTTTTTGTTGTTAATTATTTAAAATTTCATATGTATTCAATTTTTTGTTTTTTTGTTGTTAATTATTTAAAATTTCATATGTATTCTATTTTTTGTTTTGTACAGAATTTTATTTATTTATTTTTGTTAATTTTTTAAACTTGATATAAAATATAAAGTAATTAAAAAACCGCATAACATTACAAAAAGAAGTAACTTAATAAAACGCAATATAATTTAACACACGAAATAGAAAAAAAATACTTGAATAAAACAAACTATTTAAACAAACCACTCACTAAATTGCGAATTAAAAACAAACTACTTAGAGATTCTGGGTGTCCGCATATTGTAGAATTTCATCCCACCATGGATCTTCTTCTTCCTCTTGATTTTGTTGTTGGTGACTGACACCAGCGTTGTCAGCGAATTGAGCGGCTTGGTTCCCGACAGTTGCATCAGGTTGCTGACTCACACCAGCGTTGTCAGCGAATTGAGCAGCTTCGTTCCAGAAAGCTGCATCGGCTTCTTGTTGTTCTATCTCTGCCATTCTAGCTGCTGCAACACTTCTTTGTTCATCTATCTCCTTGTGCCATCTCTCTCCTCGGACTCAGAGTCGTATTGATCCTGCAAGAGAAGGAATTGAACCACCCCGAAATTCTATTAGCGTAGATCCACGGTCAGCTTCAGTCCGATATTCCACAAGTCATGGGGCATCGAGTAGCAGAGCACAGACCGGAATACATGGTGGAATTTTTCGACTAGGGGCAAGAATATTTTCAAGAGGTCAAAGACATTAAGTGTAATACGTATGGAATGTACTATTTTTAATGTTTATGGTTACCATTTATGTAATTGATCAGGCAAACTGTTGATTTGTTAATTGTATTATGGCTTATGGCTTATGGCTTATGGCTTATGGCTTATTAATATAATATTAAAATATTTTTTTTATTTTACTTTGCGACTTATCAAGACATAATAAAAATATAATTAAAATTTAATACAAAATATAATCAAAATATAAAAAAAATCAAAATTCTGTTAAAAAAATAGAATATATATGAAATGTAAAAAACAAAAAACCAAAATTAAAAAATAAAAAAAAAATTCTGAAGAAAACAAAACAAAAACAAAAAAAAACAAAATTCATAAAAAAATAAAAATAAAATTCTGTACGAAAGAAAAAAGAAAATAATATGAAATTTAAAAAAATTAATAATAGAAAACCAAAAAACAAAAAACATAAAAAAAAATAAAAAAAGAAGCCGATGTCGGCAGAAAAAACAAAAGAAAAAAGAGGAGGGAGGGAACAGTGTAATTACAGAATTCTAATTTCCGTAACAAGTTAATTACGGAATCTGGGATTCCGTAATTAGCTTGTTACGGAATCTGGGATTCCGTAATTATGCTCCGAGATTACGTAATTGCATTATTATTTAAATAATTCCGATTATTTCGATAATATTATTAATATTTTATAATTTTTTAATATTATTTAAAAAAGAGGGAGTTTCTCTAACAGAGTTGAAGCTGTAGAGAGTTCAGGTTTGCCAATTAGTTCCAAGAAAATTAATTGTTCTGACTGCCGAGAAATGGATTGGTAAGTAGATAGATAGACACATACAGAGGGAGTGGGGGGGGGGTTTAAATTGCATGATCTATCGACTATAAATCATACATCTGTTTCTTATTTATTATTTTAAATAACTTTTGTGTGAATGATTCAGGCCAGCTATATATAGGGAAAAAATAATAATAACTGTTGGCAATAAATTAAAGTGCATTTGATAATTGTATCTGTGGCTTTGTTTATTTTTTTAATCTTCAATGATATACTAGAGAAAATCAATTAATCTACAATAAACATGTCCTTTTCAAGGCAAGACAACTAAAATATTAAAGATATAGGGATTGATATGCCACGTTAAATTTTGGACACGATGTACTCTGTGGTGGCAAATGTTAGAGAAGACAGAGAAATAGTCAACAATACTTCGACTTGTGGTTTATGTACTTCCATTGTAAGGAAGAGACGGAAGACTCTTTCTAGTGTATTTAAAAATGCAATCAAAACAACATGTATAATGTATTAGGTGTCGAAGCTCGTAGCAGGACAGAAGGTGAGATTGCTTTCTAACAAAAGTTTGGATGGTTATTTACCGTTTTCCTTGTTAATTTATTGTTCTAACGATGGCTGCTAGTGCAAAGTTTATGACTAAATCCGAAAATTTCTCTATTTTCTTGTGAAAATTGGTTCACTCATTATATGTTTTTCTTTTATTGCGATTCACAGATGGCGTATTTTTGGCAAAACAAGCAAATAATATAGATTGAAACTTATCGTGCGAATTGCAATGTTGACCTTCTTGTTTACAAATAATCTCTGTCTAGTTTTCCATTATAAAAAAGTGCCTAGAGGCTAGAAGAAAATAATCATTCAACCCATGGACGTTGACCTTCTTTGCTTACAAATTGCAATGTTGACAGTAATTAAATTGTTGTAGCGTTTTCCATTGGAAAAAAAATGCGTAGCACTGGATTGATTTTTTTTTTTTGTATAGGATAGCTGGATTGAATAATTGCATGGGAGAAAAAGTTTATATTTAGTATTTGTTAGAGAATTTTCCATTAGTAACTGTTTTCTATACTTCCTACTAGTAAATTGTAATTGATCGAGAGTTATTTTCAATGCTATATTCCCAGGACTCCACTTGTTCGGTCTAAGAAACAAAAGATCATAATTTTATTACTTAACAACCACCAGGCACCTAGATTTCTTTGCCTTTTAGCAACTTTTTATCCAATTTATGTTTTTAGAATCTACGTGATGTTGTGAAGCTGTGAAGGATTAAAAATATTGTCCCGGCATCAATTTTCGGAATTAATTTTAAAAATTAAAAATAAAAATAAAACCCAGATCATGCTTCCACGTACATTGAAGTCCTTCAATTTGGTTAATTATGAAATTTATTTATTCTAGTTAGTATCATTCCTTAGTATCATTCACATAAGATTATACTTCAATTTGTTCTTTCTAATTAGATGTTCATTCTAATTGTTGTTCTGTACTCTATAGTCTTCTCATTGCTGCCAATTAGATGTTCTTTCTAATTGTTGTTCTGGAATGCAAAATTATGAAATTTTCTAATTGTTGTTTAATTATGAAATTTATTTATTTTTCTTCCTACCTAAATGGGGCTAATTCTAGGTCTCCTCTTTTTTTTTTTTATAATTTCCATTCATACTAAACGCTTCAGTCTTTTTTTAGAAAAGCTTGTAATTTCTTCATTACTTGTTCTTTGCAGTTCGAATCATATTCTTCATCAATATAAAACAACTAGTTAATCTTTAGGCCAAATACATACTGTCGATCCTAAATTTGGATATTAATTGTTAATTTTTTTTTCTTATTTTCAGGGATGCCTACAAGGACTTACGTGGAGTATTTTGGTGGTCTCAAGTAGCAAAGTAATTAGTTAATCCTTTTTTTTTTTTGGCTTGCATTAGAAATTAGAATACGAAGGTGAAGATGATGGCGAAAGAACACAAGAGGAGAGTTGGTTATTGGCTAACTTTTTTGATTGATTTTGTAAAATTGATTGTCGGTTATAAATTAATGACATTGTATGTTTTAAATTACAGAGATTGTTTTACGTTTTACTAGTTTTATTATTGTATTCATTTTATTTGCATTTGTTATATTGAATGTCACTACCAAGTTTGATTTAGACTCTTTTAGTATAGTTGAAGCATATGCAGAATTTTTAGTCCATCTATTTCTTGCACCACTTTTCCATAAATTAATGAAGGATGCACGATTGATTAAAATTTGTACAAGCAGACAAAATGTTATAATAATTTATGAGACAACTTATAGCACACAAATTAAGCAAGCATAAACAACATATGAAGCAAAAATAGTCTCCAAAATTTTCTACAAAACTTGCATCATAGTTATTATTTTGGTCCCCAAAAGTTAGCTAACTACAATAGATATAAGAAATCCTTCACTAGTTCCATTTTACAGATCACCCCATAAAGTTTTCTAAATACAAGAACTATGTCCTTAGTCCAAAGCTTCTCCAGTCTGTTCTTTCATCTGCATAGAAAATATAGAATTACATAAATAAGGAAATTAAGTACTATCATATTACCATACATGACACATATTTAAGCATGTTCATATACTGAACCAAGAAGAATTTATTAAATCAACAAAAAAGTTTCAAGTTTGAGTACTATTGCATTAATCGGCAATCAAGTTTCAATTCATGTAGTGCAACGAGAAACTTTACCATACTTTAAGTTTCAATTCATATACTATTGCATTGAATACCATTGCCAGAATCAGTATGGAGCCTCCATAAGCCATCTATATACACATGCGTTATAAGTTTTCAATATGTCTGGCATCTGGTCTACAACAATACTGGTATGAACATATGTGCCAAAAACATCCTCTAGCATTACAGATACAATAATACATATTGTAGACAGCGTACTGAATTATGCTAATTGAGAATTAGCTTAGCTAATGTACAATTTTTACCCACAATTGTGCAGATAAGCTTCACATTTTGCAATGTAACCTCAAAACGACCCTTTATAACTAATATGCTTAAATTCATCCTTGACTCCAATTACATTCATTATTCATGTACGGATGTACCTTTTTTACATAACAATAACTATAATTGCGTCACTCACAAAACACAAAATAAACCCACAAACTATGCAGAAAATTCAAACTTCTTCAATTGAATGAAAGGACCAAGAGCTTCCTGGACTTCGTAAATAAAGGAAACACAAAAATTTGCATGCTCGGTGGTCAACTGACACAAATGTGACAAGTAAACTGAAAATTTTTCTAAAGTCACAAGATAAACGAGTGCGAACCTGATAATACCTTCAATCCCAGAAAAAACTGAGGGCTGCTGAAGCAATAATCTTTCTCCTGGTACTGAGCAAGATTATGCTTCTTAGCGCATCTCCTCCGAGAGATCTAGAGATCGAGTATTACGGCGGTGGGCACTGGGGAGGCTATTGTGGTGGCCGACTATTACAGCTACAGTTCAGTCCGAGAGATCGAGTACATAGAGAGCTAAGGCGGAGGCTATTACGGCGGGAAGGCTAGGGAGAGAGAGAGAGACGGAGGCCGACTGGGTTCGTAAATCGGAGTTGAGCGACGAAGGGTTTATGCTGGGTGCGATAGAGAAGAAGAGAGGCTTTTAGGTTCATCTGAGAATTCATCGATTGGGTTCGATTTGGATCTAATCGACTAGGTTGGTCAGATGCCAGGGTATAATGGTCAGAAAAAATTATTTTCATTATTTTAATGTTAAATATATTATTAAATAGGACAAAGTGGCAAATAAGGAAGAAACTTGAATTTTAGGGTGGCAAAAACAAAAGATTTTAGTTTTGGGTGGCAATTCCTCAATTTCCTTAGTTTTGGGTGGCACATAAAAAATTTTCCCTAAAAAAAACAACAGAAATTTTGTTAGCAATGAAAAGTGTCTAAAAAGTTATAGCATTGTTTTAGTTCAATTTTGGATTTTTAATGAGAAATTAGAGAAAATCAATAAATATATGCTAAATAATGTGCCCCAGTGCCTAAGAAGTTGAAACTAACGAACATGGTGGTGATACAACACGCGGTGATTAAAATTCAATTAAAACAGTAGTAAAAACGTATTTTAGCCCTTAGAAGGAGCAATATGGCCATTTGTGAACAAGATAGAAGGTCGAAAGATGCCTTACAGTCTAATAGAATTTAGAATTTTAGATGCATATTAATCAATTTACCTTTCGTTTTTTTCATTGCCAATGGCTACTAATGCGAAATTTACTGCTAAATCTGAGCATGTATCCTCTGTCACATGCAATCTAGTCAGTTGTTACAGGTCTCCCCCCTGTAATGATTTTTTTTTTTTTTTCATATATTCATGGTGACAAGAGGAAACAAAATTGCTATGGCTCTTATAGTTGTAGTCCCTATATATTTCTTTTATTAAAGTATTGATTTTTCAGTATTTTTTGTGTTTTTTCTATGTATTTTTCTATTTCCAGGGTTATTATGGACGGATATATGCATTTTTTTTTTATTATTTGTTCTTGCAGGTTTTAAATTAATTTCATGTCCATCCCTATTTAAATTATTATTATTCGATCCAAACCCGTTTTGGTGTGACTCCATAATTTTATTATTATTTTTTTTTTTTTGAGGTTTTAAGGCTAGGCAACCTCGAGTTGTCATGTATAACTCTTCACTTAACTAATTTCAAATTCAGAATAAGATTAATTGGAGTAATAAATTTTGAAAATTTTTCTTTCAAATTCTAATGACGTGTGAGTTTCCCTTAGAAAAATTCAACATGCATTAATTAAAAACTGTAAAGCGGAGGGGCCTATAACCGCTAGAACAGTAGACGCACTACCACGCGGAATGTGGTTTTGTACATGTTTTACAATAAAAGTGAGCTGCATAAATAAAGAGTTATATTTATACGTTCAATTGACCATATATTCATAGGCACGACTACACTGCAATTCTGCAAACAACACTGCTTGCACTTTTTGAGCTAGTGAATAAGTACAAAAGTGTGCCCATGGCCGAATTCTGAAGAAAAAAAAATACAAAAGTGTAACGAATGAACCTCCGAGGGAACACACGAAAATAAAACACCCGATGACCCGACACACAATCGCAAACACAACTGCCTGCCGGCGAAAATACAAAATTTCGCTAACAAACATAGACGGGCGAGATCGAAGCGCAAACAATCGATGGACGGCCTAGATGCCGTGTCCGGAGAAAAGCGGAAAAAAACCGACACACTGTAACATGCAGATTAAGTTATTTTCAATGTTAGATTCCAATTACTGGAATCCGCTTGTTCACCATACCTCGTTTGGATCGTATGGAAATAAGAAAGGAATAAGAATTTTAGAAATAAAACATTGGGAAATGTATAACTTTGGAAAGAAAATATTGCTTAGGAATAAGCTATTCCTAGAAAGAAACTATTCCTAAGCAATTCAAACGCCCCAAAAAAAGTAATTAATTTACGACCACCAGACGCCAAGTTTTCTTAGCCCTCAGCAATTCGAGTCTTATTTTATTTAATTCTGGAATCTATCTCATGTTGAAAAAAATATCGCGAGATATCAATTTTCCTAATCAAGATAAGTACTACAAAATTCGAATTTCAGAATGGCCAGAATTTCTGGCCTACATAATTTTTTTTATTAAAAAAAAAAATGAAAGCCGATCTCATGTTTCAACAGCTACAGTTTGAAAGTCTGATCGCATTTACAAAGTATGGCTTAATATTTCAAGCTCGATAGTTAAATATTTTTAATAGAATTTGCATATAGTAATTTTAGAGTTCTTTAAATAAAAATATTCAATGGCTAAAGTATCAGGAAAGTATATAATTAGTCCTGTAGGAACTACATATAAGCGAAATGCTTTGATTTCGGACCGTGATAGGAATGGCTTTGTTTCCTTCTGTTGACTACTACTAGTCTACTACTACTAATACTACTACTTTTTAATTATCACTTCCTAATTATCTCAAGTTAATTTGACCAAGTTGCCAAAAATATGAATAGACAGATATTGGTTATGGCGTTGACAAAATGTGCATAACAGAGTGCTCTGTTATTTAAAAACTAAAATTTATACGTTATTTTCATCTCTATAAAGTTAACTTCTTCCAAGTTCTTTAACATCATTGAAAATGGGTTTATTTTTTGCTTGTTTATAATACAAATTAATTAATATATTAAGATTTTTATTTGGCAGCCAATTTAGAATATAAGCACTTAAAATTTAACATGAAGAGATAATGTACAAGTCCTCATTTAATAAGTATTATTGAAAATAATTGTGTGTTGATGGATAGGTAAGCAGAGTGAGAGAGGGGGCATATATATTAAATGATCTATCACGCATGGATTGCATGTTTATTAGTTTAAGTTTTCTTTTTGTGTGAATGATACCAACTATAATTGTATCTATAAAAAAAACAATGGAAATTGTTTCACTAGGTAGCTGCTGCCTACTATTTTTTTTTCAAAAGAAAAAAAACAATGAAAACTTGTTAGCAATGTTAAGTGTCTAAAAATATTGTATCATTGACTTTATTTAATTTTGTATCTTCAATGAGAAATTATTGGAAATCAATAAATTTACACAAAATATTATGCCCCAGCGCCTGAGAAGAAGTGAATATGGTGATGAGTTGATGACAAATGTTATAAAAGGTAGAAAAATAGTCGATGTGTGTACTAATGAACATGATAATGAATCACATGTCAGATTATATATGGAGGGAAATGCCGAGAGCAATAGGGCACAGGGAACCACCACGCTGACTCAAATTCTGAAAGCAATGAAATCTAAGGTTTAATTTCCTCCCTTGCAAGGTTTAATTTAATACCTTGCAACCTATTAAACCTTGATGGTTCTAAGAAGTTGAAAATACATAAGTGAACTATAATTGTCAAGAGAGAATACTTCTAAATGATAAGACTGAGTATCAGCCCAACTGCTACTTCATAATATAGTACATTTTGCACGGGCTTCTAAATGTCATGAGTTGTTTCTATTGACTGGTGGCATACCAATCACTGCCTGAATATGTGCGGGTGAGCACAAATTCAGATACATATCCTAAATAAGATAGCAGAAACTAAACAACAGGAGACTTAATTAATAGATTTTAAGTCTGGCCAGGAAAGTTTATTAAATTTAGATTTCGGGGACCAAATGAAAATTTTACTGCCTAGTTTAACTGAATACAACTTTCTACTAGGTATCCCCTCTTGTAAGAACAGGAAATCACAGAAAAGTGTCCAATTATGTCATGGAAATTGTAAGTGCAAAAGTTGCCTTACATGAATAAACATGGTACTGTGTTGATTTAATTTCCAGAATAAAACAAAATCTAATTTGAATATGGGTAATGCTAGAGTCAAACATGTTTTGCTATTATTTTTTTATTTTATTATTTTTTTTAAGATAAGATGGGGTCAAGCCCTCCAACTTATTTCGAAAATAAATTTCATAAAGGACCCTAGCCGAATTTCGAACCCACGACCTCTGCTGAAGAAGGGTTGCTTTTTGCCACTAGACCAAAAGAGCTGGTTCTCATGTTTTGCTATTGTTAATTAAAGAGCATAATTATCGAAGAATATCTCTTCCAAAATTCAGGATAACTAATGCTTCGTTGCAAATTTAATTAGGGCTTTATAAACACAGCACTACAGCAGTCGCATATATTACCTTTCTTACTGCAGCAATAATATAAAATTCAGGATAACTAATGCTTCATTCTATATTTATTATCTCCCTTTTTTTTGTTTCACGTCCTCTCCATTTTAAAATAGTGGAGTTGTCCATTACAATTATATTTCATCCATATTTTTCGCTTTTATTTTTGTGCATATTTTTTCATATAAATATATGTTCTTTGAACATTTTTTGGTAGCCCATTTCTTGTTGTGGTCAACATTGCCAAATTTTAATTTTTTATGAAAAATGCACTAAACTAACTTAACATATTTTGGCAATGAAAATAAACCATTTCAGATATGATTGTTGTTGACTAACGATACTACACAAACTAAATTTTATTATAACTCAAATATACCATACAACCAACTCATCACTAACAAACACATACATATACACTAGCTAGAAGACTATTGGTGCGCACACTTACAACATTGGCACACCTCCTATTTATACACTCAAAAGTCGGTGAATGAATAATCTAGAGTATACAACTAAATTCTAGGCATAACATAACCGACATAAGTAAAGTCGGTTTTTAAACTTCTAGCATTTTCTACTATCTTCATTAGTTGGGCTTTATTCAAGGCCCAATAAGCTGCTGTAATTTCAACACTCCCCCTCAGCAGTGACTTCCGATTAATCTGGCCTTTGGTACTCCACGTCCATTTGGGTCATCATACTTCTTGTGATATTCGTGATGTTTTCGAGCGTGGCATCGCATTTCTGTTGTCAGTCTATCTTCAAGTTGCTTCACCACAAATTTTGACTTTGAACGTGGTACTTGCAATTGTCGTCGTTGAATTTCTTTGTCGTCTGCTCGACGAATTGTGTGATCATTCACTCCTCGTCGGGAGATCAGTTGTTCTTCAGCAGCCTTCTCCATGACTGCGACATCATCACTCTCCTCAGTGATGGCTTCCATCGCTGCGCCCTCTCGTGGCTTTTCCTCAACTGCCACTGCGCAACTTTCCAATGCAGTCTCCTCCTCGACTGCCTCCTCGAAGAACCATGGTTCGAAGTCTATCTCTTCTTCGGACTCCGAAGCTGTCTTGTCAACTATCGCGACGGTCGCCAAACCGTCCCACTCATCTTCACTCTTCACGTCGAATGGTGCTTTCTCATTCATGGACACCACGATGTTTTCTTCTTCATTCTTGAACCGACACTCTCTCGCATAGTGCCCTTGTAGTCCGCAGTTGTAGCACACCACTTTTCTCCTGCGGGATTCATGATCGGCTCCATTGCCCTCCTGGCCTCTTGGAGCTCCCCCTGAACACGTGCACCTACAACACTCGTGCACAGTCTTGTCAGCCTTCTCAATCACCGATTGTCGTCTAGGTTGGCTCCTGCTCGACATTCTCTGTCGACCACTATACAGGGCTGTCTCTTCTTCATCTTTCTTCATCGTCAACCCGACAAGCTGCTTGACAAGTACCTCTTGACTTGCCAACAGACTCTCTAGATCCAATAAGGATGGTTGCGTCTGCCACCCTTGGATCGCCGTCACGAATGTGCCAAACTCCGGCCGCATTCCATTTATGATTATTCGCCGCATTCTATCTTCGCCAATCTTCGCATTGGCATCGAGCTGCTCAATCTCTCTACACAAAATTTTAACTTTGAGAAAGTACTCACTTACAGTCATGTTGCCTTGCGAAATGTTCATCAACTCTCTCTCGAGGAGTTGCAACCGATTCGTGTTCTTCTTCGAAAACAATGCGGCGAATGTGTCCCACGCTTCTTTCGGCGTCTCGACATCTTCGATATGCGACAACAAACTCTTATCAATTGCCGCCTTCAACACGAACAAGGCTCTACCAGCCTTCACCTTCCACTTCTTATACGCTCGGATCGAGTTCGGTGGCGGCTCCGTCTCATCACCACCAACAACATCCCACAAGTCTTGTCCTTGCAAATAAGACTTGATACACGTACACCAATCTCTATAATTGTAGTTGTTTAATTTCTCGATCAAACCACTCATGCCACTCAAATCTGACATATCGACTCGATCAACTTCACTTAAGATACACGACTACTCAAACTACGACTCGACAAACCGAACTAACCCAACAAGCCCTAACCGGCTCTGATACCAATTGTTGACTAACGATACTACACAAACTAAATTTTATTATAACTCAAATATACCATACAACCAACTCATCACTAACAAACACATACATATACACTAGCTAGAAGACTATTGGTGCGCACACTTACAGCATTGGCACACCTCCTATTTATACACTCAAAAGTCGGTGAATGAATAATCTAGAGTATACAACTAAATTCTAGACATAACATAACCGACATAAGTAAAGTCGGTTTTTAAACTTCTAGTATTTTCTACTATCTTCATTAGTTGGGCTTTATTCAAGGCCCAATAAGCTGCTGTAATTTCAACAATTGTGATATCAGCGCTGATGATATGGACATGCCTGATGCGTTTAACAGGACGTACGCCAGCTAGCTAGTCACCTAACCTGTCGTGGTTGTTTTACTACTATCTGGAAGCATGGAACCTGGCTTCATGAGTATAATTAGTTCTACTGTTCCATATATATGTTCTCAATTTTCTAATGGTAACATTTTTTTGTGCGCGTATAACTAATTCTTTGTCTTTGTTTTCTTTTATGCAGGGAGAGATATTTTATATCTGCATATAAGGATCCCATTGATTTTCTTCGGTACTGTTTGGTGTATGAACTCTATTTCAATGCAATTGCTTGATTCCCCTGCTTGGAGGCCTTCCGTTTCAAAATAGGACACCCATCGTGCTGGAAATGATACCAAGGTTTCACATTAATTGTAAACAAATGAAGAATGATTACATCAAAATTGTTTATGTTAATCTGTCTAACGTTAAATTTGAATTACAGAAATAACTAACAAAGATGCCAATTAGCATGGATAGCGAACTAACAATCCTAGCAAACCAGGACATGATGCCAAGGCAAACACTAGTAAACACCAAACAAAGAAGAATCCGAAGTGTCCGCTCAATCACCACATTGCCACGAGGTTTTGTGGAGATCCCAAAGCCGAGGCAGATAAGAGCTACACCACAGAGAAAAATAGCGAAGAGACTGAACTCGTATGCAAGTGTGAATATCTTGGACACAAAACTTGAATTTGGTGGTGGCATCGGCAAGATCGTCGAAAAGGCAAGTGCAAGTGAACCCGCGAAGTTTGAATAAAACAACAGGACCTCTGAATTACAATCACCAAGCCATTCGCTTTCCTGCTTGGCGACTTGATCCTCTTCTTGACCAGCTTCAATGGCTTTATATTCTATATCAACAGATATGTGAGAATCCATGGTAAAATTTATGGAGGGTATGTGCTTACAGAAGAGATAATTAATTATTGGGTGATGGGGGCAAATCAAGGTGATACACGTATGCTAGGAATTAGATCTCAAGTAGGAATTGAAATAATAAAGCAGGTCAGTCTAAATGAGATTGCTCGATATATGTATTCTAATAAAGAACATTACAATAATATAAATATAAATAATGAACATGCATGCTATTTTAGAATAAATTTAAAAGGACAAGAACAAACTCGGATAATGCCCTATATATGATACAGGCTTACAATAAAAGCAGAATACCTCACGGAACTTAAACAAAACTTGTACAGACACTATTCATAGATATACAAAATTAAAGAAGCTTAATTTGGAAAGTTAAATACAGCTGTGTAATATAATTTCGGCTGTGCTCAGAATACATATAGCTAATTTAATTTCTGATGCGATCCACGGGTAGTTTTTCCTTTTTACGACTTTGCTTAAATGCTATAAAGGCACTTTATTTTGCGTACAATATTCAATATATATAGTTTTAATATATATAAAAAAAAAATAAACACACATCCGTGCCAACAATCTCTTCTCGTATTCCCGAGCTACTCTACGCAACATGGAAGAGCAAAACATTTCCCAGTCCAAGATAGATTATTGCAGCCTAGACTACCTAGATGTAAAGGTACTTATGATTTGGACAAACTCCTGCTGCTTTGCTATGGCCACCGGTCTCAGAACACGAGATGTTGAGTTACCGAAACACCTGATGCTACCATTCATGGTGTGTGTTGGGCTATTTTTTCTGTACGGCGCAGTTGGTTGGGCATTGCTGATGGTTGATGATTCAAAAACTCAACAGACCGTCTCAAAGATGTACGTACGTGCATCTGCCGGTCTGCTACCATTGGCTCTAGTTCTTGGCATCTATGCATTTATCATTTCGATGCATTTTTAAGTGAAAAGAACTCCATGTAAGATAGAATTTCATTGTCTGCTTCATAAGTGGATATCAATGTACATGCTTATGCAAGATCCAGGAAGATATTGTTTTCTGAATTTAGTCCCTTTAAAATCTTCCATTTGTTTGATGTTTTTGAATTTTTATAATTGGTAAAACCTTCTTCTTCTTTTGATGTGCTTGACTTGTCCCTTGTAATGTTTGTGTGTCAGTCTATTTGCGAGCACAATCAAGTATTGATAATTATATGCATGCTTAAATAGCAAACGAATTGTGCAGGTCATCATTACTCCTACTGTACTCCTTCATCTTTTAATGATCTTTGTATTTATTTTTTTTTTTTTTTAAGGCTTCCGAGGAGCATTTCATTAAAATAAGAAAATATTTCCAAAGAATAATCTTTGTATATATTCTGGCAAGGCCTATTATGTACTGAACATTGGTCCCAAATTAAGTCTTGGCCAGATTGACAAACCGGCCCTATTGTTCTTTTTTTTTATTTTTTTTTTAAGAAAAATCAAATTTATCAGGCAAAAAGCCCTGAATTAGATATCACTCGTATGAGAGGTGATCTATTTTATTATCAGTAATTATAACTGCCATCGGCAGAATAACCATCGCGCACCATCGCTGAACAGTCAGCGCGCACGAGAGTTTCTCTCTTGACTATTGGACAGAGTCGCGCGTCAGAGAGAGGTTCGCCAAGGGCAAAGTCGGAAAAATTTTAATTTGAACCGGATCGGTTCATGACCCCTTCTAATTTTTTCATGTGGTTTTTTTTCCGGTTCGTGACCCCTTCGCTTGACATGCTCCTATTTAAAAAAAATGAAAATTTATATGTAATAACCTGAACATTTGTACTTACGAAACTGAACATTTGTTCTTACTAAACTAAACACTTATACTTATCCAAATGAACATTTTTGCTGAAAATATTTATATTTTTTATTGTAACTAACTAAACATTTATACTCAATTAACAGAACATTTGTACTTATCCAACTAAACATTTACGTACGAAATAAAATGCGCTGGATGAGAGGATCTGGCTTAGCGATGGCGCGGATGGTTTTTTTAGCGATCGCACTAATCAATTTTCTTTTATCATTGCATCACATCACAATTCACAAGAAAACGTTGACAAACTAGGTTGACTGATTTTCAGTCAGGCATTTGATTTGAACAGATTAGGTAAGATTAACATAGTAGACATATGGTATACTTCTAAAGTATAAGATTAGATTTGATCAACGTTCATGAAACTTAATTTTGCAACGTAAATCTACATTAAGGTGCATATCTAATCATATAAATTATATCCAAAGTGCGACTTTCTAAGACCCATCTAAATAACAAAAGCGTCCGAAACTGGTTGATGGCTTGCAAATTGAACATTAGCAACAAAAAAAAAATCGGAATAGTTAGACTCTATTAAGATGAGAAAGTCAACTTTTGTTTTGGGTAAAAAAAAATTGGACTCGTCAAGAGATCAATTTAATTCGGAATTCATTTAATAATAAATTAAGAGTCAACTAAACATTTCTCTTCATTCAAAATCTCAGTTCAATGGTAATTTCACTTACTAATTTTTTTATACTAGTTTTTTTAAAAATAGGTGTTAATATGGTGGTGCTAAAGATTTTTTTTGTTGAGATAAAAAAAATTCAAATAATTTTCAATTCTGTGAGAATGAATTCTTTTCTGATTTATATTATATTATATTTATATATATATATATATATACTCACAAAAATTTCAATTCAAAATCATATATTTAAATTTTTTTCCTATTGAATTGAATTGCTCTTTCATTTTTATTTATCAGAACAGTTTGAATTGACATTGCTTAAAACACAAGATGTCATGTGAGAATAGCATTATTTACGACACGCCATAAAAAGTTTAATATTTGAACAATTTTTTTTTTAAAACTAGCAAAATATGCCCTCGTATGTGGGTAAATTAAGAAGCAAGCTAATGTTAGACAATAAAGATATGTTGCACAATTTATTAGCGATACAAGTAGATGTGTTATTCAATTTATTTTCTTATTAGACGGAAAATCAAAATGTATTATTACTTTGTCTAACAATTGATATTCCAAGAATGGTACAAACAGGTGGATACACACTAGATCTAGTGTGTAATACTTCTTGGAATCCAATGGCGGAGCCAGAAAATTTGACAATGAGGTTCAATAATTTTTAACATTAGTATTACAAGAAATTAAATAAATTCATACAATATATATATATATATAGAGAGAGAGAGAGAGAGAATGGCTAATGTGCCACGGGTGGCGATGCCACCCATTTTCTTTTGAGTCATTTTTCGATATCCAAAATTCAAATTGTCGATTCAAACCGTTCAAGTTGATCTCTATATTGGAATATTCTTGGAGACCAAATTTTACATTTTTTCGAATTTTTTTGCTATTTATTATGATATTTTTAAATTGGAGGGCCTGAAATAATCCAATTATATTATTTTTTTAAAATATCATAATAAATAGCTAAACTATATATATATATATATATATATATATATATAAGAAAAAATATGTTTTGGACGAGTTTTTAATTTGGTCTAAATCTAAATCATTTATTGTGACTGATTACGGATCCAATGGCCCTTGAAAAACTCATCCATGACAATTCGGATTATTAGTGTCCTTTGATCGTGCAATCAACAATTTAGACATTAACAATTGCTGAAAATATTTACAATTTATTTCGATTTTATTCCAATAAAGTACTTAAAAACTTTACTAAAAAAAATATTAGGATTCAAAATATAGAACAATTTTATAAAAATTACAAGTTATAATAGATTTTTATCTTCTAATTTAATTCTTTGAAGTCTCATCCTTTGAAATCATAAGAAGATGAATTGTTATAAACAAACAACAAATCCATTAAAAATTATTATGGTTATTGATTATATCTTTTGTAATATTCAATTAAATAAACAAAAAAAATCTATATATTAACAAAGTAGATTGTAAAAAGTTCAATTAATAAGTTCAATATGCATGTCCTAATCATTATTAAAAGTGAAAGTTCATGAAATATTCGAGAAGATAAAAATTAACATTTGTGGCAGTCTAATATATATCTGTTATATAAATAATTTTTTTTCCAACAAGAATAAAATTTCCAAACCTAATATGGGGTTCACTAGTGGAATATCTTTTGAATATTTATGGGGTTCAAATATTACATATCTACAATTTTTTTCATTTTGCAAGTGTGAACTTTTAATTATAGTATTATTTTTTATAAATCAATGGGTGACCCTCATTTCTTGTACTTAGCTCCGCCACTATTGGAATCCATGAGTTTATAAGGAGTAGAGATAAAAGGTCTTTATGATAATAGACAGGTTAGACCAAATGATATTTTCAATATTAAAAAGAAAAAAAAAATGACCTTAAGGCTGTGCTCCAGAACAACTTGTATAATGGAATGGAAAGTTGAGGAACGACAAAGAAAGGAGAAGAAAGGAAGGAGAAAACAAAACTTACTTACCTTTACATGCTCCAGGACGGTCTGAAAAGAGGAGTAATGGAACATAAAGTTAGCATCTAGTTTGACTATTTTACCCCAGTGACAGCGCCCAACTCTTCATCGCTTATTCGCTTATTCATTTGAAGGGTATTTTTGTAATTTGATCGTTTTAACTTTGTGTACACTCAGATTTTGAGTGTAACAAAAAGCCAAGCTGTAATGGAAACTTGTAACCTTGGCTTACATTCCCCTCTTACTTATATTCTTTACTGGAGCAAGTAACAAGATGATGTTCACCTAACCTTCCATTCCTGCCCTTTTAAAAACTGCTCCTGGAGCACAGCCTAAAGGACAATTATTCTAAGCTTAGTAGATTAGTTTGGAAATCCGACCAATAATACTTTAGATTTTATCTTTCAAATTCAAAGGAAGAAAGGATCTCGAAGAAGTTGTGTGTGTGTGTGTGTGTTTTTTTCGTTCAGTCCTTTCCCTTTCTCAATTTACAACGGGGATAGACCCCAGAACTGGAGAGGATCAAGCTTCTTCCCGCTCTGAGCCTCTCAATTTACCTTTCTCATTCCCAAATCCCAATCAATTCCTTCTCTCGCCATGGCTCTTAACTTCTCTTTCCCCTTCACTGGCGCTACTGTTACCCGACCTTTCCGACCTATTCTCTTCTCTCCTTTCGTCTTTCCCTGTCACCGGGCGTACACCCCTCGCCGGAAGTTAGCCGGAGACGGCAGTGGCGCCTCCTCCCCCTCTTCCTCCTCCGTTGAACCCTCCGTAATCTCACCTAAGGAGAAGAATTTAGAAAAAGGCGAAGGCTTCTTCCGCTTTGACATTTCAACAAGCAATTCAGCGACTCCAGGTTAGCTAAGTTGTTAATTGATTAGAATGTACCATTTATTTTGGAAATTAGACTAAATTATGGTCTGAAGTTCTACATCATATGTATATAGGTAAGTTACATATGATACGATTGAAGCATTGCTAGGGAATTTTGGTAGTTCTTATAAGTGAAACAGTCATATGGTCTCTCAACCTTTTAATTTGCCAATTGGCCAATGGATATAACGTACCTGTATTGAGGTAAAATAGAAGAATAAATAATCGAATGCGTAAAAGGAAACAGTTCATTTGGAAATAAATGCAGGAAAAGTTTGAGGGAGCCTTTAAGGCTTTGCTCCAGAACGAGGGAGCCAGGGCTACGGAAAGGTAAGGAAGTTAAAGGAAGTTTATGAAATTGAAGATAACACATAGTTCCTTGCTCCAAATAAAAAAAAATATAGATAGAAGTTAATAGCAGTTACCTTCTATATAATGTACAAAAGGACAATATTACCCTTTTATTCAAATCATCTTGACCTAAAAGAATTTGTATCAGGATTCAAATATTTGCTCCCACCTTTCTTTTCAACAATTATGAGCCAGCGCAAGTGAGTAATACTGGTGTCAGCTTCATACTGGTACATGACAACCAGTACCTTTGTAAAATAATCAACTATAAAGAAAGCAATATTAAAGAAGTGTGTAATATTAGATGATTCTAAAGCAGTGTGCTAATGTTAATCTTGAAAGTATGCGTACCAGAGGAGGAGCATTAATATTGGCGTACCAGAGGTGCATTATTTCACAAAGGAAAGTGGTGGTTTCGGCCACTTACTTTAAAAAATATAATAATAATAAAAATAAAAAATAAAAAATAAAAAAATTACCAGAATGATACCAGAGGTGCATTAACATTGATAACCAACAAATAAAACCATTAATTCTAAGTATGGTATGGCCTTTAGTCTAATAATTTTGGATGGAAACCATTAATTCTAATTCTTAGGTCCAGAAGTATTAAACTAACAATACAAATTCCTACTCTAAGACCAAAATCCTGGGTTTAAGTTCCTATCTCAGCCTTCATAAAAAGCCCAAACAAAGGTCGCAATCTTAGCAACCCGTAACCTGACACACGCATAGGAAAACAGGTACAAGTTTGCAAGGAAACAAAAAGTCTATGAAAAGGAAAGGAGGGTGAATTCTTAAAGAGCAATGAGCAACTATTTTCAAAATAATACATCAAAGTGCACAGACAAGAACATACGGACAATTTCGGAGAGCAAAGAGATTGTTCAGATATGGTCCCAAATGACCTACCTTTCTAAGATAAAGTGCGATTTCGGCGGGAATTCGCCAAAAATTAGGAGGGAACGCACAATTTTAGTGGGGCCCGTTGTCAGAGAAAGAAAGGTGTGAGGGCATCTTCGGTAGAAAATTCTAGGTCGCTGGCGTCTTCTCGTTACACCCCGATTTTGGGGGTAACGCGTATTTGCCCCAAACCTGCTTTTCAGAAACTTTGGTTTGCTTCCGTTTCCGTCGGCTCACCCAGCGACCTCTTCTGGAGCAAGTTACGGCCATTAGACTTCCTTCCCTTATCTCCCAATCATCCTTTCTGGAGCATAGTGTAAGAGGAAGTAGATAAATGGAATGGTGGCTAAAAAAGTAATCAGGAAAGGAATTCAGGTTTTTGTTCTAGATTTTGGATTTTGTTTGCCACAATTAAATTGAAATCCAAGGCTTATATAGCTACAACCAAAAAGCGAAATAATAAATCAATTTTAATAAAATTAGTACAATTAAGTGAATTAACTAACAATCCCCAAATTTCAGGAATACTGGGCTTCAGTGGGATGTGCTGTCATGCACTGTAGCAACACAGAAGTAAAATTATCCTTCTTTCTATTACTTCAATGTCTTATAGAAGTTTCTATCATTAAATTAAACAACATGATATGATATTTGGATCCTTAGTGATCATAAATTTCATTTCCATTCCTTTTCTTATTATTTGGATTTTGGAGTATGAATAATTAGGTTGGAACTGGCACGATGAATCCTTTAACTTTCTTCAGAGTGTTGGATCCTCAACCGTGGAATGTTGCGTAAGTACACTTTGTTACGTTAAATCATTCAATACATTTTGATTGTTATAATTAATATAGTATAATGTTTGTTACTTGAGCAAATATGAGAATTATTAGGTTTAAAAGTCAAAGGTCAACTGGTGAATGGTTTGATTCATTTCATTCTGTTTAAAGCAATCTAGGGTTTTTGTTTGTATCTTAGCTTGTAGGAAGTAATAGGTCCACATTAGAATAGGAGACTTTTGTTCTGTATTGTTATAGTCCTCGTCTCCTTGATACCATTGTATGATTCTGATTGATGTTCTCAATTTTATGTATTCAAATTAAAGAGTATCCATTTATTATTTCAAATGTCAAGCACCTATTTTATGTATAGAGTTTCTGTCTTATGTACATGGCTCCTATCGCCCGGCAGATCTGGATTCTCAGCCTTCACATAATGCTTTCTTAACATGAAGGTATGAAGAGCCTAGTATAAGACCTGATGACAGTTGATATGATGATAACACTGACAGGCTTCAATGACACACTCAATTTCAGGTTTGATTAATTTAAACTCGTCCAGCTCGTTCAAAAAAATGGCCTGTTATTCATAAGTGTTGACTTTTGTTTCATTTTCTTATTTTCTTAATAAGGTCATCTTAAAGCCTGATCCTGGGAATTCGCAGGATCTCTTTCTTCACAGCTTTTCTGCCCTCGGTTAGATTTATGTTTTTCTTCTCATGCATAGGTTTATACTGAGTTTGTCTCATTATTTTGTTAAATAGTGACCTTTTCTTAGTTTTATTACAAGTACAGCTCATCTTTCTCTTTCCACATCTTATCTTTTTATATTTATCCCAGGGATAAATATTAATGAGCATGATATTCACTTGTGGAGGATAATTGGGAAAGCCCGGTAAAAAATTTTCTGACTTTTGTGCCCACATAATCCTCTCTGTTTGTATAACTTCCTTCATCAAAAATTTTGTGCAGAGGTGTTTAAAGTTTTAACATGAATAGAATTGTACCAAAAGAAAAGAACTTCCACTACAATTCGACATGTGGAAGATGTAAAAAATCGTAAGAAACTCTCAGGAGTAGTGGATATTCCCGAAATAAACCTCACAAAATTACAAACCTGTTTATATTTTCACTTCATCCTCTGATTTTGACCTATCCATAAAGCCTGATTTTGGTGTGTTGGAAGAAGCAGAGGGATCATGCATTTTACTGCACTAGAGTGAAAATCGATTTGTTTGCTGAGGTGTCGACAGTGGGTCCCACGACAGAGAGCAGATGCGCGTAAGACAGCTTCAAGGTGTTTTATGAGGTCTCATTTTGTTTCGTTCTCTTGAATTTTGGAGGATTTCCCACAGTCTATTGTTTATCTGATTATTTGTCTTCGTCATTGTATACTTTGAGCGTCTCCAAGTAGTACTTTTTTCGATTCAGTTAATACAGTCATTCTGTCAATTTTGTAGGAACATTATTAGTGTGATTAATTCCTATAACAGTTGTTGGGGACTCTAGGAATTGCACTGAAAATAAATAAATATATTGAATTGTTGTGGTATGTAATCCTGCGTAGACTAGTTAGGGGTATACTTCACTATGATGCATATCCAGGTTATATAAGCTGATGGGAATTAATTTTACACTATGTGATTAATATTTCATTATTTTGCATTAATTAGTGCACTGTTATTCCCACAATTTGAGCTTCTAGATTGATAAAACCAAGAGCATGACAAATGGAAGGAAACAGGAGAACACAAGATCTGAAGAGAACAGTTCTGTGGTACTTGAAAATTTAAATTGCCATTGTTTGCCCAAATAGAATGATCTTGATGTCTTGTTTTTTCTGTGCCTATCTTTTTTTTTTTTTTGCCTTTTGGTTAAATTAGGTTATATCCACTTTTGAAATTCAGTGCCACTACTCTTGCTGGCATTTGAATTTTGGACCTACCAATTTGAGCTGCAAATAAATAAAGAATTTTTGTTCCAATCACATTTTTTTTTTAAATCCTGTTCCTTGAAAATACTACAGGATAAAGAAAATAGCTTCAATAGTTTTTATTGAAACAGAACTATTGACAGAGTGTAGTCCATTAATTACCATCCTGGCTTGTAAATGCCGTGATTTTTTATTTTCAATTCAATTTGACGCAGAAGGTTTGCGCCTGAAAACAGTGAGTTTCAAACTTCTAATCGGAAGGGTAATACGTAGTGCTGGCCCAGGGCAGTGAAAAAGTCGCAGCATTATTTGCAAATAGGTACCCCCCTTCGTTTTTTTATTTTTTCGCTTCACTAGCCGGAGGGATATTTTTAACCGGACCTCGATTTCATTTTTTTTTTCCCTTCTTGTCTGAAGCCATATCAATCGCTTTATTTGGATGAGCACAAATTCAATACATCTTCTATTAACCCCATGAAAGAATCTAATCAAAAGGTGGCCTGATTGATAGGTGTTAAGGTTGGCCTGGATAGTTTAAAATAGTTGAGATTTCAGTTTATTTTATAGAGAGTGAAGAGTGTTCAAGAACTGAGAGGAGCCTTCAATGTGTCACTAGTGCCAAAGAAACAAGAATGCACGAGTGGTGCATTTTACTAGTTGTAAAACTGAACTTGATTCTGTGTACCTTGTATGGAGAGCTGGTATTTCATTTTCACCCATAGTAACAATTTTCATCTATTCAATTTTATTTTGTTTTGCTTTAAATTTCAGATAACTGGTTTAAGTAATACTGCCAAATGGGAATTTGATTGCCTAATGAATTGCATATTCTCTCCCCTTCTTATCAGAATAGGAAATCGCTGAGAAGTGTCTAGTGTTCTGAGAAAATTTGCAGCTCCAAAGGTTGCTGTAGACTAATAAAAATGATTTGTACATTTTTTTTACTTCCTGTGAATACCTTAGGTTAAATGGAGAACCTGTCATTCTATAATTTTGATTTATTCATTGTGTCTTTGTCATTCCAAAAGATTTGTAGCCTCCTGAGAAGAACTTATCAAAGGAAGAAGTTTAAGTATGGATGACAGACTGTGAAGTACTAGTACCCTTGGATTTAGGAACTTCATGATGATCAAACTGCAGATAAAGAAATTGATGCCATAATGAAAGGTACTTAAATTTGTGAGCTTTCAACAAAAGTGCTTCTTGACCATTTATCATGAATTATCTTCTTCTGATGTCTTTCGACTCAGGCATCTGTAAAAAGGCCTTGATGTCAGAGAGCTGGAGCACCCACAAACTAAGTGTGAGAAGGATGAGAGGATGTACTGGCATGATGTTTTCTCCTTAGTAGTTTCGTATTGTAATTTTGTGTACCAGGTTTGTATTATATCATTGTTAATTGCTCGTGTAGTAAGAAATGCCAAACATCAATTGTTGACTAGCACCGGACCTGCTGTAACTGTGCTTATGATCTGTCTTATTTTCTGTCATGAGTTTCAGGAAAGTCCCTGGCCCACAGCCAGTGGGGTTGTGTCCAATGGCCAAGAAGCAGCACCGAATGGAAAAGTGGCAGTGCTGAGTGGTGGAGTGATCTCAGGTGCAAAAGTGACAGTGCAAGGTGGCTAAGAGGTGGCAACCATGATGAACCGGCCTCGTCAGGTGAAGTGCCTGGGCTGGATGGTGAAGAAGCTATGCCAGATGAGGAAATGGCAGTCCTGGGTGGTCATGCGGCAGTGCCAGGTGGTGCAGAGGTGGTGCCTGGGGGGGGGGGGGGGGGCATGCTGTCTGGTATCATACCTGATGTGTGGAACCCACGGGCTGATGGTCAAATACCATGCCTACCCGAGAAATTTGAGGATCGTAGTAGCTTGTATTAAAACTGCAATCGGTCCTTGGAGAAAATTTCTCTCCCTGTTGCTTCAAAAGAGAAGATCACTGAAATGAAATGGCCAGTGCAAACCCAAAATTCAGAGAGGGAAATTCTAGTAAATGTGAATGCTCAACCAAATCCAAGAACCTAACTAAGAGAAATAATACAGGGGAGAATTTAAGTGTATGGATGAGGAGGGGTAGATTGAGTCATATTTCATGAAGCACCGGATGGAGGATAAACCTGTAATTGTAATATGTGAGCGATGTGCTTGATCGGGCTTTTGGTCTGAGCTGGGAACCAATGGTGATGTGGCGTGCTTTAAGAGAGACCAAGCACAAGAATCAGGTGTGAGACTAGTGATTGGCCTTGTTTTATTTTTGCATCAAGACTGACTTGTATTAATTAGTTCATTCTATAATTAAATTGTGCTACATGATTTGTGTAATAATTCAATTAATGCTGATTTGTGAAATGTGTTTGCGTCACCTTACAACTATTTTCTATAGCATGATTTATGAAATAATCCAATGCACGTCTTCTTCAACTTCCCGTTCTTTAAAGATTGGGTTGAACGGTCAGCCACACAGTCGGAACAACAGAAGTTCCTGCAATATTAAAAGATCAATAATAGTAAAAGAAGGGCTGGAATGAAATCCTTCCCGTTAATTTTAAATTTTAAACAGATCGGACGGCCATTAAAAAACAACGCCTGACCTGAATATTTTTTTCCCTTTTATCCCAATTTTATAGAATAACCACCAATAACATTATTTATTTGTAAATCCTAACAATTCTAAACTCACTTTTACAGGAAGCATTTATTCTGATCTCGAGTTATCCTAAAACAAAAAAATTCTTTAGGAACTCGGAATTATGTTTGTTCGTATCGGCTCTATTTTTTTCTTACTTAATAATTTTCCCCAAGAACACATAAAAAATAATAAACATGTGAATAATATACGTACTGAAAGAATACAAATGTACAAACAAAATTTCACACGTAAATATGTAATATATACTCTTTCAGCTTGTGTATATCTGAAAAAAAAAAAAACAGAGAGGGAAAAAATTGTTTTTTGCCTATTTAGGTATAGAACAACCGCCACCTAGACAAATAAATCCACACCATGGAGGACAACACTATTTTCATCGGTTAAATGAAATATTTTGTGGTGTTATAGTTGCTCATGGTGTCAAAAATTTGCACCCAAAATTTGTCAAATTATGCCACGTGATCTCTGTCACTCGTGTCGAGTTCAGCGTAATTTTGTGATCCCATGAACCGAATAAAACAATTTCCACTCACAACTTTAGGAAAAGAAAAAAAAACAAAAAAGGAATAGATTTCTAGATACAAATTTCAATTTTTTATCGAAATTACTAGTAGATAATAATTAAATATAGTTTTCTGCGCAACGGAAATTACAAATCTACCATGCACAAATTTCACAGATTTTTATACCATTTGTGTCATGAATTAATTAGGAAAATGATTGCGTCATGAGTTCAAAGCAATCTCATGTTTGCTTTAATTTTTTTCTTACACGTGTCACTTGTACAAATATTATCAAATAGTTTATTTTTACTCTATAATAACAAGCCAATTTTACTATCGGAACAATCAATTAAAGAGCAAATGTAGATTGCGTATTAAATTTCGTCTAATTTAAAAAACTGTTATCAAACGGTTTGAAAAAAATAATAATATAATTTTATTGTAAATTGATTAGTGATTAAGTAATTTTTAAATGCATCAAAATTTTAAATGCGACCATATATATCTAAATAAGAGAACATATAACTACTTTTATCAATAATATATACTTTGTTCTTATCAAAATAATATATCCTTTGCTTAAATAATATAATGGTGGTGTAATAATTAATGTTATGTTCTGTGGCAAAAACATATATGTAATGTAGTGGTGCAATATAATATTATGTCACGTTTTGTACAAACCTTAATTAGTAAGAGCATTACTCTCTTAATAGTTCACACACACACGTATATATATGCATGAAGCAGCCTCCACCCGACAAAAAGAAAATTCAAGAATTGATATGGGTATGAAGCACCCGTCACCCAATAAAAGAAAATCAAGAATTGAGTTTGATCTCTAACCCATATATCCTATGTGCTTTATACTGATACACTCTCAACTCAATTTAATTGACTCCCGCTCTCAGCCTCTCCGTTCAAAAGACATTATCTTTCATCTCTCGCCTTCTCGCTTTCTATCACACAATTGTATAACGATCAAAGGTGGTCATCGCCATGAGCTTCCAGAAGAGAGGGAAAGGAGTCGGACCAGTCGGAGAGATCACTTCATCCAACTCGAGGTCTCTACTAGTTGGTTTCCCAGGTATTATATGTCTCTCTCATGTCTCAATTATGTTTCCGTTTCCTTTGATCTCCTTCTGTTTTCATACCTGAGCAAGTTAATTTGACCACATTGTAAAATTTGGTGCCCCTACGGTTACATGTTTTTAAAAAAATTGATGTCATTTTTGTTGTGGGTTATTATGTTACTCACCCCGGTACTTATTGGACTATGATGCAGAGGGGGATACCAAAGTGATGAAGGTAGAAGACTTCCTGGAGATGTTGAACAGTGGGCCCCAGGGTCTAGGAAATGGAGAGAACCAGCATCCCTTCTATAAATGTTACCTTCTAGATGACAGTGCCGGGGGCCGGGGCATTGAGATACCCACAAACATTGTGAAAGCCATGGAGGGTGTTGGCTCTGGTATTAGAGGAGGCACGGTACCAGATGAAGCTACTGAAAATGGAGACATGTGCAGTTGGTGTGCAGGCTCTTTTGGAGAAACTTCCTGGAAGGCAATCAAAGGTGTTTTTAAGACCATAGGAAAAATACATAAGGTGTCAGACCTCTTAGCCGGGGCATTCGGGCCTTCACATACCCGGCAGAAGGTGGAGCGATGCCTGACCGAACTAGGATGCTTGCTCCTCGTGCTCTCTCTATCATTTGCCTTAGCGTTGGCTGCCAACGCCAAATTTACGGCCAAGCCTGACCCGGTTTCATCTCTAGCATGGAAAGCCGTGATATGGCATGCATCTGCACATTGTATGCTTTTTGGATATGGGGTTTTTATGGTTAAAAGTGCAAATAAGATGGCAGCAAGTGAAAGTTTCACAGAGCAGAAAGGTCGTAATATCATATTATGGGCACTTGCGCCATTTTTGTTTTTTGTCGGTGTGCTAGCCTTTGTTTAATGTTTAGGATACAGGACTAAGTCATGACAGGCCAAAGGTGCCTCATATATTGTGTTTCTGGTTGATGGTATTGCTATTAAATGATGTGGATATTGGAAAACTACAAGTTGAGTTGATTGCTAAATTGTATTCATTTTGGTTCAAATTAGACAGTCTGTATGATAATTAAAACCTCAGTGTTGGGATACACCCAATTGCAAAATTCTGCTGTACCCCACTTGTCAGACCAACCTGAGGCAAGGGAACTCTGTCATTTTTGACAAAAAGGTTGTAGGCAACAGAAAAATGAAAGAAAAGACGATAGGTAGATTCTGTTTGTAAAGAATATATTCAAGTGTGTTAAATTTAAATTCCTGTATTGAGAGCCAACATTATGCTCAACCCAGCCTGCCGTTCATGGCGTGCATACAACCCTTGCAAAGTTGCAAACCAATAAATTGCATATATACCAAAAAAGAAGCGAACACTTACTTCAGAATTATACAATATTATAATTATAAATGTGCCTACACACTAGTATAATTTTAAGGCCCATTCAAAGGACAGAAGGTGATCTGTCTCTGTTTCTATTTTTATGGATCTTCAACCGCAATGAACTTGTAGTTTCATGTTTGACTTGAATTATTTTCATGGTTGAAGATCCATAAATCTGTCTAACGTTAAACTTGAATTACAGTTTTAATTACAGAAATAATTAAGGGACAAAGATGCGCATCAACATGGAAAGTTAGTTAACAATTATACTTATTTTGCGAACCAGGACATGATGCCAAGGCAAATACTAGTAAACACTAAACACCAAACAAAGAAGAATCGGAAGTGTCCGCTCAATCACCATATTGCCACGAGGTTTTGAGGAGATCCCGAAGCCGAGGCAGGTAAGAGCTACACCACAGAGAAAGCTAGCGAATAGACTGAACTCATATGCCAGTGTGAAGATCTTGTGAAGGTCATCATTACTCCTATTATACTCCAATTTTGAATGAGCTTTGTATTCTTTTTTTTTTTTTTGAAGGCTTCCAAAGAATAATCTTTGTATATATTATGGCAAGGCCTATTTATCTCTCTAACTGAACATTGGACCCAAATTAAGTCTTGGCCAGATTGACAATCCTGTCCTATTGATCTTTCTTTTTCTTTTTTTCTTTTTTTTTGTAACAAAAATCAAATTTATCAGGCAAAACAAAAAGCTCTGAATTAGATATCACTCGTATGAGAGGTGATCTATTTTATCATTGCATCACATCACACGGTCGACAAAGTAGGTTGATCGATTAATGTTTATCATTGATTTTAACAGATTTGGTACAATCAGCATAAACAGACATTAAGGACACATAGACATATGGTATACTTCTAAAGTAAGATCAGGCTAAATCAACGTTGATGGAACTTAATTATCTTTCGCAATGTAAATCTACAGCATGGTGCATGTTTTATCATCTGTATCTATAGTATTAATTAAATCCTATAGCCACATTTTTGCACCGCATTTTTACAACGACAAAACTCCATATATATAGCCCACAAATCGGTTCACCAAGTCATATTCATCGAACAAAATCACAAAAAGATAGATCTTACTATTATTATTGCATCAGCTGTCAAATTAATCATTCTAACTATACGTAACAAGCCTTAATTAATTTTGGCTCCATTGTTATTAAAACAGCGTTTATAACTTAATTAATACCAGCAGCACCGCCCACCCAATGTGTGGACGGACTTTCATATGTGAAAATATTAGTTGACATGGATATGTTATCCATTTTCAATACTTAAGATCAACATTGACTTGATCGACGCTTTCACTGATTTAAATAAATAAAATCAATAAAAGCAAACTAACAGTATTTAAGAATCTTGGTCTTTTGACACGTGCCATTGATGCCATTGATTAACTGGCTTCACAATTCATGGTACATCAGGGATGGACATGGTACATAGTTACACATTTAATTACCACGCCTATTGAATATTCACATTCCTAAATTGCAGTACACTTTAATCATACAAATGTTCGTCTGATTTCCTTTGTACACATATGTCCTACCATGATTGTCAAGCATTCAATTTCACAAGTATTACTTTTATTCAAAATAAACAAAACCTAAGCTATCCCATGGCAAACAGTAGCTGGTGTTCTTTTCTTTTTTACATACACTTCAATCAGCAATAAAATCAAATTGTAACAACTAACAAGTGGACCCATTAACAGATGAAACTAAATACAGTTCATATACATCAGGTCATTTGATACCAGTCATGGCCCACAAATAACAAGTACATAAAAAGAAAAGAAACCATTAACAGAGATTCAGAAATCATTTTGACATATATTTTACCATGCTTCATTTATTCTCTGACTTTTACAAAAAGGACCTGCCCTTTTATCTTATTATCAAATATCATCAAAGTACAAGTGAGACACAGTTTGTCAGTTCAGTCAAAAGCCTATTTACTTAAGCATATACTGTCAATGTAGAAGGACATTTACTAAGACAATTGACAAAACTACAATACTTGGTTGCTTCCTACCAGCAAATTTGCTTTATGAGATGTCTGGGCATATTAAATTTTAATATTTCACATATTAAGTACCATTTATCATTTATAATTATGCATATCACCATTCAAATTGATACTACGATCTGACACGATCCAGATCTCAACGATTCTTAGTTGGTTTTTCTAAAGAGGAGAAAACCTTAGGTTACCTGCTTCACTTGACAAACTCAGACTGGGAATGGGGGTTAGAGGAGTCCAAGGGTTGCTTCCCTTCTTGATTGGGTATGAGGCCATAAAAGCAATGCGACACTTTGCCGCAGCAGACCCACATTGTATTGCATCCTGATATAGCCATTCTCGCCCCAAGATGATCCCCATGAGTTGCACAATCCAGTAGTCAACTTCATTCTCAGAGCTGTAGTTGACTGCCACCACACCATTGTCCAGGTTGACAACACACCCTGAGAAAGATTTAGAAAACGTAAATTCGATAAGGTGAAGTTGAAAATTAGTTTCATCAAGAATAAGGACGAGCTTTTATGAGAAATGTCTCAAAATTTTAAAGAGATAATTCATATCAAAATATTTTAATTATAAACTAAAAATTTGAAAAATAATAATTCAAAAAATATTCAAGTAATGAACAAAGATTTAAAGAAAGACTCACAGAGCTATAGAGTCGGAACTCATGACCACCAGCCTTGACACTGACAGCCACCCCTTTCTCAAGGCCTTCTCGTCATTCTGTGGCACATTTTTGTAGCCGTCTATTAAAACCACCTTAAACATTTTTCTGCCAAATAATACGAAGGAATAACACAATACGTTAATACTATAGGCGTAATAAATCTTGCATTAAAGTAACACATTAAAAAGAACCATCTTCATCATTTTTAAAATGAAACCAAACTATCAACCCGACAAAATGAACCTTGGCTTCAGCTATTGCACACCTCTCTTCATAGAACTTGAGCTTGATTGGTCATTTTTGAGATTTCTTCATTGATTGAAAGATGGATGCCTAAAGGATTTTATGAAAAAGTATGTATTTTATTAAAAGAACGACATTTTCTTGAAAATCAGAATTAAAGGAATAGTTGTGCCATATAAAATTGCTGTCCTGAAACGTCAAACATTTATTTTCTTTGATAGTCACAACAAAAAGCTACCTATAAATTCAGCAATGCAAATCATCAGACCTCAAATTCCACGAACACTCAAAAGCATTACAACATACCTTCTTCTTTTTTTGTGAATTACATTAAAATTTACCTTACTTTGGGTAGGTCACCTTCAAGGTTAGTACATAGGACTAGAACTACATTCTGTTCATCAAAAAGAACTCCATCAATATATAATACAAATTAGCAAGATCAAAATTCCTCAGTAATGATACCAAGACTGCTTGTTGGTATTGAAACTAATGTAGCAGATTATAGATTTAAACAAATTCGAAAATTGCAGAAAATTTCACATAAAATATTTCAACAATTGTCACATAAATTATTACCTGGTGAAAATTGCTCAGAAAACTTTTCGAATTATTGCCAGATATCGAGATACTGCATGTGGCTTCTTTAAGCCATTTTGAAATGCCTGCAATGAACTCTTTTGCCTCAGTTAAATTATTCTCTGAAGTGTCAAAATCCTCCATTACTTGGTTTATAGCACCTTTTTTTTTTTCCAGACCCATCTCCTCAAACTGGACTCCAACCAGAAATGAATGCAATTCATCACGTGCTATTTTTTTTTTGTCATTGTCGGAATCTATTGCGCAAAACAAACTGTAGAAGGAATATAAAGAGATAATATTTCCCAATAAAATGATAGATATATTGTTTGTGTTTGATGAAATACTTAAATTAAGCTATCATGCAGAAGTAAAGAAATACTTATTAAGTCATTTAGACCTAGGTTTCCATGCAATTAATAGCAACATTTCCCCACATACCAATTCAGAGAATAAATTTGATTTGAAGGAAATTGGTAATCAAACTTAATGAATTATAAAAAAGGGGCTCATATATCAAAGTAGAGTTAGCATTGGGATCCTGCTGTATCTAGTTACGCACCAAAACATGAAGTTAAAGGTGAAATCAGAAACTGTACTGGTATATGATAAGTTGTCCTTGATTTGCACACACAAAGTAAGATAAGATTAAGATCTAAAGAGGCTTACTCTGATATTGCAGAAACATCTGGTGATCCATCTTCTCTTGTGAGCTTGGTGAGAAATTTGCTCTCGAAGTGCAGAATTCCAAACATCAGTAGCTTGAGTCTCACATACTCTAATCTTCTCTTCTGGACCCATGGCTGAAATATCTGCCACATGAAGAAAAATAAGAAATAGATTAATTACATGTCTATTTACTTGACATGCTAGGGACGGGAACAGAAAGAATGAATCTGTAAGAAGCAATTTAGTCAAGAGTGAGTCTCACATACTCTAATCTCCAAAGGAGATAACTACTTGTTTATTTTGCCTATAGAGTTATTATGGATTGGAGACTTGGAGAGGGGAAAGGGAAGCAGCATACAAACCCTAGAGAAGCAGATTCAAATCCTCCGCCGCGCGGCACGGCACCACATTTTCATCACAACCGTCCGATCTAATTTCGACGGTTAAATTTTATTGAGTCTATCAATATGGTATTATTCACGAAACATCCATCATAAATCAGACGGTTACAATGAAAATGCGGCACCCGACAGAGGATGTGATTCCAGAGGCAGCGGCGCCAGTAAGATATCGAAAGAAAAAGAGGAATGAGATCGAAACCTAGAGTGATGGGAAATGAAACAGAAAAAAAAAAAAAAAAAACACCAAAGCAACGAAGAAAGGAGAATAGAACCTCGTGCTACGCTAATTAAAACCAGCGTGACTCTGCTCCCTAAATGTCTAACATCAGTCTATACAAAGATTTTTTAACTCATTATTAAATCCATATCACTGATCTGATCAGAAAAAATTCACGGTCTATATTGCATGTTGTCCAGTTTAACATCCTTAAACTCAAAATTGGATAGACATTTGAATTGATGCATTTGGAGCAACACATTAGGAGGAATATCAATGCTGGAAGTGGACTTGCCACTGGAGTTGGTGTCACCAGGGCTACCAACAACAATCAAGGAAGACAGGGGACAGACGGCATTTCTGGTACTGGCGCATGGGGTGACTGGTACAGGAGAGGATGTTCAGATGGAAGATGAAGACCTCCTAGGTTGATTTAGGAGGTTACTGGTTTTCTTTGATGAAGTAGATGGATGTTTGTTTTTTATATAATTGCTGGATGTTAGCGCTTACTTTTTTCTTCGTTTTTTTTTTCCTTTTCTTTAACTTCAAATCATCTCTGGTGATTGTTTTGTTGGACTCTTTTTTTGCATCAGTAAAGCATGCAGGCTATCCTTTCGGATAGCTTTTTTAATAATATACAGCCTTGGAGAAAACACTAAAAATGAAAATTATTACAAAATAAAGTTCAGAAACTCAAAAAAAGAATCATCTGCTAACATGCCTAGTTATTTTCTAAACTCCAAAATGCCCAAATCTAACATATATCTCAGCAAAAGCTTGTATCTTCATGTTGTTTCCATATGCCTGTTTTAAAAAATATCAAATCATTTTAGCATATATTAATAATGTCTATGCCAAAACTGTACATAAGTTACAACTATTTCAGCAAAATTTATCTTATTATATGAAACAATCTGTCTCAACTATTTGTCATCTCAACATTTCCTTAGTTCAGTTATTTTTTATGAATTGATCCATGTCACCTCATTCCTCTATTTCTTAAAAATGAAAGATGCAGACATGAAAAGACTCAAGCTGTTTTATTTTTAAGACTGACAAACAATCATATAGTGCCTAGCTAGATCATGGATTTCTAGTTACTGGTTTAATTCATGGATGAACTAATATTAAATGGGAGTACAAGAAATTTACACGAAATTTACCAGAGTTAATGAATTCTTTAACTGTCTCCTTGATTGTGTCACTTTGCTGGTGCCCCGCCGCCCCCATCTCTAGAAGGCCTACATGTATTGAATTCAGAACATTTTGCACACAAGCACCCTAGATTGAATCAAATAGCAGAAAATATTATATCAGGGTTATAGTTACAACTAAAGAATTAAGACTCACAAATTCTAAATCTAACAAGTAGCACTAGTAATCTTGCTCTAATTACTCTAGACTTATTAGAACTGCCAGTGTTGGAAGTGGTTTGTTTTAAATCTACAAGAAAAATCAACACGTTGCTATTGACTTTCTATCACAAGAACAAGTCTCCAGATTTTTCAATTTGCACATACCGGCCGGCACAACCATGTTTCCAGTACTCTCCTTTAAGTCTTCATCAAGATCTTCTTTAAATTCTGAGCATGGCTAAAATTACTTCAATTTTGACGCTCTATATATGCCTTTGAGACACATGAGGATAAAAAAGATCTAAGGACCTGAAACTGAGAATTGATCTCCTGGAGTAAAATACTGCTGATTACAATATCATGACTGGCATATTTACTTTAAAAAGGAAAAAATCATCTCTGTAACCTAAAACTAATAAAATTGGAGTTATATTTGTATCATAACTAATTAACGCTTTCAAAATATTCATCAAAATTTGCAAGGATTAAGACCAAAATTGGCACAAATAAACAATCAAAGTGATCAGCTTATTTACAACTCGTTTCCAATTTTTTGTGCAATAATTAAACAAATTCCAAAAATAAATAAGTTTGCATATCAACCTGTACTCTTGTGTCAGTATTTTGTCGTAACAAACCAAGCAAGCAGTGAAAAATTTGAAAACAGTGAAAAAATTGAGCAGAGTCCCTTATCATCTAACAATCCCTTATAATACACCAATCTAACGGTCCCTTATCCCTAAAATCAAAATAACAAAATCAGATCCTAAAAGTTCAAGAAAATTAAAAAAATTTGATAAAAATAAGGAAAGATAAGCAGTGAAAAAAGGGAATTAAAAAAAAAAGACTCATTTTAGTTCATACCTGTTTAGAGTTTTTTCTCATGCTAGCGGCTCAGAGTAACACCTTCAGCAAGCAACTCCTCAACCTTCCTGACTGATGATAGAGGTGCTTAAGCGTGACAGTAGAGGAGTGGTTGAGAGGAGCAGAGAGCCAGTGAGAGGGGGAGGAGTTTACCGTGATGGAGAAAGGGAAAAATGGAGTGAAATGACGGCTTGAGGTCGGTGGCGGCGGAGCCAGGATAGAGGAATAACAGGGGCCAAAACAGAGATCGTAAGAGTACAGGTATAGTCTGAGCGCAAGAAGCAAGGTGGTTGCGCGGAGCCAGACATACGGAACGTCGAGCAAGTTGGCGTCGCTTAGCATCGATGTTTTTTTTCTCTCTTGAACTCAAAAAGCGAATAAAGAAATAGAGAAAAATGAATGATAATATGTTTCATTAGATTGAAAACTACAATGTTCCATATTTTAATAATTTTTTATACCATATCAATGACACTCTTTGCAAAAAAATTTGATAAACAATCAATTATGATAATATGCTCCTAATAATTTTTCTAGTTTAAAAAATTTAAGTTACTTTAGAAAAACTTAATTAAAATTGTCAAATTGAGATGTTATTTTGACTTATAATTTAAATCTTATATTGATGATGAACTTCAAAATACATTTCATCAAAGACTGAGGGGGCCAAGGGACCAATTTTATTTGATTGTATTAGTTAACTTTAATATGTGAAAAATCCAACTATTAGTCGCCACTGCTTGAGGTTTAATGGGGTATTCGATTGAGACGACGACCTGGGTTTATCTTCGACTGGGAAAGAGAAAAACAAGGAGAGGGGTTTGCTGGGGTATTCGATTGAGAGAGAGAGAGACAAAGATAGATAAGAGACACACGAGACCTAGGTTTGTGGGGAATTGACATCCTCTGCCGCGCGGCACGGGCCGCACTTTTCATCCGAACCGTCCGATCTATGATGGGTGCCCCGTGAATTATACCAGATTGATAGGCCCGAAAAAAATTAACCGTCAAGATCAGATCGGACGGCTCGGATAAAAGCGCTGCCCGTGCCGCGCGGCAGAGGATACGGATCCGGTTTGTGGGAGCTGCGAGAAAATTACCGTTTGAGGTGATACGGGAAAGAGGGAGGAGACAATATCATGGCCTCGACGGCGGATATGCAGAGAGCGTGCGAGAGAGGGCATTGGCATCCTCGACAGTCGTTAAAAAGGACTGTACCAAAACAGCCGAGTTTTTTTTTTATATTTAAAAAATTTTAAATTGAAATGTTCAATCCAAACCGTTAATATTGTTCAATTTTATGGACGATCCGTTTTCATATAAGTTTTATAAATATTAGAGTCGATTTGATACTTAATTAAGTGATCAAATTATGAACATATTAGAATTAATCTATGATAGTTAACTCGATTCGTTTATTTGTTGACAATTTGATCTAGAATTAAATTAACTCTAAAGTTTATAAAATTTATATGAAAACGTATCGCCTGTGAAATTGAACAAGATCAACAGTTTGGATTCAAGATTTGAATTTTAAACTTTTAAATATTAAAAAAATACACAGTTGTTTGGTACAGTCGTTTTTAAAAACGACTGTCGAGGATGCCAATCTGCGAGAGAGGGAGATGATGAGATCGGTAGAGAAATTATGTGAGCGGCGTAGAATTAGGTTTTAGAGCACATAATCCTTGTTCTCTCCACAATAATTCCCTACAATCAAAATAATAGCAATACCGCAGAATATTCGACGAAACAAACGAAACAACGATCACGAAACCGATATGTTTCGTTAACCGTTTCGTTACATCAACGGAACTAGTTTCTATTTGCACCATCTATTTCGTTCTTGAAACAAAACCAAAATTGCTAACCGTTATCGTTTCGTTTCGGACGAAACAAAACGGTTGAACGGTTGAAACAGCTTCCGTTTTCACCCCCTAAATGCAATGCAATGCTCTATCATTTCATGTATTTTGCTGTAATAGCAAAAGCATGCACCAATATGTGGACAAATAAAGAAACAAAATAATATTAATTAAAAAATAAAGATATGTTGTTCAATTTATCTACGATATATGTAGATATGTTGTGCATTTTGTTTTTTTATTAGACGAAAAATCAAAACATATTTTTATTTTGTCTAGCAATTTATATTCAACCACAGATCAAATCGATCAAACAATAAAAATAAATGTTTACATGCTAGATCTAGCGTGTAATATTTCTTGCATCTGTACGTTTATAAGTGACAGATATGACGTTGTTTCTCAAGGACTCCCTCTTCTAGTCCCGATCCAGCTACACCATTATTATCCTAGACTTAAATGATGCAAGATATTGTTTATATATATATACCGTCTCCAGTTGACCTTGATTATTATCACACCTACACATGCATCTCTTGGAATCCGGTAGCTGTGATTTGCCCTTTAATTAATATATGATTATAAAATTGCTAGTGCCCAAAATCTTGGATCTAGTGAAATGGTATGTTGCGAAAAAATCTAAGGGGTCATTTGGATGGGCTAGGAATAGCCAATTCCTAGGAATTTCATCTCTCTCACAAAGTTACACACTTCCCAACGAAAATCCTTATTCCTTCCTAGGAATTGGCTATTCCTAGCCCATCCAAACGACCCCTAAAGCTAAGAATTATCCATCTCTTTTAAGATGTATAATTCACATAACAATAAACGTACCAAATAAGAAAACAAAGCCAATCATCCTTCTCGAATATATAAATTTAATCCATATTTCATTCAAATCCGACGTAGCGCTATATTATGTAGCGCGGCAATTCGGACCCTTCAAAATCAATCCATTGATCTGCATTTTTTATAGATAAATTGAGAGAAACGAGAGAGAATCATTGGATCGATTTTGAAGGATCTGAATTACCGCGTAGCGTTACACTGGATTTGAATTCTACGATATTTCGTTCTCTTTTCCTTTCAAATGTTAGCATTTATATGTATCTAACATATGCACTGTACATGTCGCCCGTCACAGTTTTCATTCTTTTGAGTTATTTTTCGAGATCCAAAATTCAATCGGTCAATTCAAACCGTTCAAGATTGCCATATTAAAATACTCTTGGAGATCAAATTTTATATTTTTCGAATTTTTTTGCTATTTATTATGATATTTTTAAAAAGGAGGGTCTGAAATACTCCAATTGTAATGTTTTTTAAAAATATCATAATAAATAGTAAAAAAAATTCGAAAAAATATAAATTTTAGTCTCTAAGGGTGTGTTTGGATGAGGGGTTGAATAAAAAATAAGAATTAGGATCTCGAAATGCGTGTTTGTCCAAATTTCTTATTCTAATTCCATGGTTTTGTTAGAATATGAATAAGGGCCCAAATTCTTTATTCTTGTGTTGTTTGGATTACACAAGAGTTTCAATATGGTGAATAACTTGAATGGTTCAGATTGAGCCTTTGAATTTTGGATCTCAAAAAACAACTCGATGGCACGGGACCAATCTACGTATTGAAATCTCATAACAAATCAAATTTTACAATTTTAAAATTTTATTACTATTATTTTCGAAGGTCTTAAAATTTGTCACTTTTGAAATATTCTAAACAGTAGTTTGCTTCAAAAAATAATAGGTTTTAAAAATTCGAAAAAATAGTAATAAATTTATAAAAATTATCAAATTTGGAATTTGGAAGCTGGAACGGCCGTCTTTATATAAATTAAGCTTCAAATGAGAAATTTCTAGGATGGAATATTTCCATGAAAATTGATTACTGCCATCCCTATTTCTACCATCGCTGTCATCGCTAGCGAAGCGCTCCCCTCTCCTCACCCAGCGAAGCGCTCTCCTCTCCCCAGCGAAGTGATCCCCTCTCCTCACCTAGTGTGGGTACGCTCCCTCTCTCTTCTGCGCGCCCTTCCTTCTTCCTCCCTTCTGCACGCTTCTCTTTTCCTCTTGTGCTTCTATTCTCTCTACTTTTTGTTCTCCCTCTCTCTCAAATCTCATATCAGACATTGTTTTCTGTTCTGCTTATATTTTGTATGTGTTCATTTTGTTGTTATATGTGTTTAAATTGTTTATTGTACCAGTTAATTTTATTTCAAATATATGTTCACTTTGTTTATTGCATATGTTCAATTTGTTATTATATATGTTTCTTTTATTTGTTCAATCAATTAATTTTATTTCTTAATTTTTTTATTCAATTCTATCTTTTATATGTGTTAATTTTATTATTATAAATGTTCGGTTTGTTTATTGCATCTGTTCAATTTGTTGTTATATGTATTCATTTTATTTGTTCGATTAGTTAATTTTATTTCTTTATTTTTTACTCAATTCTATCTTTTAACAAATTTTGTTTACTGCATCTGTTCAATTTGTTATAATATGTGTTTACTTTATTTGTTCAATCAGTTCATTTTATTTCTTTATGTTTTATTCAATTCTATCTTTTATATATGTTAATTTTATTATCATAAATGTTCATTTTGTTTGGCATATTAGTTCACTCTATTGTTATAAGTGTTTATTTTGTTTGTCTAATTCGTTTTATTTTGTATGTGTTTCATTTTGTTGGTGTATTTGTTCATTTTATTTTGGTGTGGATCAGACTTAACATGGTGAAAAATCACAGGAAGGGAGAAAAAAAGAGTGGGAGAGAAGAGAAGGGACACAGAGGAGGAAAAATAGAAGAGATACGAAAAATGAAAAAAAAAAACAGAGAGAGGAGAAAGGAAACAGAGGGGAGAGGGGAGGGGAAATAGACGAGACGCGGAAAAAGAAGGGAGCGCGCCTTGCGATGCGAGAGAGCTGAAATTCTATAACGATGGCGCGCGATAGTTTATTTAGCGATGGTGGTTATAATTCCTGTATTTCCGTGTTCCGAGAAATATCTCCATGTTCCGAACAATTTCTGGGCTCGAAATTCAAAAAACAATTTCTGGGCTCTGCTTGTTTGTCTTTTCAATGATTAACCTCTAGTTTGTAAACTTTTAAGCATACGATACCGAGACTCCGAGTCCCGAGGTGTTGACTTATACAAAGTCAAAATTTCCACAGTAAATAAATTTATTAAAGTAGGATTAGTATATTGACATAATATTTGTGTAACATACATAAACTTTCTTTATCGTCTAAAATACTTCATTTCTAAGATTTTATGCAATTTGAGATGATTGGTCATTCATTAAATGCTCTGAAAAATTAACAGTTCGATTTTAATTTCGTTTGATTAGCACTAGCCACTAGACGATTTTTTTAAGTATAACGACTGTATTTATAATTTGGTAACTTTTTTAAATAAAATATCTATTATATTGGATATTGCAGAGGTCAAATGAGCTGTGGGAAAACATACAGTCGAATAACTATTTAGTATTTATAATTTTCTTACAGTTTTATATGTGTTAATTTGATAATGAAATTTACTTTACGCAATCAACCGATTGTGCATGCAATCAACGCCCTCCCCTCTTTGACCCTCCTTTTCTAGCGTCATCCCCTCTACTTCCTCTCTTTTTCATTCTTTAGCACCATGTCGTTCCCTCCCTTCCTCAGTGTTCTTTCCTTTCATCACCTCTCTACTAATTTTTGCAAATTGCCAAAAAGAGAGATTGTTGAGGTAAACAATTATACCTTTTATATTTTCTGATTTACAAAACGACATCACCTCTCTACTAATTTTTTTTTTTTTTTTGCTAGCCTTTTAATTAGGAAATCAAGTGAACATTGATTTAATTAAGTTGTACACAAGTTCTGGAGATAAGATGGTTTAAGCCAACCCCAGCCACAGCATGTTGGGTTTGCTTTAAAGCTCAAGGAATAAACAATTCTAATAGATCAAATAAACAACCCAGAAATTGAATAACTCGCAGAACTAGTAGTTGGAACAGGCAGTTCCAGACTTGGACCAGGCTGGTCTAGATAAGGACCAGACCGTTCCAAAATACCAGAAACTAAAACCAAGAGCGGAAGTGATGGTTGACTGCTAGGATGACCAATCAAGGCCTTTAAATTTATACCCATATGTTCTTGATTTCGGTCGCAAGCATACAATCTACGTTGAGTATCCAGTATCGATCCACGGGAACGGACTATTCGAATTATTTAATCCAAATTCTACTGTTTAATCAAGTTAACGAGTGAAGAATAGTTGAGTTTTGATTTTAACTTAAACTAAATAATAAACAAAGATAAAAGTGGTTCTAATTAAAGAGAGTTTGGCTTAATAGATACAAAATAGGGGTTTTGGTTGATAATCCTTCTACTTGATTCTGGTTCATAAATTGTCTGCTTACTTTCATAAGCGTTCCACTTGTGAACCTGGATAGCCAGTCAACAAACAGTCGACTCGTTTCTAAGTTGGCACAGACAACCATCCTATAATCCAAGCGGTTCACCTTGACTAACTATAATTATACATGGACAGTTAGTTCTCATTTATTTAATTGAACAGTTCAATATCTTGATTAACTTTCTTAAAATTCTTCTTTCAACAAGTCAAGTTATTTTAATCAAACCATTTAAACTCTTGTCCAGGGGCGAGGCCATGTAGGGGCAAGCCTGGGCACGTAAACCATTTAAACTCTTGCCCAGGGGCGAGACCATGTAGGGGCAAGCTTGGCACATGCCCAGGCTTGTTTTACAAAAGTTAAACTACAACTATTAGTTCTCATTGCAGTTTAATGAAAAGAAAGTAAGGTGCCCAGTCTTGAATTGGATAAGTGCCCAGGCTCGTTGCTGCTTACTTATATTATTTATTATGTTTTTTTCGTTCATAAATTTTCGTGCTTAGGAGGCTGTGTTTTTTTCTTGCCATGTTGGTCTGTACTCTTTTCATATCCATGTCAGGCATGTGCTGGTGCGCCACTTTATTTTTCTTTTTATTAATTTTTTTAGTCCAACACCTTTCGTGTATGTGTGGAGTGTGGTTATATTTTGGGAGAGAGTAATTTGTTGGCCCACAAAAGATTAGTTCTTTTTAATATGGTCCCATAGAAAAACTAGAATGGATTACAAGTTAATTGAAATTTTGATTTGATGATAATAAAAATTAATTTAGGAATGTAGTGCTTATTTTTTTGCTTTATTAAAATTATTTATTTTATAATGTTATTTATAATTAGAACGTTATAAATTGCAGTAGTTTTTGCAAAATCTATTAAAAAGATGTAAAGTTAGAAATAAATAGGTTAAGATGAACTTAAATAATAGAAGTACTTTAATATTCAGTTATGAATTAATATAGTGAATTAGATGTGGGATCATATAAAAATATTTTTGCATGGTGACAGTAAATAATGACCTCGTGTTAAATAAAATCGTTAAACTAATATTCTATATCACATTATAAATTGAAGTAGAAAGTATAATAATCCATGTGACTAGATATAACTTTCTTATATTTTTAAGGTTAAAAATTTTATATTTTAAAAAATACTTTTATTTTATTTTATTTTTTAATATAATTTAGTAAATTATTTATTGTGCCCAAGCTTAAAAAATAGCTGGACTCGCCACTGCTCTTGCCTAACCTAAGTTTCAACTTTTGTTCCGTATCAATGATATGCTAGTTAGTTGATGAAGGTAAAATAGCATATGTACACATGTGAAGCGCTTTTTTGAACTGATAAAAGAGAATATCAATATTAATACGAAATACTTTCCACAGAAAAAAGTAACAGAAATTGGCAATTATACTATTCTAGTAATATGATTTAAATCCTAGCTAGGCTGAGATACCGATAGTCTATCTGTTTCCGGTTTTCTGCGGTGTACTTTGTCAATTATGCTTTTGTGTTAGCTTAGTTTTCATGAGCCTGATCTCGATGTTTGACTTGGGTTGTTTAATTGGTAGCTCCAGTTATGTTTAAATAATTACATCATCAATGCACCATTATATATATATATATATATATATATATATATATATATAGGATGGCTAACGTGCCATCGATGGCATGGAGGGTCCCGTGCCATCAAGTCATTTTTCGGGATCCAAAATTCAAATGGTCAATCCAAACCGTTCAAGTTGTTCTCCATATTGAAATATCCTTGGAGACAAAATTTTATATTTTTTCGAATTTTTTTGCTATTTATTATGATACTTTTAAAAATATTATGATTAGAGTATTTCAGGCCCTCCAATTTGAAAATATCATAATAAATAGCAAAAAAATTTGAAAAAATGTAAAATTTAGTCTCCAAGGGTATTTCAATATTTTGATCAACTTGAATGGTTTGGATCGACCATTTGAATTTTGGATCTCGAAAAATGAGTCGATAGAAAATTGATGGCACGTGCCATCGATGGCGCGTTAGCCATTCTCTCTCTCTCTCTATATATATATATATATATATATATATATATATATATATATATATATAGCACATGATTGGTCAAATTGATATAACCGATGGTATATACTTCTTCCTTAAGTTGAGTTTTATATATACGTATATATATGCGTGCAGATCTTATCTGATCTTATCTGAGTTACTGCTCATCACTATAAATATATACAGGTGGGTAAATTGAAAAGGCACACACAGTTCCTTCCTGTTAACTAAGGAGAGTTGATAGAGGGAGGAGAAGATGAACACAAAGCCATTTATTGTTCTTCTTTTTCTTGCCACTATTTTCTTGGCAACAAGTACTGCTAGGCCCCCCTCTCGAAAGGCATTCTCCATTTCTTATGCTCTCGATGCCTCTTATCCGTTTGTACAAGAATATGGGCGGTAATTAAGCACTAGTTCTCTCTTAATTTCTAGCTATTATATATTCCCTGTGGCGTGAAACAGCATAAAAATGTCTAATTGTGAGGCCAATAATAGCAAGCGCATGGAATTAATAAATACTGATCAATTTTATTCAAGTTTAATTTCTGCTGCCAAATTAATGATTAAGTAATTCGTTTATAATAATTAGTATTTATACGTAGACTAATTTATACATGCATGAAAAAATTTCGATTTTGCAGCATTGCAACTTCAGAGTACAACAAGAAGGCAGGCCCTACCTCACAACTGGAGTTTATACGAGTGCTGAATGGTACGGAAAGGGATATGTACCCATATCCCATTATTATTAATTCTATAAGTCTCTATTTACAAGCAAAGAGCTGCAGCAAGCCCGATCTAGTAGGCACTTATTACGCCGAATTTTATATAGTAAGGATAAATGCGACTAGCCAACCAGTTACATTACAAGAATTTCGATCTGTCTGATGAGGAACTAGCTAATAGCGATCGGCCAGGTCTTTAGAATAAAACGTATGGAAAGAATAGGGAATCAAGTAACTAGCTTTCCATATATATATATATATATATATATGTTTGAATGTTGTTTCATTTGATGTAATTTTGAATTATTGCAATGTTTCATTAGAGTAATAATATGTGGAACTTTTACAAGGCATGTGCATTTGGAGATGAATAAGATGTTGTCCAGCTGATTTTTATTCTTTTCAATTAATTTATCTTCATATCAAGTTGACCAAGTAGAATATATTAAAGGATGCAATTAATTGTTGGAATTTGTTTATAAAAGGATTATTTATTGTAGAACAATCTATATATGTTGAGTCCATCCACGAAAGCATACTTTTTTTTTTAGTGCATGAAAGCGGCGCACACAATTTTTTTTTCTTCCGAAATGGCAAGAATCTTCTAGTCTCCTTTAAACTCTATTTTGTAGCATGAAAAAGAAATTGAGCAATTAAGCGCATCTAGCATGAAAACTCTCACGATTGATTTTGAGATTATGCAAGTCTTTAAATTTAACTAGGGTGCACGATATTTGACTTACAAATCAATATTAAATATGTTATCATTTTTATATTTATAAAGATTAATGTATTTAATTTTGTTTTTGCTGATGAGAATAATTTTATATGTTGTTTATGTTTAAAAGTAAATATCCAATTAAAGTAGTATACACAAAATATCCAATCAATGTCAATTAAAAAGGAAATCGACAGTCATAAGCGTTTCTATTTCAACTATTATGGAGGGATTATGTTGTGACATACATGCAAACAAATTCATAAATTATATTTTACAATTTGAGATATATTTCCATTCAATATGTTACATCAAATGTTTTGGTGGAAATTAAATACATTGTTAGATAAACAAATTATCACATTATCAAAAGGATCAGATCTTCTGCTCAGGCACGACTTCTTTCGCTGTATGTTGAATGAAAAACTCTACTTTTTGTTGGTCAATAGATAAAGAGGCGTACAAAAAAAGTGGATTGGGAAGAGAGGGATTAAAGATAACCTGATTTAAGGGGGCTTGATTAAGAGAGAGAGAGTCTGTCGCCTTTGTCTTCATCGCTGAGCCATGAGAGGTCAACAGATCCACTTTCGTCACTCACCAAATTCTACATACAAATCAAATCAGGAGACGGAGAAGGGAGATCCACCCCAAGAATGATAGCAAGAGGAGAAAAATCCTTTAATTTGAAAAAAATATATATAAAAATTGCAGGAAATGAAATAGTGAGATTCGATTTGGAGCTTATCGATTTCCAGGGCTTTGTCGTTCCGCCGATCTGTCGGATAGAAGAAGGACTAACGAAGGGTCGGAGGGAGGAGGTGGGAGGGGAGCAGATTGACTTATATGCACATGAATATAAGGAGGCGGAGGAGGACAGGAGAGAAACGGCGGAATAGGGTATCCGAGGATGGACAAATAGAAGGCGATAAGGAGGCGATGAAATTAGATAGGGGTCGCATGTTTCGAAGGGGGAAATTGCGCTGGCAAAGCCGGATCAATCACATGACTACAAAAAGAGTTGACACAAAATTATCTACAGAGTTACCGTCGCAAAAACCGGGACAAAAGTGAACGTTAAAATAAACCAACGAAAAAATTAATCGCCGTGTCGGTCCTCATTTTAACAACACAATCAGGACTCTCATGCATCTTTATTTATAAAATACAAATACTTAATACTAAGAGAAATGCTAGTGTTCAATATGTTGGACGGATGGTTCCGTCTAATACGATCGTTTTCATATTTTTAAATTTCAAATGACCAATCCAAACCGTTCAATATGTTCTCCATATTGAAAACCTATAAAAAACCAATTTTTATATTTTTTCGAATTTTTTTTACTATTTTTTTGATATTTTAGAAAATTCATGATATAAAAATTATGGATCGTCCAATAACAACGATTTCAAAAATACCAAAAAAATAATAAAAATTTTCGAAAAATTGTAAAAATTGCTTTCTTATAAGTTTTCAATATGAATAACATATTGAACGGTTCAGATCGGTAATTTGAAATTTAAAAATGTGAAAACGATCGTGTTGGACGGACCTCATCCGTCCAATATATTGGACTCTAGCCTTTCTCTAATACTAATACTGAGGAGGTGCTTCAAGCAACCGGATTTTTTTTTGGAGCAACATAATTTTTTACTAAATGTTTAAATTATCCTTAGTATCAATTAAGATTTATTAATTACCGCTCAAATCTTCTCCTAATTACCTTCTTTTTTTCCATTTTTCTTTCTTAAATGTCATAATAGGAGTTGCTAATCAAATATAGTTAGGCATAGTTCTTTATTCCATAATTTCTCTTACACTCTAATAACATTGTATTAATGGCAAAAGCACAAAACTTTTAGTTTGATTTGTTCTGTTTCTTCTGCTTGTATCTGAGTTCATAACTTATAATTTTTAATAGGTGACTATTCATTTTTGTAAGATGCTGCTCATTATTTGTAGGATATCTACTAAAAACTTATAATTTTAAATTTGGACTGTTGCTGAACTTGTTGGCAAGTAGACAGAAAAAAACTGTTGTTTGTACGACTCCAACTATTTTTAGATTAAGTTTTGAGAATGTGTGTATGCAAAATTATTGGTCATTCACTGGATATGCAATAATTAATGCAATAATAGTATAATACGATTCAATTTTCCTTTTTTTTTTTTTTGCTTATACTTATCAATGCAGTACTTGGATTAAAGAAAAATGCATTTCAAAAATAAATTCCATACCACCACACGACTTGAGATTTATTTGCACAAGTGATATGAAAATGTAATTTTTTTAAAATAACGACATAAGATGTCAAAAGGAGGGATAATAGTATAATACTGATTAGAGATTTTTGCCCGAAGAAAATAGTAGTATCCCAAATTAGTCATTTAAATTAAGGATGATATATTTGAAAAGTATTTAGTGATATAAATTTAATATTTCTAACTATACGTTAATTTTTTTCCAAACGATCCAGGTGCGTAAATTCTAAATAACTATATATGTACAGATATCTTAACTTAAAAGCGTACTATATGGAAATATTTAATTAATTATCTAGAATGTTACCATCTGATTAGTTATATGTATAGAATGTGTGGTTATAGAATAAAATTATTCATAAAAGAATCAAACTACAAAGACTGTGCCATAAAAAAATATTTGGAGTATTTTGTATATAGATGTGAAAATAGTCTAGAGAGAGTTACTAAAATGGTATCTCTACTACTTATAAAAGAATCAATTCAAAGGTCTATTTAATTTTGAGTCCAAGGGACGTTAGACTGTCAAACAACAAGCAATATGGACCATAGATTTTTTTTTATGATTTTGAATGAATAAGATCAAAAACATATTATAGACTGTATAAAGTATTTAAATATGGATTATTGTGCTCATTTGACTTAAAATGAATGCAAAATCGTTTGAAATGTCAAGATGATACTTAGAATTTGCATTGTTTGTACATTATATGCATAAATACTATGTATAACCCAATCATTTTGAATAAATTAGATAAGAAACATATTCCAGACTATATAAAGAGATTAAATCTAGATTATTGTTATCAAATGACTTAAAATAAATGCAAAATCGCTTGAAATGCTCAATTCATTATTCACACATTATATACGTAATTGCAATGTATAATCCAATCATTTTGAATAATTAAGATTAAAAATATATTTTACACTATATAAAGAGTTTAAGTATAGATTGTTGTGATTAAATGACTTAAAATGAATGCAAAATCGATTGAAATGCTAAAATAATACTCAGAATTTGCATTGTTTGCACATTATATCCGTAAATACTATGTATAATCCAATCATATTGAATATATAAGATAAGAAACATATTCTAGACTATATAAACAGGTTAAATCTAGATTATTGTGATCAAATGACTTAAAATTAATACAAAATCGTTTGAAATGCACAAATGATGCTCAGAATATTCATTATTTGCACATTATACCGTAATTGCAATGTATAATCTAATCATTATGAATAAGTAATATCAGAAGCACATTCCAAACTATATAAAGTGTTTAAAAATATATTATTATGATCAAATAAATTAAAATGAATGCAAAATCTATTGAAATGTTAAAATTATACTCAGAATTTACTTTGTTTGCACATTATATGCGTACATTTGTATAATCTAATTATTTTGAGTAAGTAAGAGAAGAAGCATATTATAGACTATATAATGAGTTTTAATCTATATTATTAAGATCAAACGACTTAAACTGCTTTCAAAATCACTTGAAATTGACAAATGATGCTCAAAATATTCATTATTTGTACATAAATAGCATAATTGCATTGTATAATTCAATCATTTTAAATAAGTAAGATCATAAATATTTTCTAGACTATATAAAGAGGTTAAATACAGATTATTGTGATCAAATGACTTAAAATGAATGCAAATTCGATTGAAATTTTAAAATGATACTCAGAATTTGCTTTGTTTGCACATTATATGCGTAAATACTATGTATAATCCAATAATTTTGAATAAGTAAAGAAAACATATTATGGACTATATTAAGAGCTTAAATCTAGATTATTAATGTCAAATGACTTAAAATGATTGCAAAATCGCTACAAATGTTAAAATGATACTCAGAATTTACATTGTTTGCACATTATATGCGTAAATACTATGTATAATCCAATCATTTTAAATAGGTAAGATAAGAAACATATTCTAGATTATATAAAGATATTAAATCTAGATTATTGTGATCAAATAACTTAAAATGAATGTAAAATCACTTGAAATACTCAAATGATGCTCAGAATATTCATTATTCGCACATTATATGTGTAATTCAATGTATAATTCAATCATTTTAAATATGTAAGATCTGAAACTTATTCTACACTACATAAAGAGTTTAAATATTGATTATTTTTCTCAGTTAACTTAAAATGAATGCAAAATCGCTACAAAATGTTAAAATTATACTCATAATTTGGATTGTTTGAACATTATATGCGTAAATACTATGTATAATCCAATCATTTTGAATAAATAAGATAAGAAACATATTCTAGACTTTATAAAAAACGTTTAATTTAGATTATTGTGATCAAATAACTTAAAATGAATGCAAAATCGCTTGAAATGCTCAAATGATACTCAGAATATTCAATATTCGCACACTATATGCGTAAATAAAATGTATAATCCAACCATTTTGAATAAGTAAGCTAAGAAACATATTCTAGACTAAATAACGAGGTTATATCTAGATTAATGTGATCAAATGACTTAAAATGGTTTAAAATGAATGCAAAATTGCTTGAAATGCTCAAATATACTCAGAATATGTATAATCTGCAACTTATATGCGTAATTACAATGTATCATCCAATAAATTTGAACAGGTAAGATCATAAACATATTATAGACTATATAAAGAGGTTAAATATAGATTATTGTCGTCAAATGACTTAAAATGAATGCAAAATCTTTTCAAATGCTCAAATATACTGAGATGTATAACCTGCACATAATATGTTTAATTACAAGATATAACCCACTCATTTTAAATAATAAGTACATAAACATATTCTAGACTATATTAAGTACTTACATATAGATTATAGTGATCAAATGACTTCAAATGAATGCAAAATTACTTGAAATGCTTAAATATACTCAGAATCAGTATAATCTGCATTATAAGCGTAATTACAATGTACAATCGAATAATTTTCAATAGGTAAGTTCATAAACATATTCTAAACTCAACAAAGAGCTTATATATAGATTATTGTGATAAAATGAATTAAAATGAATGCAAAATAACTTGAAATGCTCAAATATACTGACAATCAGTATAATCTGCATTATACGCGTAATTACAATGTATATTCCAATACTTTTGAATAAGTAAATTGATAAACTTATTCTAGATTATATAAAGAGTTTAAATATAGATTATTGTGATCAAATGACTTAAAATGAATGCAAAATGAAATGAAATGCACAAATATACTCAGAATATGTATAATCTGCACATTATAAGCGTAATTAGTTAATTACAATGCATAATCCAATCATTTTGTAAGTTCATAGACATATTCTAAACTATATAAAGAGCTTAAATATAGATTGTTGTGATTAAATGACTTAAAATGAATGCAAAATCGATTGAAATGCTTTTATATACTCAGAATCTGTATAATCTGCACATTATACACGTAATTACAATGTATAATCCAATAATTTTGAATAAGTTCAGAAACATATTCTAGACTCTATAAAGAGCATAAATGTAGAATATTGTGATCAAATGACTTAAAATGGATGCCAAATCTCATGAAATGCTCAAATATACTCGAATCTGTATAATCAGGACATTATATGCGTAATTAAAATGTATAATCCAATAGTTTTGAATAAGTAAGTTCATAAACATATTATAGACTCTATAAAGAGCTTTAATATAAATTATTGTGGTCAAATGACTTAAAATGAATGCAAAATGACGACAAATGCTCAAATATACTCAGAATCTGTATAATCTGCACATTATATGCGTAATTACAATGCATAATCCAATCATTTTGAATAAGTAAGTTCATAAGCATATTCTAAACTATATAAAGAGCTTAAATATAGATTATTGTGATCAAATGACTTAAAATAAATGCAAAATCACTTGAAATGCTTAAATATACTCAGAATCTGTATAATCTACACATTATACGGGTAATTACATATAATCCAATAGTTTTGAATAAGTAAGTTCAGAAACATATTCTAGACTCTATAAAGAGCATAAATGTAGATTATTGTGATCAAATGACTTAAAATTAATGCCAAATCTTTTGAAATGCTCAAATATACTCGAATCTATATAATCTGGACATTATATGCGTAATTACAATGTATAATCCACTTGTTATGAATAAGTAAGTTCATAAACATTTTCTAGACTATGTAAAAAATTTAAATATAGATTATTGTGATCAAAAGACTTAAAATTAATGCAAAATCGCTTGAAAAGCATAAATATACTCAGAATCAATATAATCTGAACTATACGCGTAATTACAATGTTTAATCCAATATTTTTTTATAGATAAGTTTATAATCATATTCTAGACTCTATAAAGAGTTTTAATGCAGATTATTGGGATCAAATGACTTAAAATGAATGAAAAATGACATGAAATGCTCAAATATACACAGAATCTGTATATTCTGCACATTATATGCGAAATTACAATCCATAATCCAATGATTTTGAATAAGTAAGAACATAAACATATTATAAACTATATAAAGAGCTTAAATATAGATTGTTGTGATTAAATGATTTAAAATGAATGCAAAATCGCTCGAAATGCTTAAATATACTCAGAATCTGTATAATCTGCACATTATATGCGTCATTACAATGTACAATCCAATAGTTTTGAATAAGTAAGTTCATAAACAAATTCTAGACTATATAAAGAGTTTCAATATAGATTATTTCGATCAAATGACTTAAAATGAATGTCAAATCTCAGGAAATGCTCAAATATACTCGAATCTGTATAATCTGGACATTATATGCGTAATTACAACGTATAACTCACTTGTTTTGAATAAGAATGTTCATAAATATATTCTAGACTATATAAAGAACTTAAATACTGATTATTGTGATCAAATGACTAAAAATGAATGCAAAATCGCTTGAAAAGCTTAAATATACTCAGAATCTATATAATCTGCATATTATATGCATAATTACAACGTATAATCCACTTGTTTTGAATAAGTAAGTTCATAAACATATTTTAGACTATATAAAGGACTTAAATATAGATTATTGTGATCAAATGACTTAAAATGAATGCGAAATCGACTCAAAAGACTTAAAATGAATGTAGATCTGTATAATCTGTATAATCCACTCGATTTGAATAAGTAAGTTCATAAACATTTTCTGGACTATATAAAGAACTTAAATATAGATTATTGTGATCAAATGACTTAAAATGAATGTAAAATCGCTTGAAAAGCTTAAATATACTCAGAATCTATATAATGTGCACATTATATGCGTAATTACAACGTATAATCCACTCGTTTTGAATAAGTAAGTTCATAAACATATTCTAGACTATATAAAAAACTTAAATATGGATTATTAAGATCAAATAACTTCAAATGAATGCAAAATTACATGAAATGCTCAAATATACTCAGAATCTGTATAATCTGCACATTATATGCCTAATTACAGTGCATAATCTAATCATTTTGAATAAGTGTGTTCATAAACATATTCTAAACTATATAAAGAGCATAAAATTAGATTATTGAGATCAAATGATTTAAAATAAATGTATGCAAAATGTCCAGATTATTGACTTTAAATGTATGCAAAATGTCATGAAATGCTCAAATATACTCAGAATCTGTATAATCTGCACATTATATGCGTAATTATAATGCATAATCCAATCATTTTGTATAAGTAAGTACATAAACATATTCTAAACTATATAAAGAGCATAAATATAGATTGTTGTGATTAAATGACATAAAATGAATACAAAATCGCTTGAAATGCTTAAATATACTCAGAATCTGTATAATCTGCACATTATACGCGTAATTACAATGTATAATCCAATAGTTTTGAATAAGTAAGTTCAGAAACATATTCTAGACTCTATAAAGAGCACAAATGTAGATTATTGTGATCAAATGACTTAAAATGAATGCCAAATCTCATGAAATGCTCAAATATACTCGAATCTATACAATCTGGACATTATATGCGTAATTACAATGTATAATCCAAAAGTTTTGAATAAGTTAGCTCATAAACATATTCTAGACTATATAAAGAACTTAAATTTAGATTATTGTTATCAAATGACTTAAAATGATTGCCAAATCGTTTGAAAAGCTTAAATATACTCAGAATCTATATAATCTGCACAATATGCATAATTACAATTTATAATCTAATAGTTTTGAAGAAATAAGTTTATAAACATATTATAGACTCTATTAAGAGCTTTGATATATATATTATTGTGATCAAAATACATAAAATGAATTCAAAATTACATGAAATGCTCAAATATACTTAGAATCTTTATAATCTGCACATTATATGCGTAATTACAATGCATAATCCAATTATTTTTAATAAGTAAGTTCATAAACATATTCGAAACTATATAAAGAGTTTAAATATTGATTATTGCGATTAAATGACGTAAAATGAATGTCAAATCTCTGATAATGCTCAAATATACTCGAATCTGTATAATCTGGACATTATATGAGTAATTACAATGTAAAATCCTATCGATTTGAATAAGTAAGTTCATAAACAAATTCTAGACTAAATGAAGAACATAAATATATATTATTGCGGTCAAATAACTTAAAATGAATGAAAATTGCTTGAAATGCTTAAATATACTCAGAATCAATATAATGTGGACTATACGCGTAATTACAATGTGTAATAAAATATGTTTGAATAAATAAGTTTATAAACATATTCTAGACTCTATAAAGAGTTTTAATATAGATTATTGTGGTCAAATGACTTAAATTGAATGCAAAATTACATGAAATGCTCAAATATACTCAGAATTTGTATAATCTGCACATTATATGCGTAATTACAATGAATAATCCAATCATTTTGAATACGTAAGTTCATAAACATATTCTAAACTACATAAAGAGCTTAAATATAGATTTTTGTGATTAAAAGACTTAAAATGAATGCAAAATCGTTTGAAATGCTCAAATATACTCAGAATCTGTATAATCTGCACTTATACGCGTAATTACAATGTATAATCCAATAGTTTTGAATAAGTTCAGAAACATATTCTAGACTCTATAAAGAGCATAAATGTAGATTATTGTGATCAAATGACTTAAAATTAATGCCAAATCTCATGAAATGCCTAAATATATTCGAATTTGTATAATCTGGACATTATATGTGTAATTACAATGTATAATCCAATCATTTTGAATAAGTAAGTTTATAAACTTATTTTAAACTATATAAAGAGCTTAAATATAGATTATTGTGATCAAATGACTTAAAATAAATACAAAATCGTCTGAGAAGCTTAAATATACTCAGAATCTATATAATCTGCACAATACGCGTAATTACAATTTGCAATCCAATAGTTTTGAATAAAGAAGTTTATAAACATATTATAGACTCTATAAAGAGCTTTAATATAAATTATTATGATCAAAATACTTAAAATGAATTCAAAATGACAAGAAATGCTCAAATATACTCGAATCTGTATAATATGGACATTAAATGCGTAATTACAATGTATAATCCAATAGATTTAAATAAGTAAGTTCATAAACATATTCTGGACCATACAAAGAACTTAAATATATATTATTGTGAACAAATGACTTAAAATGATTGCAAAATGACATGAAATGCTCAAATATACTCAGAATCTGTAAAATCTGCACATTATATGCGTAATTACAATGCATAATCCAATCATTTTTAATAAGTAAGTTCATAAACATATTCGAAACTATATAAAGAGTTTAAATATTGATTGTTACGATCAAATGACTTAAAATAAATGTCAAATCTCTGATAATGCTCAAATATACTCGAATCTGTATATTCTGGACATTATATGCGTAATTACAATGTAAAATCCTATCGGTTTTAATAAGTACGTTCATAAACAAATTCTACACTATATAAAGAACTTAAATATATATTATTGTGATCAAAAGACTTAAAATGAATGCAAAATCGCTTGAAAAGCTTAAATATACTCAGAATCAATATAATCTGGACAATACGCGTAATTACAATGTGTAATCCAATATTTTTGAATAAATAAGTTGATAAACATATTCTAGAATCTATAAAGAGTTTCAATATTGATTATTGTGATAAAATAACTTAAAATGAATGCAAAATGATATGAAATGCTCAAATATACTCAGAATCTGTATAATCTGCATATTATATGCGTAATTACAATGCATAATCCAATCATTTTGAATAAGTAAGTTCATAAACATATCCGAAACTATATAAAGAGCTTAAATATAGATTATTGTGATCAAATCACTTAAAATGAACGCAAAATCACTTGAAAACCATAAATATACTCAGAATCTGTATAGTCTGCACATTATATGCGTAATTATATTGTATACTCAAATTGTTTTGAATAAGTAAGTTCATTAATATAGTATAGACTATATAAATTGTTTAAATAAATATTATTGTGATCAAATGACTTAAAATGAATGTCAAAATCTCTAATAATGCTCAAATATACTCGAATCTGTATAATCTGGACATTATATGCGTAATTACAACGTATAATCCACTTGTTTTGAATAAGTGAGTTCGTAAACATATTCTAGATTATATAAAGAACTTAAATATAGATTATTGTGATCAAATGACTTGAGATGAATGCAAAATCGCTTAAAATGCTTAAATATATACAGAATCTATATAGTCTGCACATTATATGCGTAATTATAATGTATAATCCAATTGTTTTAATTAAGTAAGTTCATAAACATATTCTAGACTACATAAAAAGTTTAAATATAGATTATTGTGACCAAATGACTTAAAATTAATGTGAAATCTCTAATAATGATCAAATATCCTCCAATCAGTATAATTTGGACATTATATGCGTAATTATAATGTATAATCCGCACGTTTTGAATAAGTAAGTCCATAAACATATTATAGACTGTATAAAGAACTTAAATATAGATTATTGTGATCAAATGACTTAAAATGAATGCCAAATCTCTTGAAATGCTCAAATATACTCGAATCTGTATAATCTGGACATTATATGCGTAACGTATAATCCACTCGTTTTGAATAAGTTTATAAACATATTTTAGACTATATAAAGAACTTAAATATAGATTTTTGTGATCAAATGACTTAAAATGAATGTAAAATCACTTTAAAAGCTTAAATATACTCAGAATCTATATAGTCTGTACATTATATGCGTAATTATAACGTATAATCCACACGTTTTGAATAAGTAAGTTCATAAACATATTCTAGACTGTATAAAGAACTTAAATATAGATTATTGTGATCAAATAACATAAACTGAATGCCAAATCTCTTGAAATGCTCAAATATACTCGAATCTGTATAATCTGGACATTATATGCGTAATTACAACGTATAATCCACTCGTTTTGACTAAGTAAGTTCATAAACATATTCTAGCCTATATAAAGAACTTAAATATAGATTATTGTGATCAAATGACTTAAAATGATTGCAAAATCGCTTGAAAAGCTTAAATATACTACGAATCTATATAGTCTGCACATTATATGCGTAATTATAATGTATAATCCAATTGTTTTGAATATGTAAGTTCATAAACATATTCTAGACTATATAAAGAGTTTAAATATATATTATTACTATCAAATGACTTAAAATGAAAGCAAAACGACATGAAATGCTCAAATATACTCAGAATCTGTACAATCTGCACATTATATGCGTAATTACAATGCATAATCCAATCATTTTGAATTAGTAAGTTGAGAAACATATTATAGACTCTATAAAGAGCATAAATGTAGATTATTGTGATCAAATGACTTAAAATGAATGCCAAATTTCTTGGAATACTCAATTATACTCGAATCTGTATAATCTGGACTTTATATGTGTAATGACAATATATAATCCACTCGTTTTGTATAAGTAAGTTCATAAACATATTCTAGACTATATAAAGAACTTAAATATAGATTATTGTAATCAAATGACTTAAAATGAATGCAAAATCACTTGAAAAGCTTAAATATACTCCGAATCTATATAGTCTGCACATTATATGCGTAATTATAACGTAAAATCCAAACTTTTTTAATAAGTAAGTACATAAACATATTCTAGACTGTATAAAGAACTTAAATATAGATTATTGTTATCAAATGACGTAATCTGAATGCCAAATCTCTTGAAATTCTCAAATATACTCGAATTTGTATAATCTGGACATTATATACATAATTACAACATATAATCCGCTCGTTTTGAATAAGTAAGTTCATAAACATATTCTAGCCTATATAAAGAACTTAAATACAGATTATTGTGATCAAATGACTTAAAATGATTGCAAAATCGCTTGAAAAGGTTAAATATACTACCAATCTATATAGTCTGCACATTATATGCGTAATTATAATGTATAATCCAATTGTTTTGAATAAGTAAGTTCATAAATATATTCTAGACTATATAAAGAGTTTAAATATAGATTATTGCGATCAAATGACTCAAAATGAAAGCAAAATGACATGAAATGCTCAAATATACTCAGAATCTGTACAATCTGCACAATATATGCATAATTACAATGCATAATCCAATTATTTTGAAAAAGTGAGTTCATAAACATATTCTATACTCTATAAAGAGCTTAAATATAGATTATTGTGATCGAATGAATTAAAATAAATGTAAAATCGCTTGAAATGCTTAAATGTACTCAGAATCTGTACAATGTTGACATTATACGTGTAATTACAATGTATAATCCAATCGTTTTGAATAAGTAAGTTCAGAAACATATTCTAAACTCTATAAAGAAAATAAATATAGATTATTATGATCAAATGACTTAAAATGAATGCCAAATCTATTGAAATGCTCAAACATACTCAGAATCTGTACAATCTGCAAATTATATGCATAATTACAATGCATAATCCAATCATTTTGAATTAGTAAGTTCAGAAACATATTATAGACTCTATAAAGAGCATAAATGTAGATTATTGTGATCAAATGACTTAAAATGAATGCCAAATTTCTTGGAATACTCAATTATACTCGAATCTGTATAATCTGGACTTTATATGCGTAATTACAATATACAATCCACTCGTTTTGTATAAGTAAGTTCATAAACATATTCTATAAAAAAGAACTTAAATATAGATTATTGTGATCAAATGACTTAAAATGAATGCAAAATCACTTGAAAAGCTTTAATATACTCCGAATCTATATAGTCTGCACATTATATGCGTAATTATAACGTATAATCCACACATTTTGAATAAGTAAGTTCATAAACATATTCTAGCCTATATAAAGAACTTAAATATAGATTATTGGGATCAAATGACTTAAAATGAATGCAAAATCGCTTGAAAAGTTAAATATACTACGAATCTATATAGTCTGCATATTATATGCGTAATTATAATGTATAATCCAATTGTTTTGAATAAGTAAGTTCATAAACCTATTCTAGACTATATAAAGAATTTAAATATAGATTATTGCGATCAAATGACTTAAAATGAAAGCAAAATGACATGAAATGCTCAAATATACTCGAATCTGTATAACCTGGACATTATATGCGTATTTACAACGTATAATCCACTCGTTTTGAATAAGTAAGTTCATAAACATATTCTATACTGTATAAAGAGCTGAAATATAGATTATTGTGATCGAATGACTTAAAATAAATGCAAAATCGCTTGAAATACTTAAATGTACTCAGAATCTGTACAATTTTGACATTATACGCGTAATTACAATGTATAATCCAATCGTTTTGAATAAGTAAGTTCAGAAACATATTCTATACTCTATAAAGAAAATAAATATAGATTATTGTGATCAAATGACTTAAAATTAAAGCCAAATCTCTTGAAATGCTCTAACATACTCAGAATCTGTATAATCTGCAAGTTATATGCGTAATTACAATGCATAATCCAATTATTTTGAATTAGTAAGTTCAGAAACATATTATAGACTCTATAAAGAGCATAAATGTAGATTATTGTGATCAAATGACTTAAAATGAATGCCAAATCTCCTTAAATGCTCAAATATACTCGAATCTGTATAATCTGGACATTATATGCGTAATTACAATGCATAATCCACTCGTTTTGAATAAGTAAGTTCATAAACATATTCAAGACTATATATAGAACTTAAATATAGATTATTGTGGTCAAATGATTTAAAATGAATGAAAAATCGCTTGAAAAACTTAAATATACTCAGAATCTATATAGTCTGCAAATTATATGCGTAATAATGATGTATAATCCAATTGTTTTGAATAAGTAAGTTCATTAATATATTCTAGACTATATAAAGAGTTTAAATATAGATTATTGTTATCAAATGACTTACAATGAAAGTCAAATCTCTATAAATGCTCAAATATACTCGAATCTGTTTAATCTGGATATTATATGCGTCATTACAACTCGTAATCAGCTCGTTTTGAATAAGTAAGTTCATAAACATATTCTACATTATATATAGAACTTAAATATAGATTATTGAGATCAAATGACTTAAAATGAATGCAGAATCGCTTGAAAAACTTAAATATACTCAGAATCTACATAGTCTTCACATTATATGCCTAATTATAATGTATAATCCAATTGTTTTGAATTAGTAAGTTCAGAAACATATTCTAAACTCCATAAAGAGAATAAATGTAGATTATTGTGATAAAATGGCTTAAAATGAATGCCAAATCTCTTGAAATGCTCAAATATACTCGAATCTGTATAATCTGGACTTTATATGCGTAATTACAATGTATAATCCACTCGTTTTGAATAAGTAAGTTCATAAACATATTCTAGACTATATAAGGAACTTAAATATAGATTATTATGATCAAATGACTTAAAATGAATGCAAAATCGCTTTAAAAGCTTAAATATACTCAGAATCTATATAGTCTACACATTATATGCCTAATTATATTGTATAATCCAATTGTTTTGAATAAGTAAGTTCATAAACATATTCTAGACTATATTAAATGTTTAAATATACATTATTGCGATCAAATGACTTAAAATGAATGACAAATCTCTAATAAAGCCCAAATATACTCGAATCTGTATAATCTGGACATTATATGCGTAATTACAACGTATAATCCACTCGTTTTGAATAAGTAAGTTCATAAACATATTCTAGACTATATAAAGAACTGAAATATAGATTATTGTGATCAATTGACTTAAAATGAATTCATAATAGCTTGAAATGCTTAAATATATTCAGAATCTATATAGTCTGCACATTAAATGCGTAATTATAATGTATAATCCAATTGTTTTGAATAAGTAAGTTTATAAACATATTATAGACTCTATAAAGAACTTTAATATAAATTATTGTGATCAAATGACTTAAAATGAATGTAAAATGACATGAATTGCTCAAATATACTCAGAATCTGTATAATCTGCACATTATATGCGTAATTACAATGTATAATCCAATCATTTTGAATAAGTAAGTTCATAAATTTATTTTAAACTATATGAAGAGCTTAAATATAGATTATTGTGATCAAATGACTTAAAATAAATGTAAAATCGTTTGAAATGCTTAAATATACTCAGAATCTCTATAATCTGCACATTATAAGCGTAATTACAACGTATAATCCAATAGTTTTAAATAAGTAAGTTCAGAAACATATTTTAGACTCTGTAAAGAGCATAAATGTAGATTATTGTGATCAAATGACTTAAAATGAATGCCAAATCTCTTGAAATGCTCAATTATACTCGAATCTGTATAATCTGGATATTATATGCGTAATTACAATGTATAATCTACTCGTTTTGAATAAGTAAGTTCATAAACATATCCTAGAATATATGAAGAGCTTAAATATAGATTATTGTGATTAAATGACTTAAAATGAATGCAAAATCACTTGAAAAGCTTAAATATACTACAAATCTATATAGTCTGCACATTATATGCGTAATTATAATGTATAATCCAATTTTTTTCAATAAGTAAGTTCATAAACATATTCTAGACTATGTAAAGAGTTTAAATATAGATTATTGCTATCAAATGACTTAAAATGAATGTCAAATCTCTGAAAATGTTCAAATATACTCGAATCTGTATAATCTGGACATTATATGCGTAATTACAATGTATAATCCAATCATTTTTAATAAGTAAGTTCATACAAATATTCTAGACTATATAAAGATCTTAACTATATATTATTGTGATCAAACGACTTAAAATGAATATAAAATGGCTTGAAATGCTCAAATATACTTGGAATCTGTATAGTATGTACATTATATGCGTAATTACAGTGTATAATCCAATCGTTTTTAATAAGTAAATTCATAAACATATTATAGACTATATAAAGTGTTTAAATATAGATTACTATAATCAAATGACTTAAAATGATTGCAATATGGCTTTAAATGCTCAAATATACTTGGTATCTGTATAGTTTGCACATTATATGCATAATTACAATGTATAATTTAATAGTTTTGAACAAGTAAGTTCATAAAAATATTCTATATGAATGCATATTATAGACTATATAAAGAGCTTAAATACATATTATAGTGGTCAAATGACTTAAAATGAATGCAAAATGGCTTGAAATGTTAAAATGATACTCAAAATTTGCATTGTTTGAACATTATATGCGTAAATACTATGTATAATCCAATCATTTTGAATAAAATAAGAAATTTATTCTACAATATATAAAGAGGTTAAATCTAAATTATTATGAAGAAATGACTTAAAATTTATGCAAAATCGCTTCAAATTTTAAAATGATACTCAGAATTTGCTCTGTTTGCATATTATATGCCTAAATACAATGTAATTCAATCATTTTGAATAATTAATATAAGGAACATATTCTATACTATATAAATAGGTTAAATCTAGATTGTTGTGATCAAATGACTTAAAATGAATGCAAAATCGCTTGAAATGCTCAAATGATATTCAGAATATTCATTATTCGCACGTTATATGTGTATTTGAAATGTATAATCTAATCATTTTGAATAAGTAAGATCTGAAACATATTATAGACTATATAAAGAGTTTAAATATAGATTGTTGTGATCAAATTACTAACAATGGATGCAAAATCATTTGAAATAATAAAATGATTCTCAGAATTTGCATCATTTGCATATTATATGCGTAAATACTATGTATAATCCAATCATTTTGAATTAGTAAGATAAGAAACATATTCTAGATTGTATAACAATGTTAAGTCTTGATTATTGTGATCAAATGACCTCAAATGAATGTAAAATCGCTTGTAATGTTAAAATGATACCTAAAATTTGCATTGTTTGCATATTATATGCGTAAATACTATGTATAATCCAATCATTTTGAACAAGTAAGATAAGGAACATATTCTAAACTATATAAAGAGGTTAAATCTAGTTTATTGTGATCAAATGAATTAAAATGAATGTAAAATTGCATGAAATGCTGAGATGATACCCAGCCAGAGTATTCATTATTCACATATTATATGCGTAATTATAACGTATAATCCAGTCATTTTTAATAAGTAAGATAAGAAACATATTATAGACTATATTAAGAGTTTAAATATAGACTATTGTGATGAAATGACTAAAAATTAATGCAAAATCGCTTCAAATATTAAAATGATTCTCATAATTTGCATTGTTTGCACATTATATGCGTAAATGCTATGTATAATCCAATCATTTTGAATAAGTAAGATAAGAAACATATTTTAGACTATATAAAAATGCTAAATCTAGATTATTGTGATCAAATGACTTAAAATAAATGAAAAATCGCTTGAAATGTTAAAATGATACTCATAATTTGCATTGTTTGCATATTATATGCATAAATACTATGTCTAATCCAATCATTTTGAATAAGTAAGATTATTGTGATCAAATGACTTAAAATAAATGTAAAATCGCTTGAAAATGCTCAAATGATACTCAGAATATTCATTATTCGCACATTATATGTGTAATTGTATTGTATAATCCAATCATTGTGAATTAGTAAGATCTGAAACATATTATAGACTACATAAAGAGTTTAAATATAGATTATTGTGATCAAATGACTAAAAATGAGTACAAAATCGCTTGAAATGTTAAAATGATTCTCAAAATTTGCATTGTTAGCACATTATATGCGTAAATACTTTGTATAATCCTATGCATTTCGAATAAGTAAGATAAGAAACATATTATAAACAGTATAAGGATGTTAAATCTAGATTATTGTGATCGAATGACTTAAAATGAATGGAAAATCGTTTGAAATGCACAAATGTTGCTCAGAATATTCATTATTTGCGCATTATAGCTTAATTACAATGTATAATTCAATCATTTTGAATAAGTAAGATCATAAACATATTATAGACTATATAAAAAGTTTAAATATGGATTATTGCGATCAAATGAATGCAAAATCGGTTGAAATGTTAAAACGATACTCAGAATTTGCAATGTTTGCACATTATATGCATAAATACTTTGTATAGTCCAATCATTTTTAATAAGTGAAAGAAGAAACATATTCTAGACTATATAAACAAGTTAAATATGAATTATTGTGATCAAATGACTTAATCGTTACAAATGTTAAAAAGGCACTCAAAATTTGTAGTGTTTGCATATTATATGCGTAAATACTATGTAAAATCCAATCATTTTGAACAAAAAAAGATAAGGAACATATTCTATACTATATACACAGTTTAAATCTGGATTATTGTGATCAAATAACTTAAAATAAATACAAAATCGCTTGAAATGCTCTAATAATACTCAGAATATTCATTATTCGCATATATATGCGTAATTGCAATGTATACTCCAATAATTTTGAATAAGTAAGATCAAAAACATATTCCAGACTATAAAAAAAGTTTAAATATCGATTATTGCGATCAAATGAATCAAAATAAATGCAAAATCGCTTGAAATCTTAAAATGATACTCAGAATTTGCATTGCTTGCACATTATATGCGTAAATACTATGTATAATCCATTCATTTTGAATAAGTAAGATAAGAAAAATATTCTAGACTACATGAAGTGTTTAAAAATAGATTATTTTGATGAAATGAATGCAAAATCGATTGAAATGTTAAAATGATATTCGAAATTTGCAATGTTTGCACATTATACGCATAAATACTATGTATAAGCCAATTATTTTGAATAAGTAAAAGAAGAAACATATTCTAGACTATATAAACAGGTTAAATCTAGATTATTGTGATCAAATGACTTGAAATGAATACAAAATAACTTGAAATGCTCAAATGATGCTCAAAATATTCATTATTGGCACATTATATGCATAAATAATATGTATAATCAAATCATTTTGTATAATTAAAATAAGAAACAAATTATACACTATATAAAGAGGTTAAATCTAGATTATTATGATCAAATGACTTAAAATGATTGCAAAATCAGTACAAATATTAAAATGATACTCAGAATTTGCATTGATTGCACATTATATGCCTAAATACTATATATGTATAATCCAATCATTCTGAATAAATAAGATAAGAAACATATTCTAATTATATAAAGGGTTCAAATATAGATTATTGTGATCAAATGAATTAGAATGAATGGAAAATCGCTTGAAATGCTCCAATGATGCCCATAATATTCTTTATTTGCAAATTATATGCGTAATTGCAATGTATAATTCAATCATTTTTCAATAAGTAAGATCAGAAACATATTAAAGACAGTATAAAATATTTAAATATAGATTATTGTGATCAAATGACTTAAAATGAACGCAAAATCGCTCGAAGTATTAAAGCAATAGTCAAAATTTGCATTGTTTGCAGATTATATGCATAAATATTATGTATAATTCAATCATTTTGAAAAAGTAAGAGAAGAAATATATTTTAGACTATATAAATAGCTTCAATCTAGATTATTGAGATCAAATGACTTAAAATGAGTGCAAAATCGCTTGAAATGATCAAATGATTCTCGAAATATTCATTATTTGCGTATTATATGCATAATTGCAATGTATAATCCAATCATTTTGAATAAAAAAGATCAGAAAAAATTATAGACTATATAAAGAGGTTAAATCTAGATTACTGCGATTAAATGACTTAAAATGATTGCAAAATCACTTCAAATGTTAAAATGATACTCAGAATTTGCATTGTTTGCAAATTATATGCGTAAAAACTATGTAGTATCCAATCATATTGAATAAGTAAGATAAGAAACATATTCTAGACTATATAAAGAGGTTACATCCAGATTATTGAGATCAAACGAGTTAAAATGAATACAAAATCGCTTGAAATGCACAAATGTTTCTCAGAATATTCATTATTTGCATAATAAAGCATAATTGCAATGTATGATCCAATTTTTTTGAAAAAAAAAATAAGATCAGAAATATACTATAGACTATATTAAGAGGTTAAATCAATATTATTGTGATCAAATGAATTAAAATGAATGCAACATCGCTTGAAATGTTAAAATAATACTCAGAATTTGCTTTGTTTGAACATTATATGCGTAAATACTATGTATAATTCAAACATTTTGAATATGTAAGATAAAGAAGATATTCTAGACTATATAGAGAGGTTAAATCTAGATTATTGTGATCAAATGACTTAAAATGAATGCAAAATCATTTGAAATGCTCAAATGATGCTCAAAATATTCATTATTTGCACATTATAGTGTAATTGCAATGTATACTCCAATAATTTTGAATAAGTAAGATCATAAACATATTCTAAACTATATAAAGGATTTAAATATAGATTGTTGCGATCAAATGAATCAAAATAAATGCAAAATCGATTGAAATTTTAAAATGATACTCAGAATTTGCTTTGTTTGCACACTATATGCGTAAATATGTATAATCCGACCATTTTGAATAACTAAGAGAATAAATATATTTTAGACTATATAATGAGCTTCAATCTAGATTATTGAGATCAAACGATTTAAATTGAATTTATAATCGCTTGAAATGCACAAATGGTGCTAAAAAATATTCATTATTTGCACGTTATAGCATAATTGCAATATATAATCAAATCATTTTGAATTAGTAAAAGAAGAAACATATTCTAGACTATATAAAGAGGTTAAATCTTGATTATTGTGATCAAATAAATTAAAATGAATGCAAAATCGATTGCAATGTTAAAATGATACTCAAATTTGCTTTGTTTGCACATTTTATGTGTGAATACTACGTATAATACAAACATTTTGAATAAATAAGATAAGAAACGTATTCTAGACTATACAAAGAGGTTAAATCTATAATGTATCTTAATTAATTAAGGATGAGGTACTCGAGTCTTGAACAAAGTGTGAAACTACCAAATTTGAAGCCCCCAATGTAGCTCTTATCGCTGACCGTACTTGATTAACAAACGGGCAATGGAAGAATAGGTGTATGCTATCTTCGAATGCCCGAGAATTGCAAAGAACGCAAGGAACGCCATCGGAGATGCGACGTCTCGGAAATTATATTACAATAAATCTGTCATAAGTTAATTACATTCGTTTATTTTTTGATATTTTGTTCTGGTATTAAACGAACTTCAATTCTTCAAAGAATATAAAAGTAGCAATCGATTTCTCGTGAAATTATAAAAAGATCAATGATTGAACTTCACGTTGAATTTTAATTTTTAAAATATAAATAAAAAAGTGAATTTGTGATAGTATTAAATGAACTTCAGAAATTATAAAAGTAGCCATCTATATCTCATGAAATTATAAAAAGATCAATTTATTGGATTTCATGTTGAATTTTAATTTTTAAAATATAAATAAAAAAGTAAAATTGTGACATTTGATTGGCACTAAAAATTTATAATATTAGAACCTATTCTTATTTTTATATCAGAGTACTACGGAGGAGAATCCATGAAGTTGTTTACAGTTGCTCTTGGGCATATTTTCCGTCTTAGCTGATGTATAAGCTCGTTAATTTCTGAAATTATATGCGATAAAAAGCTCTTTTTTCACTTTGATATTGTACATTTCTCTTTGTTCAAAATCCCAGTTCAATGGTAATTTCGTTCAAAATCTAGCTGTAATAAACAAAAATTTAAAAATATTTTTCCAATTATGTGAGATTGAATTCTATTCTCAAAAAAGTAGATTCAATTGAAGAAACTATTATTTGGTGGCTTTGTGCAAATTAAATCAAATTTAGTAGCAACAAAAGCCAACAACAAACTCGATCTAGTGAAAATAACCATTATCGCTCAAAAAAGTGGTGAAATCGATTTTACCTCTTTCTGTCTTGTAACGGAAAGGCTCAACCGAAGCATCGGAGGTGGTGGCATGCTTCTTCTCTTCTTCTCCTAGCACCGTAGGTCCACAAAAGTAAAACCAAGCTCTAACTCAACTTATGCTAGTAAATTGAGAGAGATTGACTAATCCAATGCTTTTCTTCTTCTATCAAATCAATATTTAATGAATGTAGCTAATGTTCAACACATGAACCTCTAAATAAATGCAAGAGGTAGGCTAGAAATGGCAGCAAAAAAATATGCTCCAAGCCTTGGAGTTGGCGGCCTAAGAGAGGGAAGAGAGAGGGGAAAACATTGCCCTAATTCCACACTTAGTGCTCCTTATTTCGCGTGCTTTGTTCCAGTAATATATGTAATTAAGTTGGTATCTCCTTACCTATGATTTGCGAAACTTAATGATCACTTAACTTGTGTACTAATCTTGTGTGAATAATTAATGTTCCTTGTTAATATCAAGATTAGGGACGCTTTAGTTTTATTATTGTCATTCAACAAAATGAAACACAGAGATCTACAATTCAAATCCTCAACCTAAATGATCTGTCAATAATAAACTCAATGAACAAATGATCAAATATTATCAATAACATAAACTAGATATATAGCCATCAAATGATTGCTTTATAGGACATAACTCCATCCAACAATATGTACTCACAAAATTTCAATTCAAAATCATATTTTTTTAATTTCTTATCTATTGAAATTTATTGATCTTCAATTATTCATCAGAACAGTTTGAAACGACATTGCTTAAAACACAAGATGTCATGTGAGAATAACATTCTTTATGGCATGTCACAAAAAGTTTGCTATTTGATCAATTTTTTTTTTTTTAAAAAGTTCTTTATGACAATTTAGACCAAATGATATTCTCAATCTTAAAAAGAAAAAAAATACTTTTACAAGACAATTCTTCTAACCTTAGTAGATTAGTTTGGAAATCCAGCCAATAATATATTTTAGATTTTATCTTTCGAGTTCAAAGCAAGAAAAAGATAAAAAAACGACACATACAACCTGACCTTCGACCCCTTGTTGTGATGTGGGCTGTTGTTGTTGGGAGTCGTATTCTCTGGATGGTTTAATAAAACCATCCAGTGGACGTCTCTAGATCCGAGCCGTCCGATTTAATCTCAACGGTTAGATTTTTTCGGGCCTATCAATCCTGGTGTTATGCACGGGGCATCCATATCCATTGAGATTAAATCGGACGGCTGAGATCGAAAACCATCCACTGGATGGCCATCCAGAGGATGCGGAGTCGTCGTTGTTGGGCTTGCTCGTTGCTAAGCTTGCTCTCTTCTGGTTCTGGGTTTGATTCTATGGGCTCTCTGGATCGAAAGGAAAAAATGGGCTGGACAGAGATGGAAATAATAAAGGCCTGGACCCGAAAATAAAATGAAAATTCTATTGGTCTTGTTTTCATTTTAATTAATAATAGTCTTTGAAGTTTTTTTTTTTTCTTCCCTGTTAGTCCTTTCCCTTTCTCAATTTACAACGGGAATAGACCCCAGAACTGGAGAGGATCAAGCTTCTTCCCGCTCTGAAACCTTATCCCACTCCCTCTCTCTCTCTCTCTAAAACCTTTCCCTTTTCTCATTCCCAACCAATTCCTTCTCTCGCCATGGCTCTTAACTTCTCTTTCCCCTTCACTGGCGCTACTGTTACCCGACCTTTCCGACCTTTCCGACCTAATCTCTTCTCTCCTTTCGTCTTTCCCTGTCACCGGGCGTACACCCCTCGCCGGAGGTTTGCCAGAGCTGCCGGAGACGGCGGTGGCGCCACCTCCCCCTCTTCCTCCTCCGTTGGAGCCTCCGGAATCTCACCTAAGGAGAAGAATTTAGAAGAAAGTGCGAAGGGTTCTTCCGCTTTGACATTTCAACAAGCAATCCAGCGACTCCAGGTTAGCTAAATTGTGAATTGATTAGAATGTGCCATTTGTTTCGGAAATTAGACTAATTAGAACCTGAAGTTCTAGATCATATGTATATAGATAAGTTACATATGATACGATTGAAGCATTGCTAGGGAATTTGGTAGTTCTTGTAGTGAAACAGTCATATGCTCTTTCAACCTTTTAATCTTTTTTTTTGGCTGAAGTGCAATCGGCTTATGGATATAACTTACCTGTATTGTATTGAGGTAGAATAAGCGAATAAGTAACTGAATAAGTGAAAGGAAACAGTTATATTTGAAAAGAAATGCTGGTGAGGTCTGAGGGAGCCTTTAAGATAAATGGAATGGTGACTAACAAAGCAAGCAGGAAAGGAATTACGGTTTTTGTTCTAAATTTTGTATACTGTTTGGCTCACTACTAAATTGAAATCCAAGGCTTATATATCTATAACAAAAAAAGCAAAAGTATAAATTAATTTTAATAAATTAGAGCAATTAATTAACAATTGCCAAAATTTTCAGGAATACTGGGCTTCAGTGGGATGTGCCGTCATGCAATGTAGCAACACAGAAGTAAAATTATCCTTCTTTCTATTACTTCAATATCTTATAGAAGTTTCTATCATCCCAATTAAACAACATGATATGATATTTGGATGTTCAATGATCATATATTTCATTTCCATTGCTATTCTTAGTTTCTTACTATTTGGCATATGAATAATTAGGTTGGAGCTGGCACAATGAATCCTTTGACTTTCTTGAGAGTATTGGGTCCTGAACCATGGAATATTGCGTAAGTACACTTTGTTAGGTTAAATCATTCATTACATTATAATTGGTTTGTAATAAGTTATAAAGGATGATCTGTGTTATTTTAGCAAATATGAGAATTATTAGGGCGAGAAGTAAAAGGTAAACTGGTGATTGAATTGATTCATTTCATTCCATTTAAAGCAAGCTAGGGTTATTGTTTGTAAACTTTGTATATTTGTTTGTAGGAAGTAATTGGTCCACATTTGAAATAGGAGATTTTGTTCTGTATTGTTATAGTCTTTGATGCCATTGTATGATTCGGATTGATATTCTTAATTTTATATGTTCAAGTTAGAGAGGATCCATTTATTTCAAATCTAAATGACCCATTTCATGTCTGAAGTTTCTGTCTTATGGACATAACTCCTATTACCCAGCAGTTATAGATTCGCAGACTTCACATAGTGCTTTCTTAACATGAAGGTATGCAGAGCCTAGTATAAGACCTGATGACAGTCGATATGGTGATAACCCTAATAGGCTTCAACGACACACTCAATTTCAGGTTTGATAAATTTAAATTTGTTCGACTTGATTAAAAAAATGTTCTGTTATTCATAAGTGTTGACTTCTTGTTCTGATTTTCTTAATAAGGTCATCTTAAAGCCCGATCCTGGAAATTCACAGGATCTCTTTCTTCACAGCCTTTCTGCCCTTGGTTAGTTTTATTTTTATTTACCATATGTTAGGTTTAAATTAAGTTTGTATCATTGTTATATTTAACTGGTGACCTTTTTTTTTTCAAGTACGAGTCATCTTTCTGTTTGGACATCTTATATATTTTTATATTTATCTCAGGGATAAATATTAATGATCATGATATTCGCTTTGTGGAGGATAATTGGGAAAGCCCGGTAAAAGATCTTCTGTTTTTTGTGCTCACATAATCCTTTCTATTTGTATAACTTCTTCATCAAACATTTGTGCAGAGGTGTTTATAGTTTTAACATGAATAGAGTTGTATCAAATTGAACATGCCAGGATAATCATTATGGTGGCAATATGAAGCCTGTTTAAAATTTCCAATTTGAGTCGCCATTTACTTGTTGAATCTCTAAAAAAATGCAAAGCAACATTAAAATAACGTGGCAAAAAACTATTTCCTCTGCTCCAACTGACCGTACGGTTCCATTATCTGAGATATGGATAAAGTATTTTTCTTATCTATGTCAAATTGTTAATCCATTTGTTTTTCCTTATATGAAAATGACAGGTTCTCGGTGCTTGGGGTTTGGGATGGGAGGTATGGATGGATGGCATGGAAATCACACAATTCACATATTTCCAACAGGTGTTGCATGTTTTTCACAGATATTTGCTTTTTGTTGATTTTTTAATTTTTTTATTTCAGATGAACATTTAACATAAAGGTCACATGCAAGCTGTTTTTCTTTCTAAAACCTAATAGTAGATCCTGCATTAGGCAGGAAGTCTTCAACTGATGCCAATTTCTGTTGAGATAACGTATGGACTGGAACGAATTCTCATGCTACTTCAGGTATGATTAGCTTCTTTTCTTTTAGCACTTCATTAATAAAAAAATATATATAATATGAAGTTTATTTGTAAGAGCTGACTTTACTTTGAATTAGGCTTGGTTGACAGGGTGTAGATCATTTCAAAAAGATACAATATGCTGATGGAATCACATATGGCGAGCTGTTCCTGGAAAATGAGTATGTTTTACTTGCAATCTCTTAAACTGTGAATCATTATATAAATTGATTAAACAGAAGAAAGGATGCAGGATAAAGGGAGCTTTTGGAGCTGCTGAGTTGTTTGTTACATGACTTTATATAAATGAATACCTATTTTATGGTGCCTTTTTTTTCAGGAAGGAGATGAGTGCATATTATCTTGAACATGCGAATGTTAATGACATACAAAAGCATTTTGATAACTTTGAGGAAGAGGCTCTTTCATTACTCTCGCTTGAACTTCCAATTCCAGCGTAGGGTTCCCGATCAATATTTTTTTCCATATTTCCTGTTTCATTTTCTGATTTTCTTATAGTATACTCTGTTGTCTTTTTTAGGTATGATCAGGTTCTGAAGGCTTCTCATGCATTTAACATTTTAGACTCCAGAGGCTTTGTTGGGGTCACTGAACGTGCTAGATATTTTAGCCGTATGCGTAGGTAATTTTCTTTGCACTTGTTATTTTCTTATTACTAATATGAAATATATTCAGGTCTAATATGTCCAAGTTTCATATTATTATGTTTAGTTCATGGTTAGGTTTAAAATGCGAATGGACCTTGTTAACTTCTGTAACTTTGGAAAACTTTGTTTCCGTGCAAGTAATGTTATTAATTTATATTTATTCAGTATATCTTACTATTTTTTTCTCATATTATTACAGTTTGGCTCGGCAGTGTGCTCAGCTTTGGGTTAAGACACGTGAAAATCTAGGCCATCCCTTAGGCACTGTGTCTTTTGACATAAATGAACATATTGCCTCTGTTGGTGACGCCAATCTCGGGAAGGTAATCAAAGATGAACTAGACAGATTTATCAAGTATTAAAAAAGTAGTTAGTATTATTCTCTAATTTCTTTTGGAAAGTCTATTTTTGACTTTGATAGGTGATGGATCAGCCCCGATTATTTGTTCTGGAGATTGGAACAGAAGAAATGCCACCTAATGATGTAGTAGAAGCAAGCGACCAAGTATGCTCAATTCAAATTTTAAAATGCTGATCTTTCGATTTTCTAGATAGTTCATGCTTCTCTGCTTGTTCATGCCTTAAATTTGTTATCATTGATGTCAGCTTAAGGCATTAATATTGGAAACATTGGAGAAGAGGAGATTAAATTATGGTGAAGTATATGCTTATGGTACACCACGCCGGCTAGTGGTAAAACTTTCTTTGAAATTAGTCTAAATACATCATATTGTTCCTAGGGAAATATATTTTTCGTCCTGTTGTTTTCTTGCTTCTTTTCACCTCTGAATTGTTGTTTGCAATCATTTTCTTTCAGTTCAATGTTCTTTGTAAGTATCTCCCCTTCATGAAATGGATTGCTGCATCTTCGACCTTAGCTTTTTTTTCTGAAGTAGTTTTAACTGCAGGTATGTGTTGAAAACCTTGACCCTAAACAGACAGAGGTAGAGATTGAAGTGCGTGGGCCCCCTGTATCAAAGGCTTTTGACTCAGATGGAAATCCTACTAAGGTCAATAATTTGTAAAATCTCCTAGTTAGAAATTTTAAGATTATTTTAGTTATCTTCATTTGCTTATAATCTCTCTATATTGTTTATTAGGCTGCTGAGGGATTTTGCCGTAAGAATAATGTCTCCATTAAATCTCTATTTAAGAAAACAGAAGGTGGGTAAAATCGAATGTCATTTCTCTATGATACTCAAAAGGATTTTTATGTTTAATATTATATTTGTTTTGAGTAAGTTAAATAATAAATTTTGATATTCAAACATCTTCTTTCAGGTAAAACAGAATACATTTATGCTCAAGTCAAGGAGTTGGCACGATCATCCATAGAGGTTATCAAGTTGTTACTCTCTATTGTTACTTACCCTTTCTCTAATTTAATCATGCATCTACGACCAATTAACTTGTCATTTTTATTTTATACAGGTTTTGGCTGAGGACCTACCGAGCATAGTTTCTAGCATGTCTTTTGCCAAGTCAATGCGCTGGAATTCCCAGGTAATGTTTTACTCGAAGGATAGGTTATATAGACTAAGTACTTAAATGTATACCGTGATAACAAGCTTGATGCTGATCAATCTCAACATTCAAATGGCAGGTATGTTATACGTAATTTGGATAGGAAGTATCAAAAAATTTGGGTCAATTAATTTTTCTCATCCAATAAGCTTTTTTTCAAAAAAATAATGTTTTAGTTGTATTTGCACAATTTTTTTATCCATGGTTTATCTAAATGATTAGCATCACATCTATAGCTTTACTTTTTCGATTCCAAAAAGTATCAAGCTTTAATTGTTACGGCTGTCAAAATAAGTTGGCGGTCCATATATTGCTTCCCTTTACTTAAATGGGGAAATTTCCTCGATGAGCCTCCATAACTTTAAAATATTCTGGGCACATTATTTTTTTAAGAAAAGCTATCATCTCATGTGCAGCAAGAAAGAGTGTTATGTTTCCCTGTATAGAACATGGAATATAGCTTGTATGTACCTCCTATTTCTTTCAAAAAGGTGATTTCCCTGTAGAGAAACAATGAGAAAGTTGGGTACTTTCTGGTGATAAGAGCTACCCTGTGTGTGCATGCAATTTTTTTTAATTGCTTCAGTTTACATGCTGTATTGGTTATGCCGATTGCAGATTTTATTTAGCAGACCAATTCGTTGGATTTTGGCATTGCATGGCGACTTAGTTGTCCCATTTGCGTTTGCTGGAGTTTCTAGGTATAATTTTTTTTATGATATTGATAAATTAATTTTACTACACTTGTTTTCTCTCCTGGTTCTTTTTTAGCGCCCATAAAACATTGATATACTGTCTGTAGTACTTCAAAGGCGACATCTCAAGGTATGCTAGTTTAGTGGAGCATATTCACCTCTTAGAGATGAAGTTGTGTTATATAGATATACTACTTGATCTTATATTGATAAATTCCTCGAAAATCTAATACTCTGTGCCATATTAACGTTCATGCATTTCTTCATCCAGTGGGAAGCAGTCTTGTGGACTTCGTAACTCTTCTTTGGCTACTTTTCATGTACGTTGTCTTCCTTTCTTCATGCAGATAGTTCTCCACATGCATGCAGTTTGTCTGAATCAATTTATTGAGCTCAGGAAATATTAAACTTATAAAAATTTCAGGTGGAAACTGCAGAGAACTATCTGGATGGCATTAAAAACACTGGCATCTTGATTGACATACAGGTATATTAGGTGTATTTTGTTTTTGTTTGACCTTTTTACTATGCTTTTCATCTTTTCACTTTTCAGGCTTATTTTTTTAATTAAATGTGCCACAGACACGAAAAGAGAAAATATTACAACAGTCTACTTCTTTGGCTGAAAGTGTTGGAGGGGTTCTTAACATAGCTGATAGCTTAGTACAAGAGGTACAGGTCCCTTTTTTCCTAATCCTCTTAAGGTTAAAACTATTGATTGCAACATCACTCTTTGTGAACTCTGCTGCATTTGTTCATAGGTTGTTAATCTCGTAGAGGCTCCTCTTCCCATTCTTGGAAAATTTGATGCTTCCTTTTTGGGTCTCCCAAAAGAAATTCTGACTACTGTATGTGAGATTATATCTCAGTATAGTGTTATTCTCTAGTGAATTAAGTTATAATTTGGACCGGAATGATGCTGGATAGTGATGACTATAAATGTTTAATTTAGGTTATGCACAAGCACCAAAAATATTTTCCTCTGACATGTCCAACTAGTGGGAATCTACTGCCATATTTTATCGCTGTAAGACTTTCCTGATTTTTCCTAATGGGGTTATATATTTATAGTGTGTTTTCGTGTAGTTCCTTATCTCTCATTTTATTCTTTTAGGTGGCTAACGGGGCTGTTAAAGAAGAAATTGTTCGTAAAGGGAATGAAGCAGTACTGAGGTTTGATTTAGTACCTAACTTAATTTGTTAAAATTTAAATAATTGAATTCATCTGTGATTAAGTTATAGTAACTGAAATATAATTCTTTTCTATATGTCCATTGGAGTGTAAATTTAATTGCCCAAAACAATAAATTGACAGAGCACGTTATGAAGATGCGAGATTTTTCTATAAGATGGATACAAAAAAGAAGTTTTCTGAATTTCGGCCTCTTCTAAAGGGAATTCTTTTTCATGTACGTTTTTATTCATATCGACTTATAACATATGCATCTTACATAACTAGAAGGCATTATTATTCCAAGCACTAGAGTACCAGATCTTCATACCTCAGTCAGGCTAATAATACTGATACTAACTATATTTTTATTTTGTTTTAATTATTTTCCTGGTCTCAGGCAGGAATTAAAACTTCATTGGTTATGTATTCCTCAAAGTGATTCTTGATTCCTTTACTAAATTCCCTTTGTTCAAAATTCAACAGGAAAAGCTGGGAACCATGCTTGACAAAACAAAGAGAATTGAGAAAATGGTTCCTGGTTTAGCCACAGCGCTACAAATAGAACAAAACAAAATGCCGATTCTCGAAAAGTCAGCTTCTTATGTAATGTCAGATCTTTCGAGTGAGGTTGTAACAGAATTCACTTCTCTTGCTGGGATCATGGCCCGACACTATGCTTTAACAGATGGTCTCACTGAAGAGGTTCTTTCTCTCTCTATTTGTTAATAAAAATAACATATTCAGACTTCAGAGGTCTTTTGTGATTTTCTTGGCAATTTGGAGTTTTGATTGTGTAAATTAAGATAAAGTACATGTAGTGCATCCTTAACTGAACACTCTATTAAGAGGTATACACGGTACTAAATTCTGTATCAGTTGTTATGGTTCTCGCTAAAAAGTAACATGTGCATACAGAAAGTCTTGGTTGGTACTGAAATGCCCAAAACTTCTTACCTTAGAGACTTGGCACCTGATAGTTAGGCATGACACCTCCCTTATAGATGCAAATTTGGGTTCTCTATCAATTTTTTTCTTGAATTTCTGTTGAGCAAATTTTTCGTGGTGAAAAGGTACATATTCCTTTTGGTATATAAAAAATATGCTTAGCTGAATTTTTTGCAGGTTGCAGAGGCTTTATTTGAGATTAATCTGCCAAGGTTCTCTGGAGATATTCTTCCTAAGTCTGATGCTGGTATTGTCTTGGCTGTTGCTGACAGGTAAAATTCACTCCTTTCTATTGATTTTTGTATCTATTGGCAATTTCCTACGCATCGTGAAAACCGGCCTAAAAAATTATACTATTCCTCTTTATAGTCCACATAAGGTTTATCAAAAGGTTATCATAGCTTGAGCAATCAAATTCATCTCTTTGTGAGTGTTGATGGGTGGCTGTGGTTGTGCAATTCATATTTCCTATGTTTTTTGGGTGCGTAAGATTTTTCATGTTTTTTTTAACACTTTTTCCAATTTTTACTGCTAATTTTTTTATTTATATAATAGACTGGATAGCCTAGTTGGTTTATTTGGAGCTGGGTGTCAACCAAGCTCCACAAGTGATCCATTTGGACTGAGAAGAATCTCCTATGGACTTGTTAGTAATTTCAAATTCTCTAATCATTCTATTGTTTAGAGAGAGAATTAGATTAAAAATTAGGGATTATGGCCTCTGTACAGAGGCTCCCTATTTATATTAATCCAGAATTGTACTTTTACAAATAAGACCCTAGACTTCTACAAATAACATAAATGCTAGAAATAACATAATAACTAATATAACTCAACACTCCCCCTCAAGATGGGCGATAGATATCAATCATCCCCATCTTGTTACAAGAACTCTCAAACTGCTTACAACCCAAACCCTTAGTTAGACAATCAGCCAACTGGTCTGCTGATTTCACATAGTTCAATGTCAGCACTCCATTATTCAGTTGTTCTTTGATGAAGAAACGATCAATCTCCACATGTTTAGTGCGATCATGCTGAACTGGATTGTTTGCAATATTGATTGCTGACTTGTTGTCACACCGAAGTTGTAAGGATTCTCCTCGAAACACACGCAACTCAGATAGGAGATTTTTCACCCACATCAACTCACATAGACTGAGTGCCATAGCCCTGTACTCAGCCTCAGCTGTAGATCTGGCCACCACATCTTGCTTCTTGCTTCGCCAAGCCACAAGATTGCCTCCAACAAATACACAATATCCTGTGGTGGATCTACGATCATCCACGCAACATGCCCAATCAGCATCACAATATCCTTCAACTCTCAGATGCCCATGACTTCTGAACCACAGTCCTTTTCCGGGACTCCCCTTGATATATCTGAGAATTCTGTGAACAGCATCCAAATGTTGTTCCCTCGGATCATGCATGTATCTACTCACCACACTCACTGCATGAGAAATATCAGGTCTAGTGTGGCACAGATAAATGAGCTTACCAACTAGTCTTTGGTACTGCTCCTTGTCCACTAAGTCACCTCCCTAAGCACACAACTTCTGATTTGACTCAATAGGAGTAGGAGCAACCCTAAAGCCCAACATCCCTGTCTCTGAAAGAAGATCCAGTGCATACTTTCGCTGAGAAAGCACTATACCCGTATTTGACCTAGCAATTTCAATCCCAAGGAAATATTTCAATTGTCCCAAATCCTTGACCTCGAACTCTTTTCCAAGGTTTCCCTTTAGCCGCATGATCTCCTCAGCATCATCTCCAGTAATCACAATATCATCAACATAGACGGCCAGAATGGTGATACGACCTTTCAAGTGCCTGTAGAATACAGTATGATCTCCATTGCACTGCTTGTATCCCATGCCACAGACTGCAAGTCTGAACCTATCAAACCATGCTCTCGGAAACTGTTTCAGCCCATACAATGACTTCTTGAGCTTGCATACCTTCCCAGCTGATTGTGGATTAGCAAATCCAGGTGGAACCTCCATGTACACCTCTTCTCGGAGATCTCCATGTAAGAAAGCATTCTTGACATCCAACTGGTGCAGTGGCCAATTGAAGTTGGCAGCACACGACACCAGCATCCTCACAGTGCTCATTTTTGCAACAGGAGCAAAGGTCTCATCATAGTCAATACCATAAGTCTGACTATATCCTTTTGCAACCAGTCGGGCTTTGTATCTATCCACTTTGCCTTCTGGAGTTTGCTTGACAGTATACACCCATTTGCATCCGACAGCGCGCTTTCCAACTGGTAAAGGTACCAATTCCCATGTGTCATTCTTCTTCAACGCCTGAAGTTCTTCCTGCATGGCGCTGAACCATCTGGGATCTTACTTAGCTACCTGCCATGTGTTAGGTACAGGCACAGAATCTAGAGATGCAAGGAAGGACTTATATGCAGGTGGAACAGATGCATATGAAATATAATTTGCAATATCATTTCCTCAATTACCATACTTAACAGGAGGTTTTCCAGCATTAACCCTCAATGTTCTACGGAGTGAAATTTGAGGAGAATTGTTACCTATCAACTCTGAGTGAGAATCTGAGGAAGGACTTGGGGAAGAGCTACTTGGGACATTAGCATTCAAGGGGACAGGCGATTCAGGCTGCTCATGCTGCTCAGGCTGCTCATGTTGCTCAGGCTGTTTTGGTCTCCTTTTATACACTATCAGCTCCCCTTGTTTTTTGTTTTCACCACTCAGATTGCTATCACCACCACCATCTTCATCATCGTTCAGATTACTATCACCACTCGGTCCCGACAAAGGACATGGAAAGCCGCTAATTATGATTCCATTCTCCTTCTCCCCCTCTCTACCAACACTGGTAGAATCATCTTCAAACAATGAGTCCAACTCTGTCTTTCCTCCATAGTATGGTTCAGATTCTCGAAAAGTCACATCCATACTAACAAAGATCTTTCTTTCAGTAGGGCACCAACACCTGTATCCTTTCTGATTTGAGGGATAACCTATGAAGATGCATTTAACCGCCCGCGGGTCTAGCTTTCCTACTGTCAATCTGTGATCTCTCACATAGCACACACATCCGAACACTTTGGGCGGAACAACAAAATTATTAGAGCCAAGTAGCATCTCACGTGGTGTCTTCATTCCTAACACTCTTGATGGCATTCTATTGATCAGGTAGGTTGCCGTCAAGACTGCCTCACTCCACAAAAACTTAGGTACATTCATTGTCAGCATCAATGAACGTGTCACCTCCAATAAATGCCTATTCTTACGCTCGGCCACTCCATTTTGGGCTGGGGTATCCGGACAAGTAGTTTGATGGAGAATTCCTTGTTCGGACACAAAGGTGGCAAACTCCTTGTTAACATACTCAGTTTCATTATTTGATCGAAGGATCTTCACCTGTACTCCAAATTGAGTTTTCACAGAAGCTGAGAAATTCTTAAAGCATTTTAGTACTTCAGATTTCTGTTTCATCATGTAAATCCAAGTCATGCGTGAATAACAATCAATAAAGGTGACAAACCATCTAAATCCACTAATAGAAGTAGTAGGACATGGTCCCCAGACATCAGAATGAACAAGTGCAAAGGGCTCCAAACTTCTTAAACCAATCATTTTATAATTAGAACGAGTATGTTTTCCAAGTTCACAAGCATTACAAAATAATTTCTCCCTATTAACTTTATTCATCATATCAGGATCCAACTTATTCAAACTATCAAAAGATAAGTGTCCTAATATATTATGTTGTAACATAGCCTCTGCTTCTGCCCCTTTTCCAATAGCAGCAACGAGTATAGCAGCCTCCTTATCCAAATACCAAAGTCCCTCACGCCTGTTGCCATTCCCAAGTCTCCTCCCCGTTTCCTTTTCCTGAATCAGACATGTATTTTGATCAAAAAGAACAGTGCAATTCAATTGATCAATTAGTGAGCTAACATAGAGCAAATTAACAGGAAAAGAAGGAACATGCAACACTGATGGTAGGGTGATAAAAGAATTACAATAGACTGAACCAAAATCCTTGACAGGTTGGGATGTACCATCAGCTGTTTGGACTGTATCTGGTTGTATTTGTTGACTAGGACAATATTCTACAAATTCATTGGATGATCCTGTTATATGACTAGATGCACCTGAATCTATAATCCAATCTACATGTGATTTAGTGGATGCAAAAGCCTGTGCCTGAATACCTTTAGTCACATGAGCATAGTAACCAACATTACCGAAGTAAGCATTGTCATCACACTCATCCGACTTTGCCTTCCCTTTAGAGCTCTCAACTTGAGACTTGAACCGACGTAGTTCCTCCAGCTCTGTCAGTTCTGTTCCAGTCACCTTTGTCGCGGCTTGGGACTCCTCTGTCATAGCAAAGTGAGCAACACCTCGACCTCCACGTCCTCGGGTTTCTCGCCCCCTATATCCATTTCCACGTCCGCGACCACCATATCCACCTCTCTGTCCTCCACCTCCTCGACCACCGCCAGATCTGCGAGGCTCAGGACAATTGAAACTGAGATGTCCTTTATGTCCACAGTTGAAACAGTCCCTGTCATCTTTGATTTGGGCTCCAGGAACTGTCATTGCCGAACGAACAACAGGTGAGGTTTCAGATGCCATTACCTTCTGTCTGACCTCCTCTTCCTCCATCGAAGCGATAACCTCATTCAACGATGGAAGAGATGGCAAATGACATATTGCCGCCCTTCTTGCCTCAAATTTCAAGTTCAGACCCTTCAGAAAGCGAGCCACACGCCTTCTTTCAAGGTATTGCATCCCACAAAGAACATATGTCGGATCCTTCAGTGACAAAGGATCATAGTGATCCAAATCAGCCCACAAACGACGCAATTCTGTTGCATACTCAAGAACTGATTTCTCCCCCTGGACAGTAGCATCAATTCTGTCCTCCACGTCGAGCATCATCATCACACTCCCAGCTCCTGAGTACATCTTAGCCAGAGTTTTCCAGATATCTGTAGCACTTCTAATCGATTCCACCATTCCAGCTATGGCTGGTGACACAGATGTCAGCAACCAAGAAATCACTAAAGAATTCATATGACTCCATCTCATCCACGCAGCACTTGTCTTGTCCACAATACCCGACTCCTTAGCGGGTTCATTGCACTCTCCATTCACATACCCTTCAAGTCCTTTCATCTGAAGGTTCAGCAACGCCCTCCGAGACCAACTCAGATAATTTCTCGTCCCCTCAAGCTTGACATCATTAGGTAACAGCTCTATCTTTTGTACCACCTGTGACTCTGACACAGATCCGGAAGTCTTACCGGACTCATTCTCAAACTTCACATTCAACAATCTGGCCATATGTTCCATAACGGCCTGTAAATCCTTACTAGTCACAGGTTCACCCATCTTAACTGTCAAATCTGTATTTCAAACACAGACACACCTAGAGGACGAGATCCACAATTTTCAAAAAACAAACCGTGCGGACGCACACGATCACGGTTTCAGCATCTAACACAAGAAAAAACAGAACTGAAGAGGGGGAGAACACCTGACAAAAGAGACATGGACAATCTGTAGATCACCAAACGGGTCACACGAGTATGCACTAGTTGAGTACACACTGCCTGGTTCACACACGCGGAAGCTAGAGTGGCAGCGACGAGAGATGGCTGATCGGTGTTAGCGCGGTCAACAAGGCTTGCTGCTCCAGCTGGTCTACACGCGGTCCACAGAGACGCGTACAGGGCTGGTTCACACGCGGCTCACCCACGAAGCTCCTCTCCTGGTCCACGCGCGGCTCACCAACGAAATTGCTCTCCTGGTCCAGAATCGCGGCTCACAGGAGCGGCTCTGCTGGCTGGTGCACACGCGGTCTACAAGCACAGGATGCAGAAGAAAAGAGAGAGATCGAGTACGGAGAAGGGATGAGCACGGAGACAGAAATTCTGCGCCGCCGTCAACCGGCTCTTGATACCATATTGTTTAGAGAGAGAATTAGGTTAAAAATTAGGGATTATGGCCTCTGTACAGAGGCTCCTATTTATATTAATCCAGAATTGTACTTTTACAAATAAGATCCTAGACTTCTACAAATAACATAAATGCTAGAAATAACATAATAACTAATATAACTCAACACACATTCAGATTGTGATTTTTTTTTTTTTTTTTTTTGCTTGCGTCTTTCGATACGTGGATATCTCTTTCATCACTTGTTTTATTTATATTTTAGGTTCAGATTCTGGTGGAAAACAATAAGCGATTAGACCTAAGAAATGCTTTAAAGTTAGTAGCAGGTGTGCAGCCAATAGCAATTGATGAGGGTGTCATAGATGATGTAAGCATGTATCTGAATCAATCATTATATTTGAATTTGATTCAAGAATGATACTGAACTCATTATCTTTTCTGTGAATAGGTGCTGCAATTTGTTGCACGAAGGCTAGAACAACTTTTGGTATGTATTGTCTTAGGGTTGATAACAAATTTATGGACAAGTATAACAACTGAACCAACACTTGTCAAATAAAAACCCATCACTCATGAAATAAAAGTTCAAAAAGTAAATATTTCTCTATAATTTAGCTAGGTCCTGCAAAATTTTGTTGCAATTTTAAAATTGATTGACCACCCATCAAGTGAGTCAGAAATTCATAGTTCAGTTCTATCGCCATTTGATAGATAACCAAACAATTCTCATGTTGCATAAAATTTTACACATGTATAATGTATACATCCGCAATTTTATTTTTTAAATTAAATCAACTTTTGATGTCGCTGTCAGGGTCCATGTATGGTGGTCAAAGTATCTCTTTCCTGTACTAGATGTTGCAATTGAAGAAATGTTAATTGTGCCAACCAATGCTTTTTTAATCTATTTTTTTCAAATAAATTTTGTCGCTCAACATTTTGGCTTAACCTTATTTTTTATCTTTGATAGGTTGATAAGGGCATTAATTCTGAGGTTGTCAGATCAGTTCTTCTCGAACGCTCTAATTGTCCTTTTCTTGCATCGCAGTCAGCTACTGATGTATGTTTTTAGCAAATTCTTTCTACATAACATCTTTTATTTAAAACTATTGTTTATGTATAATGTCTCTTGTTATTCAGATGGAGGCCTTGTCTAAACAAGAAACTTTTGCAAAAGTAGTGGAAGCATATTCTAGGCCAACTCGAATCATCCGGGGAAAGAGTATAAGTGCAGATCTAGAGGTAAAATATCAAAATATAGATCTATTGGGGTGAAATTTTCAATTTTGGATTTTAATATCAATTGGGATTAAATGTGAATTCATAGGTAGATGAAGCTTTGTTTGAGAAAAGCGAAGAGAAAGCTTTATGGAGTGCTTACTTGGAAGTAGCTTCTAGAATCCATCCTGGTATTCTCTCCCTATCCTCTCTCTCTCTCTCTCTCTCTCTCTCTCTCTCTCTCTCTTTCTCGCTCACTCGCCCGCTCTCTCCCCCCTCAGTAGAATGATCCTTTTTGTCTGTTTTTGTAGAAGTTGACATTGGAACTTTTGTGCAAGAATCCTTGCTATTGCTGAAACCCCTAGAAGATTTCTTTGAGAATGTTTTTGTCATGGCGGTATGCTTGAAAAACTCTCCACTCTGAAACTTAATTCTTTTTTTGAGGCCATCAAAATTGGACTTGTTCAGCTACTATTTTAGTTCACAGCAAACCCTACAAAACCAGAGTGATTTTTTCTGATCAATTGCATAATACACTATTGTGTTTTCTTTATGTTTCCAGGAGGATGAGAAGATCAGAAATAATAGGCTGGCACTTCTAAAGAAAATTGCTGGTCTACCTAAAGGCATAACCGACCTCTCAGTTTTGCCTGGTTTTTAACTGTAAAATCTGTATAGCATTCTTTAGACATTTCCCCTTTTTAACTGTATATTTACATATACCGAGCTTGAGAAGCTCCCATTTTACACTTTTAGTGAGGAATTGCTTAGCAATTCTCGGAAGTACTAGACGGCAGCATCTAGTTTGTTCATTCTGAGAGGAGAATATGTAAATTTTATCGGTACCTTCCCGAGCAAAGTTTTGTAGTAGTTTCTAATTATTTGTTCTGATATACGTATTAAATAATTGCAACAGAGGTACATAGAAGTGTTAATCGATAGGCAGTAATGAATATGTTTTTAAGGACCTACGAAATATCAAGAAATTATATATGGTCAATAAAGAAAAAAATAAATGCCCTTTATTTCATAAAAACATGTTGTATTGAATCGTGCTTATCTAACCATCGTGTTAGTAGAATACTAACTTGGACATATTAAGAAAATTTAAAAAGAAAAAAAGAGTATGTATAGGTGTCAAAACTAAGTTGACTTTTAAAGTTTTATCGCATATTGTGTCAAAACTAGAGTAAAACAGATAAAATAAAGGGAAAATTAGGCTCATGCCACCCCAAAAGTGGGAAATTGGCAAATTGCCACCACAAACAATTTTCTTAGCAAAATACCACCCGCATCATATAAGACAAATCAATTAAAATATTCAAAATGCTGTAGGACCCCAAGAACTACCCCCAAGGAAAACTTGATGTGTAACTTAGGAATTTAGATAAAACATTAACAGATGGTATAATTGAACCCGAAATGCTAAGCCTAGGATATATGAAATTAAAGGTCATTTAAAAATTAAGAATAAAACCCGTAATAATCCATACATTCTTATAGAACTCATCTCTTCTTTATGAGCGATTGGCGCCTCAGTGCAAACAGTACAATTTACAAAGAAGCACTCAAGGCAACCGAAACAATCCAGCCACCGGCAACCGGTTTTGTCAGACCACAAGACATCACCGGAAGAGCAACAGAAGTTCAATTTAAGCAAAACAACACAATTATACAACTGTTGCTTAAGTTGACAGAAGAAGTTGAAGATCTGAAGGTAGCAGTTAAGAGGCTCGAGACTGCGAAGGGAAAGGAAGTCACTCAGCCTGACGACCTATCCGACTCCCTTGATCAGATTCAACAACAACTTCAGAAGCTGAGCTTAGGTGAATCTAGCAAGCCAGCAGTGCCTAAATTGAAAGGCAAACTTTTTGTGTTTAAAAATCCAAAAGAAATATTTGAAGCCGAGAAAAAGAAGACGGCATGAGCAGAACACAAACAACAACAGAGGAGGCAAGGCCATCAGTATCTGAGAGAGACACAAATCGAACTCCTACTGTTGAAGATCAGATCCGTGGTTACCGCCTGGGATCTAGACTCAGATTTGAGACTCAAAGGAGGCTCCCTGGTCAATCCAGAAGATACCAGCGAAGCCTTGAGTCACAAATGAATCCTGATGCTGAGCTCAACATATCTCAATACAGACGAGCACAGCATGTTCCAGCAGAGACTCTGTATCAAGCTGGATGGACAGAAAACAGACACCGGGTATACCAACATTACTCGGATGAAATAACATTGGTCACAGACGGCCAACAAGTGGAGTTACCATTTATCTCTGAAGAAAGTTTTAACATGCTTTTACAAGAAGGACTCCAACATCTGCATATCGGACTAATCATGGTTTGATTATACACGCTGCACAGACGGAGTGCAGGTGTGAATGCGCTAGTGTTAATCAGAGACACTAGATGGCGAGATGATAGGGCTGTTATTAGCTCTATGGAAATGGATCTTACATCTGGAACGCAGTTGGCATATACTGCTCCGGATATGACACTAAGTATTCGTGATTTTAGGGATCACATTCAACTGGTGATTCAAACTCACGGGTATGAAGGATGGCAAGGTGGTGAGAGTAATCTCCTACTCTCAAGATCACTTATTGGGCGATTGTCCAATACCAGCCACACAAATTTTCGTTATAATGTACAAAACGTGGCAGACCACCTAGCAAGCAGAGGAGTTCGGGCCATCCCTGGCTCGCAAAGAACAACCGCAGAACTCCAAGGAAGGCAGTGGCTTGTGAGACCAGCTGTTATCTCACAAATCCAGAATCCCCAAGCAGCACGAATCCGAGCAAGGACAGATGGCTCATTGTCTGTCAGATTCTCAGGATATGCAACAACAGTTCCTGAGCAAGAAGTCATTCGAGGAGAAAATGATGAGGAAGAACTCGAGCAAGAATTTATCAATCTACTTACAATAGATGATGAATTGCCGTTCGTATTCACAATAGATGATGATTGGTCTTTTGATGACGATCTAGAATTCCCAAAAATCTATACAGACCCTGAGGAATTCAGTGATGATGGTGATGAGGCTGAGCAAAATGATGACTCTTTATTGGGAAAATGGTTCCTGGCAATTCTAAAAGCGGAGCAAGCTGAGCCAACAGTTGAAATGATGGAACCAATAAATCCGTATCAATGGTTTGCTATAGAGCAGATGAATAACGAGGATGAACTTGTGCAAATGACATTTGCAGAGTTTAATTGGCTAGAGACCGTAGAGGCAGAGGCTGAATGGTCTGAAGAGCAAGCCTTGATGATGACTTGTCAATGGGATGAGTCTGATAATGAAATTGAAGATGATCTACTCTCTACAGTGCAATTCCTGTCTCAACTGGATGCACCTGCAGATCAAGACGAAGACTTGCTAAGTCTTCTGACGAAAGATGGTGGGGATGCTAGTTGTGAAAATTCTGAGATAAAGTGGGACGAATATCCATCAGAAACAATTTATATGCTCGAAGAGATGGATTACCCGCAATTCAAAAATCTCAAAGAAAAAGTGGAGACGGTACTCTCGTCAGCAGAGTCTTCTCTCACAAGAATACCACCAGAACCAATCATGGGTCCTGCTATGTACCCACCTGGTTCAAGACAGCCACAGAATCTCCAAGTCCCGGAGATAAGAGCACGATTAGACAATATCCGTGGTGGCTACGCAAGACAAATGAATGAAAGGTTTAACCTGCCAACAGCCCAAGCCAGTCAATGCGCAATCCTGGTCCTACCAGAAGACATTGGGCTATATTCAGAAGTTATCTCCCGTTGGAAATCAATCACCCTCAACCTTATCAATGAGAGAAATTGGACAGATAACAAATCAAAAGTCAACTATATTGAAAATCTCCTAGGAGAAACGGAGAAAAAGACCTGGATTCAGTGGAGAATGGCATACCCCACTGAATATGAAGAATTGGTAAACATCGCTGATGATCCACAAAATGTTATATCTCAGATCAGGCGAATGTTTCTGCTAGAGGATCCGACAACCGGGTCCACAGAAGAACAAGACCGAGCATACAATGATCTGGAAAGACTTTCATGCCATAATGTGAAAGATCTTTTCGATTACATCAATGATTACAAGATCTTGGCCGCAAAATCGGGACGGATGTTTATATCCCCCGAACTTTCGATAAAATTTTTCAGAAAAATACCTCCCATCATTGGCGGAGAAATTGAAAAGGCATTTGCTGAGAAATATCCGGGCAATACTGTAGGTGTTATTCCAAGAATACACTTCACCTATCAGTATTTGGCAGAACAGTGCAAAAGAGTGGCACTCCAGAGAAGTCTCAAGGATCTATCATTTTGTAGCCGCATACCAGTGCCAGGCTACTATCAGAAAAATAAAAAGTATGGTCTTCGGAAGGCAAAGACATACCGAGGCAAACCACATGATACTCACATCAGAGTATTCAAAAGGAAGCATGCTGATAAATTAAGAAAATGCAAATGCTTCATATGTGGTGAGGAAGGACACTTTGCCCGAAACTGCACGCGGCAAAAGGGCAACATTGCAAGAGCAGCAATAGTCGAAAATCTAGATTTAGATGAAGACTGGGACGTGCTCTCGGTTGATCAGAATGAACCAGATAGCGATGCAATCTGTTCATTTTCTGAAGGGGAAGGAGGAACTAGCTATTCTATGATGGCTGGTATAGGTGATATGCCATACGAAACCGCGATGATGATGACGAATGAAGAAGTTTCATGGCGAGTAGCAGTCTCACTACCTCAGGAAGTTAAAAATTGTGCGCACCAATGGGAAGACTGTTAGGAAGTCTAAGTTTTCAAATTTTTGTGCTAATTAACCATTTAATAAGCAATCCAAACGACTTAGACCTCGAAGGATCTAGTCCAAGCATTCACACACAAGAGAGAGAGGTTAGGAAGGCTACCTCTCCTTGTATCGCAACAAGGAGGCTCGAATCCGGCGATGTCGAGGTTGTGCGCACCACCACGCGTGTCTCGGCCTCAAGTCCACCAAGGTATTAACCAAAACCTCGATCTATGCTAGTAGATGAGAAGTTAAGCCTAATCACTTCCTTCCCTTTGCCTTAATTAACTATTTAATTGGATGGAGGCAAGAGGTGCTCAACACATGAGCTTAAGAGAGCAATGGTGGAGAGGAAAAATTCTGAAATTTTTTCTTTAATTTTCGTCCAAAATATTAGGGAGAGAGAAAAAGGCAAGGTGGCTAGGATTTTGGCTCCCAAAGTGGTCCTTTTATAGACCAACCACTCTCCCAAAAAGTTGTAACTAATTTACAACTATGCCATCACTAGGGCAGCCATAAAATGGGCCTAAATAGGCTCCATCAATTATTTGATTGGTCCTCTAATTCAATTAATTAGTGGCCCAATTAATTGCTCTCAAGTTGGACCTTTAATTTACCATTTAAATATAGGCCCGTTAGCTCAAATTAATTACTTTAATTAATTCATGTTGAACAAATTAATTATCAACACTTTGATAATTATTTAAGGATTAGAATATACATTAATTTATTTCTATATAATCCGTTTGACTTAATTAATTAATTATGACGGTTCGCAACAGTACATAATTAATCAGTCAACATATCATATTGTTGCATTCCTTAATACAACCAAATAAATAATGCACGCATGGTCAAAACCTATTTCTGTGACCCTTTGAGGATTTATGCTCTGTTGGACATGGAAAATAAATCGCTATTTATTTCCAATAATCATAAGCGGTATCTAGCAAGACGTTATGATTCCCAATTCGCATAAATAGTGTACTGCTACAATATTTTAATCCTGCATAAGAAATAATAGTATTTCCTTGTCTGATTCTTATGTCACATGATATCATCGTATAATCCAAGATAGGAATGTGTCATTCTTGCAGATTATACGTTTCTTGATCTAGAGATGACTGTATCAGTTGCTAGCAAACAATCCATCTCCATCAAGGGGCCCAAACAGATATCATCGCTCACTAAGTAAATTAATGAGGGACATACGGTTTTCTTGATGAACAACTTTTCCCCGCACAATTCAAGAGAACATAAATAAAGTCCGTATAGCAGCCCTTATCAGAAATCAACGGTAGACGATATTTATTGAACCTATCCTCATGTGGAAAAGTTGAACCATCTCAAACTTAGAATCAAACTCAAACGAAATAAATAATGACACATAACACAATCCATATATTTATCTCATTGGGTCGTGTCCTGTACTATGTTCTATAACATATACATATGCAATTAAGTTGGCAACTCCTTACCTATGATCTGTAGAACTTAATCATCACTTAACTTACATACTAATCTTATCCGATAATTAATATTCCTTGTTAATTATCAAGATTACGGACTTTTTAGATCTATTATTGTCATTTAATTATAAATGAACTACAGAGATCTACAATTCAGATCCTCAACCTGAATGATCTGTCAATTAATAAATCAAGGAATAAATGATCAAATATCATCAATAACATAAACCATAGAAGTAGCCATATAATGATTGGCTTCTAGGACATAACTCTAACAAAGACAATGGCCCTGTAGCGCAAGAGTTCATGAGATGTCTGTTTTGCAAAGAGCAGACCAATCCACGCATGCGAGCGCATTGCAGCCTGTGTCATTTGACAGTCTGTCCAATGTGTTCAAGATTCAATCTGGGGAGGAGAATAATAATCCAAAGGTCAAAATCCCAGTATGACAGTAAGGATACCCTAATCAACGAATTGATCGGGTATACAAACTTCCTGTTAGCCGAGAATCAAAGGCTAAAGGAAAGGATTGAAGAATTGGAGATGAGAAAGGATCTAGGCGAAATGCGAGATCCAACAAAAGGAAAAGCTCCTGAAAAGGAAATGGATTCGGATGATGAGGCAATTGAAAATCACATCCAAAAACAAAAAGGAGTGATTATCAAAATGATGACGGAGGGAAATGAGTACATCAGTACTCAAGTTCCGGATCCAAGGAAAGGAAGAAGAGTCTTAAACAGACTCTACAATATTGAGTTAACAATGGAAATACCAGGGATTGAGAAATTCAAAATTCAAGCAATCCTGGATACTGGTGCAACAGTCTGTTGCGTAGACCAAAGTGCAGTTCCAAAAGTAGCACTAGAACCAAGTGCTTACCCCATTCAGATTAACGGGGTGAATTCTTCTCAGATAGCTAACCAGAAACTAAAAGGCGGAATGATGGCTATTGAGGAAAATCGGTTCAGAATTCCATTCACCTATGCGTTCCCAATGGAACAGAGGGATGGGATTCAGATGTTGATTGGTTGTAATTTCATTCGAGCCATGCAAGGAGGGCTCAGAATCGAAGGGCAAATGGTGACATTCTACAAAAATGTCACAACAATTGCAACAAAGGTGGGTGCTGAGGTGGCGGCCACAGCAGCAATCGAAGAGCTGGATCTGTCCGAGCTTGAGTATTTGGAAATCCAGAGGATTACTGCATACTCTTGCGGTGATCAGTCACAAAAGTTCCGAGAGAAGTTTCGACATCTCCTTGAAAGACTTAAAGAACAAAGGTATATTGGAGACAATCCTCTTCAACACTGGGAGAAAAATCGGGTGAAATGCAAACTTGATATTATTAACCCGGATATCACGATCCAAGATAAGCCGCTAAAACATGTAACACCAGCAATGAAAGAACAGTTCGACAAGTATGTTCAGGCACTGCTAAAAATTGAAGTGATACGACCTAGTAAGAGCCGACACAGAACCATGGCAATGATGGTGAATTCGGGTACATCTATTGATCCGAAAACAAGCGCTGAAATTAAAGGAAATGAGCGTATGGTATTCAACTATCGTACTCTCAATGATAACACTCATAAAGATCAGTACAGCCTGCCAGGAATCAACACCATCCTCAAGAAGGTCGGTAATAGTCGAATTTATTCAAAATTTGACTTGAAAAGCGGGTTTTATCAGGTGGCAATGGACTCAGAATCAATTGAGTGGACGGCTTTTTTCGTTCCAAATGGTTTGTATGAATGGCTGGTCATGCCATTCGGTCTAAAGAATGCGCCAGTAATTTTCCAGAGAAAAATGGATGACTGCTTCCGAGGAACAGAGAGTTTCATAGCAGTCTACATTGATGATATACTGGTATTCTCTGAAAACGAAGAACAGCATGCCAGGCACTTGGAGGCCATGTTATCAATTTGTGAGCAATGGGGGCTTGTTCTCTCCCCAACGAAAATGAAAATAGCTGTGCAGGAAATCGAATTCCTAGGTGCAGTTATTGGAAACAGAAAGATCAAACTTCAGCCGCACATAATCAAGAAAATTATCTCATTTGATGAAGACACGCTGAAGGAAAATGTAGGAATGAGATCATGGCTTGGCATCCTCAACTACGCCAGATCATATATTCCAAAATTGGATACACTGCTTGGGCCGCTGTACTCAAAAACAAGTGAACATGGTGACAAGAGGCTCAAAAGTTCGGATTATGAAATTATCCGAAAAGTCAAGCAAGCTGTACAGCAGCTCCCAGATCTTGAGATACCTCCGGAAGGATCCTACATCATCCTGGAAACTGATGGATGTATGGAAGGATGGGGTGGCGTATGTAAATGGAAGAAATTCAAGCATGACCCCAGAAGTACGGAGAAGGTGTGTGCATATGCAAGTGAAAAATTCCCGGTGATTAAGTCAACAATCGATGCCGAGATACATGCATGCATGGAAACAATGAAAGCACTCAAGATTCATTACCTGGATCAGAAGGAGATCACTCTCAGAACTGATTGTCAGGCTATAATCAGTTTCTATAACAAATCAACACAAAACAAACCGTCAAGGGTTCGGTGGATTAATTTTGTTGACTTTGTTACAGGAACATGGGTGCAAGTTAATTTTGAGCACATAGATGGGAAAATGAACGTGCTAGTTGACTCACTGTCACGATTAACAGCAAAAATGGTGAAAACCGGTAACTGTTATTTTATTGATGAGCAGTTGGCAGATTTAGAAAAGGTGCTTGAAGAAACTAGAGGCGCACCAGATGATATTCTAGCTCATCTAGCAACAACTGTCGGTCACATCGGCAACATGTTAGATTTCGGGCCATACTAGAACCTCTAGATGGAAGCAAGCGGGCATGGTGGACCGCTGGAAAAACCCACTATACTAGTATCTTAGGAACTGTCTGGTAGTAATCTACGGAAAGCTACTGACAATTTTTAGTTTTCTAATAAATTGTTTGTGTGAACTTTTATCTTTTTACAGAAAATGGTGCTTGATCATTTGCGAAGATTAATGAGAATTCATGAAGGAAGTCCAACCACTGGTTTTACGCCAGGAGGACGGCAAGCTTTTCAGCAAGCTGAAAGATAGGCGACCTCAGGAGGAGAGTCAGACTCTCTTCAAGATTATGAAGTCATTACTGGAGACTTGCTAACAATGTATCCAAGGTCTTTTCATAGGGAAGGAGCCATGCAACTCAGGCTTGGTGAGATTCATAATGAACAAGTACAAAAGACCATAGGAGAAGTAAAGATGCTCATAGCATTAAGCTATCTACAGAAGATACGACTTGAGCAATGGGCATCTAAAGACAACTGGGCCAGCAGCGCATTGGGACCAGTTAATCATAACATTGATGAGCTGTTAGCAATCCACCAGAAACTTTGCATCATCCAGCAAGGCCATTACTATTAGAGAGACCCACCATCATATGGGAATCTCAATAATGTGTTTATTTTCGGTGCCACTATGGTAGTGCGCACTTGTCTTTTTATTCTTTTATCTTTTCTTAGTTGGCTGCAATTTGAAATGGCATTAGTTTATTTTTCTTTATGGGCAATTATTGTACCAAATATGCCCACTAATAGCTTGATAAGGACATACCAACTGTGGTAGACGAATAATTGAAATGGACGATGGGGCCCAATGAGCACCTGCATTCAATTATCGAGCTCACCAACCGGTAGCGTTCCTTTTATATAAGTAGTATGATGGTTCACTAGCAGAGGCATCTCCTCACAACTAGAAATCATCCTCTCCCCTCTTGTATCATTCTCAATAAATAATAAAATTTCCTTCTAGCCAGTACTTTTTCATAAGTCAGAGTTAGTTGCGAAATTTCCTGGGAACAGAGTATTTCTATTCTGGTATCAGAGCAAGGTTTGTTTCTTAATAATTTATGGCTTTCTAAATTTTACTTATATTATAGGTAAGGCAAATTAGGGAAAGATTATACCAGACCATTAAAATTATTCAAACCTAAGGAATAAAACTATTTATAAAATAATTAGTCAACCTAAAAATACTAATTTAAGGTTGCAATTTATGATTAACCAAAAGAATTATCCTGCCGTACAGTACCTAAGAAGAAAGGGAAGATCGCGGGTAACACGATAATGTGAGGTTATAATAGATACGACCTTTATAATTAATGATTAAGGGAAGATTAATTATTAATCTGGGTACACAATTGGGGTGCACATAGTAGGTAATGTTGAATATAATAATCTCAGGGTGGCAAAATCAGAAAGTTTAACTTTTGAGTGGCAATTGCTGAAATTCACAAATTTTGGGTGGCACGGAAAGATTTCTCCCTAAAATAAATGTTACACATGCAACTTTATTTTTCTGTATCAGACAATTTATTATGTACTGCTGAGTTGATCCATACATGAACAAAATTGTGTCTGAAAAATCAAACTAACTTCAAACTAATTGATATAGATCTTACGGAGTGGAGCTGTCTAGAAACAGGGATCAAGACTATTTTCTGCCGGAAATGATAACTTTTGCAGGTTTGCATCGTTTGAACAAAGTGAATATATAAAATAGACAAAAAGAATATTTAAATAATTAAAATGAACACATACAAACAAATAAATTTAGTAAAAATAAGTTGAATATGCATATAAAAATATGAACAACAATACAAAAAATAAAATCTAACTCATAATTGAATAAAGTAAACACATAGATAAATAATTTGGACATGTAAATAAATAAAGTCAACAAATACAAACGCGATGACAGGGATGGCTCGTGGAGAGATGGTAAAAAGTAATTTCTATTTTCTACGGTATGTTTTATGAAATAACCCAATGCAGATCTTCTTCAAGAACTTTAAAGATCAGGTTGCACGGTCGACCACACAGATAAAACAGCAGAAATTTCACAAAAAATAATTACCAAACAATTAAACCAATGACTGAACGAACTCCTGTCATTTAAACAGATCGGACGGTCATAAACAACGCGTCTCCTGAAGGTTCTTTTTATCACAATTTATAAGCGAATCAACGTTTTTATTTTTATTTTCAAATATTTAAAATTCTATATATTAATTTTGTATGTATACATTAATTTTTAGTTCTCAAGAAACCAGAAGTTGTCCTGTGTTCATATCTGCTTTATAATTATCCGAATGCGCTTCTGAATAATAACATATGGATAATGTATTTACTGATAATTATGCAAATACGCACGCAAAATTTGACGGGAATACTTATTCCAATTTATTCCAATTTCAGTTGTACAGCGACAAGCAAGCTATCCACATTTTTGAAAAAAAATGGTTATCGAACTCGTAGCATATCAAAACCCTCCGCCTAGATAATAAATCAAAATAAAAATGATAGAAAAAAATAACATTTTTTTTATCGTTTGAGTGAATTATTTTGGGTGTTAGAGATATGATTACATTAAGGATTGGTCAGATAGGAGATGATTGAAGGTGTATAATATTAGAGATGACTCACTAGATAGTCGCTATCTAGCTTGTCTTAAAAAAATATTGGAGATGATTAAATAAATATAATTGAGAGATGAGAGTATATGTGGCTGGGTAGGAGATGCATAGTTGTAAATGGTTAGTATCATTTAGATTGTGCTCCATAACTCATGTAATAAAGGAAGAGGAGGGGATGGAGAGGTCAAGAAAGGAAGAGGAGGAAATGGAAAGAACTAAAGTTAATAAGTTTACATGCTCCAGTGCTTCACACAAGGGGAGAGAAAGGAAGAAGATGCGTTTCACATGTAAATTGAATTATAGATGAAGTTGACCATTTTATCCTTGGACACTATATTTGGCACTAATCTTTTGGAGGGTATTTATGTAATTTAACTGCTGTTACTCTCTGTACACTCCGATTTGGGAGTAACAAAAATGGGCTCTTCGATGGAACAAACACACCTTGGGTCACTTTCCCTTCTGCTCTCTTTTTTATGCTAGAGCGAGTAACTAGCCTTCCAATTCCTTACCTTTCGTTCCTCTCCCGCTAAAATTGCATCATGGAGCATACCCTTAAAGTAATCTATAAATAATGTAATTGTAAACAATCTATTACAATACAATACAATTTTCATTTTCCTATAAATAATCTAACTGTAATCACTCTATCCGTGCGGTCCGTTATTACGTTTCTGTTGTAAATTACAAAATCTTATTTTAACCAAAAATCTTACTTTTCATTTTAAAAATATGTTACAGTTGCATATTCTTCGCATGCTGTAAACTCGCACCCAATTTGTCAATTTGTACCACGTGATGTTTTCTTCAATTTTAAACCGATCAAAAGTTTAAAACTTCGTACATTAACTACACCAAAAATATAGAAACAAAATTTGAGGTCAGTTTCAAATTTCTAACAAGAGTGCAAGTGGATGATAAACAGATATTAAAACTCTATCATCCCCAAAAATTTCAGTGATCTTTTTTGTGCAATTTATTCATAAATTAATTATAACAAATCGATTTTGAAATATCTTTATTGGTAGATAAATTTGATTTTTATAAAATAAGACGATTTCGTATATAAATTAAGTTTGCGCATTAAATATATTTTGGACACAAAGTTTCTGTTCTTATTTAAGCCGATAATTTTGAATTCTTTTTTATTTTACTTTTTGTTGAAATCATGTAGATACTCGTTAATACAAAGATTTATACTACTCAAGAACCACCTTTTCATTGATATTGTACAATCTGTGAAAGATGGACTACATCTTTCCTGAAAAGTGGGACTCATACTTAAATTTAATTTAATTTACTACACTATCTGGATTCTGAATGGTTAGAACTTAGAAGTAGGTGATGGCGTCTATTTTCTTTTCCCAACAAGTTCAAGGGATCAGGGTTGGTTTCTGGTCAGAAATAACGATTCACATGTTCCGTGTGAAATTGGTCTAAAGCTGCCACCTGCCATTGTATAAGTATAGTACTCTGTTACAAGAACCAAAAAGTAATTACAATGCTTTTTACATGATTCCAAAAAGGTGATGCCTAGCAACTAAATAATATATATATATATGGACGGAGGGCTCGAATTTTGTGTCCAGGCCACCTATTGTTTCTTTCCACTACAGCAACTCTTTCTTTTGAGAATAAAAAAAAAAAAAAAAAATCAAGGGGAGAGACTGAAAGTGAGAGCCAGAGGACTTCAAATCTTTTGTGTGTGATTCCAATCAAATTATCAACTTGAGATTTGATTTTCTCTGGTATCTCATCTTCAATTATCTTCCACGTTTATTGTATTGTTGCTCAGATTAATCTCCTTGTATAGAATGATGCTTGCTTAAAGTTTGATTTCCCTATTTTTAAATTTCACGAATCGCTTTTAGAATGTACCTTGATTAGGGATTGATTAGTCTCTTTCATTACTTTATAATGAGTCGTAAACCTATATATTTTATGACTTATACTTCCGAGTTTCATTTGGCTTCACTTTAGGCATTGAGACTTTATTTAAGATCCAAAGCAATATGCATGCGTTGACGATAAACAAAGGAAATATTGAACCAAATGTTAGACGGAAATCTCGTCAGTCATGCACGGTGTAGAGCGAAGCATATAAAAATTTTTTTCTTCAGTTTTAATTTAATTTTTAGAGTTCGTTCTTGCACGTTTTCTGTTTCCCTTTGATTTTGCACGTGAAATGCACGGCTACGCATTACTTGTTTGATTTTTGCATTTCTTATATGATGTTGGATCCTTCGTTTATATCTGGTGGGATACTGAGTGTGAGGGTAACTTTTAGCACTAGTTCGAAGGATATATATGTTTTCGTAAATGCATTCGAAATAAAAGATAACTATTATCCACTCCAAAATCCAGCTAAAAAAATAATGTTGTTCATTTACCCACTTTCAAATTTTACTTTTTAATTTACTCTGCTCCATGGTCCATGCATTCGAAAATTCGAAATTTTTAACAAATAATTAATAAGAAGAGTAAAAATTGAAAATCCAACACCGTAGCCATGATTTATTTATATTATAAAATATTTATTAAGGCTTAGATTTTCAACAATTTTGTAGTTGACAGTGTTTGATGCATCATCAAAAGATACTTAGTCATATTAAAAGCTTTGATTGCTAGACTATCGATCTGTCCAACAATATATTTATAATTTTACTTTTAAATTTTTAATTCTTGTTTGAATATATTTAAAAAATAGAACTATTATTATTTTTTATAAGAAAAAACAGTTGCCCCTCTCCAATATTAAATACATATCTGGAATATTAATTCCCCAATATTTATGCAGACAGTAAATATTTATCGTAGAATCTTTTGTCTCATGAAATAATCATAAATATTTTTTTCCTCATGATTACGCGATATATAATTTGTTCTATTAGACAAAACACACTAGAGATTGCGACTGAAATTTTATGGTCCAAGATTATGCGGTGAAAAGGATCAATCAAGGGTTGAAATTGGGAGAAAATATTAAAATAATTGACATAGTTAAAGCTCGAAAGCAAGCGAAATTGCAAAGTTTTTATTAAGTCGCGCGTACTGCAATGCCTAATATCCCCCAAATTTGTTTTTTCTTTTAGAGATAACCTCTCCAAGTTTCAGCATAAACGTTTCAAATTTCGAAACTGCCATCTATGATCTATACAGTTTCATATGCGCAAACAAAACAAGGGAGCCACGAAGAGACGAAGTGTGTTATCATTATTTATAATTTTTCCGGGCTACTTGTGCAAAAGGCTTTCGCGCATAAAACCCAAGCCGGAATTTATTGCTCTTCCAATCTCCCACAAAATTTGCACTTATCTTTTTTACTCTTTTCTCGGGCCAGTAAACTGATAAGTTGATCACCGGACATAACTACCACTAATATTCCTACGCGTCAATACACGTATAAAGTCGTAAAAAACTGAGATCACAAGATGAGCACTTTTTTTTTTTTTTATCTCGCATAGAAATATCTCACTGCTATAATGTACTGCAATGAGCTCTTTCCCGCCGTTTCAGAATCCCAAAACATCCCCCAATAAACCTCACAAAATTACATACCCCTTTTCATTTCCTCTTTTTCTAATTTTTTTTTCTTGAGAAACTTTTCTTTTACCACTCCGAGAAGAAAAAGGTTTGAAACAAAAGAAAAGCTTGGCCTTGCTTCTCTTATTGTTATCTTTTGGTTAGCTGATAGAAGATGAAAAGAAAGAAGAAGAGCGATCGTGCATTTCCATGCTCGAAAGCAAAAGCCCATTCCTCTGCTAAGGTGTCGGTGTCGCGAAGGTGTCGCCAGATCACCTACAAAGAGTTTGATGAGGTTTGATTTCGTGCCATCCTCTTGATTTTTAAGGGATTTCCTATAGTTAAGTGTTAAGGAATGTCTCTAATTAGTACTTGTATTGTTTAAAGGAAGATTATTAGTGTGATTCCTAGGAGTTGTTCGGGTGATATAAGCTGATAAGAATTAATTTTACATTAGGTGTTTAAAAAATTTGGGTTAATTAAGGCGTTGGTTAATTCCAATTTTTTGGTCTTCTAGGCTATTGAGTGCGATTTAAATGAAAGGAAGCGCAAGAACACAATATCCGAAGAGAACAATTCTGCTGTACTTCAGAATTTACGCTGTCATTGTTTGTATACTCTCTGAGTCAATTGTCTTTTGCTAATGGTGCTCTTCTTCTTCCTCATTTTTCTTTTTACTTTTTTGTGCACAGCAGGAGGTAAGATCTATGTTCTCTGTCAAGAGACACAAGACTAAACAAAATGATACTGAGGTGGTCTTTAAGATCTATGTTGTTTGTCAGCCACTTTATTTATTTTTTTCCTGCCCCCCCCCCCCCCCTTTTATTGTTTAAATTAGGTTAGTTCACCTTAGAAATTAAGAGCCGCTACTTTTTTATGTCATTGGGCATACCAATTTGGCAGCAAAAAGTTAATGCGCTGTGATTGTCAAGAGATATAGTGAATATCAGCCTAAACTGCTAAGTTATAATGTAGTGCATTAATTACCATCCAGGCTTATAGCTGCCATGATGTTTTTTTCTGTTGACTGGTGACATACCAATCACTGTTTGAATATGTGCAGGTAAGCACAGATTTTAGATACATATCCTAAATAAGCGCAAGAAAGAAATAAACAAAAGGAGGCCTAATTAATAGATTTTTATGTTTGACCTGGAATGCTTAATAAAGTTCCCATTTTGGTATGTTTTTTAGAGGGTGGAGAGAGTGCGCACAAATGGAGAGGGATCTTTAATGTGTCACCAGTGCCAAAGAAACGACAAAGGAAGAGTGGTGCATTGTACTACTTGTAAAACTAAACGATTCTGTGTACCTTGCATGACACGCTGGTATTCATTGTTGCAAATTTGCAATTCATTTATTCAATTTTATTTTAGTTTTTTTTGTAATATTCCAGCTCTCTGGTTTGAGTATAGTGCCAATTGCAAACCTTTTTGCTAGTTTAATTGAACATTTTTTTATTAGGTATCCCCTCTTGTCTGAACAGGAAATCGCTGAGAAGTGTCCGGTCTGCCGTAGAAATTGTAACTGCAAAGGTTGCCTTAGAAAAAATACAATGGTAGTGTATATATTTTTACTTTCTCTTAATACTTAATACCTTAGTTGGAATGGAGATCCTGTCCTTCTATTACTTTTGATCATTCATTTTGTCTTTATTGTTTCAAAAATTTCAGCTTCCTGAGATGTGGTTGTCGAGAGAAGATGAAATAAAGTATGCATGGTGGATCGTGAAATACTTGTACCCTTGGTTGAAAGAATTTCATGGTGAGCAAACTGCAGAGAAAGAATTTGAGGCCAGAATCAAAGGTATTAAAATTTGTAACTTCCAACAAAATGCTTCGTCATTACTTTTTGCTGATGTCTATTAACAATGGCAACCTGTAAAAAGGTCATGATGTAAGAGAGCTTAAGCTTCCTCAAGCAAATTGTGAGAACGATGAACGGATGTACTGGTACGATGTTCTCTCCTGATTTGAATGTTTCTGTAATTTTATAAACCAGGTTGTGTATTATTCCTTGTTATATGCTCTTGTGTAGTACTAAATGCAAAACCTTCATTGTTGATTTCCACCGGACCTGCCGTAACTGTTCTTATGGTCTGTGTCTTGCTTGCTGTCGTGAGTTCCGGGAATATCATCAGCCCACAGCCTATGATACTGTATTTAGTTCCAAAGCAGCACCAGATGGGAAAGTGGCTGTGCTTGGTGGTGGATTGCTGTCAGGTGCAAATATGATGGTGCTGGGTGGTGAACAGATAGTTCCAGGTGGTGCAGAGGTGGTGCCTGGTGTTAAAGATGTGATGTCTGCTGTCATCCTGAGGTGCGGGCCCCACAAACTGATGGTCAACTACCATGCCCACCAGAGAAACATGGTGGTTGTGGTAACTCGGTTTTAGAACTACGATCCGTCCTTGGAGAAAATTACGTCTCCCAGTTGCTTCAAAAGATCAATAAAATGACCAGTGCAAACCCAAACTTCAAAGAAGATGGGGATACTAATAAATGTGACTGCTCATCCAAATCTGGCAAACTAAATTTGAGGGAAGCAGCTAAAAGAAATGACACGGGAGATAATTATGTGTATTGTCCCCTGGGATGGGAGGCTAGGTAAGGGGAATTGGGCCATTTCCAGAAGCACTGGAAGAAGGGTGAACCTATAATTGTAAGAGATGTGCTTGGGCTGACTTCTGGTCTGAGCTGGGAGCCAATGGTGATGTGGCGTGCTCTAAGAGAGACTAAGTACAAGGATCAGGTGAAGAGATTGGTTGTACTTGCCTTTGACTGTCGCGAGTGGACATTTGTATGTTCTTGTTTTATTTTATATTATATGTTTTAACAGTCAAGCTCAATGCACTACTGACGTGTACCAGTCCATTCTGGAATTCAATTTGCTACATATAGTAAGTTTACCCTTAAAATTAATAAAAAGCTAAATTCTCCAGACTTCTTGTCAGTTAGTTTGCTAGCATTTACCATCAATGCAAATTGGATGCAACAGGAATCTCTTAGCTTAGACAAAAAATATGGAATTGGACCCAAATCATTTCTTCTCTGCACCACCAGCCCCTCAAAAGAGGACAGTAATAAAAGCAAATAAAAATCCATGCAGCTTGTCGGCTGATTCATCGTACGTTTTTATTAACAATGAGAAATGATGTTGAAACATGGTTTTTTGACTGTATCATTTCTAGTTAGCAATTAGACCGTTTCTCAAGTACATCCGTGGAATACTTTTTTTCCTTTGGCAGGTGGAGACAAATATACACAAGTTCTTTAGTGGTTATGAGAAGGGGCTATCCCACTGGGACAATTGGCCCATTCTGTTGAAGCTAAAAGATTGGCCACCTGAGAGCTCATTTGATGAGAGGCTGCCGCGCCATGGGTTTGAGTTCATATCTGCATTGCCTTTCAAGGAATATACTGATCCCAATAGTGGGCCCCTTGATCTGGCTGTGAAGCTGCCTGCAAAAATGCTAAAGCCTGATTTAGGCCCAAAGACTTACATTGCATATGGCATTAGAGAAGAGCTGGTGGAGGGTGATTCTGTTACTAAGCTTCACTGTGACATGTCCGATGTGGTATAGTATTCTTTGCCTTTTCCTCAAAAGTATGCCTGTGGATAATTTTTGTCCATGTTTAGCTCCTTCAGGAGATTGGAGCTTGTTGGAATGAAACCAAAAGAGCTTTACTATAAGGATTGGTGTGCTGACTATACAACTCCACGCATACTAGTCCCTGAGGTTCTGCAGTGCATGTCAATTGTCAATTGGTCCTCATTAATACTAAATATATATAGTTATTAATATGACAATCTCTTTAACTTCAAATCCACATTTGCTTGAGCCATAACATTTCGTATCATTCTTCCACTCACAATTCCAAATTTTAGATAAATAATATGTACATCTATATTTGGCATGTGTTTGATAAATTCTAAGATAAATTTTTGATAAATTAAGGCTGTCATCTCTTGTTTTGCCAGATCAACATATTGATGCACACTTCAGCAGTAAAGCTCAACCATGAACAATGCATGGCAATTAAGAAAGCGCATAGAAAATTTAATGGTCCAAGCAAAGATTCCAAGACTAAAGGTTCTGACGAGACAGAAGAAAAAAGAAAGGTCATTGATGAGGATGATAATAAGACAAACATATTTGATGATTCAGAAAATGAAGAGTATGGTGGTGCTCTGTGGGATATTTGGCGAAGGGAGGATGTACCTAAATTGAAGGAATACCTCATGAAGTACTCTGGGGAATTCACACATTATGAAAAGAAACATGTGGAGCAGGTTGTTGTTCCTTTTGAGAAGTAAATTATTATACTTCTGTACTTGAAAATTGTCCCTTTTTCCCCTCTCTTTTGATAAATGACATTGAAATTTATGCGGCACTGTTGATAGGTTGACCACCCCATCCATGACCAATCTTTTTATTTGACTGTGGATCACAAAAGGAAGCTGAAGGAGGAATTTGGTAGGTTAAATTTTCCTATTTGGGCTTGTCTTTTTTCGCTATGGAAACTTCTGTATGGCTACATTTGTGAGAAATCAATCAACTCTTTTAATGTGTTTTCGTCTTCTTTTCAAATTTTACACCTTTTGTTTTGCTTTTAGATATTGAGGCTTGGACATTTGAGCAAAAACTTGGCGAGGCAGTGTTTATCCCAGCTGGATGCCCTCATCAAGTTAGAAACCTAAAGGTACCAACTAAACTTTATATTGCATGTTTTGATCTAATAGAATGTCATTCTTAGCTTGTTTTTTCTGTTATTTGCTTTCATTATGAATTCAACAGTCATGCATCAAGGTGGCACTTGATTTTGTCTCACCTGAGAACTTCAGCCAATGTGTCGAGCTCTCCAATGAGCTTCGTCTCCTTCCTGAAGGTCACGGAGTCAAGGAAGATAAGCTTGAGGTTTGTCATGGCTCTCATGCACAGAAATACAAACACAAAAATATAGTTAGTGATGCTAGGAGTTTATGTGTAACAGGTCAAAAAAATGGCAATCTATGCTCTGAAGAAAGCCACTGATGATATTGAAGGTAAAAAGCCTGAAGCGCGAAACAATAAGAGAGCTGCTGAGGAAAGAGTAGATAAAATGCTTAAGAGCCAAAGAAAGAAGGCCAAGCGTGGGAGGAAGTGAGCTAAAAAATCTCACATCTCTGATAATTCTTTTTTCCATACTACGTATTTAAGACAAGATTTCACCAGTTTGATGTTTTAATTATCTTTACTATGTAATTTAAGGTGGAGTTAATTTTTTTAATCAGTTGGGCAGACAATATACCACTATTTGTTTCTCTGATGTATAAAATAGTGCTGGGCGGACATGAATGCCTGTAGCAGACTCTTAATAATAATGTAGTTCCATTCTCTGTCAGGTCATATGCCAGAACAAAATATGTGCTGAGCGAAGAAACTACAGAGGAAAAGGAGCAAGCAGACGATAATTTAGAAGAAGAAAAGGAATCTGGAAATGGTCAGGAAATTGGAAACCACAATGAAGAAGAAGAAGAAGAAGAAATGCCATTTGATTTGGGGGATAAGCCAGAAGAACATGGAACTAGTGGAGGGGATGAGCAAGAAGAAGAAGAAGAAATGATGGAGGGAGTCAATAGTCAAGAGCACAATGGAATCCTGAAGGAACCAAAAGGGCGCGCAAGGTGAGTTACAACGCCTGTTCTTTTATTTAAACAACTTCGATAAAATTGTGTGAAAGCTACATTCAGGCTTCACCTAATTGTTATAGCATTAGCATTTTAAATTTATTTTCTACAGTGGTGATGTATTTGGGGGTTTACAACTCACATTGTTGGACCCAAATACAACTGCCAACCAATACTCCTTGTTTGGTCAAGAACCTGAGTTTGAATCTGAAGTCGAACCTGAATGGCAAGAAGATCCCAAAGAAAATGTTGATGCCAATCAAATAGATTTTGACCTGCAACAAAACCCTCCTCCACAGCCGGCACAACCTCAAGCTCCTGGAGATGATGTGATGCGCTATCTCCAAGCTCAATTTGAATCCATTCGAGCTTGGCAAACCCACACTGATGAACGCTTTGATGATATGGAAGCTTCTCTTCGAGTCCTTCATGATAAACATGAACAATTAAACCAGAACATGCAGAAGTTTTGGTCTCAAGTAGATTACTGGCTGGACCCAATACAACCGCCTCAATATGGACATACCAGATCCGGATCCCCTGCAGCCCCCCCAGGCTAAGCTGGCGTAGGTGGGAATGAAAAGTTCCTGGATTTTTTTTTTTTTTTTTATGTTGCATTATCATTAAAATCTATGTTACTTTTTAGATTCGTGTAGCATGCTTTAAACATAGATGTGTATGCTTTTAAGTTTAAGCCTAGCTATATGGCCGCGACTGAAATAACTTAGCCAAACTCCATTACGAAATTTGTCTCTCTTTATTTTCTTTTTTCGTTTAATCGGATTTATATATATATTATGATTGTGATTGTTTGTTGAGTAATAGGAATTTTGGTTAAGGCGAGACTTTAGTAGCATACATGTGACATTCGCCAAAACAAGGGCTCAAATGTTACATGCCGCCCGCTTATTGTATATGAATATATAATTAGAAAAAAAAAAAAATGCGTGCTGCGCCATATCTCAACCTATGTACCGAGCTGCTTCCAATTTGTTATTGCTCATCAATTCCTGAAACAAAAAGTTGAGTAAGCATTTGTTTTCTATCAGACAATATATAATGTACTTACACGAATAATTTATGTTAGCAAAATGTAAGAAAACCTGCAATTATTGATCCTAAAAACTTAAAAAGGTTGTTTTTTTAAAAAATAACAATAATAGCCACAATCATCCATCTGGATCTTATGGATTATTGTTCTATAGAAACGGGGTCAACAGCATATAGGACGATACGTGTTAATCACTTAATCCTCAGAGAAACAAAAACAGATCGACCCAACAACAACATGTACATGCGTCAACTGCCGACTATTTTCGGCAGCATGTTTTGTGAAGTAATCCAATGCGAATCTTCTTCAAAGTCGTTTTTCTTTTTTAACAGCGAGGTTGCATGGTTAGCCACACCACACAGGCGGAACAACAAAAAGTTCCCGATAAATAAAACAACCTCAAGTCCGTAAAGGCGTAAAGGACTTGTTCTTTCTGAAATTTCACAACAGGCTTTGACCCCTCAATAATCGCACGAAGGCCCTCGACTCAATATTTGAATTTGTCTTTGTTAAAAATCTGGACTTGTTGGTCTGTGTATGTAGTTCCATAGCAAATTAGGATCCCTGTTTGGTCATTCATAATTTGACGCATTACTTTTGCAGGAATTATAACCACCATCGGCAAATAAACCATCGCGAGCCATCGCTAAATACAAAATGAACACATACAACAAACAAGATAAACATATAGGCTAACAAAGTGAACACTTACAAACAAATAAGTATTGTCATCTTTTGTTCAGATTTTTATATGTATATTGAACTTATTTTTATTAAACTTACTTGTTTGTATGTGTTCACTTTGATCACTATATATGTTCACCTTGTCTATTCTATGTGTTCACTTTATATTTAGCGATGACAGGGATGGTAAAACTGAAGATGACAGTAATCAATTTTCTTACTTTTGTATCGTAATTTTATTTGAGTAGGGAAAATAAAATCCGGTTCTTAGTTTTGTTATTTTTTTTTTTCATCTCAAATCATTTAATAGATGATGAGGTGCATCCGCTCATAAAAAATAAAATCAGACGTGTTATTTTTCCCACCAAAAATAGAAAATGAACGAACATTTTTACCTTTTATAACTCAACAAAAATAGAAAATAACTTTTAAAATTACCTGATGAGTTATTTGACGATGATAAAATCGGTCAGACTTGATAGATCGCCTGACCATAATGACGAGTTATTAAACAAATAGTGAACTATTTGAAGTAAATAGATAGAGCAATGAAGGTGAAAATCATTTTTTAATTAATGCCAGGAAAAGAAACAGAGCCTATTATTTACTTAGTGCATAATTATAATATAGGGAAAATTAGATATAACCCCCTTCAAATCTTCTTCATTTGGATATAACCCTCTCTAATCTTTCAAATCGGATATAACCCCCTCAAATCATATCCATGATGGATATAACCCCTTTTATCTTATTTTAATCTATTTTAATTCATAAAAATTATTTTTTAAAATTTTTGACCAAATTACCCTTTGTTGTCGGAAGACCTTTCATCTTTCCTGCCATTAAAAAAGCAAATTATAACTTCTTGATGCTAGGTTTGCATATACGCAAATTCAAATTTCGACTTTTTTTGTAATACGTCGTCTGGATTATATTAAGAATAGCAGAGAGCCAGAGATGGCATTGAACAGTTATTTATTTATATAAGAATTCGTAAACCCATCTGTACAGCTCGAATAGTCATTTGTGGTCTTCTTTACAACCTCAATTTACACCATGATAACAATAAACAAAGACTCATGGAGTGCTCTCCATCCTTTAAAATATACGGAATCAGTAAACAATAAAAAAAGAGGAAACGATAATAGGCTTGCAATTTATTCACTAACAACACTCAAGGAGGTTGTAATAGAAGTGGGAAGATGAGATTGAACTAGCAGAGGTTACAAGGAAGAAGTTGGAAGATGAGATTGGACCAGCAATAGGTTGCAATAGAACAAAGTCCTATGTTATTGGCGTGAAAATGAAACAAAGAGAAGGCGAAGGAAAGCAGAAAATGAGTAATGAACTTTTGGAGAGGGGCAATTTGGACAGAATTTTTCAAAAAGAAAATTTATAAACATTTTGCCTAAACTAAAATATGATTAAAATTAGTTGAAAGGGATTATATCCTTGATGGATATGATTTGAGGGGGTTATATCCAATTTTTCCTATAATATAAGAGGCAACATGACCAATAAAGAAACAGAGCCTATTATTCACGTGAATTGTTAAAAGAGTCTAATACAAGACAGCACACGACAATTATCCTTTTTGACGCCCAACGGATTGTCGCCGCATATCCTCAGACTAAAAGAGGATGTCCGATAATTTTGTTACATAATATAATATGGATCTACAATTGGACTTTAAAACGACACAAGACTAGTGTGTCGGAATTTCCAAATGAATTTATTTGATGCAAAAATCGCTTTTGGAGGACATGCGAGAAAATAAACATTTATTTCTAGGATTCTGCTAAGTCCGTCGAATGATGATTTATTCCCTTTAAAGTTTTAGAGGAAACAATTTTATGTTCGATTGTGCTTTGTAATGACAATCAACAAGGCACAGGGACAAATAATTTCTAACGTCGGAGTTTACTTGCCCGAGACAATGCTTTTCCATGGGCAACTGTATGTGACGTTCTCGAGAGGTGTGTCCCGACAAACAACAAAGCTGTTGATAAAAACATGTTCTAATATCAACATGGAAGATGAAACATGCAAAAAAAAAATATTGTATACCGAGAATTGTTGCGAAATGATCAAGGTAATGAATATTTTAAAAATATTTATCTCTCATGTCACATATCACACCCATACATGCACTCAATGTATAAAACTATCTTAAATTTTTCGTTTTATTTTATTTATTAATAATTAATTTTTATAAAAACAAACTTTTGTCTTGAGTATGATAATTGTTCGCCACAACAGTGGAGCAAAAGAGATTCAAGAATTTTGAGATACCAATTTAAAAAGTTTATCGAAATTGTTAGCAGATACAAATGGAAATAGATTTTGAGATATCGGTTCTAATTTTTATCGGTATCGTGTATATACATAGAGAAATAGATTTTGAGATAGCACTTTCTAAATTTTATCTGATTTGTTGGTAGATACGTATAGAAATAGATTTTGAGATATCAGGGTCGAATTTTTATCGGATTTGACTGGTAGAACAATATTGAATATAAGTTTTCTGCTCGCAGAAATTACAACATCACACGATTTCATTGTTTTTTTTTTTTTATGCTATGCAGGTCGTGTCACGGGTAAATAAAGAACTTTTACTTTTTAGTAACATGATTTTTTGTTTTAAATTAATAAGAAGAACTCTTTTAGGAATAAGAGCTAAAAGGTTTCTTATTTGAAAGAGAATTCATCTTCTAACAAAAGGTTCGAAGAAGAATTTTTGGGAATTTTTTTCCCATTTTCTTCCAAAATTGTTTGGATGTTTAGAAAGAGCTATTCTATTTTTTCTTCTTAGGAACAATTATTCTTGTGCAATTCAAACAAAGTCTTAAAGACATTTAATTTTAAAATAAATTGAGACGTTCAACCTCTAATTATTTCTACTATTTATAAAAGCACCTATAAAAAAGCCGAAATAATTTCACAAGAGGGTGGAAACAATTATCATATCAATTACAAAAGATTAATTTGTGTGATCTGATCCGATGAGTGGTCTAAATGTTGATTTTAGATAAAATGTCAATCTCTTTCAAAAAAGACATAAAAAAGTGTTTAAACAATTTATTTTTCGGAAAGATATCCACCTGTATTTTCAGTCAAATATTTTTATTGCCTACAATTATTTTGTTTTTTTATTTGCCCGGGGCATCTTTTGCCAATTTTTTTTTAATGCAATATTGTTCATTGGCCGTTGCAAGATTTAGATTTTAAACAACTTAAAGTTAATAATTTTTATGCCTTTTCGGAAGACGACCACATTAAATGATATTAAACTGTTAGATCATCAACAGTTCAATAAAAAATATATAATTTTACTCTTTAATTTTTTTTATCTTATTTGAAATTTATTTTAAAAATGATTAATAATACTACTGTCAACTGTCAAGTTACCCCTCTCTAATTAATATCCAATTCACGTAATACCTTTTCCCTGGGTATTTTTTATACTCAAACATTTAAAATTTATCATGAAATATTTTTCTCTTCATTTAAAATTTATCATGAAATATTTTGTCTCTTCAATTAGCACGAGTAATATAAAGAACGAACTGGTCACCGCCGTCGTATGAATGGACTAGCCCCATACGGTGTGCTTGATATTTGAAAGGAATACTTTATAGGGTTCAAATTGGGACAAAATATAATCACCATAATCAATGCCTGCAAGCAAGCGAAAGTGGTAAGTTTATAATTTCTTTTGAGTTGCACGTGTCTCTATACGTGACAAGGGCCTCCCCGGTCTCCACTTGCAGCTTAAGCCTTAAATTTGTCAAGTTTCGAAACTACCATCTATGGTCTAAATTCCATAGGCAAAAAAATATTTTTTTTTCTCCAGGGGTATTCATTAAAAAGGGAGTAAAATAAGGCAGTGGGAAGTACGAGCTGTAAAAACCAGCAAATGCCGCCGGTTTATCCCACGACCCACTTCCCACGATTTCGAAATCTAAGCGGGATTTTATTACTCTTCTTATGCCCACATCAAATTCCCACGATCTTTTACCTTTTTCTCTGGCTAGGAAACCGAGAAGCCATCGGAAGACATAACTACCACTAACATTCCGACGCGTTCCAAAAGTATAAAGTCGTAAGAAACTGTGAGCAATAGTAAAAATACCTATTTTTTACCCGTATTGCCATCCCTCCTGCTATAATGAGCTTTCCCGCCCTTTCGAATCCCTAATAAAAGTTCCCAAAAATAAAAGACCTAATAAAACAAACACAAACTCGTTTCCTTTTCCTCTCCTTCTGAATTCGCTTCTCCGAAGAAGAAACAAAAACTGTAAACAAAAAAAAATCTATCTGCTTTGGCTTCTATTTAGTTGATATAAACGATGAGTACGGAGGAGAAGGAGAGAGATCGTGCGTTAATGGATCCTGGAGCGAAAGTCGATTCGTCTGCTGAGGTGTCGCGAGATCGTTCCAGGAGAACGAGAAACTCTGTGGTAGACTACAAGAAGTTTTATGAGGTCTGATTTTGTTTCATTGTCTTGATTTTAGAGAATTTGTACAGATCATCGTTAATTTATCTTCCTTACTGTCTATTCGGAGTGTTTTACTGTTTAAGTAGTATTTTTGTAGCTCCCAAAGGAATTAGACTTTCTATTAATTTTGTTGGAAATTATTGGGGTGATTTCAGAGATTGTTCGGGATTTTTGGAGTATAACATGCAAAAACGAAGCTATTACCTTTTGAATACTTGATCCTACCTATTCAGCATATTTTTTTATTCTTTCGATAATTTTTCACATTAAGGTGTCTTCTTATACGATAATTTTGCAAATACTTCTATGTAACCTTTTTTGGCTAATGATTTCATGTATGTGAATGAGTATAGACTTTTTATATGGAGAAACAGAAGATGTTAAAAGAATTTCTTTATGATTTACTGATAAATAGAATAAAATAAAATGCGTTTACAAAAATACCTTTATTACTTACTATACTTTGTTGTGTTTTTCTATTTTAGGACGATTTTAAAGATGAAGAGTTGGGGAATAAGAAGAAAAGAAGACCAAAGAATTCTGGTTGCAAGGTATCCCTCTTTTATTAAAAAGAAGATCGTGACTGGATATTATTTATTGTTCTTCTGATAATTTAAGTTTTTTTCTTTGTTTGCTTGAACTTTCTTATTTGGTTCAAGGCTGAGAAAGGTGAGGGTAAAGCTAGTAAAATGAAGAAAGCTCCAGCCAATTCTGATGAGGTACGGCTAATATATATTTTGGAATAAGATATGAGTGCTGTAATATCGTACAGATATGTTTATATAGTAATAATTTTATATATTGATTGATATAATAAAAGGGATCCGGATCCTGTGCCGTGCGGCACTGTATAGCGCAGCACTTCCAACCGTCCGATTTTTTTCGGGCCTATCAATCTGGTGAAATTCACGGGTCACCTATCATAGATCGGACGGTTGGGAGTGTTGCGCTACACGGTGTCGCGCAGCACTGGATCTCGATTCATAATAACAGTGATACGATACTAATAATGTTTATATAGGAATATCTTACGTAACATATAGTTTCTGGAACTTCTATGTAATGTTTGGTGGTGCAAGCATAAGGAGTAGGGTATAGGGAGTAGGGAAGTGGCCACATCCAAACGTGGGATAAATTGGAGTATAAGCCAACTTATCCCTTATTTCTTATACCATGTGTTTGTGGCAATGTTTTCAATACTCTACCGGTTATTGAAAAATTCTGATAATACTGGTATTGAAACAGTGACCGAAACGGCGGTATCCAGTTTTGTGAGAGAAAATACTGAAAATTTTTGGAAAATACCGGAAAATATTATATTTCGATCCTAAGGTTGGTAGAGGTGTTGGTATGGTATTAAAAATACTGTTTGTGGGAAGAGAGAATAGGGATAAATTGGCTTATACCCCAATTTTTTCCATGTTTGGATGTGACATCTTCCCTACTCTTTTCTTATACTTGCATCACCAAACACACCTTTAAGAATAAACAATACAAAATCTTGTCACAAAACCTCATTTTTCTTGTGGAATAAGCTGGAACAAGTATTCCGTCATAAAAATATTAGTTCGACAATCAAAGTGAAGAGGTATTTTCCTCTGCCAAAGAGGTACAAGAAGTTAGGTACGAGTCCAATGTGAGTTTCTGTTCGTAAAATCAGTCCTCAAACAGATCGTTTAGTTTCCAAACGGTTTGTTATGGAGTTTAACAGATTTTAGACTTTTATCTCGAGCGAATGCCAAACGTTCTGTGGGAAACGGACTGTTTCTTTCGATAAAAGTGAATCGGACAGAATGCATCTGATCGTAGATCTTGATTTGCATTTGATGTTTGCACCTTTTCAGTGATCTGACGTTCGTATTTAAGCACTGAGGACAGATCTGATCTGGTTTATTCTCTCTCATCAAGGTGGAAAGAGATGAGCATATATATATAAAGAAGAGAGATGTGGTCTAGTTTGACATTTCTACGTCATCAAGTTAAGGAAGGTTGTTGGGATTAGTAGTGTCATTTTTTCATGGCGGAATCAACAATTCATGCATTAACAATGGCTGGAGGTATAGAATTTTATTCAGTATTTTTATGATAAAGTACTTGTAGTTGGTATTAGAGCGGTTAACGTCTCTGTTTTGACTATAGAATTGTTGTTTTTTGTTAGTTTTCTCTAAAATAATTAGTATAAAAAGGTTTTAATATATTATTTGTAGTTGAGATGAGTACTTGTTGTTTAGAGACCATTTGTGCTTAATTTCGTATTTTGATGAAGAAATTTGAAGAAATCCTAATTTCTATTAAGGAAACAAAGTTTCTATTTTGATTGTTTGAATTTGTGAAAAAATATCTCTAGATTTGCTTATTTGATTTGAGTGAAGTTTTTGGGATTCGAAAGATCATTGAGTATGCTTCCCTTAGGCTTTGCTCCAGAACACCAAGGAAAAGGTGAAGGAATGGAAAAGAAGGAAACGGAAGAGTAAGGAAAGATAAGAAATTGAAGATTACAGGTTGTATCTTGCTCCAGATCTCAAAAAAGCATACAGAGAGTTAAGATCGTTAAACTAATTAGTAATTTGTAATGTGTAAAAAGACTATATTATCCTTTACATGGCATCATTGAATTTTTTATGAGGTTCAACATAAGAGAGGTTGAGGGCATTATCGTCCTAAAAAATTAAATTCCAGTTGAATGTCGTTACTCTTTGATTTTGGGGGTATCTCTCAATCTCCTCAAATGGGCTGCTAAGGTTCTTTGGTTTTCTTTGATTTTCTCCGGTTCACCTAGTAGCAGTCACGGGAGCAAGGTACTAGGAATAAGCTACCTTACCTTTTCTTCGATTCCTCTCTTTTGGAGTAGAGTCTTAGAGACCAAGATCTCTTAAATTAAGCAAGTATACAATAAAATATTGAGGATACAAACTTTAAAGAACCAGCTTTTGGTCTAGTGACAAAGAACAATGTATTTTGAGTGAAAGGTCGTAGGTTTGAAATCCGGCTAGAGGTCTTTCATAGACATTTAATTTAAAAATAAGTTAGGAGGTTTGACCCCTAATTTATCTTTAAAAAAAAAATAGCTGACCGCTTCCATATAGGTTGTGTTTGATTGTTCAAAGAAGAGAGGAGAAACTTTTTATTCCCTCTACCACTTTTTCATGAGAAGAGAGAATAAGTCTTCTTTTCCATTTCATTGGGATATAGATCATTTAGGAGTCTTTCCATATAAGTTGTGTTTGGTTGTCTAAAGAAGAGGAAAGAGGGATGAAACTCCTTATTCACCATGCCACCTCTTCAAGAGAAGAGAGAATAAGCCTTTTACCCTATCTTATTCTTTATTTGGTGGTGGCTCTTTTCTCTTCTCTGTGCAGCCAAACACATCCTTAATGGTAGATAGAGTATAAATTTGCAAGCTTTCGATAAAATATGAGTGAGATGTGCTGTTCACAATGGCCGACTATTGTTTGAGAATGTGACACTGATACCATCTTTGATGAGACTTAAATTTCGATCTATGAATTTGTTTTGGTTGAAACTTACGCTGTTGGAAAGAGCTTTAAATCTAGTTTCCAGAATGACTAAGAATTCGGAAAACAACTCGAAAAACAAATAATATAGAGAAAGTTATTGTAGCATTACAGAAAGAAAATTGATTTCTGCCATCTACAATTTTGCCATCACTTGAAAAAAATGAACACATAAAATAGTCAAGGTGAACATATAAATGATCAAAGTGAACACATGCAAACAAATAAGTTCAATAAAAATAAGTTGAATATGCATATAAAAATCTGAACAAGTAATGACAGAATTTATTTTTTTTATGTGTTTACTTTGATCATATATACGTTCACCTTGTCTATTTTATGTGTTCACTTTGTTCAAGAGATGACAAAACTACATATGACAATTATCATTTCTCTTACACATGGTATTTATCAAGATATGGTGGAATTTTGTTCGTATGATAATTATTTAGATATAGAAAATAATAATTGAATAATTTTTGTTCTATTCAAGTCTTCTTATGCAAACAGTTTAAATGGATAGTTTGAGTCTTTATATATTAGGTATCGTGTCTGCATTAAGTACTTACATCAAAGTTGTTGATGCGCTGTTGAGTGCCCTGTATCAAATGGTTCTGAGATCAGTAGGGCATTGTTGACGGATAACATGCACCTTGGCCATATCTGGGGCTTAGTTTTGAAAGTAAATGTGTAGAATTGTTGATATGTAATCTGGTTTATCAAGTATGGACCAAATAGGGTTAAACTTCACTATGATGTGTACCATGGTGACATAAGCTGATAGTAATTAATTTTACACTAGGTTCTTAATATTTTACTTGATTAATGCTATTGGTTATTCCCACTATTACTTCAGGTTGATAAAACTGAGAGCACGCCAAATGAAAGGAAACAAAAGAACATAAGATCTGAAGACAATTCTGTGGTACGTGAGATTTTAGATCATCATTGTTTCCATCTTGTTTGAGTCCACTGTTTGCTTGTTCTGCTCACAATACACTCCTTTTGTTTTTTTCCCCTCAGCAAGATGAACATAATGCATCAAATCCTGGAAAGAGACAAAAGACAGGCCAAAATGATTCTGAGGTCGTCTTTCTACCAATTTTTAAGATCCAGGAATCTTTTTTTTTTCCTTTGTTCCCATATTTGTTGGTTAATTTAGGTTATTTCACTCTAGAAATTCAGTGTCACTACTATTGGTAGCATTGGACACACCAATTTTGGCTTCAAATCAATAAAGAAATTTTGGTTCCAATCACAGTTTTCTTTACATTATTCCTCAATAAAAAAACACATCATTTAAGAGATAGCTTCAATAGGTTTAAGAAGGTGAAAGGAATCAATGCACTGTAATTGTCAAGAGATTAAGATATTTCTTTCTAACGATAAGAGTTAGTCTCAGCCTAGACTGCTGCTTGACTCTGTAGCGCATTAATTACCATCCCTGCTTGTAAATGCCATGAGTTTTTTTTTTCTTTTGACTGGAGCCATACCAGTAACTGTTTGCACATGTGCAGGTGAGCACAAATTCAGTACACTAAGCTTATGAATGAAACTAAAGAAAAGGAGGCCTATTTTATAGGTATTAAGTTGGGCCTGGAAAGTTAAATAAAATGATATTTCAATTTTTTTTATAGGGGGTGAAGAGATTGCGCACAAAAGGAGAGGAGTCTTCAATGTGTCATCAATGCCAAAGAAACGACAAAGGAAGAGTGGTGCGTTGTACCAAATGCAAAACTAAACGATTCTGTGAACCTTGCATGACAAGCTGGTATTTTATTGTTCAACAATTCATCTATTCAATTTTTTTTTTTTTTTTTTTTTTTTGTGTAAGATTCTAGATCGGTGCCAAATGTAAAATTTATTGCCTAGTTTAACTGACTATATTTTTTTTAGGTATCCCCTCTTGTCAGAACAAGAAATCGCTGAGAACTGCCCGGTTTGCCGTGGAAATTGTAATTGCAAAGGTTGCCTCAGAAAAGAGAAAACGGTACCAAATATATTTTACTTCCTGCTAATACCTTAGTTAAAATGGAGATCTTGTCCTATCAGTTTTGACCTTTCGTTGTCTGTTTTCTTCCAAAAATTTTAGCTCCCTGAGATGAAGTTGCCAAGAGAGGATGAAATTAAGTATGCGTGGCGGATTGTGAAATACTTGTCTCCTTGGTTGAAGGACTTTCATGATGAGCAAACTGTAGAGAAAGAAAATGAGGCCAGAATCAAAGGTAGTTGAATTTGTAAACTTTCAACAAACTACTTCTTCATAGCTTTTGCTAATGTCTAGTAAATTTGGCAACTGTAAAAGGTCATGATGTAAGAGAGCTTGAGCTACCACAAGCCAAGTGTGATCAGGATGAGCGGATGTACTGGTATGATCGATCTTTTCTCCTGTTTTCTGTTTCTTTTTTATCATTATATACAAGATATACAAGATTTTTTTTCTAAGCCTTGTTAAATTATCTTGTGTAGCAATAAATGTCAAACCTCCATTGTTGACTTCCACCGAACCTGCTATAACTGTGCTTATGACCTCTGTTTGGCTTGCTGTCGTGAGTTTCGGGAATATCATCTACTGGCCACTAACGAGGCTGTATCCAGTGACAAAAAAGTTGTGGCAGATGGCAAGTTTGCTATGCTGGGAGGTGGAGAAATTTCAGGTGCAAAAGTGACTGTGCAGGGGGGCAAAGAGGCAGCAACCAATGGTGAAATAGCTTTTCCAGGTGAAGTACCTGTGCTATGTGTTGAAGAAGTGATGCCGAATGAGGAAGTGCCACTGCTGGGTGGTGAAGCAGCATCTGCAGGTGGTGCAGAGGTGGAAGAGGTGATGTCTGCTAGCAGACCTGATGTGTGGACCCCACAAGCTGATGGACAAATACCATGTCCACCAGAGAAACTTGGTGGTTGTGGTAACTCGGTTTTAGAACTGCGATCAGTGCTTGGAGAAAATTATGTCTCCCAGTTACTTCAAAAGATCAATGAAATGAACAGTGCAAACCCAAACTTCATAGAAGATGGGGATACTAGTAAATTGGATTGCTCAAACAAATCTGGCAAACTAAATTTGAGGGAAGCAGCTAAAAGAAATGACACGGGGGATAATTATGTGTATTGTCCCCTGGGATTGGAGGTTAAGGAAGGGGCATTGGGCCATTTCCAGAAGCACTGGATGAAGGGTGAACCTATAATTGTAAGAGATGTGCTTGGGCTGACCTCTGGTCTGAGCTGGGAGCCAATGGTGATGTGGCGTGCTCTAAGAGAGACTAAGTACAAGGATCAGGTGGAGAGATTGGCTGTACTTGCCGTTGACTGTCGCGATTGGACATTTGTATGTTCTCGTTTTATTTTATATTATATGTTTTAACAGTCAAGCTCAATGCACTGCAGCAATGTACTAACTTATGAAACAATACCAGTCCATTCTGGAATTCAATTTGCTACATATAGTAAGTTTATTCTTAAAATTAACGAAAAGTTAATTTCTCCAGACTTCTTAAAATTAACGAAAAGTTAATTTCTCCAGACTTCTTGTCAGTTTGTTCGCTAGTATTTAACATCAATGCAAATTGGATGCAACAGGAATCTCTTATCTTAGACAAAAATATGGAATTGGATCCAAATTATTTCTCTGCAGCACCAGCCCCTCAAAAGAGGAAAAGCAAATAAAAATCCATGCAGCTTGTCTTCTGATTCGTCATACATTTTTATTAACAGTGAGAAATGATATTGAAACATGGTCTTTTGACTGTGTCATTTCTATTTAGCAATTAGACCGTTTATCAAGTACATCTGTGAAATACCTTATTTTTTTTTTCCCGTGGCAGGTGGAGACAAATATACACAAGTTCTTTACTGGTTATGAGAAGGGGCTATCCCACTTTGACAATTGGCCCATGCTGTTGAAACTAAAAGATTGGCCTCCTGAGAGCTCTTTTGACGAGAGGCTGCCACGTCATGGGTTTGAGTTCATATCTGCGTTACCTTTCAAGGAATATACTGATCCTAATAGTGGGCCCCTTAATCTGGTTGTGAAGCTGCCTGCAAAAATGATAAAGCCTGACTTGGGCCCAAAGACTTACATTGCATATGGCATTAGAGAAGAGCTGGTAGAGGGTGATTCTGTTACTAAGCTTCACTGCGACATGTCCGATGCGGTATAGTATTTTTTTGCCTTTTCCTCAAAAGTATTCCTGTGGATAATTTTTGTCCATGTTTAGGTCCCTCAGGAGATTGGAGCTTGTTGGAATGAAACCAAAAGAGCTTTACTATAAGGATTGGTTTGCTGACTATACAGCTCCACGCATACTAGTCCCTGAGGTTCTGCAGAGCATGTCAATTGTCAATTGGTCCTCATTGATACTAAATATATATAGTTATTAATAGGACCATCTCTTTAACTTGAAATCCACATTTGCTTGATCCATATCATTTTTGACAAATTAAGTCTGTCATCTCTTTTTTTGCCAGATCAACATATTGACGCACACTTCAGCAGTAAAGCTCAACCATGAACAACACATGGCAATTAAGAAAGCGCATAGCAAATCTAATGGTCCAAGCAAAAATTGCAAGACTAAAGGTTCTGATGAGACAGAAGAAAAAAGCAAGGTCATTGATGAGGATAATAATAAGACAAACTCATCTGATTATTCAGAAAATGAAGAGTATGGTGGTGCTCTGTGGGATATTTGGCGAAGGGAGGATGTACCTAAATTGAAGGAATACCTTATGAAGTACTCTAGGGAATTCACACATTATGAGAAGAAACATGTGGAGCAGGTTGGTGTTCCTTTTGAGAAGTGAATTATTATACTTCTGTACTTGAAAATTGTCCCTTTTCCCCCTCTATTTTGATAAATGACATTGAAATTTATGCGGCACTGTTGATAGGTTGACCACCCCATCCATGACCAATCTTTTTATTTGACTGTGGATCACAAAAGGAAGCTGAAGGAGGAATTTGGTAGGTTAAATTTTCTTATCTGGGTTTTGTCTTTTTTTGCTATGGAAACTTCTGTATGGCTACATTTGTGAGAAATCAATCAACTCTTTTAATGTATTTTCGTCTTGTTTTCAAATTTTACATCTTTTGTTTTGCTTTTAGATATTGAGGCTTGGACATTTGAGCAAAAACTTGGCGAGGCAGTGTTTATCCCAGCTGGATGCCCTCATCAAGTTAGAAACCTAAAGGTACCAACTAAACTTTATATTGCATGTTTTGATCTGATAAAATGTCGTTCTTAGCTTGTTTTTTTCTGTTATCTTCTTTGATTATGAATTCAACAGTCATGCATCAAGGTGGCACTTGATTTTGTCTCACCTGAGAACTTCAGCCAATGTGTCGAGCTCTCCAATGAGTTTCGTCTCCTTCCTGCAGGTCACGGAGCCAAGGAAGATAAGCTTGAGGTTTGTCATGGCTCTCATGCACAGAAACACAAACACAAAAATAGAGTTAGTGATGCTAGGAGTTTATGTGTAACAGGTCAAAAAAATGGCAATCTATGCTCTGAAGAAAGCCACTGATGATATTGAAGGTAAAAAGCCTGAAGCACAAAAGAAGAAGAAAGTTGCTGAGGAAAGTGTAGATAAAAAGCTCAAGGGCCAAAGAAAGAAGAAGGCCAAGCGTGGAAAGTGAGCTAAAAAATCTCATTTCTATGATAATCTTTTTTTTTTCCCCATTCTGTGTGCTTAAGATTAGTTTTTCCTGTTTGGCCTATTCATTATTTTTACTATGTAGTTTAACCTAGAATGAAAAATTTTGAATCGGTTTTGCCAGATCAAACCCACTATTTCCACTATTTTTCTTTGACCAAATTATAAAATAGTGCTGGCTGGACTTTAACACCTTTAGCAGAATGTTAATAACGGGTTCCACTTTCTGTTAGAAAATCTGCTAAAACAAAGACTGAATCCTACAAAGACAAAACAATAGAGGACATGGATCAAGCAGACAATAATTTAAAAGAAGAAAAGGAAGCTGGAAATGAAGAAAAAGAGGAAGGAGAAGAAATGACATTTGATGTAGGGGATAACCCTGAAGAAAATGGAACTGGCCAAGGGGATGTTGACAAAACAGAAGAAACAATTGAGAAAGTCAACAGTAAAGAACACAATGAAACCCTGACGAAACTAAAAAGACATGGAAGGTGAGTTACAACTTTCTGTTCTTTATTTCAGCTACTTTGTTCAATAAAATTTTGAAAGCTTCATTTGGACTTTTAACTAGTTATTATTGTAGCATCTGTAGTTTAGATTTATTCTGTACAGTGGTAATGTATTTCTGGGTTTCAAACTCCACTGCCGTAATTAGAATTTTTGGACTCGCATTCTCCTTTCCATCAAATTTAGAAGTGCAATAGCTAAACGACACAAGAGTGAAAGAATATCCTCTGAAGGTTTAAGGTTTTTTAACTGAATGCCATGTGTATTGTTTTTTTTCAGATTGCCACAGGATGTTAGAACCAAAGAAAATATAACTGAAGAAAAGAATCTGCTAGAAGAAAATGCATTTGAAAGGGAGGGAGCCTCTGAAAAGGAAATTAAGAATAGTTGCTGCAATAAAGAAGCGAAAGGAGTGTCAAAGAAGTACATGAGGTTAGCTTATGGTGCTGGTGACTTTTGACTCGGTCTTTTACATTTACTGGCCTATTTTTATTTAGATGATTAAAGTATGACAGTTCATCTCATCTGACAAAGTTCTGGCTACATCTCTTTAAGTTTCTTTTGTGCCATATTCCTTGTTTGGCTAACAAAATGCATCTGTAACTGTAATGTTGCTTAACAGAAGGAACAAATCCAAACAAGATCCTGAATTTCAAAGCATAGAAAGAACAGAAAAACAAAAACTAGATGAAAACATTATGAAGGAGAAAACAGGTGATGAGACTAAGGAAGCTGGTACAACCAGGAAGCGTGGAAGGTGAGCTCTCTGAACTGGTTATGGTGTCAACAGATACAGTGCTTGGGTTTTTTATTTTTTTTCCCTTTGAGGTTTTCTTGTTTGGGGGGGGGGGGCATATCTTTTTTTCTTAAGCTAAGATTCCACCAGTTTTGCTGATTTATTATCTTTATTACATAGTTCAAGTTAGAACTAACTTTTGCTAATCAGTTGACTAAGATTCCCACTAATTTTCTTTGACCAAATTGTAAAATAGTGTCGACTGTACGTGAACACCTATCAGACTCTTGATAACTGTGGTTCCATTTTCTGTCAGGCCACCTGGTAATACAAAAAGGGAGTCCAACAAAGAAAATAGAGGAAAAATGCAGCGAACAGACAATAATTTAAAAGATGAAAAGGAAGCCAGATATGGTCAGGAACTTGAAAGGCACAATGAACATGAACAGATGACATTTGGTGAGGGGAATAAGCCAGAAGAAAATGGAACTTACAAGTGGGATGAGCACAAAGAAGAAACAATCAAGCGAGTCAGCAGTGAAGAGCACAATGGAACCCTGAAGAAACCAAAAGGATGTGAACGGTGAGTTACAACTTTGTTTGAAGGGGGCTGATGGAGTGTGGAAAAAACGTGGAATGTTAGCTTATTGAACCGGTTCCTTTTAAACCAGCCTATTATATTTTATATGCCATTTTCTTTTAAATGATAATAGTACAGGAGTCCATCTAAAGCCCCACAACTATTAAAACAAAAAGGTACAGATTCGAAGACTTCTGTTTTAGATTTTTTTTCGTTTCAATTTTTCTCATATTCCTAGTTTGGTAACACAGTACAACTGTAATTGCTTAACAGACCTAAGAAATGCAAACAAGAACAACAATCTGAAACCATAAAAAGAAAATTAGAAGCCCAAGATGAAGGAAAAGCATCACACGAAGATGATCATGTAGAAGGCTATCCAAAAGAAAATGAACTGGCATGTGAGAACGGAGATGAACTTCTGATGGAAGATAAGGCAATCGATGGAAAAGCAACAGATAATGTGGATTACCACAAGGAAGATGTACCTAGCATAGGATCCCACCACTGTAAAGAGCAAAATGAATCTATCAAGAAGAACACAGAAAGGCCTGCAAGGTGAGTTTAAGCATTCTATTGTTCCTTTAGCATTTTTATTTAAAAGACATACTTCTGTTATCCCTTGAGCCTTAATTGAATATTCTGGAATGAATAACTTCTACATATTAATTTCCCGAGTGGTATCATGATTAGGAGTTCATGAATTTGGAATTCCCCCATTTTTGCATACTAACGGTTTTTGGCAATTTGTACCAGATACTGATATGATCATCATTTGAGATTTAATCAAATTTGCAAAGCCTAAATAAAATAAAATTTAAGGCAGGAAAAAAATCTAATAATGAAGTTTCAAGTCATTAATGTGATTTGCCTTGTTTGGTTGAGTTATGAATACACTTGTAAATAACAGATTGGAGAATGTGAAAGGAGATGCTGATGCAGAAATAGAAGAAAAGACAATAATAGCGCCTGTGAAAAAAAGGCGTGGCAGGTGGGCTTTGTTTTCTCCTGATTATCCTTTTACCATAACATATTAAGCTTATACTAAAGTATTAGTACACTATTCGATATCTATGCTTAGTTTGCATGCATCTCAAATGTTTATAGGCCACCAAAGAATGTAAAAAACATGGCATCAGAGAAAGAAGGAAAAATGACTGGACAAAATTTTGAAGATCCAAAGAACACTGCAGATTTGCATCTACAGAGGTGTCAAAAAAGTTTTAAAAGCGGCCAAGAAGAAATTCAAAGTGAACAAGAGCAAGTTGAACAAAGAAAACTGGAGTCAGCGTCCACTGCAGAACAAGTGGAGGCTTGAGATGCTCTTAACTAGTCTAGATTCTCCTTTTGTTATCCTCTTAATTTCTAAGAGGAAACCTCGTCTAAATTAGTAGTACTTGAAAACTTGTAACTGGTGATAGTTGCCTTGTGTATTTTGCTAACTAGATGTTGTATTTTCAGTCGTTTTGATCTCTTTAGAGACTTGCAAACAGACTTATATTTATGGGCTGATTTTAGGCTAATAGTCATAGTAAAAGAAAGACGCCTAGAAATTTCATTACATATGTAATTTTTTGTGCCTTTCAGTTTTATTTTCATCTAGTTTGGTACACCCTGAAAGATTTTTCAAGGAAATGCTTTTGTTACCGGCTGGAAAGTAACTGTAAAAAGAGCGCCAATATTTTTTTTATTATATAGTCATCACTGTAAGTAAACTTCTAATTTTCATCAAAACAGTATGACAATCATCATAATAAAGTAAAAATGAAGGGTCCATTAGTCGAGCATTCATCTGACATTTACCAAAGCGTTTGCTGCAACGCTTATTGTCTCGCTCTATATGATCAAATAGCAATGTACAATGCCTGGTATAAATAAACTCACACCTCAACCACGTGCATATATTCACGTTTACTGTCCCAATTAAGAAATAGTAAAATCCTTTACAGAGAAGCACTTCCAATAAAAAAAAAAAACTTCTCTATGAACGAGAACTTTATTTACAGGAGACATTTACACAATGTCAATGTTTACCTTATGACCCTGGCAGTGTTGTGATGTTATCACTCACTCCAAAATGCGGTTCCTGTTCCATCTGTTGCAAAATGCAAATCCATGAATCCAGTCAAGTTGCCTACGAACAGATTTCTCCCCTCAAACATTAATTTTTCCATTTTTTCCAAAATCTGTCTTGCCTTTCCTTATTGAAAAGGTGGAAAATTTGGTGTCAGCACATTTCTCAATTTTTCATCAAAAAAATCGTCTCCTGAAAGTTCGAGTCGTGGCTTGATATGATCTCATGAGGAGACCAACACCTATTCCGATTCCAACACACATGCCAAGGCCTATTCCAACCCCGACTCTCACACCAGCATTAAACCAAGAGAGTTGGCCATCTTCATCTTGGTACCAACCTTCAGGGTAGTAAGTGGGTCCCACATTGTTATGTTGATCAAACTCATCACCTTCCTCGGCTGACACCTACTCACATTTTACAAAATTAAATTGTTTTATAAGTAAAATTTTATTAAAGAAATGTCAAGTACGGAACATGAGTCATAATATATTGTTAAAAATAATGGATAATAAAGTAAAACTCTTTAGACATGCTTATTGGGTAGAACCGTAGAACCATTGCGTGCTACTGGTATTATACAGGACTGATATTGAAACCACAGACAAAACCCTATTAGTATATTGGTGAAGCACTGGATGTGTAACGGACATGTCATCAGACAATGTTGTTACCATTGCTAAGATGTATGTAAACAAAGCATGAAAGGTCAGTCAGTTACCGATTCAGGCAATCTCCGATGATCCAAATCACCATTCTCCTGTGACTGTACCAGTGCCTCCTCAACCTCTGGTATAGAATCCAACCCACCTGGTCTAACAGCTTTCTTTCTAGGGCTGAGCTGTACTGTTTGTGTAAGAATCACTGGTGTACCAGCAAAAGACCCCGCCATAGAAACCTCTATATCCACCTTACCCTGCATTTACAATCACCATACAATAAACTGACCTAAAACATTTCATGCTTCAATTGGGCCTAAGCTCTAATGTGCTGCAGTTTGGTTAGCCAAATTGGCACCTTGAGTTAGATATTAAATCAAATAATTAACCACTTCAGTAAAAATTACCATGGAGCCCAACACTGCAGAGTAGCAAGCCATGCTCCACCCGGTCTTTCCATTAATCCACGGCCCGTCGAATCTCTCAAGGGTCCCACACAACAGGAGATTCCCTCTGTCGTCTGACACCTCGAAATCAACGGCTGACGTGGTGAGCCGCACTGGATCAGTCGACACATAGGTGGCTTCTCCCGCGGCCCGGTCGAGCCGGTCCCGTTTTAACGGGACCACACGGTGGCCGCTAAGATCTAGGGTGAGGCGCTCCGGCGCAGCCGTGGAGGCAGCGCCGCCGGATGGCGAGAGGCGGACGTAGAAGAGGCGAATCTCGAGAGAGCACACGGCGGGGATGGAATTTGGAGGCGAATCTGGAATCTCCATGATTAGAGAGAATCGAAAACTCTCTCTCTCTCTCTCTATCTCTGTAGTTTTCACTGAGATTGAGGTTTTGAGAGAGGTGAGGCGAAGAGATGGGAGAAGAAAGCGACGAGAATAACGACGGGAATAATCCGGATTGTTATTCGCTGACAAGTAATTAGAATAAGCAAACTGGTTTCAGATTATCCGGTTGGAACTAGAATTTCGGTATCGAAACAATATCCTCTGCAGGAACTCCAGAGTGGAGTTCGACATCACAACCGTCCGATTAATAATGGATGCCCCGTGATTAATATCAGATTCATACGGTTCGAAAATTTTAACCGTCGAAATTAGATCGGATGGTTGTGATGAAGAACTGCATAGTGCAAATCTTAGACCGAACTCTCTGGATACGGATCCGTATCGGTATCAGATCATCTCCTATCGGTATCAGATCATCTCCATGTGCGATGTACTGTAAAGATCCATTTATTGATAAAAAACATATTTATGCTGCACGACTGCACCCTTCGTCTGACAAGCTTATTCTTGTATATATATTCTTGGCAAAATTGGGTATAACCCCCTATAAACCCGAGAAACTGGATATAACCCCCTGCACACTTGAAAATTGGATAGAACACCCTGCAAACTTCAGAGTTCAGGAAATAACTCCTTTCAATTAAATTCAGTCATTTATTTATTAAAAAAAAATCAATTTTAAATCATATGACTAAAATACCCTTCCTCTTTGTCCCTCCTACTCCGTCGTTTCATTTTCCCTCCTACTCCGTCGTTTCATTTTCCCTCCATTTTGCAGCGCAGAATTAAAAAGGAAATTATCGATATCCAATTTGATATTGCTGAAAATAATGATTTCCTTTCTAAATCTCTAGGATATACTCGCTCTCTCACGCAGATACAATCATTCCATTTTTACTTCTCTATTTGTTCTATAGCTTGTTACGATTCTTCACGACAAAGGCAGTAAAAGTACTAATTTTCTTCTAGGACTATTTCTCTTCACAAGTGCAGGTTTGTATTAATCGATATTGCATGTTGTTTAATTCTCACAAATAGATCTGCGCATATAAATATTTATGTGGAAAATTGTGTTTGATTTTTTTTCCTCCTCTTGGCGATCGGATCAATGTATTGATCTGTATAATTTTGGGCCTTTTTATGTCTACTTTTGCATTGTCCTTTGTCTTTTTGTTGGCTGAACAATTGTGAACCAAACAGAATAGTCTGGTATTTTTTGAAAATAATTAAGGTAGAAATTATATATTGATGACGTAAATTGATGGATATCGTTGGACTAGGAATTTGGTTGGCTTACTTTTCATATGAATATTTAATTTAAATTTCACCGTAATATTGATTAGAACTATTGCAATGAATTAATTGAGCGTACTTTTTTCTATTCTACTACCATCTCATGTTTTGCATTGTTCTGATATTAGTGCAGCATTCTTTCTTTATATTTGTGCAACAAATACAATGGAGACGGAAGAATCAAACGATGAATATTTTTCATCTGTGATCATTCAACAAGATTTATCTGAAAATGAAATGATGTTGACCAATAAAGAAGCTCATCAGAAATTGGAGACTAGACGTAAAGGAAAAGAAAAAATACATCAAGATTCAAGGTAAATTGTTTAATATAGATGCATATAGAGAAATAAATATATATATCAACTAAATTAGATGACTTATCACCATAATTTCTGTCTTTTTTCAGCAGCAAAGTGTCTCGTTTTAAGCTAAAGGTGAAGTATGATGGCATCTTCAAACTAATCAAGAATAGGACCAAAAAGAAGTATTGTTTTGGCAGGCAAAGAACTATTTATATAGATCAGTTAAGCTTTGGTTTTCAAGAATTGTTGGAGGAAGTGAATGGTTTATGTCAATTGGATGAGGACACTGAGTTGTCAATGTGTTTTTTAGATGAGCGTGCTAATACTCAGTTATTTGTTCAAGTTGAGGATGATGAGAGCATCAAGACAATCCTTAAGATATATGAAGAAAAGAAGGAAGCAGTGATTTACATAACCAAGGAGCCATTGAGTGGTGGTAGTCGGAAGGATTGGAGATTTATAGAAAACACTGAGGCTGAAGGTACAGAACATGAAAATTATGAAGAAGATTCAGATTTCTATCATAGTGAAAACAGTTATCATAGCCTACATAGTGATATAGAGGATGAAGATGATATAGAAATTGGCCTTGAATACAATGGTGAGTTTTACACATATGATAGAGATAATCCTATGTTGGAGGTTGGTGCCACATTTCCTGATGTTGTGGCTTTTAGGAGGGCTCTTAATCACTATGCCATAATAAAAAATTTTCAGTATGTCTTCATTAAAAATGAACGAGTACGAGTGACAGCAAAATGTGAAAAACTTGAGTGTTATTGGAGGGTACATGCATCAGTTGAAGAAGATGGCATAACTTTTGTTGTGAAAACCATGCAACCAAATCACACTTGTTGTGGGCGTAATATAGGTGGAAACAAACATGCAACACAGGGATGGATAGCTGACCGAATTATTAATGATATTAAAAGAGAGGGAGATATTGCAACAAAGGATTTGAAAAATAAGCTTGAGAGAGATTTTGGTGTTTTGTTGCCGTATGACAGAGTTTGGTCAGGAAAAGAGCTAGCAATGCAGGAGATATTTGGAAAGTGGAATGATTCTTTTATCCAAATAGGGGATTTGAAGGAGGAGATAATGAAAAGAAATCCCGAGAGTGTTGTGGATTTTGAAACTGAACTTGTAGAAGGGAACCAACATTTTCAAAGATTTTTTATTGCTCTTGGTGCTTGCATAGCTGGATTTCTTAAGGGATGTAGGCCATATATTGGTCTTGATGCTTGTCACATGAAAGGAAAGTGGAAATGAGTAATAGTTGCTGCCACAGCCATAGATGGAAATAACTTTATGTTTCCACTTGCATTTGGAGTTATGGAGGGTGAAAATGAGAATTCATGGGAATGGTTTTTGAGAGCTTTGTACAAAGCAATAGAAATGCCACATGGTCTTGTCATATCTTCTGACATGCAAAAAGGATTACAAAATGCACTTGCAAAAGTGTATCCATTAGCTGAGCATAGGGAATGCATGAGACACCTTTTTAGTAATTTCAAGAAATATTTCCATGGAGATCTTTTTAAATTTGGACTATGGGGTGCAGCACGATCATACTCTATAACTCGTTTTGGTGCTTTAATGAATGAGATTAAGGAACTTTGTCCCGATTCCATCAAATACCTCAACAGAGAGCACAAAAATATATGGAGCAGGAGCAAATTTGGAACAGAAGCTAAATGTGATTATCTCACCAATAATATTGCAGAAACATTCAATTCTTGGATATCTGAAGAACGACATAAACCGGTCATAGATTTGCTCGACTCTATAAGGAAAAAAATAATGGTAAAGTTTGACCATAGAAGAAGAATAGCGAACAAATGGAAAGGCTCGCTAGTACCAAAGGTGGCTGATGAGATAAGGCGCATTTCTCGGGTACACAAAGACATTTATGCAATCTGATTTTTTTTTTACGGTTTATGGCCTGAAATGTTTAGGTTACATGTGTTGTTAACTATAGTAGGACCATGATTTTTTTTTTTTTGTTGCCAACACAATACTGAGGTTATATGAACTACACTTATTTTCATGTTATCAGCAATGCATTCTTCTCTTTACAAAATAAATAAAGTTCTGCAGTTTCTAATAATCTGATTTTTAAATATTGTTAGAGCTTGCAATCATATAAAGTGCATAGAAGTGCAGATTCTTGTGCCGAAGTACAAAAAAACGGCTTGACATGGGCGGTCAATTTAGATGAGCAGACATGTAGTTGTAGGGCATGGCAAGTTCGAGGCATTCCTTGTGTACATGCAGCAACACTCATAGCCTCGATAAGGAATGCTAAATGGGAAAATTATGTTCATTCCTACTTTATAGTTGATCGTTTTAAGACAGCTTATGCTATAAGCATACCGCCAATGCCGAGTAGGAATGATTGGGTGACAATTGATTTAGGCTACAAGATTCTCCCGCCAACACTAAAACGTCCACCGGGAAGACCTCGTAAAAGTAGGATCAGGTCTTCGGATGAACCAAAAAAGAAATCTAAGAGGTGCACACGTTGTGGCGAGTACGGTCATTACAAGACAACATGCAAAAATGTTGTTCCATCACAACAAAGCGAAGGCACTTCTCAAACACTTAAAACAAAATCTAAGAGGTTTGTTAATTTTTCATTTTTCTATCAACTTATCGATTAATATTTTTCACTAATATTATAGTATTTCATGTAGAGGTGTTAATACTAGTAACACTCGATCAAAGAAAAAGGCATGTCCGACAAGCATTTTTAGAATCCTCCAACAAGAAGAATTCTAGCAAAAGCTAACAGGTTTGGGCATATTTAGTATCTTTATGGACCATTTTGTCAAATTCTTAGTTATCCATTTACTCATTTTTATATTGGTTGCTTGTTATTAGATTGAAGAAGACTATATCAGAGAATCCGCTTCCAAAGAGATGACACGATTTAGACAAGTTCAATCTCAATTTTGGAATTTACATTAACTTAGGTAGAATTATGTGAGATTTTGTATTCTCAACTACTATAGATCAGACTTATTGGTACTAGCTATTCTGGATTCTACCACAATAGTTTCAATTATTCTGATTACTTTTTTTTTTGGTAAATTATTTAGATATACTTGCCATCGTTTCATTAGTTTTACTATGTTGTAGTTCTGTACCAGCTGGTACGGTACAGCTGCTGGTACGGTACAGTTGCTGGTACGGTACAGCTGTTGTCCAGTACTGGAGTACGCCTATTTTTTTTTAATGAAGTTTCTATGGTTTTCACCGTTTCTTTGCAACATTTTTAGCCACAAAATTGAAATATGTCCCTCTATCTCATCTGAAATTCTGAATCTGACCACCGAAAAAGAATTTTAAAAGCAATGTGGTTTCACTATCCTCACTTATTTGTAATGTATAAAAATAAAAAAGTTCATTGGCAATAAATTTCATAGAAGTTTCATATATAGAAAACAATTTCGCTATCTTTTGGTCTTTCACAGTACAGAGGATTACATATGCATTTTATGTCTTTCCTTATATTTGGTTCACGGAGAGAAATAATGAAACTTTTGATTGGATATCCATAATTGCCTTTTTTTAAGTCTGCGTTGGAAAATTGAGGGAAAATGAAACGACAGAGTAGAGGGGACAAAGAGGAAGGGTATTTTAGTCATATGATTTAAAATTGATTTTTCTTTAATAAATATAAATGACTGAACTTAATTGAAAGGAGTTATTTCCTGAACTCTGAAGTTTGCAGGGTGTTCTATCCAATTTTCAAGTGTGCAGGGGGTTATATCCGGTTGCTAGAGTTTACAGGGGTTATACCCAATTTTGCCTATATTCTTAAACTGAGGTGTGGATCAAATGATAATTATTTTATTTAATAATTTAAATAGCGATTATTAATAAATAATAAATGTAAATCTACCGTACTTTTACCATTTACAATTACAAATCACTAACAAAGCGATCTTATAAAATTTTAAATTTGCATCTATTAGTTATTTTGTAAGGATATATCATAGATTTGATAATTTAAGGATAAATTTGGATTGTTAGTTGAATTAGTGAGATTCGCGCCGCTTATTGGGATTTTTTTTTAAAAAAAGCTAATTTAACTTTTGATGGTATCAGTAAAATAATACAAATAGCGACTACAGACTAGCTATTTACGCATTTGAATGTCGAATAATATTTCCCATTTCCAAATAATTGTTGATATGAATTAGTGTAATTTCTTTTCAATTACCGCCATCGGAATTGGGTAATAATATTGTTCCCAAGAAATGTCGTAACCGTTGACTATTTAGCGAACGAGTCCCCAAATTGACAAAATTGCATAGAGATAATACGTTATTTATTACTTTTTATAAACATTTGGTACTTAATAGCTTTGTTTATCCTAAGACGGCATCAATTATTACGAAACACCTGGCACGAACACTTATTACTTATCACGAGGTTATGTATCAAATATAATTTTCATTTGATAATTGATTATATATATTTACTGAGTCATAATTTTTTGTATTAAAAAGTGTAGTGGCGGCCGGATAAGATGACTTTGGATTGTGGAATTGACTAATAGTAGTTTTTCAAAAAAAGAAAAGGGAAAATTGATTGACAAATAAATATGATGGCATATTGTATCCAGCCACTTATTCCATTATAAAATGTAAACAGCTTTCTCATAACTAGCGCCAGCTGTCCAACATTAATGGCCCTCACATCTTATAAAGAAAGAGATGTTCCCCAGAAAATGACAAAGAATAAATTACATTGTATTGTACTGTATTTCAAGTTTTCAACGCCTATTTCTATATATCTGATGGATTTTTGCATTTCTTCTTAAATAAATAGGAGTTATGATTCAATTTCCCAATTAAAATCTGGATTGAAGGTGATTTTTTTTTCTTTTTCATATCACAGTTACTGCTCGGCCTGGTAGTCAATTAGTGGCAAACTAATCTAGCTTGAGATGTAAGGCAATGGAATGGTGAACTCTTTCTCTGTATCCAAATTTTTTTCAGCACAGGGAATTGAACCAAGTTACTTCTAATCGAAGTTTCAAATGCACAGCTAAACCAAAGATCTTTTAATTTGAAACTTAATTTAATCCAAATCATGTTTTCACCAAAGGGATTTGTTAACCCCGCCCCCCAAACCCAAATTAGTACAGTGAATGTTAATTCGTATTGATATGTTAAATTTAAAAGTAACAGCTAAACTGATAAACAAATCTATTTGTAACAGTAATCAAGAATACATTTGCAGACAAAGTACATATGAGGAAAATTAAATCTTCGAATAATTAAAAACATATCAACATATAGAAAATTTACATGTATACAATTAACACAGCCAGAAAGAAATCTGGCAATGGCAGCTAATTACATGTTGAAACATTTTTCTTTACACAATTGTAGATCTTACAAAAAGAGGGGAAAAAAAAAAGTACAGATCTTATTTAATACCCAATCCCTGCGATTCTACGAACATTAGACAATTATTGCACAAATCATACCAAACCCCCCTCTGTTGTATTTCCTTAATCCAGAAAGGGTATAAAGATTACAAAGTAGCATATATCCTTTTGTATGCGGTAGAACAAAAATGTAAAAAAATACAAGAAATTCCACCACCAGCCTTATAACGGGAACTAAAACAAAAATTGGACTGAAAGAAAGAAGTTTGGTAATCAAACTATTGATTCAACCCCCCCTGTTCTGAACAAATAAACCAATTCTAAAAACCAACAAATTGAAGAAACAAACCAATTAGTCAATTTACAAATTACAAAGGAAACTCAATCAAAGAATCTTGATCAAATTAGCCAAACCCACCCTCCTCTAAAATCACTTCTTAAGCCGTGTAATTCAGCGATAAACCGCATACCGGCATTGAAAGCACGGTGAGTCAAGCAGAATTTAGGTACAACTAAGCATTTCTACATGCCACCAGGCAATGGCGGCAGCCCGACATTACCATGCCCATGTGATTTAGCCGATCTCATGCTATCATCAAGGTACCCGATTACCTCAGCACGGCTGCTAACAACCCTGTGAAATACTGCCCGTACCTGTCTTTCGAACGGCTCAAGCCCCTCCTCCAAAAGGTTACATGATTCCTCCAGATCAGCAGCCCGAATTGCCACCTCAGCTGCCCGGTCTTCTTCAATTAGAGGTCCCCCTTCCTCCACCCCTTCTTCGACCCACTCCATCAACCACCTTGCACTTTTTTCCACGGCTTGCATCTCGGCCAATAGCCCGCCAGCACAGGCCTTCTTGTCCTTTCTTTTCCATTCTTCAGTTATTTTCTCTTGAAGAGTCACCATCGGCGCTGCCCATTGGAGGTGCTTAGGCGGTGGAGGTGGTGGCGGCATGGTTGCATTCACGGTACCATTGGTACCCACCCGGTCATGACACGGTACAGCTGAGACAAGCACCCACATGACAAATACAAGATATGAACTCATCGTGTACACTGCCATCGTAAGACCACCCGCTGCATCAGTAACCGTGGCCTGGCGTGGGGCCGCCAAATGTGCAGACATGGCTTGCACTTGTTGTCTAGCCGACCAATTCTTGGACACGCTAAACGAGAGTGATTTGCTATGTAGAAAGGAACCATCACGACAAATAGAGCTTCCACTAGCGAAACCCCCGTTTGCACTGGTACCGCTCCCGCTACTACCGGTACGGTTGAAAACACCGCCTAATAACTTCTTGAGAGCACGGCGTGCACGCGACATCTGTGCCTCGCCTAGGTGCTCAGATTGCAACAGGCACGATGCGGCGATTCGTGCCTGGCGGTGCGAGTGTCGCATCGCGTGCAGAGACAGAGACACAGCATTGCACAAGTCGAGAGACTTAACAGCACGATCTAATAAATCATTTGTAAGCTTGTCGGATGGCGGTTTCGACAGGATGGAAGGGTTGCGAGAGAGGAGCAAGGGAAGGAGCGCGCGAAATTCCAACTCGGTGCAGAGGAGGGAATCAAGGAGCTTGGAGAGGAAGGAGAGAGAGAGGAAACGGGATGAATCGTCGGTGGAGAGCAGAGAGACGAGGCGACTGGAGACTTGTGATTGGAATTCCTCAATCGAGTCGAGCTCGTCTTGCGGCGTCGGCTCGAGAGAGGCGATTTGGTTTCGGCGAAAGCTGAGGAGGCCAAGGAAACCCGTTGAAGCGGAAGGTGGTTCTCCCGCCGTTGCCATGGATGGAGAGAGAGAGAGAATTGTTCGAGTTTAGAGAAAGAGAGAGGAGAAGATGAAGGTTTGGTTGGTTGAATTCGGGTTTTTATAAGAGTTAGAGAGAGAGAGAGAGAGAGAGAGAGGAACGATTCGAACTTACGAGGGAGAGCTTTGGTTGGGAAGGCTGAGATTGCGATATTGTTACTTTCAAATTTACGATTATTTTACTAATTAGTAGAGATGGCTCTTTATTGGGAAGGTAAGAATTAAGGGACTTTGAGTAGATAGTGGTAGAAATATTTTGTGGAAGTATCATTCTTTGATGAGCCTGGACTTGTTCTTTGAGGTGGAGGCTGACTTGGTTGGCAGCCACTATGTTTTAATGATGATGAAGCTGAGATGAACCCGGTGTAGCACGTCATTTGAGCTTTTAGTGACTGAAAAGTGGGACCCATGAAGAGTTTTCTGTTTATCTTTGCGGCGCTGATGTGGGGGCTTACTTGGTCCACTTTTCCCTTTTCATTATCTACTCACTTTTTGGATATTTACCTTGCTTTTATTTATTTATTTTTTAAGCTCCTATATTTCGACCGTTTCTATTGTATTTTTTTAATTAAAAAATGTTTAAGAAAGCAATATCGAATAAAATTATAATAGAAAAAGATATTCGTCTGGTGATTAGCTGTCATACAATCTTGATACATTGTGAAGCGCTTATGATCTCGTGTTATGACATCTGAGGTGAAAATGCAAACTAATGCATTCAAAATTTTAAAATGTATGGATCATTGCATAAACATGATGAATCAGTGTAAAGAATTGTACACGCAAATAATTCACATTCAATACAAAAACATAATTGATGCTTTGCAAGAGTACGAGGGCGAGTGATGCAATTCACTAGCAATTAAGTTGATAATGAACTAACATCAATGACAAAAGACTTCATATTGTGAAGATAGCATTTTAAGTTAGAGAGTCCCGGGACTTTTTTTTTTTGTGGCCTTTGAATTTTCCAAAAAAAAAATGTTAACCTAGTCCCGTTGATTTTTATTTATATCAAATTAATTTTTGAACATGAAGGTCTTTGAAATTTAGAAATGAGGATAAAAAAAAGTGGCCCCCGATTATTGCATCATACTTTCTTGTAAGGTTTATTGCGAAAAAACCGAGTAAATCCTTGTTGTGTTTTTTTTTTTTTTTTTTCAAAATAACCGAATTCGTCCCTAAGATAGGAACCTATAAAATGACTAACTTGATTATTTCGAGAAAAGTTAAGACTCAACTGTTTTTTTTCATTTGGAAGTTTAAGCATCAATTCGTATAAAACGAAAGATTTACACAATTTAATTTTTTTTAGGATGTTCAAAACAAATTAAAGTTGGGGATCATTTGAACTTTGTGAGACATTTAACTAATAACTATTAGAATACGATTTTTTTTAAAAAGAAATTTGCATTTAACTTTTGTACGTCGCTTGTGATTCAATATTGATTAATAAGCTGGACTTATATTAGCGCTGTTGCTATTAGCTACAAGACATGACAAACTTTAGCGTACTAATAATTCAAATTTCATTTTTTCAGATTTTAATTATACTGTAATTGTGAATTATTAATTTTGATTATATCATAAATATCATACGTTGGTTGAATACTTGAATTTTATGTTTCGTTTGATAAAATATCGTGAGTTCAAAAGGTCAACCCAATTAATTTCTAACACCCGGATTATTTTCTTTTTCTTTATATTATACAAGACAAAAATATATATATAATTGTTAAACTTGTATGATGAGTGCATCTAATACCATTAATGGGTTCACTTAAGATTTAAAATTATCAATGAAAACTTAAATTGTGTTATACGTATAAAGAGAAACTGAAATTTGAATCTTCTTTCAAATTTTTTGATATTACTCGTGCAAACTAGCTTCACTGGGTTGCCCAAAAAATGAGTTTCCCATTTATTCATACCACAGTCGTCTTATTCAACACGGATATTAATGGAACGCTTTAAACTATCATTGGCATCCATAGCAACATTGAAAACATATAATCGTTGCCTAGAGATAAAGGAAGAATAACCACTGCAAAAAGACAAAAATAATAACTCGCGTTATTTGAAAACCAGCTTTTGGTCTAGTGGCAAAGAGCAATGTACCTTGAATGAAAGTCGCAGGTTCGAAATCCGGTTAGGGGGTATTTCATAGACATTTAATTTAAAAATAAGTTGAGTGAGTTAGATCCCAATTTATCTTCAAAAAAAAAAAAATAATAACTCGCGTTCTTTAAAACAACACCTTCGCTTTACTGTGTTTGCATTTCAATTTTTTGTTTTACATTTGTATTATTATTCTGTCGGCTCAGCATTAAGCATAACTAACAGGCAATAATTAAAAGTAACACATGTGCTAGGAGTACAAATATTCTCGGTAGAAATATATTTTGTAACTACTGAAGAAATTTCACAAGTCTATTTGTGGCTACTAGAATTTAAATCCAGAATTTTTTTGAAGTCAACCTAACAATTCTTCATTTGAGCTAATAGTTGTATTTAATAATAATAAAATGTTATCATTGTCTTGGATCATAAACAGAACTTTATTAATTAATAAAGAGCTACAGGACTAAATTATATAATATATACTTTATCTGCTTATATTTGCATGTTCCCAAATTTGGCTGGCTGACCGGCGACACTTGTCACTACTCGCGATAAAGGTTATTTTTTGGATCTGTTGTGATTTGTTCATACTTTTGTTCAATAATGATTGCAACTTGCGCGATAAAGGTCATTTTTTTAGATTTGTTGTGATTTGTTCATACTTTTGTTCAACAATGATTGCAACTTGCATTTTTTGTTCTTTATTAGATAAATAATGGGTATTTTAATCAATGTTCGGAGTTTTTCTTCACAAAAATGCTAAAGGGACAGATATTGCTCAACAAAAAAACTGTGCCTGATTATTTTCACAAGACGTGCCATCCTCTGATTTTTTTGCCCCTTTTTTTGCCTTTGATTTTTTCTTTAAAAAAACTATAACGGAGAAATGCTTTTTCTTTATATTACTGAAATGATTGGACTATCATGTGGAACCTAAAGGACAAAGATCTGCCAATCATGTTATTAGTTTAGTAGCGAGTAGCAACTGATACTCCGCAAAGCGAGGACTCTGATCAGTAGCAAATTTAGTAAGAGCAAAAGAAAAAAAAAAGTTAAAATTTTTCCATTAAATGTGCATAAATATCATGTTCAGTGCTTATACATGTTTTTTTTTTAGAAAAAAAAATCATACTTATTTTCATAAAAAAGACGAGAGTTGTTTTGCTGTATACTTATATTATTAGAATCTATATTTTTATATTTTCACATATTTATATATCTATTATTTATTTATTTAATATATTACGTGATTTTTTATTTTTACTTCGTTTATAAGTCTGATAGTATTGTCACATCAATCAATGTATGATTAATTTTAACAATAAGGCTTCAATACCGTGCGATTGCATCTTGTAAGAAAATTGGAACCATGACTACATTGACTAGGTCTCAACAAACTCCAGCCTATAGAAAAAAAAATAAAAAATAATAATAATCCACACACAGCTGTGGATTTGAACTCCACCATCCATATAGCGAATTAACTTATTATAACTTGTTACACACAATAATTTTGGAACTTAACACAACCGATCCGGAGCTCCAAAGCACGCGGTTCTCTCTTGGCGCATTACTCTGTGGAGTGAGACCGCGTCAGAAGACGCGCTACCCTGGCTCACGTGATATTACGACTACGACCTCTCTTTTACTATGCGAGAAAAGATCTCCGCTTTGCAATCTTCTTGGTTTGAATCTAGGCCGTCAGATTTCATCGCTACGAGATGCCATAGCTCGCATAGATTTTTGCGTCTATGCGGACACAGTCACGTGTATCAGGTATGTAATACATGAAGTCATGAACGGACTTCTTCAAACGATTGATTTTCTCTACTATGTACCAGCTACGTCACCACCTGAGTAGCTTGAGAAAATGTCTTCTGGTGTCGGTGGTTTTGTGTCTTTGTTGGCGGTTACCGTAAGTTTCTGCTTAGTGATTAGGAGCTCCATGCGTATTGCTTATTTGAAAATTTAATTTTCTGGGGGAAACAGTTTCCCACATCACTATTATTGTTTGCCATTTTTTTTTCTAAATAAGGATGGACTTAAGTTTTCTAACTTCAAATATTTTAAAAATTTTCTCTTCTCCTTTTTATTCGAGATAAATATAATATAATACGCAATAATAATAATAATAATCACCTATTAGTGAGATCAAGAATTAAAATTAATATTTTTAAGCAAATTTATTAACTTCTAGGTTAACAAATAAGTTTACTAACCTAGAAGTTAGGCTAAATTCATGCCAGACGTTCTTTTAAAAGTTAAAACTTAACCCATTTCCTCCAAAAAAAAAGTAATACTGATAAAAAAATATAAAATAAAGCTTGTCCCCGGATAAGGTGTATTAATAATTTCACTGTCACAAAAAAAACGTGCTTGGGATGTTGTTTTCTGTGTTTTCTGCATTCACATCTCTGAAAACAACAAAAGTGGAAATGTTCAAGGTTTTGTGTTCAATGTATATATATCAATTTATTCAGGTAATAATTGTTAGGAAGTGCACAAATTTAATTTTTAGACTAATTACTCTTAATTAATCCTAATTAAACTAAGTGCAAAGGAGATCTAGTGCAAAAGCCATCCAAACACACAAGAGAAAGAGGGAAAAAGGGCTACCTCTTGCGAACTTGTAATCGCAAGGCTCGAATCCGTCGAGTCGAGGTTGTGCGCACCACCACGCGTGTCTCGGCCTCAAGTCCACCAAGGTATTAACCAAAACCTCGATCTATGCTAGTAGATGAGAGGTTAAGCCTAATCCCTTCCTTCCCTTTGCCTTAATTAACTATTTAATTGGATGGAGGCAAGAGGTGCTCAACACATGAGCTTAAGAGAGCAATGGTGGAGAGGAAAAATTCTGAAATTTTTCCTTTAATTTTCGTCCAAAATATTAGGGAGAGAGAAAAAGGCAAGGTGGCTAGGGTTTTGGCTCCCAAAGTGGTCCTTTTATAGACCAACCACTCTCCCAAAAAGTTGTAACTAATTTACAACTATGCCATCACTAGGGCAGCCATAAAATGGGCCTAAATGGGCTCCATTAATTATTTAATTGGTCCTCTAATTCAATTAATTAGTGGCCCAATTAATTGCTCTCAAGTTGGACCTTTAATTTACAATTTAAATATAGGCCCGTTAGCTCAAATTAATTACTTTAATTAATTCATGTTGAACAAATTAATTATCAACACTTTGATAATTATTTAAGGATTAGAATATGCATTAATTTATTTCTATATAATCCGTTTGACTTAATTAATTAATTATGACGGTTCGCAATAGTACATAATTAATCAGTCAACATATCATATTGTTGCATTCCTTAATACAACCAAATAAATAATGCACGCATGGTCAAAACCTATTTGTGTGACCCTTTGAGGATTTATGCTCTGTTGGACATGGAAAATAAATCGCTATTTATTTCCAATAATCATAAGCGGTATCTAGCAACACGTTATGATTCCCAATTCGCATAAATAGTGTACTGCTACAATATTTTTAATCCTGCATAAGAAATAATAGTATTTCCTTGTCTGATTCTTATGTCACATGATATCATCGTATAATCCAAGATAGGAATGTGTCATTCTTGCAGATTATACGTTTCTTGATCTAGAGATGACTGTATCAGTTGCTAGCAAACAATCCATCTCCATCAAGGGGCCCAAACAGATATCATCGCTCACTAAGTTAATTAATGAGGGACATACGGTTTTCTTGATGAACAACTTTTCCCCGCACAATTCAAGAGAACATAAATAAAGTCCGTATAGCAGCCCTTATCAGGAATCAACGGTAGACGATATTTATTGAACCTATCCTCATGTGGAAAAGCTGAACCATCTCAAACTTAGAATCAAACTCAAATGAAATAAATAATGACACATAACACAATCCATATATTTATTTCACTGGGTCGCGTCCTGTACTATGTTCTATAACATATACATATGCAATTAAGTTGGCAACTCCTTACCTATGATCTGTAGAACTTAATCATCACTTAACTTGCATACTAATCTTATCCGATAATTAATATTCCTTGTTAATTATCAAGATTACGGACCTTTTAGATTTATTATTGTCATTTAATTATAAATGAACTACAGAGATCCACAATTCAGATCCTCAACCTGAATGATCTGTCAATTAATAAATCAAGGAATAAATGATAAAATATCATCAATCACATAAACCATAGAAGTGGCCATTTAATAATTGGCTCCTAGGACATAACTCTAACAATAATAAGTATGATTTTAAATAATGTTGAGATCTCCCAATGGGGCTCATAAGCTTACTCTCAATAAATTGAACCTTCTTCAAACAATAGATGTGGACTGTTGAGTGTGATTTATTCACAAGCAAAAAACTTATGTTTTCTTAACTCGTATATATGTGTAATACAAAGAGGCTGAAAATTATTCTTAAAAAAATAAAAAAGGCATGTAACTATACTCAATATTGCACCTATTTATCTCATACAAAATAAAATTGAAATTCAATGTTTATAGAACTTTAACGCTCGACTCGTGAAATGGATAAACAAAGATAATATATTGAACTTGTGCTTTGCAACTAACCCAATAATTGTTAAATTGATAAATTTTCTTTATAAACATAAGCTTACGTTAACTTTCTATAAATATATTCATGTGACTTGCAAGAATTAGCAACAAAAGAAATGACGACGAGGCACCCTATTACCTTGTTATTTTCAGATCAAAGTCCACAAGAAATATCCAATTATTGCAAAATTTCTGGAAAGTCTCGAGTAAAATCACTAAAAAGCAAAATTTTAACCGCACAAGAGATCGAGCTAGATATTGTTCAATGTGAACCAGACACGTATAAATGGGATAATGACCTTTCCCATTGAAAACTATTAAAAATCCAAATGTTTAACTGTGTACACCTCAAGATCGGAGTTTATGTCCTAATTCTTTGGTAGTGACAGTGAATTATTCACCACATAAGATGTACTTGTTAAGTCAAAAGATTCTTTTCCTTTACCTTCGATGAATTTCCCATGGACGACAATTTTCACTTAGTATTATGATTACGCGTTGCATAGTGGTATTAGAGTGCTAATTCAAAATTTTAAACTAGTCACTTCAACTTTAGTTAAAATAATAAAGAATAAGATTAATATTTATTTCAAACAATTATCTGTTTAACGTTAAAAATTGCCAAATAGTATTTAGAATAATCGTTAATAGATCATTCTTGTCAAGATAAAAGGAGATGATCTATTAAACATTGCGAAGCAATTCATTTTCTTTACTTCGAACTCGTTTCTCAAAATCCGAGCTTCAAATGATTGATTTAAACCGTTCATTTTTTATATTAGAAGCTGAATTATATATATATATAGAGTTTAGCTATGGTGAGTTGCAACTCACCAAAGGGTCGGTGAGTCGCGTTCAAAACTCCTAAATCTAGTTCAAAACGACCGATCCAAACCGTCTAATACGATCTCCCTATTGAAATCTCCATGCAGACCAAATTTTATATTTTTTCGAAATTTTTAAGTATTTTTTTGAAATTTTAGAAAATCATTAATCTAATTAGTTCTGAACCGTTCAAAAATAGCAGTTTTTAAAAATCCGAAAAAAATACTTAAAAATTTTAAAAAAATATAAAATTTGGTCTGCATGGAGATTTCAATAGAGAGATCATATTGGACGGTTTGGATCGGTTATTTTGAACTAGATTTAGGAGCTTTGAGCGCGACTCACCATAGCAAAACTCTATATATATATATTCATCTCTTGTTGCATTTATTTTGATATTTTCAAATTAAGGGTTTGTAATTCTCGAATATTTTTTTCCTAATAAGGATATCGATTTGAAAAATGTAAAATTTGATTCCTACAAGACTTTACTAGAATAACAATTTGGACGGTTCAAATTAGAATAACAAATTGGATGGTTCAAATTTGTTATTTGGAGCTCAAATTTCGAGGAACAAATCTGAAGTAAAACATTCCGATTATTTTGCAAAATAAGGGAGCCTATCTTATTATCTTATATATAAAAGTAACTAAAAAAATAGACGTGCACGATATATTGGAGTATCTGGAAGTGAAGTATTTTGCACGTGCCATATGAAATTTTAAGCTAAAATTTCATGTTGTTCCTATTGAAAAGAAAGTTTCATGGTTGTTAGTGGCGAATTTCCTTCGTCTTTCCAATGTCCAAAAGAGACGCATCAACACCACCACTACCAGTAGTAAAGATCAGAAATCGACCAATTAAATTGCAGTTAAAAAGGTACCAGGTCATCCAACTTCCCTCGTCAGGCCCCCTAATTTAAGTGATGTGACCTCCGCAATTAAGGAATCACAAAAAGTTTGCAGAGTGTCAACTTTTGATCCGAACCGTTAGATCTAATCTCAATAGTTAATAGAAGTTCCGTGCATAATACCAGATTGATATGTTCAAAAAATTTTAACCGTTAAGATTAGATTGAGCAGCTCGGATCAAAGTTGGCACTCTGCCGATCTTAAAATACGCTCCCCCGCAACTAATAGGTCCAACACGTGGCACGAAAGCATAATTAACACAAAAAATGGCGACATCAAAATATCCACTCACTCGCTTTGCGAGTGACTTAAAATATTATTCTGAGGCGATACAATGGATCAGCGATTTGGGATAATATTTTTTGAAGGAGACATGCGAACGAGTCAAACAGATTCCTCATCTAAGATATATATTAATTCCCGTAGCCGCTATCGGTGACCGATATTTTCTTCGCTTCTGCATGCCAATCTCACCGTTGATTCATATTTTTGGCGAAATCTGATCGCTCAATTGATTCCAGCGATTTTCTTCAGATTTTGTATCACATAGTTTGTAACTCTTTGTGCAGCAAGTCATAATTATCTTTCTTACCGACCCGTTATACGAAAAGTTACATATCCTTCATTTTTTATTAGCGTTTTTTTTTCCTCCCCAGAGGTTCTCCTTCCTTCGCCTCTCGTCAATCTCCTTTGTCATTCATTCGCCTCCCTCCGTCGCCTCCTGAGCCTTGCTTCATGGCATCTATATAGAAAAAAGGGGAGATAATGGGAGAAGTCAGAATTCCAAGCTCCTATACACACCCCTCCCTTTTCTTCTATCCTATCGAAAAAAAATAAACCCAAATTCTTGCACGGGACCTCGACCTCCACCTCCAGCCTCCTTCGCACCTCCACCTCCTCCCGAAGCACCTCCGCCTCCTCTCGATTCTCGAAGCAACCCTGATCAACACCTATGCCTCATCTCCTTGGTCAACACCTCCGCCTTCCTCTCCCTCTTTAAGCACCCGATCAACACCTCCGACTTCCTCTTTAGACAGGTACGGGTCCTCCAACTCCACCTCTAGCCTCCTTCGCACCTCCGCCTCCTGTTGATTCTCGAAGCAACTCTGATCAGCACCTACGCCTCATCTCCTTGGTCAACACCTCCGCCTTCCTCTCCCTCTCTAAGCACCTGATCAACATCTCCGACTTCCTCTTTAGATAAGTTGAGCTTTTAGATTTGTTTAATTTCGTTTCCTTAATTAAACTTACTGATTTTAAATAAACTTAATTAAAAACTGAGATGCTTCTGCAAATGAAAGTCTCGCAATTCATGGTTAAGATGACATCTCTGGATGAGTTCTTTTCACACTTTATTTCAAACTAACCAATGTCGTTGTAGCAACCCAATTCAATCTGTTTAATTTCGTTTCCTTAATTAAACTTACTGATTTTAAACAAACTTAATTAAAAATTCAGTCCAACATACTTTAATTATCACATTTTTATCAACAATAGCTGTTTTCTTGGAGTCTAATTACACTTCTTATCAATCTGTTTGTACAGTTTCTATGTTGGGTTCAAGTCCCTCTTTGAACATTTTGGTTATTAGCTTCTGTCAACAACAGCTTTACTATGTTCATTGCTCTTTTGTCGTCTATCATACGAAATGTTTATAACCTGATCATTCCAATTATTAGACTTTATTTTATATGGGATTGGTTAGACTTTCTTCTTACTTATTTATTATACTTTGATCTAATAATAGCAGAAAAAGAAATTGGTTCACCTACTAGGCCCTCAGTGGAGCAAAGAAGAGCTTGAGCATTTTTATGATGCCTATCGAAAATATGGAAAAGATTGGAAAAAAGGTACTCAATTTTTAGCACTACACTTATCCATTTTATTTGTAATTTATTTTGTCAATTGGATTTCAGATGTACTAGGGTTGTTTGAATGATGCAATATTTTTCTTTTCTTCCTTTTGATTGTTAGATGTCTGGATCAGTATGTAACATGACTGCAAATATGGTGGAATCACTTTACAACATGAATCGGGTAAGCTTTGAGCTAAGATCTGCACTATTATCTTCAAAGAACATGTGAACCCCATGTATTAAATTTTGTGTGATTGCTAAAAAGGTAGATGCATTTTACAGGCATATCTTTCACTCCCAGAAGGAGCAACTACAGCTGCTGGACTGATTGCAATGATGACTAATCACTGTAGTAATTTGGTAATCTTTTACTTTCTTTTTAATTTTCTCAAATTATTATAGGGAAAGAACTAAAATGAAAAATTGTTTTGACTTTACAGGAGGGAAGCAACAGTGAAAATGAAGATAATGAATTACTTAAGATGGGGACAACAAGGCCATCACCGAAGCGTGGGATAAAAATTATTATAAGCTATGTCTTATGCATGCAGTTTTGAATGGGATAAGAAGCTTTGGTTGCAAATGGCATCCGTAAAGGACAAAATATAAAAAAATGAACTAGATAATTCACAAATCAGTGAAAATGGACGAGCTATTCAAAATTGTATAATGCATGAACTGATTCTGGAAGGGAATACAGAAAATGGACACCAGATTCAGAATGGCTCAGTAAATGAACATGCTGATGGGTTCTCAGTTTGTCGCCTTGAATTATCTAATCATAAAAAGGGATTTGTTGAACTTTTGGCCAACTCAGCTCCAGACGACCTCTCTGGAGAGGAATTTCAGGTTTGGTTTTTGTTACTGCTAATGGTGATTTTCCATTTTCCCCCCTTCCCTATAATGGTGTATAAGCAGGAGACCTAACGTCCCTAACCACTTAAGTCTTCCATTTGAATACATGTTTATGTCTTAATTCTTATATTGTATTTTCTTAATTTGCAGGAAATTAAATTTTAACCGAACATCATGTGTGAATCAATAGACAAGACACTCAGCTTCAAAAAAAGTCAGGTGTGTTATGACATAACATATGAGTATGTGATTAGTGTTAGTAATGTTAATAATTAATATGGAATGACACTATCAAATTCCTTTTTGTAGCTTGAAGATGGTGATATCATCTGCCTTCAAAAAGCTATCTCATCTGAAAGTGAAAACAATTACCGCTATCCTGATGTTCCGTCATTTTTGGAGTATGTCCATAACCGTCAGGTACAAAAAATATAGTATAAGCCCTAATACAAATAAAAAAAATGGAGAATGAGAGTTCTGGTTTAATTTGGAATTCCCCCAAACTGCTCTATCCTGTATTAAAGGCCCTTTTTTTAAAAAAGAAATGAGAATTGGAAAGACAATTAGATGTTGTAGGTAAATTACCATTATACAGATGTGCAAACTCAATCCTTTGTTTATCATTTGATTAAAAGTTTTGCTAATTTCTTGCTTTACATAGTACATTTCAGACTCTTGGAAAAACCAAAGGCGGATGACTTCAGTCTGGAACTGTAAGTAAATATTCATCACTATGTTAATGGTCACGAGTACAAATATATTTATGCGATCATTTATTTCGATTTTCTGGTGATTCTTTTCTGTACTCAAAGGCAACCCCATTTATCCACGGGATGATAGATGTATAAATATACTCTGTAATTCTTGATAGTTCCTGTGGCAAATTCAGCAATACTTACCACTTTATAAACATGGGGAGCAAAGAATTTTAATACAAAATATGGGATCAAATAGATTATATATAGCAAAAATCGATAAAAGTGAGGTTGTGCTATGCAATGACAATCAACAAAGTCAAGGCCAATCTTTAGATATGATTGGCCTGTATTTACGTGAGCCTGTCTTTAGTCATGGTCAACTATATGTTGCTTTATCAAGAACAACCTCACCAGATGGATTAAAAATCATCATCACAAACCAAGATGACTCATATGCGGGATACACCAAGAATATTGTCTTCAGACAAATCTTTTCTTTGTTAGGTAAAAGTAATAAAATCATTTTCATTACTTTCTCTATGAAAATTGTTATTAATTATCTAAATAAACAATTTAAAATAAGTTAATCATATAAAACTGATATCCTTTTCGATTAAACAGGTGATGTTTAGGGTTTCAATGCCAGTTCGACTTGGTCTCATTCTTGGAGGGATCACCGATTAGACAATAATGCACCTTGAAAGTTTCTGTACCTACTCCATTTGACATACATTATCCTATCATACCGGCAATTGTTTGAGTTTATTAAAAAGATGATTTAAAGTTCGTTTGAAAATTTTGTTAAAAAGAAACTTTGTGCAAACTTTAAAGTATGCCTTCATTTGGATTGATGTCCTTTGCGCAAAAAATGTATATATCATTGTCTATTCTTGAAATTCAATAGCCGATTATTTATTATTGACTTATTGTATTAATTCTAGAAAGACAACAAAGTTCTCTGCTTACTACCCTTCAATATCAGCTCCTGGAGTCATCAAAGTGACTCAAAGTAACAATAGCCTAAATCATAGTTTCTAAGCCTTTTCTCTATATTTGTCATCTTATTTGGAACATAACTAAATTATGCCTCTAAAAGTGAACATAGCTGAACTATATATTTAAAGATGAACATAACTAAATTATAATAACATAATAAAGATGAACTATATATCAAATTGGTACCGATGCTAATGAACTATATAAAGACAATGAAATCTGAAAATTTAATCATTTCCAAAATTTTTTGTTTTAATAGTTTAATAGATTAAGAAATTTGAAAGAAAAAATTTAGATAATTCTCAATATAAAAAAAATTAAGACATCATTAAAAACAAATTTAGATAATTCAAGCAGAAGATCACATTTGTTAATTATCAAAAATCCGCTAAGGCGCGGCAAAGCCGCGCTTCCCCACCTAGTTAAAATAATGATTTCATTGCACGAAACTCTCTCTGATCCTTTTCGAATGTCGGAGTCGCCACATCAACCGTTGATTTTGTTACATAGTTTGGATTGCTTTTTTGTGCTCAACCACTTCTATTTCATGTATTACACCTAAGCTTTAAAAAAATACCGTTTAATTCATTTTATCACCGTTTTATTTAGGTTTTCGTTCATACTTCATACTGCACAATCGTTTTATCTGTTTTATCGCTGTTTTTATCATTGATAAATACTAAAGAGTAAAATTCTGCTACCAACATCTTGGTTGTCTCCAAATGCCAACATTTTACGATTTAATCAATTTTTAAAATTTTAAACTTCAAACGTTAAATCCAAACCGTTGATCATATTTAATTTATTGAGCGATGTATTTTCATATTAGTTTTGAAAATTTTAGAATTTATTTGATACTCGATCAAAAGCTAAAACATGAACATATTAGAACGAATCTATCATAGTTAACAAAGTTCGTTTGTTTTTTTATCTCTTGATCGAGTACTAAATAAACTCCAAAATTTATAAAACTTATATGAAAACGCATCGCTTGTTAAACTAAATAAAATCAATAGTTTGAATTTAACATTTGAAGTTTTAAATTTGAAAAAATAACTTAATAGCAAAATATTGACATTTCGAGGCAACCAAAATATTTGTAGTACCTTCCTCAATACTAAATCACCACTCAACTGCTAAACCGTACAAATCGCATTTTAAAAATTTGATTAAATTATTTACATCTTTTTTTTATTGCTAACTTGATGCTTAAGCGATCTCGCATATTTGGTTAATAGTCGGTTTGTTGATATCATTACTGATGTTATAATATGATATCTCTTGGTTTGATAAAGACAGAGAGGGACTCGGATACGAAACTTTACATAAATATTATCTTATTATTATACACAAGAGCGAATAATTTAGTTCCTCGCTAGTGGTTACATTTTACATATAATATGATTTGTTGCAAAGATAAGCTAACATTGGTGCACCGTGTTAAACAAAGTTTGGATGTTGTTCTTATTCCCCCTGAGCAATGATGTCCGAAAACATTAGATAAAACTAAAATCCATACCAGAATCAGAATCAACTCCTAATTTTGAGCTGAAAGAATCCCTGGTGATCTTTAATTGGGCATTTATTTTATTTGTCCTTCAACAAAAAATTATCATAGAAGGTGGATAGCATATTGCAATAGAAGAATGGGCCTGCTGTCAACTCTAAAGAGAAATAATAATTATCTAGTTACATCGCTAAAAAAAATTTACCTAGTTACAAAAATCTATTTTAGCGAAGAGGCAATCTCTACTACAAGTAAGACTTTATCGGGCACAGATCCTCTACGCCTCTTTTCAATGGACCTGTTATAGGCCGAAGTTTTATCTCATAAAGTTTGGGCCACAATTTTCCTGTGACTGAAATATGTTGAGAAAACTGACAGTTAGTTTAAGAGTAAGCAGTACCCATTACCTTGTTTGTTTGGTACTTAATTCTTCAAACTCAATTTTATATTTGATGAAGAAAGTAGTACTGATTCAGTGCCAATTGGCATTGGCCTTCAGATAAAACAAGAGATACTAAGTTAAAATCATTAATCTTAGGTTGTTCCTTTATTTTTTAAAAGAACTTCTAGGGGAAGAGAGAGAGAGAGAGAGAGAGAGCTTACCAAACAACCGATTCTTTTCCTTGTCCCATGCTATGCCATTCAAACAATCGAAACCCTAAAACAAAAAAATAATAATGTCAATCCCACAATAAGAAAAGAAAGGTAAAAATGTTTACAATGTAATATTGAAACTAAATAAACAAAGGAGCTCACTTGATGCCCTGATTTTAAGAGGCTATCTCTGCAGGATGAGCAATTTAGAAAATGTCAACATGACTTAGCAAAAAATTTCGAGTCTGTGAAAAATGTAAGAAGAAGTACATTAAATTACATGGAGCCTTTTTGCATACCTAAGTTCATGCAGAAGAATCCAACCTAACACTTGACCATCCTTATGAGAGATTCGAGCTATGCAATCTGTCTACATGAAACGAGCAACAATTAAAACTTCTACTTCTAAATCTTAATGAACAGGAATGATGAACTAGAAAATGACAAAAGGAAAACTATATATAACCAGCCAGATGTTTGCCCAGATTTCACCATTTATGTACTCCAGCTCATTGAGATTAATAATTTCACGATCATGATATTTCACCGTTACTCTTCTCAATGCTGCAGATGAAAAGAGATTCCACCAGTAATCAAAACAATCGACAAAACCAATTTTAATAACCAAAAAAAAAAAAACCTTGAAAAGTCGAGGGATCAAGATGATACAATGATGAACTGCCATCACTGCCATATAAGACCTCTCCATCAGTTGCCAGACCCCATCCATCATGCATTTCATGTGTGAATTTCTCATGCTGAGAAGGTAGTTTAAATATGTTTGAAAGAAAGTAATTTTAAATACATAAAGACAACTAAATGTATTGATCAGATGGCAAAACCTTCAAGACAGGGTACAGCAACTATTACTGCATACTGGAATCAAACAACACCCATACAACATTGAAAGGTGCCTTTTATATTTTCTATGTAGGAAATTGATGTCTACGATTGGAATAATTCTCATAGCAGATTACACAAATTAAGATTTGAGTCTAATTGGTGACCAGCAAGTCTGAACTTTGCAGCAACTGGGTGATAGGAACTCAGAATTTTAATTGTTCAGAAATATTATAAATTTAAGCAACATGACTGAAACATGGAGGAATAACTTACTTTGGAGAAGTCATTTCGATCATATATGAAGCCTTCATTTTTCAACCACAGTACTTGATACAACCTATAAAAACAAGCAACAACTATTATAATGAAACAGAAATAAATGAAACAAATCAATAACTAATAACTAGAAAATTTAGTAGAGACCTTTCACCTAATAGTGTCAGACCTTCTCCGAACAAAGATCCATCCATTTTGTGATGAGCTCGGACCTAATTTCAGAAAATAACTGTCAGAATCTCACAGTCCATAATTAATTTCATTCAATTTAATAAACAAATGACATTACTAATTTCAGATAAATGATACCTTGCCAGATTGAAGATGAACCTCTCTAACAGATGACTAAATTAAAAAAGAAAAAAAAAACTAATTAGTAAATCTAACAATATTAAATCTGATTCAAATTGAAAAGCTGCATTGTCAAAATTACGATTAAAACATACCTTTTTGTAGAGACCAGTGGACTCGAATAGAGTGTCATTCCCTGCATACACCAAACCCTGTAAAAAAAAAAGATACAAAAAAAAAAAAAAATTAACAAATTAAGTGCTAAAACTAAGCAATTAACTAGAAATTCCTAAAACAAAACTAATCATCAGTACAACCTGAGTGAAGGCATTGGGGTCATGGGGGTACACATTGACGACATCGAAAGTGTAGAAGAGATGGTGTGGCGAGGGAGCGAGGAAAGCGCGCCACGTGGCGTAGAGGAAGAGGAGGAGGAAGAGCGCGGCGGCGGGTCGGCGGCGACGGAGGCGGGAGAGGAGAGGAGGCGATCTGGATCGGGAGAAGGAAGGATGAGGAGACGCCATGGATGGAGGTTGGAGGTTGATCCGACGCTTCTGATTTCGTTTGGAGGAATGGGGCATGGTACAGACTACAGAGGTGAGAGGTAAATTGTTTGGGTGTCAGATTTGGCGCTTTGCGTAGAGAGATCAGAGATGAGATGAGCAGCTAATCTGATTTGCACGGAGGAAGAATGGGGATTGGTTAGTCCCGGAATGAGATCCTCTGGTCGGCAGACCAGAGAGATTCTCTGGTCGTTTTTAGATTCTGGCCGTCTGATTTAATCTTAACGGTTAAGGATGCCCCGTGCATGATACCAGGATTGATAGTCCGAAAAAAGTTAACCGTTGAGATTAAATCAGACGGTCCGGATCAAAAACCGACCAGTGGTCGTTTTTAAAAAACGACCAGAGGATCCGACTCCGGTTAGTCCCAAGAGGAGATTAGTCTAGACGAGTAAGGTTTAGTGGAAGTATGACTTGGACAATTGGGCCGGGTTTAACAGGCCGTTCTTTTAGTTGAATAATGGGCCGTATTTTTTTTATTGTGAGGCTTATTTTAATTTTTTTCCTTTTTCCATGTTGATTTTTCAGTTGAGGGAGTTTTTATTTATTTATTTTTTGCTAATTACCTTCAAGGCATTAAAGATTACATATATGATAAAAAATATGAATTCCAAATTGATATTGCTTTGCATTCTGTTTTTCTTCAGAGGAAATTAAGAAGCAAAATAAATCAGAAACAATTATATAGAAGAGAGCACGTTAGCATGTTCACGTTTCATTTGTTGGGAACAAATTATTTCATTTGCAATTAAAAAGATTGTTTATTTTTTTATTTGTTTTTTGTGCATAAATATGTCTGTATTTCGATGTGAAATGGAATATATGCAATGCATTTCGATATTCTGACAAATGTTTAATTAGCTTAGACTTCAAATAAATCAGCTAAGCGGCTCCACAGAAATAGGATAATACATCTTTCATCTTTCCAACAGATAGGATAATAACACATTAACACTAGCTGTAATCAAGATCTCTCTGCATAGATGACAACAATAGCCTATCTGCAAGCGTTTCGATGAGAACTGACAACGAAACAAAACCGAAACCAAGCAACCACGCACAATCCATAATATGTAAACCATTTCGATCTAACCAGCACTGCACAGAGGCACAAAATTGTGATTCTTATTCCCCATGCACCAATTTACACAAAGCACAGATGCTACAAAAGGTAAACTGCACAACTAGAAAAGAAATACCAACTTAAACTTGGTTTGTTTAAGTTTTTGCCAAGTGCTAAGCTATTATCAGTTTAGTTGTCGCATCCCGGGCCACCTAGTGTTAACACTACATCTTTAAGGTCACTATTAATCCTCTCAGATTTCGCTCTCAGAACTTGACTGGTATGTGGCTGCCGTGTAAATTGGTGACCCCAGTTCGGAACAACTGATGTGGTATTAGTAGAATGAAGCGGTGGCCTGGAATGGACTGGTACGGACGGGCAGTGGTGTGGTGAAAGTGCCGAAGCGGTCAAGACTTGAGGATGGATTGTTGGTCTTGGAGCAGTAATTCCTGGTCCCTATATATTCCAATGATAGATAGCAGTTAGGTAATGCCGGTGGTGCAACAAAATTATGTCACCATATCATGACAACTAACACCAGAAAAAAGTTATAACGTCAAATAACACCAGAAAAAATTTTACATACGAGCAGCATACGACATTTCGGGTCATTTTCTTAACATAATAATGGTTTTTCAAAAAAAATCTGAAGAAAAAAATAGAAAAAGGAAAAGTGTATTCAGAGAGATAATTCCATACTGGTGCAAATAAGACGCCTCTAAATATCTGGCCATTAACAATCGTTGTCATGAGATATCCTGAGTCAAATGCCCCATCAACAGTTCCATGAACTTCAGCACCAATCTACAATCATTTAATCCAAGACTATCATCTTCAAGTTAGTTAACATTAATCTAAATCATAACTGTTACAGAACATGTTATATCTACTTGCTATCTTGTCAGTGCTTCCTGCATTTCTGTCCAGTTATTAGTAACAAAGGCACATGCCAAATGTAGCACAATAGGTCGTAAAGAAGGATCTTAAGTGAAATTCTACTGCCTCGTGACAGATTTATTCAATAAGAAAAATTCCTAAAGTTGATGGTATGTACTTTTACTCAAAACTATAAAAGCCATGTGGATTAAAACAAAAAATTTGGGAGTTTGAATATCTTAAGAAAATATCTCACTAAATGTGACCCACACGGCCGGAGCAACGGCTTGTGATCCACCTGTAGAAATTGCTCGTGTCGTTTCATACAAAGCTTCGGACATTCAGAATTCAGAAAGGGCAGGTTTTTTTGCTCAGCATTTTTTGGGCCATTAGCAATTCCCTTGTCTGGATGTAGTTTCATAGGGATGAACATATGTGCACCAGAAAGAGTAGAGCCATTGGGAGATGTCGATAGTTTGCAAAGATTGTTTGGTTCTTGATCAGATTGAGAAGGAGAAGAGCGTTGAGAAATGGTGAGAGAATGCTCCTCCTGTTCATTCTCAACCTCACACACCTTGGTATCACCCGTTCTTCTCCTCTTCGTATTGACCTTATCTTAAAATTATAAATGAAAATCCATTATCAAGTGTTAATAGAGTGGTTGAGTATCACTCTTTGGCTCTTTGCAGATGCGAATTCTGCTGGTAAATAAAACTGTAATGGACCAAGCAACATAATGGTCCATCTGAGACATGGTTTCAGTACCCATGATGACAACAAAAATAGACCCAAAATGATAATGATAATACAATTGATTACACTGGCCCAAGTCTGGCATAAGAAAAACAAAAATATTTATAACACAATAATTAACCAATACAATACAGATAGGGATAATTGATAAAACCAACCTTAAGCCTTGCAACAACAGAAACAATAATAATGACTAACAACAATGCTAGATAATAGAAGAAATTGTACCAACCTAAGCATTGTATCGTGGGGCTCCTTGCTTCTGATTCTATGGCACTTTTTCTCTCAACAAATTCCATTTCCTTCATCATAGCATCTTGCTGCTGCAACAATTACCAAAATTAATGGAATTTCAACCTGCCCAGCACTATGGCACAGGGAACCCTACTTCAGAAAGAGCTAGGCCACAAACAGGAAAAATAAAAAAAACCCCCAGAAAGACTTTCAATACAGTCAACCAATTCAGAGTTCAGTGATTTATAAATTGAGATCTGACATTTTTACATACCACACTTTTTGATCGCAAGAACTTGCGTTTCTCCTGGCTCCAGTGGCTACTAAAAACCTTGCACATGGCCACATTGTAGCGGCCATTTGGGTGCTCAGACCCTAATTGCAGAATCAATAGCTCATTTAAAGGCCGTTCATCCTCCCCGCATCTGGAAAAAGAAAATTAATTAATTCACAAAATAGTCATGGCAAGATCCAGGCTAATAAAGCTGGATCCAGGTTTAAATATGAAAGAATGCAAAATTTGGTAACAGAAGAGATACCACAACTTACCCTCCATAAATGGAGATATCAGTATTTGTCACAACTGCAGTGTGTGCAAACCGGCCTTGAGGTGGTGGCCCACAGATATCAAGTTGGCACCATGTGCAACATGAGACATCTAGAACCCATACATCACTATAGTATTGCTTATCTCCTACTCCACCTATTACATACAACTACAATAAACCAAATAAACCACTAACTTCAGCAGGGGATAAGTACAGGCAATTAAAAGGTCAGATGCTTTTAAAAACTTCAGCAATGATTTCATGAACTTCAAAAAAAAAAAAAAAAAAAAAAAAAAAAAAGGAAGAACAATGATTTAATAAATACCAGGCATATCATGTTATATAAGAGTTACCCGCTTCCCCTTCTTTATTTTTCAATTTTCTTTATACTTAATGTGCGTGTGTTAAAGGGGGAAGAATTGTGCATCCAATGGCAATTGAGGCTAATTAGGCTTAAATAGAGTATATGTCAAGTTTAACAAGGCTTAATTAAGGATCAATTGTGGCAAAGCTGGAAACGCAACAGTTGTAATCAACTTAAATTGGCCCCTTAATATGATCAGGTATTGTACAGACATGGTTCAAAATTACCATTCAAAATTTATTTCTCACACATACCTTAGATCCAATTGAAACTGCTGCATGACCAGCGCGTACTCCAGGTGAGGAGCCTTGCGCTGCCAGCTACCAAAAATGCAAAAACAAAAGAAATAACAGATTTAGCTTGTTAACACTGCATCTTAAGCTAAATCAGCCCAAAGCATGGTTATTTTACCATGTTTTATCTGTATAGTAGATCAAGATCAATTGATCCGATAACTGATCATCAGGCTTCAATTTGTTGATAGTTATATCAATTTAAAAAGAAAGCGGTGAAATAGGATAATTTGAATTGGGACATCCTCAAAATACAATAATTATACCATACAGGTGCCAACTTCGCTAAAATATATACAGGCTACTTTAAATCGCAAGCAAATTAATTATATAGGGAAAAAATAGAACAATACCCGTGACCAAGTCATGGTATCCAAGTCAAGCACATCAACCTCACCGTGGTATCGGTCCACACAATCTCCCCCATAAATAAACATCTTGTTTCCAATCGCAACTGCCGCATGGCTATCCCTTGGTGCTGGCATCTGTCCCTTGACCTCAGGACAAGACCAAGTCATACTCTTCACGTCCAAAACATGCACATCATTCAAATAATTTGCATCTCCTTCTCCGCTCCCCCCAAACATAACAACTTTGCTCTCTCCGACCACAGTTGCAGTGTGGCTTTCACGTGGTGTGGGTGGAGCCCCCTAGTATTACATTACAGAACAGCAAACCACAGAAAATATATTCAATTTTATACTTCCTCTAACTTCATAATAGGCTTAAAGGCACCCACCAGAATATGTCTAACTTCTCACTTTTCGACAAGAAAATTCATTCAAATCATAAAGCAACAGCATTGAGGTTATGATTTTTAAGGAAATTGATTACCAGAACTGAGGTCCTAAGATCAAATTAACCTTCCACTATGAATTAATAACTTCCCCAAGGGTGTTACATGAAACAAAATAACGTGACAACTGACAAGTAGTATTTGAAGTTACTTGAACAGTAAAACACAGCTAAATTAACCTCCATATGACTAGGAAATAATAAGAGAGTGTCACTACTAAACTTTAATTTAGACCCAGTAGCATTATCTAACAATTAGAGTATATCACATATAGAGAGCAAAAGTATATAGAAAAGTTTTTTTTTTTTTTCCTCTTTGGCACCTTGCAATTTGGCTTGGTCCATTCTCTTGTTCGCAAGTCGAGCACATGGAGGTCATTCACCTTCCTCGAACCATTCGAGCCACCAAACACGATCATCTTCTGTCCCACCACAACTGCAGTGTGGCTGTCACGGGTCCCGGGTTTCTGACCCGTTGTCACCAGGGAACTCCATACCATGCTCTCCAAATTTAGGGTAAGAATGTCGCTGAAATGTAGTCCCCCACAGCAACCCTGCATTTTAATTTGAATGCACCAATCAAATTATAATTTTTTTTTTTTTCATTCTTCCTTTTTGAAATGCTGTTAAAGCAACAGAACTGCTGACATGGTGTTCATCAAGAGTTTCTTCTTTGTATTTGTAACAAAGTAGATTTTAATTTGTAAGAGTGCTGTCCGACATGAAAGAGCATAATCATATTTAAAAACATCTTGTTTGTAAGGCAAACCAATGTAGGTCTCACTTGCACAATTTTGTGTTCTCATTGACATTAAAATTTCTCTAACCTTGAAATTTTGAATGCATACTAATAAATCCATTGCTAATTTTAAACGGGTTTGAAAGAAAGAAAAAAAAAACTTGAGAAGGCTCTAACTTTCAGCATAGCTATGCAGTACAATGTAAGGTAATGCATGACTATGAATGTAAAAAAAAAAAAAAAAACGGTAACAATTCATATCTTTTTTTTCCCCCTTCAAGGCAAGAGTTGTTCAAAAGACTACAAAATAGATGCACCCAACGTCCCAACGACAAGGCAACCGAATAAATGAAAAAGAAAAAAAAAATACTGAAGTAAAATAATAGGAGAGAACAAAATATTTAGTAGTGACACATACCCCAAATACATACATGAAACCATCAAAGAAGCATGCTGAGTGACCCCATCTCTCAGCCGGATTGAAGCCTAGAACTTTGGGATAGAACCATATTGCCTTTTTCCTTCTCCCTCCTTGTCCTTCCATGAAAGCCTCAGTATTAGTTTCCGAGGTTGTTCTCTTTAAAGAAACTAATTCTGCTCTGTTTCTTCAAACCAGAAGAGCATAAACTATGACAAAGTAGAAACAAGAGATAAAGTTAGTAGAAGAAAGAGAAAAGAGGTATCAAGCAGGAATCAAGAACAGAGACTGTCACAGAGGTGAAAGGTTGGGTCATTTCATGTCTATCCAAGTCACTGTGCCAACTAACAAAACAAGAGACAAGCAGAAAGAAAAGAAAGGAAAAGATGTTGAGAATGATGAAGAAATTGAGGGTTGAAATTGTAAAAAGCAAAATGTAAAATAAAATAAAATAAAAATAAAAATAAAATACAAAGAGAACAGAATACAACAGAAAAATAGAAAATTTGATAGCATATTATTATTCAATAAAAAATACAAAAATACTCTTACAAAACAATACAGAAATTATACGTTATTTAGCCTAAATAAAAAAAGATATCACAAATCAGCGTCAAACCTTGCAATTGAGAGAACTTAAGCATTTGTTTCAAAAGAAATATAGTAGCAGTACTTAAAATAATGAATACATCAAACCACATAAATGCTTACTAGTACCTGAATTCAATTCAATACCTAATTGAATTTTTCTCTAGAAAATAACCCTTCACTAAATAGAGTTTAATTAGTATTAACCGAAGGATTGCAATACTTCATATGCAGTACTGCTTTGGTCCTTTCTAGTACCAGTAAGTATCAGTTTGCTTACAAAACATTGAGGTCTCTGATGAAAGATACCAACTACTATACAATTTACAAAGCCATTTCAGTGTTTCTTAATGTTTAAACGATCAAAATCTCACTTGATGCAAATTATAAGAAATGTTGAAGATGAAGGCAATGGATAGGGAACTTACTGAAGGAGAAGAGAAGAGATGGAAAAGCAATAAATGGCGGATTGGAAGGAGGTAAAGCTCAATCGGAAACTCGAACTACACTAAAATGTAAAAACACACAGAGGGAAATCGAGGTGACTAGATCTTCTTTAATTAAATGGAGTGAAGAAAAAGAGAGAAAGGAAAGAGAAAAGAGTTGGAAAGTGTGTGCATGGAAATGTGTGCGACGTCACACACATACACACTAACTTCTCTCTTCTCTTTCTGTCTCCAAATTAACTTCTCCTTTTTTTCAAAAAAAATAAAAATAAAATAACAGTCTCCGACTTGCGACTTCTCCTAAAATGGAGAGAGAGGTTTCTTGGGACTCATTCCAATTGCAATTTCTCTTCGTTCTATACAAAGTTATTCCTCTCGTCAATTAATTAAAGTCGTTGCACACGCACCACAAAGAGATTTGTCTTTATCGAGTTATGATAAAACATGATAATTAGATATAATGCTGCTTGATGGAGGTGTTTTCTATTTGCCACGCCGCACAATGATGGATGTGCAAGATTAATAATATTTTTAGTATGAGACTGTGTATTACGATCAAAATGACAAAATGTCCTTTTGCGTTAATGTAATAGATTATTTGATTTGGAATTAATATTTTAATTACTTATGTATGGCTTCATTATATAGATTTATAATAATTTTTTAATAATTTTAAAGAAAGTTGTGAAGAACGACAATTTTGTTATTCATATCTAGGCTTATTGTTTTAATTAAAAATAAAAAAACTAATGTGTTTCAAAAAAGATCGTTAATTTTAAACTTGTAATTCCTCGTTCGTCCTTAGATGAAAACAATAGTGCAGATTATGTTACAAAATAACATGTTTTTATCTTATGGATATTTGTACATTTAATAATATGAACGCCGAATTTTGAACAACATTAAAAATTATAAATATGTTATATTGATAGCGTATATCGTATTTGAGTCAATTTAAAATATGACTAGCATAAGATGTCCTCATAGGTGGACAAATAAAAAAAAAAATATTAGATAATAAAAATATATTGCTTAATCTACCAGCGATACAAATAGATATGTTATTCATTATGTTTCTTTATTAGAGGAAAAATCAAAATATATTATTTCTTCATCTTACGATTGATATCTAATCACATATCAAATCGATCGAACGACATAAGCACGTATTTACCTGCTAGATCTAGCATGTTAACACCTCTTGGATCCGTGCATTTATAAGTAGTAGAGATTAATTGTTTAATAGAAAAAATGAAATATTAAAAATTATAATTTCTTATAATGAAAAACTAAGCTACTTTTAAATTGGGATATCCATATTTGTTTAGAGATAGAGAGAACTCCATACAAGCAAAAATATTTGCATAAAAAAAAATGAATCACCGAGGAGTTTTTCTGGCTTAGTTTTTGGATAGCTCAATTCTCTCTGCATGTTTAACTAAGCGCTTTGTCGCCAAAAGCCAGTGCTTATTTACAATTCTTAAAACGAATAGATTAAAAGTCTTTATGCACATATATATTTATTATTATTATTATTATTTTGATATATGTAGTTTAAGTGGATATGAAAATGATAGTAGGAAGTAAAGTGGGGACAAAAACAAAAACAAAATCAATCAACAAGCGACTGCGCCAAGTATGTTGGGAGTTGTGTTGTGTCCCCGCCTTCTTCGCTTCGGTGCTCTTTATTTATTCTTTAAAATATTTTTTCCACTTCCCATTCAGGACCTCGGGCTGCTTCCCTCCTCCCATATTTGCACGCTTATCTCTAATTTCCGACTGATGTATTGCAATATTGCATATTGAAGTGCAATCACTGACTCATTATTTATTTTGACGATTTTAATAATCAGTAAAAATAAAATTTAATGTCTAGGCATGATTCTTTCATATTGTAGAGATGCCATTCTTATGAAAAACAATGCAACATGTGTTGAAATCAATTGTTATTGTTGCATAACCAAACAATACTCAAATTACATGAAACTAGTTTTTTTTCTAAAAAAAAAAAACTTGCCAAAATTTATTTACTATAGACAAAGTATTTTGAAAATATTTTTGTGAACAAAAATTTTTAAACTTCTAAAGAATTTTGCTCCTTATATTAAATTTAACAAAATTTGCGCACAAACAATTTTTGTTAACCGCTGGAGAATGACTATGAGAAATAATACGAATGTAGCAAGAAATTCAAACAAAAAAAAAAACATAAACATAATTGGTATTATTTATAATTTTTGTTATACTTAGAGATATTATAGACATCTTATATCAAAATCGTGCGTGACGTGCTCGTTCCGACTTGATGTACCTAAGTGTGAGGCATGCTACAGAAAATCAAAAGAATTCACTTGAATGCCAAACCAAAAACTTGCATGAATTAGCTTAGACCGTAAGAATGAAATTTCTTTAATTTACCTAAATAAAAATAATAGATAAATTAGTAATTGCACGGAAAATGATAAGAGCGCGACGATATAGCTTAGAGGCATGTTGTAGTGTGTGGACCTTGGACTTTGTTTGGTTACCTCATTACCTAGTTTTATTAAAAGAAAAAAAACTTTGTTTTGTTTTATTTTTTATTTTTTGAAGAATGGTTTTTGGTTTTGATTTGGGTGCTCGCACACTGCCCATCACACACGGGATGGCACAGCTACCTTCGCGCCGCACCTCTGCGTCTGTAAAAATATAATATAGATCAGTACATGGCAACGTTCTCCCCTTTGTCACGGAAGCATGCATTAATGCGTACTTTTTTTTAAACAATGGAAACATGATAATTAATTCATTTTAGATAGTTAATCACAACATCAACCATCTCCTTTGCTCAACCCATATCATTTTGTTATAACCATATAATACTAAATAAAAATTGATGAAAACTAGCATTTATTTATGCAAAAATTGTCGGAGAACCTTTTATGACAACCGGATTTAAACCGGACAAACGGAGAAAACCGGCTTATGGAACCAGGTGGGATTTTTTCCTCTTCAGTCCTCGAAAACCGCATGTTATTGTTCCCAAAAGTTTTAGCTTTCCAAAGCGCAATCAGACCCCTTGCAATAGATATTGTATGCAATTGGTCCATAAAATTAGCAAGATTTATTTGCCAAAAAAAAAAAATAGATTAGTAAGATTTCACAATAGGATTTTGAATAAGTTTTGTATATAATTATTAAAAGGGCAAATATATACTTTTTTTAGCATAAATTTATAGATAACTAAATGAATAATTAAATAGTTTTACAAAATGAGTACAAATAATTAAAAATGTTGACAATATGAGCATTAATTAATTTATAAATTTAAAACACAATCCGAACAGAAATAAGCTTACCTTGGTACGAATCTTCAAAACATAGGTTTTTTATTTTAAAAACATTAGTTTTTCTTATTTCTCTCTCCATCAAATCGAGATCTCGTAACTCGTAATGCAACCTCTCTCCATCAAATCGAAATCTCGTAACTCGTAATCTATCCCTCGCTTCAATGCAGATTGGAGTTGAACAAACGCCACCTACCCGTCTTTTGTAGTTTTGTTTATTTACTTTACCACTTCCCAAATTAATATGCTTCGCCTGATGCTTTACGTAACTACGGACTTTAAAAAAAGTGTTAACTTCCGTGGACCAATGTTTTCATCGCTGATCTATTTTTTGGTTCTAGTTACACTGGCTTTCAAAACCAACGCCACATTCGATAAAATCAATTCGACATGCGTCCTCGTATAGCTCGTACCAGTAACAAATATATTGGAAAATTTTGACTTGTTTTACATAGGAGGCGACACAGGCGAGAGGAGGCTCGAGAGGTTCGAATCGGGATCGAAGGGCCTCCGTCCGACTACGATCGAATAACACGGCTCGGTTATATTGGACCGAATCGGATATCCGGAAAAAATTCGGTCCAATTTTTAAAATGGTCCTATCCGGCCCTTAGGCCCACGGACTTATCCGGTCCAATACCAGCCCTACTTGTTTAATCAAGCAATTATAAAAGTAAGGAAAATAAAATCATAAATATATTTTTTATAGTTTAGAGGAACTATGTGTTTACCAGCGATCGGGAAACTCAATTGATAGGTATGAAGTAATTTGGAAAATATAATTGGTTAATTTATCAACTCTTGACAACTAAGTAGTTCTTAAAACTATGTCAGATCTATACTACAGGGAATATATCTAGAATGTTATTTGCTTGATTTTAATAGCCGATTCAAATATCATTATATGTATGTAACCGTTCGGGATATTAATTTTATATAGTTCCAATTTGACAAATAATGTTGGGATGGAATTATTTAAGCAACATTAACTTGTTGTTAAAAAAGATATATTGACAAACTTATTTTGACTGCTGCCACGAATGATTAAAACAATTAAAATATAAGTAAGAATTTATAGTAATTGGCGAGTTTTACAATAAAATTGATGATTTGCTGAGGACAAATTAATTGTTGTTGTAAAATAAAGTAGAATAAAGAACAATGAACCACATGTATCAAGAAGTATGACCGTCTTTTCTTTAAATATTCTCACTTTTCAGTTTCAGATTTTTAGATTATCCGAACAAATTTACAAAACCTCTATTCATAGGCTGCAAATGAAATCTTATATAATGAGTAATAGATAGATAGTGGAAAATATGGAAAAAATGAATAGTAAAAAAATGCGGATATAAACAATCCATAAAAATCATTTAATTTGATTTGTAACTTCAACCAATTAATTTTGATTTTTTACAATTATAAATAATGTTCCATACAGTTCGATTAAACGACGCCGAATACATAAGTGGTCGGAATAACTCCTAACTCCACACCGGAAAAACTATATATTGTCACATGATGTTCGTCAAAAAGTTTAAGATCAAATAGGAGCCTCTAAAATTTTCGGATTCAAAAGTAATCCGAATACAAATATATGTTATCGGTTAGTTTATTGATTTTGATGAGTGATGACTATTTGATATTGAATTATTGAGTGTGCATGCCAAAAAAGAAATTACCAAAATGTAATAAACGTTCATGTTGGAGTAGAGCATTAAATTAAAAAACGGAGCTGATAACCATCATCTCCAAGATTCATCATCCTCATCATTCTCTGACAGTCGGATTAGTTGCATTCCGAAAAAGAAAAGAGATGATGAGGATGATGGGAATGATTCCATCATCCCGTGGACTTCTCTATTAATGAAGACACGTTAGGAACACATTTTCTATTTTCTGTCTCTCATTTCATCATCCTCTCCTCTGTTCACTCCCTCCTCCTCTCTTCCAGCACAAATTTTTTTTTTCAGAATAACTAGAATAATTATTTTACTAACTAGAACAATTAGCATTTTTTTTCCCGAACAATTAGAACAATTAGCTTATAAACTAAAAATAGTTGCTATATTAACTGTTCTATTTAATATAGCAACTGTTCTAGTTAATATATATACTGTTATAACTGTTCTAATTAATATATATAATTGTTCTATTTAATATAATAATTATTCTGTAAATTTTGTTTGAAAATAATATTATGTCCAGTGAAAAAAAATTATATTTTGTTTGAAAACAACGTTATTAATCATCCTCGCTCATTCCATGAACTTTCTCTATTAACAAGGGTGCCAAGATAATTAATACGGAACGGAGATAGAGGTGGAGAAGGATATCGCAGCAGTGAAAGGATTTTGCTAGCTGAGCCTGAGATGACCTTTGAAAGGAATCTGGGAAATATTTTGTTGTTTTTTTCCAAGTCTTGTTAATTTGAGTTGATAAGAAAAGAAAAGATAGAAAAAGAAGTTGAGACTGGGAAACGACGTTGACGTGCTATGCGCCTATGCAATGCCTCCTATGCGATGCAGTCCCCCACTCGGACTCCTGCAGTCTTGTCTTCAGTCTTCAGTCTTCACTTCCCTCGACAGAAGCCTGACTGGACGGACAAGATGTGAAATTGAATTGAATTGATTGACGGATGGATGGATTGATGGATGGACGGATAGATGGATGGATTAGTCATGAGTGGTTGTGTTATGTATGTTTTTGTTGGTGTTGGGAGGACTCGACTCACTGGAGTGGTGTCACGTCACTCGCGGGTAGCCGGGTAGGTTTCCACTGTCCCGTCCTAATTGGGCCCAGCTCCTTCCGGCAACGTCCCAATTGTTGCCCTTTCACTGGATCTATTTGGGCCGAGTTCACTTTAGAATGACGGACCAATAAACTATCAACCAATTTAGTTCATTCACAAAGAAGAAATGTCGTCGCTTTTGTTTTATTTTTATCATCATCATCATCATTATTATTATATGAACTAATTTTATGAAATTTGCACATAGTGGTAGTGATGACTTATAGAGTTTCTTAAGCTAGGCTGCTACGTGTTTTATCTATCAAATTTGTTATTTTAAATGTTTTAATGTTTGCTTTGAGAAGTTTGAAGCCTGATGTTGACAAACGAATAACATTGAAGAAAAATCACACTAACAGGTCTTCTGCACTATGGCCTGTTAGTGTGTTTTTCTTTTAAGGGCACTATATGGTTTCTGGGCTAAATCGGAGCTCAGTAGTAGGCCCAATATTTCATATTCTGCAACAAATTAATAATTTTTCCGATTGAACTGATGTATGATTTCTATTTTTTTATTTGTAAAAATTAAATTCTAAATTTTACAAAATTTGACATAAATACGGACTTCATTGAACAGCACCAAATGTCCTCCTTCTGTTTATATTTTTTATTTTAATTAGTTAATGCCCAAAATTGAACATGAATAAGGAATTAGGAAACGTGAGTATTGGATTCCTGGTCATGAAAAATGACCCGGTCACTAGCAAATTCTAGATGTAAATTAGCTAGAACTTTTATTTATGTCTAGGAGTAGGAGATGCATGCATCTAACATATATCGTGTCATAATTATCCATGTTATCAGCAGGACTTATATGGCCAACGTCGAAACAACTTTTAATAAAACAAAAGCCTGTCATGAGATCGAAGTTTTCTGACGATTTATTTGTTTTTTCTCCCCTTACAAATGATCAGATCTATATTTTACCTATCTCAGTAAATTATGATACAATTAAATGCCGCCAAGGCACAGATTATCTTGAAATAAAATAATGCTCCTTATAAAGCAATGTCACAAGAGAGATGTTTTCTATGTTTTCTTTTTTTAAATAAGGTTTCTTTTGTAAATTCACAAGGAGCATATAGCTGACGGAACTGGGGAATTGATAGTAGTATAAAAAGTAAGAAACAAAAAAAAAAAAAAAAAAATACTGTCTCAATTCTTAAGAAAGCGCTAACTGAGTTAGTAAATTATCTGCATCTTTTTCTTGCCAAAGCCTATGCATACTATCTGAGCAGACGAAACATGCCCACAAGCGCATCTCATTTCTTATATATCATGACGCGGCACAGAATCCTTCTCATAATCAAAATCACACGATTAAATTTCTCTTATCACGAAACTGCGCTGATTCGTTCTCATAATCTTGCTCAAAATTATTGCATCAAATAAGAATAAAAATAGGCAAAGACCATTATCAAAATTATTTCATTACGATTAAAAGGCTACAACCTCGCACGGTATTTAATTATTACTTAATATTTAGATCACCGCTAAACACAGTACATCAGCAGGATCTTTATTCCACTTAATCTCTTATATAACTTATCAAGCACTTGATCCAACCTCAAACATAGGATCATCACGAGATCTCATGATCTCACGAATAGGACTAAGGATAGTCATCTCATGCTGTCTGCTAAACTTGAGCCTTCTAGCTTGCTCCAACGAGATGCGATAAGAGTGCATCAGTACTTGCAACGGCATGGCCCGAATTACTGAGTTCTTTCCTACCATCTGGCTGATCATGGCATTGTGGTTGGTATTGAACGATACCCACTTGAACATCTTAAGCTCGGCTCTCTTGAGAACAGCAAAGTTCTGAGGGATGAGAAGTATCTGCCCCTGACGGAGCATGCCGTCAAAGACGGTTCGGCCACGGTGATTCACGACCTGGACCCGTCCTTGTCCACTGGTTACATACATCAAACTGTGGCAATTCATATGCCAGTATGGTGTAATCATGGAATTCTGCAAAAATAAATTTTGGTTTAGAAGTTAGTTATTTCAGAGAAATTAGTAGTTTTGTGAACTACTTCAATACTTCAGCCTGGTGGATAATTTGGTCCTTACCCTTTGAAGAACAACCCTCACAGCACTCATCTGCACAAGGTTCAGAATAGGAAGCTTCTGACTGTTGAGTATCGCAACCCTGCTGCCTCTTTGATTGAAATAGTCAGCACGATTAGGAATATCTATGTTGCTTCTAATCTTCATTGTGCAGAAGTTCTCGTCCAAGCCATTGGTTGCATTTCGTAGTCCGGGCATACTCTCGCCAAAGTATTGTTCTTCACTCTGCATGCTCTCCTCGTATTGTTGTTGTTCCATCTCCTGACTCCTAAAGGGCCTGAGCATTCTAAGTCCCTGTTTGACAAAGACTATCTCACCTCTTGGATCATTCTGGCTTTGGAGTCTCCGAGTTAATTCTTGGTTCACTCCAAGAGCCTCGGCTAGCATCAGAGTGTCAAATCCATTGAACATGTTGTTGCTTAATTGCTGCCTTGTTGTAAAGGATGTTGGCTGCGGCCCCATTTCATACATTCGTTGAACACTTTGGTGCCTTCCAGCTAAGTAAAAGTCCTAATATATCGTTTTATGTTGTTAGCCATATGAAGCATCATCAAAAGTATATATTGAAAAAAAAATGTTAATATTAAGCCTTATTTTGAACATATCCACATACTCTACGTGCAGGTTCAAGCTGGTTGGCGCTGTTACTTGTGTCGAAGACTTGTACAGCAACAAAAGCAACATCACCGTCATTATAGCACCAGTGTGTGACACCAGGTGGTAAAGCAATGATATCTCCCTTTTGGAAGCGGCGGATCTTTTGGTGCTCATCACGAAGTTTTTGTTGGCTTTCAGTCATGGTACCTTCTGTATAAGTCTCGGCTTGTTGTTGGAACCATTGGTAAGTTTCAGGGCAGCCTGGAAATACCATTCCTATAAGACCTCTTCCTGCAACCAAAAGCACCAACGTTGTGTATTTATTTATTTTGTTAGAAAACAAAAAATAGATTTATGAATTGATAATAATTATCATAATTTTGTAGAAGTGGTGATTATTAATGAACATAGGTATAGAGAAAGTCAGTGAGCAGTAACCTTGTGTTATGTACACAAGGGAAGGTGCATTATGGTAGGCGGGTAAGAGAAGGCCTCTAGGTTCTACGATATGGCGTTTGACTGATACACCCGCACAACGCAACATCTCGCTACTCTCCTCATAGTATTCAGTCATGCCAGCTTCACATTGAATACGCTGAGCGGGATTGAGGGCTTCAAGATGGTCGAATCGACATCCTCTTGGATCTCCAAAACCACGCGAGGTATGCCATGGGCTCTGGCCACCAGTGGTGAATTGTGCGTTGGTCCCATGGCACAAGACCAAGAGACAGAGGGAGAGAACAAGGGAGAAAGAGGATGCCATATCTATGCGATGAATATGGTACTAAACTTGATGTTTGGATGAAGAGAAATGGTCGAGGGGTTGGGGGTATTTATACATTCAGAAAGGTATTTTGATTTTGGATATATACGTGGTGTTTGGTGGTATAAAGACAGGAGAGTTTAACAAACACTTCATAAGATAATGCTTGAAGCCTTAGTTCTGCAATATTTTATTCTTAATTTTGTTAATTTCCATATTCTAGAGAAATGTACAGTGTCTTGTTGCTTCCTAATGGTTTGGAAGTTAGCATAAAGGATATGGTTTAGGCTCCGGATATTGTCGAAATTAGGCGCATGGTTTGATTTACACGAGCAAAAACGTATCATATATGTATGTTCTTTTTTTTGTGATTAGGGAAAAGAAGAAAGAAACTAAATTACTTCTTACCAAACACGCCATAAACGGAACTGATTTGCGGCATCCCACCATTTTGCCATCCCGTGCCATTCTATTGATCTAGCGATGTTGGACCTCAATTTTGGACTGCACGCGCTCTCTCCTTCATCTTCCGTACTCCCTCCTCTACTCTCGCTCTCCCCTTCATCCCCTTCATCTTCTACTCTCCCTCCTCTACTCTCACTCTCCCCTTCATCCCCTTCATTCGCTCTCCTCTCTGTCGCTCTCACCCCCTTTCGATCTCCCTTCCGTTCTCCTTCCTTTCGGTCTTCCTCCAACCTCACCATCTTCTCACCGCCCTCACTTCTTCCATTACTTCTTCTCATTTTTCGTTTTTTTTTTCTATACAACCGCGTATAATAATTTAATATATTTCTTGATTCGTAATAAATACTCCCTTTAGTCAAAAAATATACTCTCTTATGTTATAATATAATAAGATACTCCCTTACACAAATATAATTACTCTCATGAGACAAATTAAATACTTATTTAAAGTAAATTCATAATTGAAAACATATTTGACACTCTTTTAATAAATCTTACATACTCCTTTAAGTATAATTAGTTACTCTCTTAATACAAATTACGTACTTCCATAATAAAAGATAAATGAAAATATTTTTAACATTCCCTTAATGAATCTTACATACTCACTTAAAAATAATTAGTTACTCCCTTATCATAAATTACGTACTTCTATAATAAAAGATAAATGAAAATATTTTTAACACTCTCTTAGTGAATCTTACATACTCCTTTAAAATTAATTAGTTACTCCCTTATCACAAATTACGTACTTCTATAATAAAAGATAAATGAAAACATATTTGACACTTCCTTAATAAATCTTACATACTTTCTTAAAAATAATTAGTTACACCATTATTATAAATTACGTACTTCCATAATAAAAAATAAATAAAAATATATTAATTTGACACTTCCTTAATGAATCTTACATACTCTCTTAATAATATTTAGATACTTCCTTATCACAAATTACGTACTTCCGTAACAAAAAGTAAATGAAAACATATTTCAAACTCTCTTAGTGAATCTTACATACTCTTATTGAATCTCACATACTGCTTTGTATTTAATATATACTCCATGATTTTTATTACGAGATACAATGCTTATAAAAAAAAAAGAGAAGATAAAAAGAAATATGAGGAGATGCGCTAGGGAGAGTGGAAGAAAATAGAGTAGAGGAGATTGATGAGAGGAGAGGTGAAGGGAAGAGGAAGAGAGAAGAGGGTGCGTTGGTGCGGAATGGAAATAAGGTATGAGATAGAGGGATAGAAGACGAAGGGAGAAATCGGAAGAGAGAAGAGGGACTGTGCGCGCTTGTTGGACTTGGGCTGGATCCAAAGGGAGAGAGAGGGGATGGCAGCGACAACCTGTAGATGGGATGTCACTTAGAATATCCACGCCATAAACATGCAAACGACACAGAAAATTGATTAGTGCCATCTCTCATTCTACCATCGCTGCCATTGCCGAGACGCTCCTCAGCCAGCGACTCTAGCAGTGGACCCCTCATTTAGCAATATTTCTCTTCCCCCTCTCTTTCTGCCTTTGGTTCTCCGCTCACCGGCCCAACGTTAGCTCCTCTCTCCCTTATTCTTGGCAAAACCGTTAGTATCCTTTCCTCTCCCTTCTCTCTTCTGTGATTTTTTCCTCTGATTCTGATGCGCTTTTCTTCCCTCTTTCTCTCTTTTTTCTCTCCTCTATGCTCCATCCAATTTCCTCTATATTTATCTTTTTTTTTGCTCAACTGTTATTTTTGTTCACTTTATTCTTTTATATATTCAGTTTGTTTATTAATGTGTTCACTTCATTTAATTACGAGTTGATTTGTATTTTTATTGAACTTATTTGTTTTATGTGTCCATTTTATATCTTTAAATGTTCACTTTATATGTTTTATGTGTTCATTTTAGTTATTATAAGTGTTCATTGACATGTTCATTTTGTCTGTTTTATGTGTACACCAGATCTCCTCTTACTCTGTTGTTATAAGAGATTATATAAGTGTTCACTTTATTTTAATAAGTATTCACCTTGTTGTAATAAGTATTCACTTTGTTGTTTATACTGCTTCTTATTCAACTTTATCATTTATATCTGTTATATTTGTTCTATTAAATGGTCACTTTGTTTACTACATATGTTTACTTTATTATTATAAGTGTTCATTTTTATTTTTTATTCAAATAATTTTTTGTATACTTTCAATCTGTCGATTTAAGTGTTCAATTTGTTTTTCTATATGTTCTTCTTGATTTTATCAATTGTTGGAAACCCTGATTTGATGCAAGAAGAGGATCAGAAGAGAGGAGAGATTCAGAAAAGGGGAAATTAAGAGAGAGTTGGAAGGAGAGGTGCAGGGGAGAGACATGAGGAGAAACGAGTGAGGGGAGAAGAGGGTATACGAGGGGAGAATCGCCCAGGGAGAGAATCGTGCAGGGGAGAGGATTTGAAGTGAGCGATGGCGCACGATGGTAAAAAGAGCGATGACAGTTAAAATTACTGAACGACACATACTAATGAAGTTGGAGTGTTGTTACTTGTTAGAAAGGAAAAACAGTTTGGGCCTTACCTGCATGCTTTTACAATTCTAAAACAAATTAACTTTGGTACTATTATTATACAATGGACTGGTCTAAGGTAGTCCCGATAGGCCGAAAAAATTAATAATGACGTTATTGTTCACACGAATTACGATAATAACGGTTAAAAATTCGGAATTTTAAAAATAACGTTGTTGGATCGGCGTTTGGATTGCTGAAAATACAGAACGCTTGGATCGGCAATTGGAACGCCGATCCAAGCTTGGATAGGCATTCCAATTGCCGATCCAAGCTTGGATCGGCAATTGGAATGCCGATCCAATTAATCTCCCCCCTTGATGCCGTTTCCAACTTGTTTACTTTTTTTTTTATTTGCAATTTTGCTTTTTAGCCCTCAACTTTTTTATTATTACAAAACATATAATTAGTGATTAGTAATTAAACATAATTGAAACTTCTATAATGAAATATAAGTATATAATTAAATTATTTATGTTAAATACATAATATTGTATATGTGTATAATACTAATTTATACATATATATATTATGTATTATATATTTTATATATTAAATACATATTATTGTATATAATTAAATTATGCATGTTGAATAGTTATACATATTATTGTATATAATTAAAATATATGATATATAATATATATGTATAAAGCATGAATGTATGTATATTCAACATGTATGTATATAAAAATTTTTTTATATATTTTGATTTATATTTAGTGTACAACAAAAAATTTTATTGGACTATATTGTAAAAATTATAATTTTAGGGTCATCGGCGAAAAAATTGAATATATTTTTGTTGAATTTATTCGCCGATGACCCTAATATTATTATTTTTACAAAATAGTCCAATAAAAAAAATTTGTTATACATTAAATGTATATATTAATATATAAATTTTTTTAATGTATAAATAAATATACATAGAAATATATGTACATTTTATGTACATATAATAATATGTATCATATATTTTAATTATATACAATAATATGTATTTAATATATAAAATATATAATACATAATATATATATGTATAAATTAGTATTATACACATATACAATATTATATATTTAACATAAATAATTTAATTATATACTTATATTTCATTATAGAAGTTTCAATTATGTTTAATTACTAATCACTAATTATATGTTTTGTAATAATAAAAAAGTTGAGGGCTAAAAAGCAAAATTGCAAATAAAAAAAAAGTAAACAAGTTGGAAACGGCATCAAGGGGGGAATTAATTGGATCGGCATTCCAATTGCCGATCCAAGCGTTCTGTATTTTCGGCAATCCAAACGCCGATCCAACAACGTTATTTTTAAAATTCCGAATTTTTAACCGTTATTATCGTAATTCGTGTGAACAGTAACGTCATTATTAATTTTTTCAGCCCGATAGGCCCGATCGACATCTATAGAATCCTAGAAAGGGCCGGCAATTTAGATAGAAATTTGTGCTTGGAAGTTAATATTTCTTCGGCCTTTTTTAATACATACATTATAGCCCAATAAGAAAACATAAAGTGCTTATATATGTACAAGTTTTAAATTTAAATTTGAAAATTTTAAAAATGTATCTTAATTTTCGAAGTTTGTTGTATGACCGATCAAAATGCTCAATACAGGGACCATACATCAAAGATTTTGTGAAATGTCACATTTTATTTAAAAATTTTAGCTATTTTTTGGATTTTTTTTTAAATGTACCCATGCAATCAATTTAATTTTTAATTATTTCCTGGTTTGTCTTTTGAATCCCCAAAGAGATTCTAAAAATATCAAAATCAGTACCCTTCAATATTTTTGACATGTAGACTGCATTGAATTACTTGAATCGACTGTTTTTGAATTTTTGAAATCCAGATACGAAGTGGGAAAAATAATGTTTTTTTTTTTGTACGGCATAGTGTATCATAACATAACTATACATACATCATACTTTCATACGAAATGCTCTTTTTCGAATTATTCAGATGTTTCTTCTTTAATGGATGCATTTAAGTCTTATCATTAATTTGGAGTAAATATAATTAGTATCATTGAGACATTACATAACAGAAGGATGATTCAAACTTTTGAGTTTTTTTTTGTCCCCCCCCCCCCCCCTAAGTTTCAGTTACCACTTAAATGAAAATGAAGATGAATTTTATTATCGAATTAATACAACAAACACAAACCGAAACACTTGTTGTGCAGAAAAAACTTCATTTCCTTGATCAATATACTTGAGAATAGTGTTTACCAAAAACCCGACGGGTTAGACTTGCCCCGCGTTAAACCCGTACCTTGGACCAGACTGGTCTGGACTGTGCATGGACTGCGATGGACCAAAGGGTAAGACCGGGCGGGTTTATCAAGGGTTTAGGCCGCCCTTCCTAAAAAAAAAAGCGTTAACCTGCGGACCGGACCGCACCGTCCCGTGAACTCGTGCTAAATCTGCCTTAAACCCGTGCTAGAATTTGTTTTAAATTTGTTCATTTATTAAAAAATTACAAATCAAATTTAAATAAAGAAAAAACTAATAAAAGAAAAAAATAACGGTTATATATATATTTTTATGTACTATATTTTTATATATCATAATGGAAAAATAAGTAATGAAAAACAAAAACAATAGTAAAAGGAAAAAATAATAAAAGAAAAAAAAAAAAAACAGAAAAAAACGGTTGGTCGGTTGTACTCTTGTAGTTGTAGGCAATGATATTTTTATGTACAATATTTTTATATATCATAATGAAAAAATAATTAACGAAAAAAAACATCAAAAAATAAAAAATAAAAAACCGACGGATCGGACCGTCATAACCTGCCAGATTGCATGGGGGGTTTAGCAAGGATTCGGACGAAAGTTTCTAGAGTGGACGGTCTTAATCCGTCCCACAATAACTCATCAATCCGTGAAGAACCGAACAGTAATAATCCGTGGACCGAGGCAGATTGGACCGGACCACCTGTTTGAGTTCTATTTTATTTTATTTTTTTATTAAATTTTGATTTCTCTGAGAATGCACATTCAATAGATCGTCTGCTGTTATGTTCTTGTGGTTCTCCGCTATGGCTATAATTCTAAATTTCTTTTACATTCTTCGGTCTAAGCCTAACTCAACAAATTTTAAGAAATTTTGATTGGTTTGATCAGGTTTCTAATATAGTCGGTTCGGTTTATATTTTTTTTTAACTCAATGGTTCGGTTCGAACGAACCGTTTACTAGACTCGCACTTGGTCTGGTCATTCCTAAAAAGGTAAAACCCTCGCAGAGACGCTCAGACTTCCGTTCCCCTCTCTCTATACCTCTACTGCTGCGCCGCTCTCTCTGCATCGCCGTATACCGTAGTTGCTTGTACTTCAAATTCTCTCTCTTCATTTTTATTTTTTCTTTATTTATTATGTACAAGCTATTGTAAGATCTTAACTTAATTAATTTTTTTTTATCTAATGAAAAGAGGAAATGTTGCCAACCATGAACGCCTCCATTTCTGTCTCTTTGAACTCCCCTCAGTTCTTGGTGCATACTAGCTTCACCTCCAGGTTTGTTGTTTGATTCTTTTAATTTAAGCAAAACCTATAGTGCTTTATTTTCCTGATTGATTGATTGGGGGGTTTTGTGACTTGATTAAGATTTCAAATTTTAGTCCCTGTATCATCTAATTGCTTTCTCTGAGAAATGAAAATCTGGTCAGTCATTATTTTTTAAAAAAATTTCATTTATTGTAGCAAATTGAAGTATGATACTTCAAGGCGAAGCCTTGGGATTTGCAAATGTGTCAGCAGCCCTCCAAGCGAACAAACTGGTATTGTTCTTTTTGGCATTCTAAAGACAAATTTTGCAGAAATGAGGACATTAATTTGTTCTCTTTTCTTCTCAAGACATACAAAGAAGTACGTTTGCTTCTTACTGGTATGAACCTAGTACATCAGTTATATAACCAAAATTAAAATGGTTTGCATCAAGTCTAAACATGCCAGCTCACTTTTATGCAATGGTCTGACAAGTGTTTTTTTGAGGGTCAGGTGGCAATCACCACGTCGACAGATTTTATTAAGATAAAAATATTTACAAAAGAGGAAAAAAAAATTAAATAAATCCTAAATTGTAAGACTATACAAAATGGTCTGACAAGTTATAGCAAAGTAAATGTAATCAGTTATTGTAATTGTTACTTTAATTAAAATCAGCATTTGTTTCCCTCTTATCCACAATGTTTTAAGTGCCATCATATATTGTTGTATGTACTTAGTACAATGCTTCTTCGTGTCTTATTTGAAGCTTACACGACGAAGGTATCTCGAAATGCAAATATGGCTAAGCTCCAAGCTGGCTACTTGTTTCCTGAGGTTTACATTTATGGAGCCCCATTTTCTCTTACTTTTACTTGTATGTTTTAGTTTTTCCGTCACTAATTTATTTTCTTCTTGTCTTGAATTAGATAGCAAGACGAAGAGCTGCACATCTGTTGAAATATCCTGATGCACAAGTGATTAGCCTTGGGATTGGTGACACCACTGAGCCTGTTCCTGATGTCATAACAAATGCTATGTCTGAGGTGATAAATTGTTTGTAATTAGAAACCTTGGCCTAGTCGTATATATTATATATATAATTATTATTATTGTGTGGATACACAGAGAGCTCGTGCATTGTCAACAGTAGAGGGCTACAGTGGTTATGGTGCCGAACAAGGTGAAAAGGTATAAATAATTTTTCTTTTTCATCATAAATCGTGGTTTGAAAATAGTTTGAGCATGCATTTTCGTTGATTGTTGATTTGTTCTTTATGTAGAAATTAAGATCTACTATTGCCGCAACCTACTATAAGGACCTTGGAATCGATGAATCTGATATATTTGTCTCTGATGGTGCTAAATGTGACATATCTCGACTTCAGGTTCTTACACTTTGTTCTCTTAACTTTCAAAAATTTTAATTTCCTTTCATTTGAAAAAGAAATGGTCAAGTCAAGCTGAGATTTTATTTTGTTTGTTTTTTTTTTTTTCCTTGAAGGTTCTATTTGGGTCTAATGTGAAGATAGCAGTACAAGATCCGTCATATCCAGTAAGGTTTCTCTTAAAACTTGTAACACTTCGAAAATCTGTTTGCTTAATTCATGAGGGCATATGGCTGGACTTTTAGATGAAATAATGAACTATGATTTAGAATAAGTCATACATAATGAAATCAATAGATTTTATCTTCCGTCCTTGTTCTATGTCCTATCGAGTAACTTAATTGTGAGCAAAATAATTGGTATTGCAAGTCGGCAACTACTCTCGTGCTGTTAAATATATTACTTCTAGTAAACAGCTTGGTGACATTTGTATATTCTGAGAATGTCAATAAGGCTATAGTTAAATACTGATCATGTCTAATATTAGGTCTAAGTACTAGATTGATCTTTTATTTTTCTATTTTTTACTTGCATATCTTACCTTTAATGCAATTCATGCTTCATACACAGTTCAGGCTATCGCTAGTAGTAGTATGTCAACATGTCTACTTGAATCTCTTTATATCATTCTCATTTCCAGGCTTATGTGGATTCAAGTGTCATCATGGGCCAAACAGGCTTGTATGAAAATCAAAGATACACAAACATCGAGTATATGCGATGTGACCCACAAAACGGTTTCTTCCCTGATTTGTCGTTGATCTCAAATGCTGATGTGATTTTCTTCTGCTCACCCAACAACCCAACAGGCTCAGCTGCAACAAGAGATCAGCTTACGCAGCTTGTGCAATATGCTAAAAAGACAGGGTCTATTATAGTTTACGACTCGGCGTACGCCATGTATATCTCTGATGACTGCCCAAGGTCCATATTTGAAATTGATGGAGCAAAGGAGGTGAGTTTGATCATTCCTTTCGGTGTTTTGCACTATTTTTTTTTCCTTATTTAAATTACTGTTTCACAAGAGGTCCTTTGACAATATAAAATGTGAATAAAATGAAAAAAATGGTTCTGTATTCTGTTAATGCCCTCTTTTCTGGCCTTGTGAAAAGTTTCTGTTATTATCTTTTTATTAGCAACTTTTTAATTATTAATTCATATGTTCGTCTTACTTTTACTCAGGTCGCGATAGAAACATCATCTTTCTCAAAGTATGCTGGCTTTACTGGCGTGCGGCTCGGCTGGACGGTGGTGCCAAAGGAACTTCTCTTCTCTGATGGGTTCCCAGTGGCCAAGGATTTCAACCGCATTGTCTGTACTTGCTTCAATGGTGCATCCAACATTGCTCAGGCCGGTGGTCTGGCTTGTCTCTCTCCTGAGGGGTTAAAGGTTAGCATCTAGACTAATTGCATATGTTATTTATACCCTGCAGAGGATAAAAGAGATAAAAGGAGGACACTGTAATGTATTTCCATTTTGCTGCATACATGTGTTTTCACTTTTCAGGTTTTTTTGGGTTTTAGGTGGTAGACATGAAAAATATTATGTTACATGGAACCCATAATGGCCATGTTTGGCAAGAACTTTACTCATATAATAAGTTAAGAATTTGTAACTAGTTAAGCCACCTTACTCCACCAAAGTTAAGTTGTGTTTGCTGAATTAAAAATGGAAAGTACCCACCTCTTAAATAAATGAGATGTTAATTGCAAAAATTACACATTAATTAATCAATTCAATCTCTTTTTGAGATCAAATCATATATTAAAATGCATGGAAAGCAAATTGAAATAGTTGAAAAATGCACAATAACCTTACCCAACGAAGAAAGTAAGGAATATTTGCAAATTGCTTCTGACAATATACAATGTAATGAAATGCATTTTTTTATTTTTTTAGGTGTTCAACTTCTTTGTATAATTAGGAGAGGTATAATTAATGAACGGTCTTGCGTTTGATAGATATATTGTATCATATATGCATATGTTTTAAGAAGTATATACCTGTTCTATTCAATTTGCTCTTGAGATCAGATCATGTATTAAACTGCATGGAGCGAGATAGTCAAATTTTTACGGTAAATATTTTTTTTGGAAAGAGGGTAGCAACGTAAATTGCATCACAGAGTCCATGTTTCTTAATTTAAGACACTAAGAAAGGAGTGGTAACTTAAGACGCCATTTCAGTAATTTAAGAAGCCACGTCAGCATTTGTTTTCTTAAAATTATTTCCTAGTCATCATTTAAGTAACCTTACTAATCTGATTTTAAGACGCGTTTGGTGACTTAACTGCTTCTTAACTTAGTTAAGAAAGAGTTAAGTTCCTACCAAACATGGCCAATATTTTGAGAGTTGTAGGAGCATGCAGGACCCTTCAGTTATTGTCTTTTCCAAAATGCATGGAGTGCATTACTTGGCTATTTGCAAATTGCCCATGTTTTTTCATATGTCCTATTATATTCCAGGATCCTTTGTGCTCCAACTAGAATACCAAAGCATCAGAAGCAATGTTTTTCAAGAGAGAAGATTTGTTTTGCTCGTATTAACTTTCAATTAATCCTTCCTAGCATAACTTCATTTTGAGCTCTTAGTTTGGCCAGCATATCTCAGACTATTGTTAATCCAATTTTGATTAAAATTTACCAATTCTTAAGACTATATAATACCAAAAGATTTTTAATGCACCAAAATTCTGGATTTAAATTCCACAAAAGTCTGTTTTTCGTTAGTGTGCCTTTGTAATGTAACCTAATCGTTTGCATTTTTTTTTCCAGGCAATGCAGGGTACAATTAATTTCTACAAGGAAAACACCCAAATAATTATGGACACCTTCACCAAGCTTGGGTTTGATGTTTATGGCGGTAAAAATGCACCTTATGTATGGGTTCACTTCCCTGGCCGTAGTTCCTGGGATGTGTTTGCGGAGATTCTGGAGAAGGCTAATGTGGTGACCACACCAGGTAGTGGGTTCGGACCAGGCGGCGAAGGATTCGTCAGGGTTAGTGCTTTTGGTCACAGGGAGAATGTTCTAGAAGCTTCTAGAAGGTTGAGCCAGCTTTACAAGTGATTCCCTGCTGAGCTCTTACCGGTTGATTAGGTGGAATGGAATAAACAAATTTAGGTACAGCCAGCTTAGCGTGGGATGATTGATTGAGATAATTACTTACGAGGAATAAATAAGTGATTTTGCTTTGTATTTGGTGATTTTTATTAGGGTTAGGACTTAGAGCACTGTTCCAAGTGGTGACTTTCTATTTTTGGTTTGATGGGTGATTCATTTGAGCTGAAGTAATTGTTTCTACTTATATTTGAAAGCGCTTGTTCTATCTACTTCTAAGTAATGCGTTTGATAAAATTTAGGTTGGCTCCGCAACTTAAAAACTTCTTATGCCTAGTAGCAGCACACATGTGGACGCACACTCAAGCCCGGTACGAGCTTAAATCAAATTCACTAATTTAGTAGAACTGGAAACAACTATCTTACTTCTCACAACAGCTTTCTCTTTTCTTACTATTACCTCCAAGCACATCTTGTCTTTCTATCTTCTTTTTGTGATGCTGCAACAATTGATTCATGGCCAGTTCAATGAAGCACCCCTTCAGTGGCCGCAAAAAAATTACTCGCCAGTCTGTATGCAATATTGCAAGTTTAAACGAAACAAAATACACAAAATATTCAACCAAATGTAATGAACTATTGCGCAATCAGCAAAGAGAAAAATCAAGTCAGAAAAATTTTCTACCAAGGTCCAATGATGAACCTATATATGCATCTTAGCACAGATCTGTACTTATGAATATGATCCAATATAAAAAAAAAATGCTAATTAATTTTCGGACTTCTGGATTAGGCATTTTGTAGATACAGCACTTGTAGACATTTATACCAGCGCACTTGAGGGGTGTCGAGGATCAAGTGAATTGGGGTCTGCAGACTGGTATGTCATCAGTATAGAACACAGGAGAAGGATTGTAATGAGAGCAATTGAAGGAATTGCATGATATACAAGGAGTGACCCTTGATGTAAACCAAGTCGCTGTCTCGTTGTAGTTGTTTTCTTTTGCTGAAGAGAGGGTGGGACTGATTTGTTGTTCATGCAGTACATCTTTGATAGGTGAAGGGTTTGTGAAAAACTTTTGCGAGGTTAGTTGAATGGTAGACATAGTTTTGAGTGAAGTTCCTTTTTATGGACGGATTATTATTATTTGATTAAGGTTAGAGTTATAGTCCTTCAAAACTGAACACACATCTTATTTAACTATTTATGTTTTCACAGTAACCTCGCATCCCAGATTTCTATTTCATAACCAAAACAACGACACACTAAAAAACCATCTAAAAAGAGAAGAGACGGCTAATTCACCACATCAAAACACAGTAACACATATACAGCACACACACACGACAGACAAGTTAACCACACAACAAAGCCAACTCTACATTGCACTATTCTAGACAGACCATAAATAAACACAGACCATCTAATTACTACATCAAAAGCACAACAGAACATGTATTAGACACATTAGAAACCATCGATGTCCACAACTCGGTGGAGACACAACCATTCCGACATAACACTCCAGTTAAATATATTATGAAGCCCCTTGTTCCACTCTAATCAACTTCCTCCATCTTGCTCTCCTCATGACCATCCTCCTCCAATGCTGGCATGTCAGCATCATCCCCAGCCGTATCATCCTCATCAATGTTCAACCCAAGCTTGAGCATTCTATGAATCCGACCCGCGAATGTGTTCGGGTCCTCCAAACTAAAGCCAGATGTGAGAAGTGCCGTCTCATACAGTAGCAACACCAAATCCTTCACAGACTTGTCATTCTTGTCTGCTTCAGCTCTCTTCCTTAGCTCCTCCATTATCCCATTTTCAGGATTAATCTCCATAGTCTTCCTGCTTGTCATGTAAGAACCCATGCTGCTGTCCCGCAATGCCTGAGCCTTCATGATCCTCTCCATGTTGGCTGTCCAGCCATACTCTCCAGTTACCAGACAGCACGGGGAGTTGACTATCCTGTCAGACACCACCACTTTCTCCACTTTGTCACCCAAGATATCTTTCATTGTCATGCAAAGGCTCTCAAATGAAGCCTTCTTTTCTTCTTTCTTCTTTTTTTCCTCCTCACTTTCATCAAGTTTAAGGCCTTCTTTCGTTGCACACACAAGCTTGTGCCCTTCATATTCTTTCAATTGCCCGACCGCATACTCATCAATGGCATCAACCATGAAGAGCACCTCGTAACCCTTCTTCTTGAGCTTTTCCAAGAATGGAGAATTCTCTACGGCCTTCTTACTTTCACCAGTGATGTAGTAGATGTTCTTTTGACCCTCCTTCATTCTGGTAACATAGTCTTTCAGGCTCGTCATCTCATCGCCGCTCTTGGTTGAATGGTACCTCAAGAGGTCAGCTAATTTGGCACGGTTCTGGCTGTCTTCATGAATACCCAATTTGAGGTTCTTGGAGAAGGCCTCATAGAACTTGTTGTAATCCTCCTTGTTCTCAGCAATTTCAGAGAACATCTCAAGACATTTCTTCACCAGGTTCTTCCTTATCACCTTCAGGATCTTGTTCTGTTGCAGCATCTCACGTGAGATGTTGAGTGGAAGGTCATCAGAATCCACCACACCTAAAATAAACCAAAAATACTACCATCAATACATTTGTTAATGAAAAAAATAGAGATGTTTCCTGAGGTACTTGTGCATATGGACATGACACTTAACCATGTCCATATCTAAGGTATGATCACATTCAAAAGCAGGTTCCAGTATACATCAGCAAAAGTAGTGTAACTGGCAGAGACCTGGCACATAAGAAAATATATCCCCATAACATACCTTTAACAAAGCTGAGATACTCTGGAATGAGCTCCTCACAGTTGTCCATGATAAACACCCTCCTAACATACAATTTAATGTTATTTAATTTCTTCCTGGTATCAAACAGGTCAAAGGGAGCCCGCCTTGGCACAAACAATATGGCCTTGAACTCAAGCTGTCCTTCAACTGAGAAGTGTTTCACAGCCAAATGATCCTCCCAATCATTTGTCAAACTCTTATAGAATGCGGCATACTCTTCTTTGGTAACTTCCTCAGGTTTGCGCAACCAGATTGGCTTTTGCTTGTTAATTAGGGCCCACTCATGCGACACCTCCTTGACCTTTTTCTTCTTGGGCTTCTTTTCCTTTTCCTCATCAACCTCTTCAATGTCTCCTTCTTCTTCCTTCTTGGCCTCATCTTCATCATCGTCGTCATCAATTTCTTTCTCAGTTGTTTTCTCAGTCCAGAGGTAGATTGGGTAGGAAATAAATTCAGAGTGTTTCTTCACCAGGTCCTTCAGCCTTCTCTCCTCCAGGTATTCCAGCTACAAAAAAACAACATCAATAAGCAACTAGTAATATAGAGCAACATTAAAATGAAGATTCACATGAAAAAAAAGTAAGTGCAGATTTTGGTTTGTTAAGCTGCCTTTTCCTTTACAATAATTAAGTTCCATTCTTCTGATTAAAGATTTCAAGCAATTTACAGCTGAGAAGTTTTTTCGGTTTCAGATCAGACAACATTATATGCAATCAAGTTTATTATTTACAAGAAAAAAAAAATTGAAGGTGATTTGCATGCTCCAATCAAGTTTCATGAATACTAATGACAATAGCTTTGATTATATATTAGGACATTGAAACTTACTTGATCCTCTTTGAGGTACAGAGTGATCTTTGTGCCTCGGCCAAGCTGCTCACCACTTGTGTCTCGAGTCACGGTGAATGAACCACCAGCCTGGGATTCCCAAATGTATTGCTCATCATCATTGTGCTTGGTTGTGACCACGACCCTTTCGGCCACCAGGTATGCTGAGTAGAAACCGACACCAAATTGACCGATCATGCTCACATCAGCACCAGCTTGTAGCGCCTCCATAAACTCCTTCGTGCCCGACCTTGCAATGGTACCAAGGTTGTTCACCAAATCTGCCATGTAAGTTCAAACAAGTCATGAAACTGATTAAGAATTTCGTTTAAGCCTGAATTAATGATTTTCAGTATTAGGTGTAACCATCAGAAACCTCCAATTGAATTCTATACCGGTCCTGATTTGGGTCCCTTTGATGCTTTCAGACGGGCCTATGATTAAACACTTATTTAGTAGTACCAGGCTTGTACCACAGGATATACCACACTAATGTGACAGTGGGATTACTCATGCTACTAATGTGATGCAAGTTGAACTTGTACGAAAGTGTGCATTATAACTTCACTTGGTTTTGGTCTATTTCCAGTGCGCATTATTAGCTAAATTTGTTTCAATTGTGAGATAAAAATTTGAAATTTCAAAATGTAGGGATAAAATTGTACTTACCAGCTTTGGTCATGCCAATGCCGCTGTCAATGATTGGATAAAGTCTTGTTCTCCTTGTCAGGCACCAATCGAATAAACAGCTCTGGCTGCGCATCTAGCTTGCTCTTGTCAGTTAAGCTCTCATACCTTATTTTATCCAATGCCTTCAAGTTTTCAAACAATACACATTCTCAATCAGTATTAAACTACTAATAATCTAATAGCTTGCAATGCATAAAATCGGAACTACAAATTAGCACTTAAAAATGAAGTAATAAAAACATACATCCGATGAATTGCTAATGAGCTCCCGAAGAAAGATCTCCTTGTTGGAGTAGAAGGTGTTGATGATCAAGCTCATCAATTGGTTGATCTCCGCTTGGAAAGCGAAGGTCTCGGTTTCTCCCATCTGCACATCCACCATTGATCGATCAAGCGTCGAACAGAGGACAAACGAGAGTGATTAGGTTGGGGTTTGATCGAGTGAATGTAATGTAAGAATCAAAGTCGTTTTGCTTTTTCGAGTGAGAGGGAGAGCGGGAAAGGAGGGTATTTATAGGAGGGAGACGAAGAGGTTCTAGTCACTTCTATACTATTCCCCTGAGAAATGGTAATATTTTTTTTTTTTTTGGGTATAACGAAAAGTTGGAGTTCGAGAGAATTCTGGAGAGCTCTGTAATAACGGAAGGTTGGAGGGGCTCCGGAGAATTCTGGGCTCCACGCGGGAGAGCTAATGCGCTGCATTTCCTCTTAATTTTCTATTTTTGTGCTAATCCTCTCATCCCCTGGATGGTCTATTTTTGTCCTACATAATATGAACTATTATCCTACATAATATGAATAATTGTCCTAGTAACTACAACATTTATGTATATGAACTAGAACAATTATGTATATTAAGTAGAACAATTAGCTATTTTTTATAGAACAATTAATTTTCTTTTCCCTGAGTGAACATATTTTTCAGAACAAACTAAGACAATTAGTTTATAAAACTAGAACAATTATATTACAGAACTAGAACAGTTAGATTTTTTTTTTAAGACAATTAGTTTTCAACCATACTTATTTTTTAATTAATTAATACTATCATTATACATTATAATGAGCAAGTATGTACTGGTATTTATCAATTTGAATTTCTAGAACCACGAATTGAAATCAGGTGTCGCGCGACGTCTGGTGTCGCTCAGCTCTTGGTCGTCTGATCAAGATCGGATGGATGATGGGAGCCCCGTGCATGTAACCAGATTGTAAGGCCCGAAAAAAGTGAACCGTCCGGATCAGATCGGACGGTTCGTAGGTGCGCTACACGTGGGTGTCGCGCGACCGGGATTGGGATTGCTAGAACCACCACCACTTCGATACGCCCTCGTGGAGTAGATGAGTTCTTTCGCATTTCTCTTATATCTCGTTTTTCGTGAATTCGCATCTCGAGGTTCTTTGATATGTTAATGAAGATGATGAGTTAATATAAGAATTAAGATAGTTAGATGAGAATAAAATAATGGGTCGGATATTGGTGTACAAGTCATAGGACATCATCGATTATACTATATTCAAATTTTAATTCGTTAATTTCAGTATTTCCAGCCGTCTAAAATAATAATATTGTAAAAAAAGAAGGGTTAGCCCGAGCCAGCATATTGGATCCGACATTCGACGGACATGCTCACTCCGAGTCTGCGCATATATCCTATGACTCATTTTTTTTTTCCGTTCCAATCAAATCTTCTCTTAATATTGTTTCTTATCAATCCTATGTATCATGAGGTAACAGTAGGCAGTCTTATAATATTTTTTGCAACAAATTAGAATAATTGTTCTAGTTGGTAAACTAATTGTTCTAGTTACTAAGCTAATTGTTCTAGTTGGTAAGCTAATTGTTCTAGTTGGTAAGCTAATTATTTTACTTGATAAACTAATTACAGCATGAGATCAGCGACATAGTGAAAAGAGGATGGGGATGAGAATAACATAAGTGCTGGATGAGACCAGAAAAAGAAAGAGGATATGAGGATGATGGAATGATTTCTTATTCTCTGGACTTTTCTATCATTCTCATCTATTAATGAGAATGAGATCAGAAAAAAAAAGAGGGAATGGGGATGATGGGATGATTTCTCATCCTCTAGATTTTTCTATTAATGAGAATGTTAGATAATTAATGAAGATTTGAGGATGATGGGATGATGAAATCTGTGGAATGATGGTAAGTAATTCTCTTTAAAAAATGAATAATTGTGTTAGTGCGCAAATGGTTATAAAGTAGTATATCGGGCATAATTTTTCGGTGGGCTTAAAGGAAAAATGATTTGTGCCAATCATATCTGTGTTCGAAATTTAGGTTAATTTGAGTGAAGGAATTAAATCCATACGTGGATAAAAATGGTCTAGGATAGCATAGGCATAATTGTTTTCAATCGTTTACGATTTCTTCAATCAAAATCAAATAGAAATAGTTTGGTCTCCTAAAATATAGCGCTATATATTTGATAATTTCGAAATTCAGAATATCAAAAAGCTTATCAAATCGGGACTTTCTTATTGGGTCGAGTCATTTCAGGGCAAGTGGCCTTTTGATCTTGAGGAAGATCAGCTTCAAGAGGAGGAGCTTCAAGAGAATGATTCGGAGTTCTCGCAGAATGAAATTCAGCACGAGAAACAAAACAGATTTTCAAAAGAACAAAGCTTTTTTCTAATAAACCGATTCATTTGGAACCTCCGCACCCATTACTCGTCTTTTTTAGTGTAGTTTTAGGATGAGCGAGCCAGGAAGGACAGACGGATTCACTTGAATGAAGGAAAAAGCAGTACGGGTACCATCGTAGGACAGGAGTAAGAGTTGTCAGTTTCCGAGGGAATCAATCTCAATAACCGGACCAATGAGATAGAGTTGGGCAACCATCTACGCCATGCTTGCAAACAGATTCCACGACGCCTTCGTTTCTTTTACGTATTTTCTCCTCCAGTATTGGATTTATTCCTTGGGTCCATATGCCCATTTCTTTAGTTTCCCCGTCTTTACCATTATAAACAATTTGACAAAACCGCCCTAAGGACAGTGGGCTTTAGTTAATATTATGTCTTTCAATTTTATATGTCATGAATTCATGATGGTTGGTTATACTTCAGACAATAGGTGAGATTTTTCTTCATATTTTTTCTGTAAGGCCGATTACTCGATTAGCGAAGCACCTACTACATGAAGTTTGTTAAGAAAATATGACATTTTACATCACCATCTAAACCTCTGCAGAGGTCAGAGTGTGAGGAGGAAGAGGAAAAGATATTTCGGCCAATACGAAAAATTGAATATAGAGAGCAGTGATTTATACGATAAAAATGATAATTTTCTAATCTAATTGAATTTGGATAGCAATTATCAAAACCTCAATTTTATAGTGAAAACTTTTTAATTTCTTAACTTTGGTGACACAAAACTAATTTTATTTTTTGAAAAAAAGTTGGGAGCGCAACTAATTTCCCTTTATTCTAATACAAAACCACCAGATTATGATACACGCTGTCATGTGATTTTGTAACGAAGTTCTCATGGGAGATTTGATTCATGCTAGTTTTGTAACGATATTCTCATGTAATACTCATATTTGATAATCTTTATTTTTAAAATTTAAAACTTCTCTTCAATTTATATTCCTGTAAAGTTCGAAATAAATAACATGAGGCGATTATATGCTTCAAACTTCACTTGAGAAAATGAGTTTTGCACTTGTTTTCAAGTGTTAAAAAGAGTTAATAAAACATCAAAAGTAGCTTGAACGTCATTCCGTTTTGGTCATTGTATCATCCCAGTTTGGTGATTTAGTTTTACCAGCGATCCTTTTGATGATGTTTAGAGTTTAGACGCTGTGGGATGAGTTGCGTGGGTTTCCCCACTGGTATCTGTTAAATTTTGAGAGAGCTCTATATTTAAGATGTATGAATTTTATAACCCAACCACAAGGCCTACGACAGTATATTTACAATTTCATACAAAAAAATGAAACAAACAAAGATATTACAACTCACACATCACCACAACCACAAACTCAACACACACACACACAAAATCACTAGTTCTTTTCCTTTACAACCGAAAAATGAATTTTGTTGACGTTTTCACAGTGACTTTTTGCACCTTAATTTTAGAACAACTTTATTCTAGTTTGGATTGGTTTACGGCAAATAGGACACCATTGTAATAATTTACCGCAGTCAACACATAGCTGCAAAATTTATAGTAAATGTGACAATGCAAGTCAGATGCTAGTGTAACATTTTTCACAATGATTAAATAAACAAGGAAAATAATAGAATTTATACCAGGAGAATATGCTCTAAAGCATTCAACACTTCGGTCAACCATAGCAATAATTAATCCAGCTTAAATTTCAATCAACTTAAACAAAGTGCTAAGAAAACATCAATTATAATCAACTTAAACATAGTCCCAAAAAACGTTGGTTTTTCACCGGAAAATCAGGATTGAGGTAACCCACAATTTTCACTGGGTGCCTATTTCAGGAGTCATGTGCAAGCATAAATTATTTGAATTATTGACATATCAACTGGTCGACGTAGTATACAAATCAAAACTTGGCAATTTGTAATTTGGTAGTATAAATGTATAAACCACAATTGGTTTGAGAAGAACCAGATTTAAAAAAATACTATAGGTTAAGGAACTTATACCTGATGGCCACAACCAAAAGCCATGTCCTTTGGATTTGTAAGGCATACGGGACAATCAACCTGAAAAATAAACAAAGAAATCCATTATTAGAGGAGTTATCAGTTATATTTGTTGATATAAGAATTGCCAAACAGAAATGGGTGTTCGCTTCGAGACTTTCATTATGGTTAGTCGTTTCATGTCTTTTATATTATTAGAGTCCGAGTCAGGTGTTTCAACAAATAATGCTTCTCAATTAAGGGTCCAACTCAAGACAAATTAAGAATTCTTTTTGTAAGGGCCCAAGCTATAATTAAATCATGATTTTGGAATGTTCAACAAATAAATCCTAACTTTTTTTTGAAATAAGAGACTACTTATTTATAGAGGCTTTAGTCCACTTTGTAAATTAGAGTTTATTCCTCTTCCGCGCCCAGCGGAAATTGAACCCGTTACCTCTAAGATAACGGCGGAACCACTGACCGATCACCGGTACTGGACTCCACGTTCAAAATAAATCCTAACTAAAATGCATTAATTATCAAATATGCAACTGAACCATTTTTTATTCCCATCGACATCTTTTATTCTGACTAAAATGCATTCATTAAAACTTAAAAGATATGAAGCTGATATTTTTTTTTATTTACTTCGACATATTTTATTCACTAATTTTTTTTTACAAACGAAAAATACATCACAGAATTTGTTGAAGTCTTAATAGTGACTTGTTGTATCTAAGTACAACTTTATTCTAGTTTCGGTTGGATTACGCCAAATGACGCATTTATAAGTTTTGACTGCAGTCAACACAGGTACGCAGAATTCATAGTAAATGTGATACGCAGGTGATCAGATGCTAATGTAATATTTCACAATATTATAGAATTAATGCTAGGAGTATAATGCTCTAAAGCATTCAACACTTTGGTCAAGCACAACAAAAGTTAATCCATCTTCAATATTAATCAACTTATACATAATGCTAAAAAAAGAGTTGGTTTTCCACCAGTAAATCAGGGCCAACAATCAAAAGCCATGTCCCGTGGATTTACAATTTCAGGGCATACGGGGCAAACAAACTGCTGAGCCTAAAATTAGGTGTTTCAAAAGATGAGGCTTGTCAATTCAAGGCATAGGGAAGAACCTAAAATTAAATCATGATTTTGTATTGTTCAACAAATAAAACCTAACTAAAATGCATTAATTAAAATTAGGTTGGGACATTATTATAAAAAAGTCAACACCCCCCCCCCCTACACACACACAAATAATAATAATAATAATAATAATAATAATAAGCAAGAAAAAAAACATCCCCAAGTTTCCTCAAGTGTCCCAAATCCCAAAGAAATATAACAAATATATAAAGTACCTGGTGTCCGAATAATTTAGGACAATTTTGAACAGCAGGTTTACATGTCATTGGTCCTAAACAATGTAGTTCCATGCAGTCGATGATGTTAAATTTGACCAAAGATTTCAGCCCTTCTATTCCCGTCACACTTGCTAGATTTTTGCAATTCCGAATGTCTACAACTTCTAGTACTAATGGTAGAGACCCTTCACGTATAACTTCCAAATTAAAGCACGAATCTAATTCTAAGTATTTCAGTTTGTAAAGGCCACCAAATGAAAGGGATGTAATATAATTGCAGCCTTTTAATTCAATCTGTTCAAGTGAGGCACATACGGTGGGATTTCTGATCCAGCTTGAAAATTCATGGCCGGGATAACCTTCTATCTTTAGCATTTTAAGGTTAGGATGAGGCTGGAGCCAAATCATCAACGAGCTAGATTGAGCATCCAAATCATCTACAGAATTTGCATTGCTGTCACTATTAATGCACAAATGAAGTACATTCCCATAACATTCATCAATCTTAATACCATTTAACCAGGTCAGTATCAGGCAATGCAAGTGTTTCATGCTTGCTAGATTAGCACGGTGAACATCCTCTAAATTGTGCACACAACTCAATCCTGAAAGGACGAGTGTTCCACCAAAATCAACAAAATACTCCAACCACCCTATCATCCTGCAGCGGCGAAGATTAATCACTTCTATTGCTCCAATATTTTTGTTTAAGCTAGGTGGTAGTGAACTCAATTTAGTTTCTTCAATTCTGAGAAGCTGGAGATTTGTAAGGTCCCCCATATTAGGTGGAAGCTCTTCAAGTTTGAAGCACTTAAAAAGACGGAGCATTCGCAAGGCCTTGAGAAAACAAAGGGACACAGGCAATATCTCAAGACGTAAACTTCCACAGATTATTAGTTCCTCTAAACTAACAAGATTTCCTATATTTTGTGGTAACTCTGAGAGGTGACAACAATTAAGGAGAGTTAGATTTTGCAAGTTATACAGAAAGCATATGCTTTTAGGTAGTTTCTCAAAGCGTCCATTATTGAGGGAAAGATAACGAAGATGCTTTAAATTAATAAATGACATATTAGATTGTGGATAACCATTAAGCTCTAATTCGAGAGCCCTTAATTTTTGTGCCTCTGAAAAATGAAAACCACTAGGCAACCTTTTACCCCAATGGTTTCTTACAAGTAGTGTGCGCAGAGTAGCAAACTTCACGGAGAGAGAGGGAAGCGATTCTACGAGTTCTTTTTTGCAAACATATAAATGGTGTAGTTCTTCAGGAAAATTAGGAACCATGCCCCCCTCAATAAAGTAGCACCCGTGTCCTGAATTAAATCGTGCCAAATCATGAACCATATCATGCAATTGAAAATTAAATTCCTTCTCATTATATTTGCCTTCAAAAAATGACCTCTGCCACAACTGCTTTACATATTCCCAACCAATTTGTTCTGCATTCTTCGGTCCATCTGTATGCACGTAACCTTGATAAATCCATAATCTCACCAACTCCTTTGCACTATAGCGGTAATCTCTAGGAAACATAGAACAATATAAAAAACAAGGCTTCAAGTAAGTGGGAAGGCGTGCATAGCTTATTTGAAGAGGCCAAAATATCTCATTGCTAGCATCAGATTTCCATAGCTCATTTTCTAGTATCCCCCTCCAACTCTCTTCTTTTTGCTCATGTCTCAAAAGACTGGCAATTGACTTTATAGCTAAGGGCAACATTCCACACTTCTTAATGATTTCCTTTCCAATTTCTATGAAGTTTGAATCCCTCTTCTGAATGAGTTTACCAAAAGCATAATGCTGAAACAATTGCCAACTTTGTTTTTCTGGCATATAGCCGAGAGTGAAAGTTGGCACTGTTTGCATGATTTGTGCAACTCGTTCGCACCTTGTGGTCACTAGAATTTTCACCAATGATGCTGATTCAAAAGGGTGCTGAAATAGCTCCCAATGATTTCTATTTTCATTCCACACATCATCAAGAACAAGAAATACCCTTTGTCCACCTATCTCCTTACTAATCTTCGCTTGCAAAGTACTCAGATTAACAACATGATATGGTTTCCCTGTAATAGACTCAACCGCTTCTCTTGTGAGTCTTTGCACATTGAAATCCTCAGATACACATACCCACCCAAATTTATCGAAATTTTGTTGCATTCTTTGGTCATTGTAGAGAAGTTGTGCAAGGGTTGTTTTACCAATGCCCCCCGTGCCAACAATTGTCACCACTGAAATGATTTTACCATCATCACTTTCAGAAGATATTAGATCAATCAATTGCTTCTTTTCCATCTCTCGACCAATGATTTCGGACTCTAACACAAAGTGGCTTGTTGGAGCTATTTGGAGATCACTGTTGCAACGCCTGGGTCCATCTTCATCGGAGAGTCGCAGTGCTAATCGATCTTTCTCAATCTCAGCAAAGTTACTCCTAATTTGCTTGATTTGATAGAGCATGCCATCTGGCACCTAAAAGTTTATAATTACCTTCACAATGTATTATATAATTATTAATCCAAAATTACAAGTTGGCCTCAAATCTTAACTAATAAGTTGTCAGTGTTCCTTGACTCGTAGAATTTTAAATACTGAAAGTTGTTAGAAGGAAGGTTAAAAAATGGTGGCAACATCCTTACAATCTTATACAGTATTGAGATAAGTACCTGATGCGCATCTGTGGGCTCCACTTGCGCCCGTAAGATTTCGTAGTGGTACTCGTCAAGCACGTCCTCTGCGTCGTATGCAACTCCCTTGAGCTCCTTGAGCCAAAGCTTGACAGAAAGGTCCCTGATTTCCATCTCCTCTGCATCGTACAGAGTGGCCTTGATCCTCTCTAGCAACCTGCTTCAATTCAATCTCGATCTGATCGCATTCCAAGGGAGGAGACGAGGAGGAGGAGGAGGAGGAGGACGATGGAGACAGTAGGGATGCTCTGACAGCAGGAATCAATTGCCCGCCTAAAGAAAGAAGGCTGGAAATTACGCCGCCGATCCCCATCTCCTGCTCTAGTGCTCTCCCTCGCTGTTCCTCTTTCTGAAATTGGGAATTTCCTAGTGCGAATGGAGGAAAGTAGGTATGCAAGAAAAAGGAAATGAGAAATTGCCACCACCAAGCTCTCTAAAAAAAAAAAAACAAAAAGAAGTATGGCGGCTATGGCCCCACCAACATAACTGCTCCTGAAAAGAATGTATATAGCAAAAATGATTGGAAAAGTCCAAAATTTTCATTTAATTTTGTTCTATAAAATAATTCTTCGATTGATATTAATAAATCAATATTTGGCATCTTCTTTCGCGTTGTTATACAATACATTTATCTTAACATATATGTCCTTTTTGAATACGTAGTTCATTAATGCATTTATTTTCTTTCCGTTGGAGATAATTCATTTATACAACATATATAAAGACCTGAATAAAATTATTTTACCGTTGGTTTGGCATATCAATTTCACAATGTTAGAGTAATTAAATTGATTAAGCCTAAAATCTGATGAATTGATTAAGGACTGTATTAGCCGTTAGTGTTCTAAATACGTGTCGTGCCGTGTCAAACACGCCGTGTCCAGATCATTTGTCGCGTCGTGTCATATCGTGTCTAAATATTTCACGTGTCGTGTCGTGCCGTGTCTAAATTTTAAGAGATGGACATGACACGTCTAAGGACACGGCACGCCTCGTGTCCTCGTGCAGTGTCATGTTTGAACACGTTTGAATTTCATAAAATATAATTATATACTTATGCTTTATGGATAAACTAGACATTCAAACTATGAAATTATCCTCAAAAAATAGACAATTTAAGAATTTTTTCTTATTATTTCGTAACATTTACTATTTTTTATCTTGATTATAAACTTGTTATGTCTTTTGGGTTGTGTCGTGTCGTGCCTAGACAATTCGCGTGCCGTGTCTATGCCATCAAATTTGGACACGACACGTCTAAAGACACGACACGCTTAAGTTCTCGTGCCGTGTCCATATTTTACCGTGTCGTAACACCTTTGTACCGTGTCCTGTCGTGCCGTGTTCAGACACGCCGTGTTTTTTAGACATAATTAGCCGTTAACTTAAATTTAAATCTCTATATAAAGACATTCGATTTCCTTTGATGAGGGATCGATATACTAAGAAAAAAAAAATATACTGTTGAAACAGTGGGTCGATGAAGCTTTGGACGTGTTGTAAACACTTAAAGCGAAAAACATTAAAAAACTGTATCAGACATTCTAAAAAATTATAATTCTAAACCTATAGAGACAAAATTATTTGGAATCACATCCCTGCCAACCTGGGTGCCAACTTTTAATTTGAATCGTTAGATTTAATCTCCATGGTTAATGATAGCTCCTTGCCGTGCATAATACCAGATTGATAGATCCGAAAAAATTTAACCGTTCAGATTAGATTGAACGACTCGGATCAAAAGTTGGCACCCTGCCTACTTTGTAAGATTGGAAGGTTGCATAGGATACTTTCCCAAATCATTTGACCTGTTGGCAACATGAAATCAGGGGCAGATCTAATAAAAAATTTGCCTAGGCACAGGATTGTGCACAAGCAGATGCCGTTGCCGTGTATGAGCGAAAACGAGCGAAAAAAAAAAGCCTTCCTAAGCCGAAAGGCACACAAAATACTTCCGTCTCCATTAAATACCCAGGCACCATTATTTTTAGTCCATGCATAGTCCAAAATTACATATACCGAACCTCAATTTTTAAAATTCTAACTCAGACAACGGATCCGCCCCGGGGGGATTACGCTATCGCAGAATAAGAGATTTCATTGTTTTCAAAATCAGTTTCAAAATGTAATTTGTGCGGTTTGACGGTTGGTAGTTTATCGGTGATAAAACGGTGATTAACGGTTATGCGGTGATAAAATGACGATAAAACAGATAAACAATAGTATGGTATGAACCAACACTAAGATAAAACGAAAAAAAAACAGAATTTTTTAAAAGCTTGTTTAAAACTTTTGTTGTAGATAATAAATTTGTACGAAACAACAAATATTATTGATAATAGTATCGTGGAGCTTCCATTGACCAAAAATCGATATTCTATGATGTTAATTTTTATAGAAGTGTTATTTATAATTAAAAATATATTTTATAAAAATGACAATAGCATGATACTCGTTAAATAATTAAATTATTCTATAATGTGACAGTGGGATTACTCATGCTCCTAATGTGATGTAATGTAAGTGGAAACGAAAGTGTGCATTATAACTTCACTTGGTCTTGGTCTATTTCCAGTGCGCATTATTAACTAAGTTTGTTTCAATTGTGAGATTAAAATTTGAAATTTCAAAATGTAGGGATAAAATTATACTTACCAGCTTTTGGTCATGCCAATGCCGCTGTCAATAATTGATAAAGTCTTTTTCTCCTTGTCAGGCACCAATCGAATGAACAACTCTGGCTGTGCATCTAGCTTGCTCTTGTCAGTCAAGCTCTCATACCTTATTTTATCCAATGCCTTCAAGTTTTCAAACAAAACACAATCCCAATCAGTACCAAACTACTATTACTTTGCAATGCATGAAGTCAGAACAACAAATTAGCACTTAAAAAGTAAGAACAGAAACAAACATCCGATGAATTGCTAATAAGTTCTCTCAGAAAGATCTCCTTGTTGGAGTAGAAGGTGTTGATGATCAAGCTCAGCAACTGGTTGATCTCCGCTTGGAAAGCGAAGGTCTCGGTTTCTCTCTTCTGCACATCCGCCATTGATCGATCAAGCGTCGAACAGAGGACAAACGAGAGTGATTAGATTGGGGTTTGATCGAGTGAATGTAATGTAAGAATCAAAGTCGTTTTGCTTTTTCGAGTGAGAGGGACAGCGGGAAATAGGGCTAGCAACGAGTCGAGCTCGAGCGAGCTAACCTTAGCTCAAGCTTGATTTAAAATTAATTCGAGTTGTGTCGAATCGAATCGAGTTTGTATCGAGTTTCTTAACGAGCACGTCGAGCTAAATTATAGTACTTTTTATATATATTTTCAAGCAAGTAATATACAAATTAATTAATATTTAACAATTTTAATATTATTTTTATTTATGAACTAATATTTTATTCATTTTGTAATAATATTTTAAATAAAAATAGCATTTATATGTAATAAATAAATATAATATATATCAAATTATGTACTAATATATATAAATTAGTTAACAAAATTATATTTCGAGCTAATTTCAAGTTAATTTCGAGCGAGTCGAATTTGCTTCGAACCCAAATAAATCGAGCCAATGTCGAATCAACTCGAATTTTTCTCGAACGAGCCACAAGCCACGAGCTTTTTTGCCACCCCTAGCGGGAAAGGAGGGTATTTATAGGAGGGAAACGAAGAGGTTCTAGTCACTTCTATACTATTCCCCTGACAAATGGTAATATTTGTTTGGGTATAACGAAAGGTTGGAGTTCGAGAGAATTCTTTAGATGTCTGTAATAACGGAAGGTTGGAGGGGGCTCCAGAGAATTCTGGGCTCGATGCGGGACGGCGGGAGTAGGGTGTTTAACGAAAACGAAATAGACCATTTCGTCTACCGTTTCGTTAAGGCAACGGTATAAAACTGCTATTTCGTTAACCGTTTCGTTTCGTAAATAAAATATTTTTTTGGTTTCACTAACTGTTTTGTTTGTCATTTTTCGTTAGAATTATTCATTTCCGTGTTCCGTTCTTTGAAAACGGTATAATCACCCGTTCCATTGATCGTTTCGTTTTAAAAAAAGACAGAATTTTGTATTTCATTACTCGTTTCATTTCAACTGAAACATGACAGCGTAACGGTAATTAGTTTGCGTTGACCGGCTTAGGTGGGAGAGCTAATGCATTATGCGCTGCATTTCCTTTATTATCCTCTGTTGACTGTTGTTTTACCATCATTTTGGTTGCCCCAAATACCAACATTTTGGTATTTATTTATTTTTTAAAATTTTAAAATAAAATTCAAACCTTTGATATTATTTAATTTAATGAGTGATGTGTTTTCATATAACTTTTGTAAATTTTAGAGTTTATTTGATACTCGATCAAAGACTAAAACATGAACGTATTAGAATGAATCTATCATAGTTAACAATGTTCGTTTGTTTTTCTATATATTGATTTGATATCAAATAAATTCTAAAATTTATAAAACTTATATGAAAACGCATCGCTCGTTAAACTAAATAAGAACAACAGTTTAGATTTAATATTTGAATTTTAAAATTTGAAAAAATAACTTAATAACAAAAATTTTGATTTTGGGGGCAACCAAAATGTTGGTGGCAAAACTTCTTTTTTTAATTGAAATTTGGTTTTTATTCCAATTTAAAGTTGAAAAATTTGAAAATTATCATTCAAAATTGAAGCTTTGGAAATTGCTGCCCCAAATTCAATTAGAATAGAAAATTACTACTCTTCACATCTAATTTTTCATATTGACCATAATACCCTCCCTCCTTTTCATTCTCTTCCATCTTTCCATCTCTTCATCTCTTCAGAGGAAAAAAACATAAATACCAAGTACAAATTGAATTGACTATAGCAATGAATTTTAATAAATAATAAATTTGTATCTTTTAAAAAATGGATAATTGTGTTAGCGCGCAAATGGTTATAAAGTATCTGGGGCATAATTTTTCGGTGGGCTTAAAGGAAAATGGTTTGTGCCAATCATTTCTGTGTTCGAAATTTAGGTTTCAGTGAAGGAAGAAGCGTTAAATCCATACGTGGATAAAAATGGTCTACGATAGCATAGGCATAATTGTTTTCAATCGTTTGTTAATATTATGAGTCTTTCAATTTTATATATCATGAATTCATGATGGTTACTTATACTTCAGGCAATGGGTGAGATTTTTCTTCATATGGGCCGATTAGCGAAGCACCTACTACATGAAGTTTGTTAAGAAAATATGACATTTTACATCACCATCTAAAACTCTGCAGATCGAGGTCAGAGTGTGAGGAGGAAAAGAAAAAGGTATTTCGGCCTATACGAAAAATTGAATATAGAGAGCAGTGATTCATATACAATAAAAATGGTAATTTTCTAATCTAAATTGAATTTGGATAGCAATTATCAAACCCTCAATTTTAGAGTGAAAAGTTTCTAATTTCTTAACTTTGGTGTCACAAAACTAATTTCCCTTATTTATTTATTTATTGAAAAAAGGTGGAAGCTCAACTAATTTCCCTTTATTCTAATACAAAACCACCAGATTATGAATCACGCTGTCATGTGATTTTGTAACGAAATTCTCATGGGAGATTTGGTTCATGCTAGTTCTGTAACGATATTCTCATGTAATGCTCATATTTGATAATCTTTATTTTTAAAATTTAAAACTTCTCTTCAATTTATATTCCAGTAAAGTTCGAAGTAATTAACATGACGCTATTATATGCTTCAAACTTCACTTGAGAAAATGAGTTTTGCACTTGTTTTCACGTGTTAAAAAGATTTAATAAAACATCAAAAGTAGCTTGGACGTCGTTCCGTTTTGGTCATTGTATCATCCCAGTTTGGTGATTTAGTTTTACCAGCGATCCTTTTGATGGTATTTAGACGCTGTGGGATGAGTTGGGTGTGTTTCCCCACTGGTATCTGTTAAATTTTGAGAGAGCTCTATATTTAAGATGTATGAATTTTATAACCCAACCACAAGGCCTACGACAGTATATTTACAATTTCATACAAAAAAATGAAACAAACAAAGATATTACAAATCACACATCACCACAACCACAAACTCAACACACACACACACACACAATCACTAGTTCTTTTCCTTTACAACCGAAAAATGAATTTTGTTGAAGTTTTCACAGTGACTTTTTGCACCTTAATTTTAGAACAACTTTATTCTAGTTTGGATTGGTTTACGGCAAATAGGACACAGTTGGTTATGTTTGGTTCCGTGCAGCGAACCCAAGTTTCGAACTGAGATAATATAAAAAATGGAACCCATATCCCACTTTTCGTTGTTCGCGTGTTCTCCAAATTCCCAGAACTCAGAACACGCAAGCGAACAATGCAAAATTCTTATTCGGCTCATGTTTGATTTGCGCAGAACAAGGCTGTTCGCGAACAAATCTGTTCGCGTCATATCCAAACATAGCCTTAATATTTCACCTCAGCCAACACATGTCTGCAAAAGTTATTGTAAATGTGATAATGCAAGTCAGATGCTAGTATCACATTTTTCACAATGATTAAATAAACAAGGAAAATAATAGAATTTATACTAGGAGAATATGCTCTAAAGCATTCAACACTTCGGTCAAGCATAGCAATCATTAATCCAGCTTAAATTTCAATCAACTTAAACAAAGTGCTAATAAAATATCAATTATAATCAACTTAAACATAGTCCAAAGAAACGTTGTTTTTTCACCGGCAAATAAGGATTGAGGTAACCCACAATTTTCACTGGGTGCCTATTTCAGGAGTCATGTGCTAGCATAAATTATTTTAATTATTGACATAGCAACTGGTCGACGTAGTATACAAATCAAAACTTGGCAATTTGTAATTTGGTAGTATAAAATGTATAAACCACAATTGGTTTGAGAAGAACCAGATTTTAAAAAATATTATAGGTCAAGGAACTTATACCTGATGACCACAACCAAAAGCCATGTCCTTTGGATTTGTAAGGCATACGGGGCAAGCAACCCACTGAAAAATAAACAAAGAAATCCATTATCGCCCTGATCAAAATGATTCTTAGGCAGGATTTCATTTCATTGGAATTGATTTCATGAGATTTCGTTGGGTTAATAATATAGAAATTCTGGTCTAATGATATAAAAATCCATCCATTTTGATAAAAAATTTTCTAATGAAATGAACTTCCGTGTTAAAAAAATGTGATTCAGGGGCGCCTATTAGAGACCGAGTCAAGTGTTTTAACAACTAATGCTTCTCAATTAAGGGACCAACTCAAGAAAAATTAAGAATTCTTTTTTGTGAGGGCCCAAGCTAAAATTAAATCATGATTTTGGATTGTTCAACAAATAAATCCTAACTAAAATGCATTAATTATCAAATACACAACTCAACTTTTTTATTCCCATCGACATCTTTTATTCTAACTAATATGCATTCATTAAAAGATATGAAGCTGATAATTTTTTATTTACTTCGACATATTTTATTCATTAATTTTTCTTTACAAACGAAAAATACATCACAGAATTTGTTGAAGTCTTAATAGTGACTTGTTGTATCTAAGTACAACTTTATTCTAGTTTCAGTTGGATTACGGCAAATGGGACGCATTTATAAGTTTTGACTGCAGTCCACACAGGTATGCAGAATTCATAGTAAACTAGATTTCATGACGTGGCTACACCACGTCAGTAATGAATGTATTTCAGAACTATCAACCGATTCTAGATTATTTACGGAATTAATTTGTGCAGCGATTATTCAGTCTATATATATAGTTTAATAGTTCATTTGGGATTTGTTTATCTGACATTACTTTGCCTTTCTTGTAATACGGGCCTTCCGCTGTTAGTGGATCGTGCGTTCAGTCATTCATCACAATTTGAAATTGTAAATCTGATTAAAGCCCAATTAAGTATTGAAGTTGTTGTAATAAAGAAAGCCTACTACTGTGCTATCTACAATAAAGCCCAATTAGTACTTCTATATTCTCTCGAAGCTAGGAAGTAGGAATGAATAATATGATCTCGATTCTTGTTCTCCTACACTTTTTTGCTTTTTGCTTCTTCGATTTTGACAGCTGTCTATGCTATAATTTCTTACATATAACACATTTGAGTGAAAGTAAATAACTTGCTCAGTTTGTTTGCTACGAAGAGCCGATGGATGGTACAAATATATATATGGCTTTAAAAAAGAAAATGTCTAAAACATTACTATGTAGGAACTGGTACTTTTTGGTATAGGTACAGATCTGTGTTAAGATGCATATATAGAGGATGTTGATTTTTCTCTTTGCTGATTGAGCAATAGTTCATTACATTTGGTTGGATGTTTTGTGTATTTTGTTTAGTTTAAATTTGCAATATTGCATACAGACTGGCTGACTGGCGAGCAATTTTTTTGCAGCCACTGAAGGAAAGGGGTGCTTCATTGAACTGGCAATGAATCAATTGTTGCAGCATCACAAAAAGAAGATAAACAAGATGTGCTTGGAGGTAAAAGTAAGAAAAGAGGAAGCTGTTCTGAGAAGTTAGATAGACGTTTCTACTAAATTAATAGTGAATTCCATTTAAGCTCATACCGGGCTTGAGTGTGCGTCCACATGTGTGTGCTGCTATTAGGTATAAGAAGTTTTAAGTTGTGATAACTTGTCAGACCATTGCATAAAAGTGAGCTGGAATGTTTATACTTGATGCAAACCATTTTAATTTCGGTTATATAACTGATGTACTAGGTTCATACCAGTAAGAAGCAAACGTACTTCTCTGTATGTCTTGAGAAGAAAAGAGAACAAATTAATGTCCTCATTTCTGCAAAATTTGTCTTTAGAATGCCAAAAAGAACAATTCCAGTTTGTTCAGTTGGAGGGCTGCTGACACATTTGGAAATCCCAAGGCTTCCCCTTGAAGTATCATACTTCAACTACAATAAATTAAAAAATTAAATAAAACCCATGAACTGATTTTCATTTCTGAAATAAAGCAGTTAGATAATACAGGGAAAAATCTCTTAATCAAGTTACAAAACCCCAATCAATCAGGAAAATAAAGCACCTTATGTTTTTGCTTAAATTGAAATAATCAAACAACAGACTTGCCTCAAACTAACCTCATAATCGAGCTCTCCTCTCGCCTACGGTGCTAACAAGCCTAATCTTGCGGCTTCCGGTGGTCGGAAATCGCCGGAGGTGCTAACGGGTCCATACCCGAAAACACAGCTTTGCTAAGATGAAAATGAAACCCGTCTGAAGTCGGGCAGAGAGAGGAGAAAAAACTTGGGTCGTTGGATTTGGTGGACGGTAGAGATTTCCTGCGCTATACCTGTGCCGCGCCACAAAGATTCGTTAAAAAATGGCACCACGTGGCGGGATCCTCCATTCCGCCTTAACCCCTAATGCAAATATGCAATCCATCCATCCATCGATCACACACAACATAAACATCAACGGATCAAGATGAACATGGGGTTACTATGGAATATCACCAGAGGTACTGTACATAATATCCTCAAAGCTTCGTTCGTCCCTTTCTTGATGGGAAAGCATATGAAACATTTATTAAACCGACCAAACTTCTTGCTCTCTCTTTGGAAAAGTTTTTAAACATTAATTTTACTGTTACCTCTCTCCTCAGACAAGTTTTTAAACATTTATTCGCCTCTCTCTCTCTCTATACCTCTACTTATGCGCCGTTCGGGCCGCTCTCTCCTCTCTTCAGTCTTCCCTAAATACTCTTTCGATCTCTCTCTCTCTGTCTCCGTCGCCGCAGATCGTTCTCCCTCTCTGTCGGTAGTACTTCAAATTCTCTCCCTTCATTTTTTATTTTTCTTTATTTATTATGTACAAGCTATTGTAAGTATTTCACTTTATTAAGTTGTTTTTTTTTATCTAATGAAAATAGGAATTACCAAGCATGGACGCCTCCATGTCTGTCTCTTTGAACTCCCCTCATTTCGTGGCGCATACTAGCTTCACCACCAGGTCTGTTGTTTGATTATTTCAATTTAAGCAAAAACATAAGGTGCTTTATTTTCCTGATTGATTGGGGTTTTGTGACTTGATTAAGCCTTTAGATTTTTCCCTGTATTATTTAATTGCTTTCGTTCAGAAATGAAATCAGTTCATGGTTTTATTTATTTTTTTTATTTATTGTAGCAAATTGAAGCATGATACTTCAAGGCCAAGCCTTGGGATTTGCAAATGTGTCAGCAGTCCTCCAACTGAACAAACTGGTATTGTTTTTTTTGGCATTCTAAAGACAAATTTTGCAGAAATGAGGACATTAATTTGTCCTCTTTTCTTCTCAAGACATACAGAGAAGTACGTTTGCTTCTTACTGGTATGAACCTAGTACATCAGTTACATAACCGAAATTAAAATGGTTTGCATCAAGTATAAACATTCCAGCTCACTTTTATGCAATGGTCTGACAAGTTATCACAAAGTAAATGTAATTGTTACTTTAATTAAAATCAGCATTTGTTTCCCTCTATCCACAATGTTTTTAATTCCATCATATATTGACGTTGTATTTACTTAGTACAATGCTTCTTCATGTCTTATTTGAAGCTTACGCGACGAAAGTATCTCGAAATGCAAATATGGCTAAGCTCCAAGCTGGCTACTTGTTTCCTGAGGTTTACATTTATGGAGCCCCATTTTCTCTTACTTTTACTTGTATTGTATGTTTTAGTTTTTCCTTCACTAATTTATTTTCTTCTTGTCTTGAATTAGATAGCAAGACGAAGAGCTGCACATCTGTCGAAATATCCTGATGCACAAGTGATTAGCCTTGGGATTGGTGACACCACTGAGCCTGTTCCTGATGTCATGACAAATGCTATGTCTGAGGTGATAAATTGTTTGTAATTAGAAACCTTGGTCTAGTCGCATATATATTATATATAATTATTATTATTGTGTGGATACACAGAGAGCTCGTGCATTGTCGACAGTAGAGGGCTACAGTGGTTATGGTGCTGAACAAGGTGAAAAGGTATAAGTAATTTTTCTTTTTCATCATAAATCGTGGTTTTAAAATAATTTGATCATGCATTTTCATTGATTGTTGATTTGTTCTTTATGCAGAAATTAAGATCTGCTATTGCCTCAACCTACTATAAGGACCTTGGAATCGACGAATCTGATATATTTGTCTCTGATGGTGCTAAATGTGACATATCTCGGCTTCAGGTTCTTACACTTTGTTCTCTTACTTTCACAAATTTTAATTTCCTTTCATTTGAAAAAGAAACGGTCAAGTCAAGCTGAGATTTAATTTGATTATTATTATTGTTTTCTTGAAGGTTCTTTTTGGGTCTAATGTGAAGATAGCAGTACAAGATCCATCATATCCAGTAAGGTTTCTCTTAAAACTTGTAACACTTCAAAAGTCTGTTTGCTTCATTCATGGGGGCATATGGCTGGACTTTTAGATGAAATAATGAACTATGATTTAGAATAAGTCATAAATAATGAAATCAATAGATTTTATCTTCCGTCCTTGTTCTATGTCCTATTGAGTAACTTAATTGTGAGCAAAATAATTGGTATTGCAAGTTGGCAACTACTCTCGTGCTGTTAAATAAATTACTTATAGTTAACAGCTTGGTGACATTTGTATATTCTGAGAATGTCAATAAGGCTATAGTTAAATAATGATCATGTCTAATATTAGGTTTAAGTACTAGATTGATCTTTTATTTTTCTATTTTTTACTTGCATATCTTACCCTTTAATGCAAGTCATGCTTCATACACAGTTCAGGCTGTCACTAGTATGTCAACCTGTTTATTTGAATCTCTTTATATCATTCTCATTTCCAGGCTTATGTGGATTCAAGTGTTATCATGGGCCAAACAGGCTTGTATGAAAATCAAAGATACAGAAACATCGAGTATATGCGATGTGACCCACAAAACAGCTTCTTCCCTGATTTGTCGTTGATCTCAAATGCTGATGTGATTTTCTTCTGCTCACCCAACAACCCAACAGGCTCAGCTGCAACAAGAGAGCAGCTTACGCAGCTTGTGCAATATGCTAAAAAGACGCGGTCTATTATAGTTTATGACTCGGCGTACGCCATGTATATCTCTGATGACTGCCCAAGGTCCATATTTGAAATTGATGGAGCAAAGGAGGTGAGTTTGATCATTCCTCTTGGTGTTTTGCACTATTTTTTTTCTTATTTAAATTATTGTTTCACAAGAGGTCCTTTGACAGTATAAAATGTGAATAAAAAGAAAAAATGGTTCTGTATTTTGTTAATGCCCTCTTTTCTGGCCTTGTGAAAAGTTTCTGTTACCATCTTTTTATTTGCAACTTTTTAATTGTTAATTCATATGTTCGTCTTACTTTTACTCAGGTCGCGATAGAAACATCATCTTTCTCAAAGTATGCTGGCTTTACTGGCATACGGCTCGGCTGGACGGTGGTGCCAAAGGAGCTTCTCTTCTCTGATGGGTTCCCAGTGGCCAAGGATTTCAACCGCATTGTCTGTACTTGTTTCAATGGTGCATCAAACATTGCTCAGGCCGGTGGTCTGGCTTGCCTCTCTCCTGAGGGGTTAAAGGTTGGCATTTAGACTTATTGCAAATGTTATTTGTACCCCTGCAGATGATAAAAGAGATATAAGGAGGACACTGTAATGTATTTCCATTTTTCTCCATGCACGTGTTTTCACTTTTGAGGGTTTTTTGGGTTTTATGTGGTAGACATGAAAATATTATGTTACATGGTACCCATAATATTTTGCGAGTTGTAGGAGCATGCAGGACCCTTCAGTTATTGTCTTTTCCAAAATGCATGGAGTGTATTACTTGGCTATTTGCAAATTACCCATGTTTTTTCATATGTGCTATTATATTCCAGGATCCTTTGTGGTCCAACTAGAATTCCAAAGCATCAGAAGCAATGTTTTTCAAGAGAGAGAAGATTTGTTTTGCTCGTATTAACTTTCAATTAATCCTTCCTAGCATAACTTCATTTTGAGCTCTTAGTTTGGCCAAAGGGGTCAGCATATCTCAAACTATTGTGAATCCAATGTTGATAAAAATTTACCAATTCTTAAGAGTATATAATACCAAAAGATTTTTAATGCACCAAAATTCTTGATTTAAATTCCACAAAAGTCTGTTTTTCTTTTGTGTGCCTTTGTAACTTAACCTAATGTTTGCATTTTTTTTTTCTAGGCAATGCAGAGTACAATTAATTTCTACAGGGAAAACACCCAAATAATTATGGACACCTTCACCAAGCTTGGGTTTAATGTTTATGGCGGTAAAAATGCACCTTATGTGTGGGTTCACTTCCCTGGCCGTAGTTCCTGGAATGTGTTTGCGGAGATTCTGGAGAAGGCTAATGTGGTGACCACGCCAGGTAGTGGGTTCGGACCAGGTGGCGAAGGATTTATCAGGGTTAGTGCTTTTGGTCACAGGGAGAATGTTCTAGAAGCTTCTAGAAGGTTGAGCCAGCTTTACAAGTGATTCCCTGCTGAGCTCTTACCGGTTGATTGGGTGGAATGGAATAAACAAATTTTGGTACAGCCAGCTTAATTAGCGTGGGATGATTGATTTAGATAATTACTTACGAGGAATAAATAAGTGATTTTGCTTTGTATTTGGTGAGTTTTATTAAGGTTAGGACTTAGAGCACTGTTCCAAGTAATGACTTTCTAATTTTGGTTTGATGGGTGATTCATTTGAGCTCAAGTAATCGTTTCTACTCATATTTGAAAGTGCTTGTTCTATCTGCTTCTAAGTAATGCGTTGGATAAAATTTAGGTTGGCTCCACAACTTAAACCTTCTTATACCTAATAGCAGCGCACATGTGGACACACACTCAAGCCCGTATGAGCTTAAATCGAATTCACTAATTTGGTAGAAACAACTTTTTAAGTAATCCGTCGGCTTCGGATCACAACCTGCTGCATTCAGCATCCGGATCTTACCCGCCAGCCCGTGCTCCTAACCCGAACCCTGGATCCGCATACTCTCTCCCTGGGTCAATGACTGGGGACTCGGCCCAGCAGCCTACGGCCCAACTGCCTTGTGGGCTGGCAACCTCTCCTCTCCATGTAAGCCCTACTGGCTTTTGGGCCTTACACCCTGAAGCGGCCTCAGCCACGATTACGAAGGGTAATTGGTGTTTACCATCCAACACAGCGTTAGATATAAAATCCATTTTTGCTCTAGCAGCCCCTCTTTCTTTAGACTAGATCTAGATCTGCAATCTTTCTTTCTCTCTCTAACCTCTCCTTCTCTCTAGCCATGGCGACCCCAGCAGTTGCGTCCTCTCGTTTCCCTTTCGCTCCGTCATCACTGACATCGTCGCTCTGACCGCCACTTCGGCCATCCGCGGCTTCATCTCACGCCTCTCCTACACGATTTGCCTATCGACCTCGGATCTGAAGCCATCTCTCGCTTCACCTTCATCTCCGAAGCCACCTCTCACCTTCGCAAGAACCTCTTCTCTCGCCTCTTACTTGTCACTCACCGATCTGAGCAGAGAGCAGCACAGATCTAGGGTTGTATTGAGGAAGGAGAAACTTGAGAATGAACTAGGGTATGTAATCACGTTTTTTGTTTGAATTCTTATCCAATCTCTCTTTTCTTTCTAGATTTAGGGTTTTTAATCACGTTTTCTTTTTTCGATCTCTTTCTAGGCGGCGAGGAAGTCCGCTCCGACTTCCAGAGGAGTCAAGAAGCCACACAGGTACAAACCCGGTACCGTCGCTCTTCGTAAGATCCGTAAGTATTTCAAGGCCAATCTTCGTTTCCAAACAAGTACAGATCGATCTATTTGTCAGATTAAGGGATCATGTTGTTAACTCACTTCAAAAATTTCATAAATTGCACAAAGGATGTGTTAGATATTGCAAATGTTAAGTTAGATGACCTAAGGATCATCTTATATTCAATTGTCAGAAACTAGTTTCATTTGTATTTCTTAAGTGTTCAGTTAGTTGCTTTTAGGGCTGCAAAACGGTCGAAACGGTGACGAAACTAGGGTGTTTCGTTCACCGTTTCGTTTCGTTGACGAAACAAATATTTTATTTTGTTAATCGTTTCGTCCGGACGAAACGATCAAAATTAACGAAATTTTCGTGAATTATACATGGACGAAATCGTTTCATTGTTTCGTTAACCGTTTCGTCCGACCAAACGAAATCGTTTTGTTGTTTCGTTAACTGTTTCATCCGGACAAAACGAAACGAAAAACGGTTAAACGGACTTCTGTTTTCAGCCTTAGTTGCTTTCTATGTTATGTTAAATGCACATAGGGATGAGATTATAGTAATTGGACAGATTGACATTACTGGCACATTCTAATTCGTGTGAATTTTTATAAGTGTTCATTTAGTTGCTTTACATGTTATATTATATGCATTTAGGGATTAGATTATAATATTTGGAGAGATGTGTTAGATATTGCAGAAAGGATAGTCTTATATTCAATTACATGTTGCACAAAGAATGTGTTAGATATTGCAAATGTTACGTTCAATGACATAAAGGATCATCTTATGTTCTATTGTCAAAAATTGTTTTTTGCATAAAGTTGATTGAAATGATTATTTAGTATTAAATTGTGATCTATTTGTCAAATTAAGGGATCATGATGTTAACGCTTTACATATGTATTTGTATTCATATTACGCAGGTTTGGGTTGCGGTTCGATCGAGTTGATGTGGCATTGTGTGTTCGTGTTGTTAAAATTTGTATTGCTTTGGATTGTTAAAACTGATCATGTTGTTTTAGGAATCATATTATTGTTCTTTTTTAATGGATCATATTAATGTTTTATTTTAGTACTAGTTGCTGTATTTTATTTGGTATATTATGAAGCTATCAAATCGAACTTATAACGCATGTTAAATCATCCCTTGTGCTAACAAAATGAACTTTAAATTGATGTAGTGTCCCCAAATTTGTCAGCTGAATGCGCGAAAAAAGATGTAAAATCATTAATATGTCACTTTATAAATATATCAAACTGAACACTTAACGCAAATTAACCCATCCCTTATTATATTTAGTTGAAAATCTATTGAACATTTAACTCATCCCTTAAAGCATCAAACAGAACACGAAATGCTGACGTCAGCACGTAGCGCGGAGTGCGCAGATGACATCAGCGTGCGAAAAAATTGGACCTGGATGCCCAAAAAATCTATTTTTTTGTTGTTGGATGAGGGTGGATGGTTGGATGGTATATTGTTGGATGGTTTATATCATTTCCGATTACCGGAAGCCCCCTCCTGCTCTTTCTGTCAAGGAATTCCCACACCTTTGACTGCTTCACCCGACTCCCTTCCTGTTGGTTTCGATTCCATGGCAAGAGGCTTAAGCACCTTTGGTCAAGTCGTCTCCCCGTCAGACAAGCGCAACCCTCGCTCCGCCAAAAAGAACCTTTTCCCTTTGGAGTCCCCCTGAGCCAGCTTGTCTGCTCCTCTAACAGAACAGCCGGCGGCGGCAACTAACCAAGCCAAGCCCTGTCGCCCCACACCTCTGAATGCCGGCCCTTCTCCTCTCCGCCACAGCACCCGCCCTGCCAAGCCGACTGAGTCGCTTAAGGGCTTTGTCGTGGGTGTTAAGAAGAGGGCTTCCCGTGAATCTTCAGCACCCTCCAAGAAGGCAATTCAGGCGGCCCTAAACGAGGCAGGGATCAACCGCGACCTTGTCGACTGCAGCATCTTCTGCTGCGCTTTCAGCTGAGGAGAGCCGAGAGGGCGGCTATCCTTTCCTATTGTGTTGTACTTAAATCGACAGACGAAGTTGGGACTGCTAGCCTCGCTAGGCCACCGCCTAGCTTACTTGTTGCCACACGGGTTCTTGTTGGACCCAGTGACTTGGCCGCTATTGCTGCCCCCGACAAAGGAGTCTATTTAAGTACTCTCTTTGCGTCTTGTTTGTTCCAGTAGTGTAGCATTTTTTCAAGGTTTTTTGCTTGTTTTACTAATGAATTAATGATGAATCTTAACTTCTCTATCTTTTGTTGGAATGTGACATTCTGGGCTCGAAGCGGGAGAGGTACTGCGCTCCATTTTTTTTATCATCCTCCGTTGAGTCGTTGACTATTGTTTTAATTTGATTGTAGAGTAATGCTATTTATTTATTAATTATTCAAATATTCATGCAATTGGAGCGTCCGAAACATGCCAAATGTGACAATTCTGCAATTATCCCCCTCCCCCCCCCCCCCCCCGCGTAGGCTGTCACACCCCAAGACCGGGGGTGCCGACAGCCGCCGCGAATGTACGCTTACCATCGCACACCCGCAAGACGTACTCTAATGTCCGACTTTTAAGAATAATAAAATATATATATTCCAATTAAAATAACAAAATAAAATGCAAGGAATGCATAAGATGTAAACTTCTCCAAAATACAAGTCACATATATCTAAACATGAAAGTTATGTCAAGTAACATTTCCTTAGTACAACTCTAATTCTAGCATATTCAAAGTTTAACAAGTTATAAGTGTATGGACATACAAGATTAGAAATGAACTAGCAAACTTTTTAATTCAAAGAGACAAATTTATATAACTCCTTATATGTACACTATTACCAAAATACATGTACACTTGTATCTTAGTCAAGAAAAATATACAATTTCTTTTCAAAAGTAACGTCCAAGATACTAGACACAACCTTTGCAGTTCTATACATTATGAAATAGCAATAATTTTCATAGAATTTTCCACTCCAAAGTAGTATGAACATCTAGTTTCAAAAGTATATACAAATACCATATAATTCTCAAATGCCATTCAAAAATAGAAAGTTACCTCTAACTAGTCGAGAACCAAATTAACATATTCCTCTAAATATTTACAAGTCATATGTATATACATGCTTTAACCAAAAGTACAAAAGTCCTCACAGTGTAATTATAACATAAAGAGGTTAGATGTACATGCAAGATAAATATGAAGAAATTGGATTAATTGAAGTAAAAGTTGATGACACAATCATCAAAGAGGATGAGTTCAAATTTGTATAAGCACAACTACATAATTTACATATACTTGTACTACTTGAGCATATACTAACTATGCCACCATCTCATGATCATAATATGATAATTTGCATAGTTTGAAACATAAAAGTTATATATAACAAACAAAAATACTAGCTTAGTAGCTTAATATTTCAAAAATATGCAGTCATAAATACAAATACAACTACTAATAAACAAGTTTGGCTTCAAAACTAAAATGCACTACTTGGAGTTCACATAATACTCACCAAGTGACAATAAAATGGCTTAACCCTTTACGGCTCTGACCCCGCTCGCTAGCCCTGGAACCCACAACAGTGGAAGAGTGAGATAAATAAAATTTATCTTAGTACGGTATTCAGTTCCAGCCACTTGAATTTTAAATACAAGTTTAGGAACTAATTACATTACTGAGTAAAAATATAATTTACAAATCAAGTAGATAAACATTTACCTTTATTTTAAATTTCAAATAAGATCAACAAGAATAGATTAAAACCGTTAATGCAATATGACATGAGCTCGGCATCACTTCAATATCAAATCAAATTCCAAGTATAACAAACACCGGCTCATTTGATTGGACATTTATCTAATATGCAAGTCTGGTTTCATATGTCAATAGCAGAGTCAAATATGTCGCGAGGCTCCTTCTATGAGGACTACCAGCGACCAATCAGATATGCCACGAGTCTCCTTCTCTGAGGGTTGCCAATGGCCAATTCAATTCAGATATAATTCAATCAATAAAATCCAAATGTACAAGCAAGCTGGGAACACTCACCCTCCGGTCTATTCTAGACTAGACCTACTGAGTCCCGGTACATAAGCGCTTATTACATGGTGCTTGGTAGGATGGGTCATGACTCCACCTCCAAACATTACGAGTGTCTATCTCAACCACACAAACTGTACTTACCTCAATCAGATCACATTTCAATTGAATACAGTTCAACATGCTATTTTACAATCATGCATCCTTTATACATAAATAGAATTTCATGAATGCAACAATTTATGAACACAACATGCAAGCTGCTAATTAAGTCTTTATATATAAAACAAAATTAAAACTCAAGTGAAATCCGTACCTGATAACAAAATAAACATCAGCAAGCAAACAAATAATCATATAGACCCTCAGTTGTACCAGCCCTATTCGGCTTGAAAACATGCCCCGACTCTACATAAACAAATACTAGACTAAGTCCTTACTTTAGCAAGCAAACAATAACAATTCACATTCAACAAATTATTAGGTAAAGTTAGGGATTTGATTAGTTCTTTGGTTACAACATACAATTATAGTATACTTTAATAGTTGTACCAGCAGATGATTTCAAAGACTAAACAGTGGTTAACAATGCTAGAAATCAATACACAACAGTAAAACAATAGTGCTGGACAATTTCTGGTACAACCAGTGAAGGGTATTTTTGACAGTTCACAAAATTATTTTTATTTTGTGAACGGCTGAACGGAATCGAATAAAAATTTAACTGTGAATGAAACATGATAGGACGTATCTCCTGTAAAAATTTCAAAACTTTTGGACATACGGATTAATTATAATGAATTTTCGACCGTGATTTTTTTAAACAGAAAAAACCTAAAATGATATTTTAATAAAAAAACCTACGACGGAGACATTTAGAGGAATAAACATGTCAGTGCGCAGGTGGGCTGCGCGGGCCCTGACGGCGCCACTGCCAGTGGCGCGGGCAAGTCCTGACAGAGAGGTGAGGCCAGCTGAATACAATTTTTTAAACATGGCCTTCAGGGGAAAGTACTGCCCGCTCCACTGGCAGTGGCGCCACCATGCCCGCGCCACTGGCATTGGCGCCGTCAGAGCCCGCGCAGCCCACCTGCGCACTGACATGTTTGTTTCTCAAATTGTCTCAGTCGCAGGTTTTTTATTAAAATAACATTTTATGTTATTTTGGTTTAAAAAAATCACGGAATTTTCGAAATCAGACAGAGTTAGGTTTCAGAAAATCTGTTCCAGCAAATTGTGCCAGCAAATATGTCTGAAAGTTCATGCCTTGAAACCCTTCAAATAAATCTCTAAAAATTTTGTAAAAATTACAGAAGCTGCCTCTAGATGTCTATTTTCAGATCTAAAAGTTTCAAGTCTTAACTGATAACTGAGAATAAATGAGAAATCAAAAACTGCACTGGGGTCTGTCTGTTCCAGAAAACTGTTTTCCAAAACTTGACCTAGTTTCAAAAACCTGGTAAAAATACCAAATCAACTCAGAAAAATTCATATTAGATACCAAAATTTTCGTCTAGAAGTCTTGTTTCGTATAAAATTTGCAAAAGCCTAAGAATCTTTCAATAAACTGTAAAAATAATAATAGAAACCAAATATCTACTGTTGGTTTTCAGAAAATTCTCAAATAACTTAAGGAAATACTAAGAACTAGAACGACTTGTTTTAAATTAAAGATTTAAAGCAGAAGTTACTGCTTACTTAGTAAATTTTCGTGGCCAATCGGAGGTACATAAAATCGAACAACCCCTTTTCCGATTCTGCCCTGTAAGCGCTAGAGAATCTGCTGCTCGCTGGAAATTTCTCTCAACCTTCCGAAATTTTTTAAAGAGGATTTGATGCACTAGTTGAAAGAGATGAATGAGGTTGGGAAGAGAAAGAAGAAACGCAAATGATGGAGAAAAGGGATGCGCATAGGATATTAGGTGCGTACAGGAACGAGTCAAAAGATCAAGAGATATTTCTCCAAGTTCTATGCTACCCTACTTGTACATGGTGCATGGTTAATTAATTGAACCCAAGACTAGCATTACATGTAGGCTCCACATGACAGAGATACACTATAAATGGGAACAAAATTATAAAGCAAATAAATTGGGAAAGTGCTCTTCTTCCTTTTTCTCACCAACGTGAGCCAATAAATGATTATGTATATATGTTTAAGAAGATATATATATATATATATAAATAAATGTTCACCAATAAAATCAAACTCATCATTGTATACAGACAAGTACTTATGAAAAAAATAGTATAATCTTTTTATACTGCAAAAATAAAAACTTTTAGAAGTTTTCACATTTCTATTCCAAATAACATTGAATATAAAATTTAAACTTCAGTAAATAAAATCACTCATATCAAAATTCAAGCAAGTATATAAGAATTTCAGAAATTTTAAAATGAACAAAAATATCTAGCATCACAAATATAGAAAACTTTCAATTTCCGAAAAAAATAAAATCACTCAATTAAGAATTTCAGTCATGAATTATCAAAATTTCACTAAAAGAAAAATTCAAAAACTGTAGAAATTCAGTCGTCGAAATTTTACAAGAAATTCATAAATAGCAAAAATTTCATAGTGTCACATAGGCTGTAGCTCCTCTATTTTTACATAGAGAAAAATAATTTCTATGTAGAAAAAGTGAAAAACATTAAGAACCTCAAGTACCAGACATACTAAAAAATCATAATTTATTGGCAACGGTTAATCACACTATTCCAGAATAATAAATTTTGTTTGTGTTTTTTTTTTTTTTTTTTGAAAGGGATAATAAATTTTGTTTAAAACTTCTGTTGCAGATAATAAATTTTGTATTAAAAAACAAATATTATTGATAATAGTATTCTGGAGCTTCTATTAACCAAATATTGATATTCTATAATTTTTTTATAGAGATGTGTTATTTATAATTAAAATAAATTTTATAAGAAGTGCCAATAGCATGAAATTTGGTTTTTGTATTTTAACTAACACGAATTATTATATGTTTTTTTTTTTTTTAAGTCAAAACCTTAAAGAACGTTTACACGATATGAACGTTTCGAGCCCTTTTTTTAAAAAAAAAATAAAAATAATCAAATTGAGTCAAATCGTAACTAAAATATTTAGGAGTTACGGCGTTTCTTTTTACCATGGTGTATTATCTCGTGATCTCTTAGATATACATGTTATGGGGAATTTTTTTTGTTTCATTCATTTCGGATTACCGAAAAGGACATAACTGTATTGCACGTTATGGAGGAGGTTATTGAAAAAAAACATCAAAAAGAAAAAAGTTCGTTATTTTAGAAATACTTTAAATTGATATCTACATGTATTACAAATTATCTTTATGTTATATAATGTACTTAATATCTACATGCATTACAAATTATCTTTAAGTATGGGATCCTTTTCACATAAATTAATTTGAATAGCAATGTGATGAAATACAAGCTGACAATTAAAATTTCATGAATTATACGTATAGCTAATCTTTAAGGCAACAATATTTTAATATATTTTTTCTATTTTTAAATTAAATTCCAATAACTTCAGGCCGATATTAAAATATTTCAAGTGTATTCTAAATAATTTTTTTCTTTTGTAATTTCCCATATAAACATTCAGTGAGAAAGGACATTGTTTTTTAAAACGTCAAATTAAAACTTCGAATTTAAAAAATGAATTCTTTTAGAAGTTGTTGATAATTCATGAATTCTTTTAGAATATCAATATTTTGACAATTAAATACAAGTGTTGCGAATTCATGGATAAAAAATCAAACGGATAAATTAAACAAAATGCTCATGTTTGAAATGCACAGCAGCACAGGTCATCGAGTCTCTAAGCACTACCATATATTTTTGTTTATTTGAAGTTATGTTGCATGAGTACTAGTACGATTCAGGTACGACAGTATGAAAATTTTAAAAAAATTTCGGTACAAGTACGACGATATATATATATATATATTATATAACATAATTTTGTTTAGCTAAAGTTTGGAGTTTACGCAAATAAATGATATAAACTTGTAATTTACACAAATAAATGACATAAACACTAATATCAATGACCGTTGTGTAAGATTGTTTGGTGTTGGAACGGCCCGTCCCAATTCTGGGGTGGCCCGTTCCAATTCTCTGGTGCGGTCCGTTCCAGACTCTGCACCATATTAGAAAACAATCTATTTTTTATGGGCTGATTCTGCTTAGTTTCCAAGTCATTAAGTTATATGGTAATAGACTAAACGTGGCTGTGAAGAAAAGCAAGATTTTGTGCAGGGATGTGATGTCTTTTATAGGTGGTTATATTTAGAAACATTGACTATTTTCTGATGGATAAAATAGACATTGTTTGGAGGCCAAGAAATCTTTGGCTTTCTATATATGTAAAAGGGTTGGTCCCCAAGGGACAAGATAATCACGTTGCTGGCTATATACATGTGTTGATAACAACCATCTTCTGCCTCTCTCTATTCTTCCATCAAATAGTTTGAGAATGTGTCCTAAGTTAAGGCTAAGATTACCAAGGCGTGTCTTGTTCTCTTGGAAGACCTCTCTTTCGATTTTGGTGCGTGGAATAATTTTGGTGAAGTTGCACACACGTCAAAAACTCGAGGAGATCTGAGATTCAGGTCATATCAATGGAACTAGATAAGCTTCCGCTCTCGATTTAGTTTTTGGTGTTTTGGAACGGACCGGTTCAGGTCTGGAATGGACCGTTCCACTGCTAGTTCAGCGAGTTATGTTTAAGTTTATGGATTGCTTATTTGACATGTTAGAATTATTTATTTCCTTTAACTTCAAGGTATTTGTTTATTTCCTTTGGCTTTAAAAGCAAACCCACACGTTGACCGTACTGATACAAACCGGATGCATACCCGTGCCCAGTAAGGGTACGGCTGAGGAAACCACGTACGGGGGTAACCTAGATTTGAAGCTTCTCCACCATGAGCACTATGTACGTTCAACTACTCTCACATCCGATCTTTAGCGATAAATCGAAGTCCATTTCATCTTTACAAGGAAAAAAGGACGACGATTTTGCTGGTGTCCAAAAAAATCAAAAGAAAATCATGTATCTTTTTGGCAACTGAAATTAGCACATCAGATTTTGGTAATAACAGAACTGAATTTTCATAGAAAGGGCGCTCAAAAATGACAAACACTGTTTAATCCACAACACATGTAAAGCTTTACCTTCAACCCATAGAAGTAACAACCATACTAACAAGACCTCACAATCGAACAACTAAACACTTTGCCATCACAAGTCATTAGACAACAGACTCCTCACCCAATCCGCAAAACATCACATAAAACACACACACACTATAGACTCTTTTGACTACTAATATTTATATCTAAGGTATCAAAAATAAACATCCTATTATGAATTTGCTTAATCAACCTCCTCCATCTTGCTCTCCTCATTAGCATCCTCCTCCAGTGGTGGCATGTCAGCATCATCTCCAGCCACATCATCCTCATCAATGTTCAAACCAAGCTTCAACATCCTATGAATCCGACCTGCAAACATGTTTGGGTCCTCCAAACTGAACCCAGATGTGAGAAGAGCAGTTTCAAACAGAAGCAATACCAGATCCTTCACCGATTTGTCATTCTTGTCAGCCTCAGCTCTCTTCCGCAGTTCCTCCATAATGCCATTTTCAGGGTTGATCTCCATGGTCTTCTTGCTCGACATGTAGGCACCCATGCTGTTGTCACGCAAGGCCTGGGCCTTCATAATCCTCTCCATGTTGGCCGACCAACCATACTCTCCAGTCACCAGGCAGCATGGAGAGTCGACAATGCGGTCAGACACCACCACTTTCTCCACCTTGTCACCCAATATCTCCTTCATGGTCTTGCAGAGATCCTCAAAAGCAGCTTTCTTTTCCTCTTTCTTCCTTTTCTCTTCTTCGGTTTCCTCGAGCATGAGACCTTCTTTGGTTGCAGAGACCAACTTGTGTCCCTCATATTCCTTCAATTGGCCAACAGCATACTCATCAATAGCATCCACCATGAAGAGCACCTCGTACCCCTTCTTCTTAAGCTTTTCCAAGAAGGGAGAGTTCTCAACTGCCTTCTTGCTTTCACCAGTGATGTAATAGATGTCCTTCTGACCCTCCTTCATTCTGGTAACATAGTCTTTCAGGCTTGTCAACTCATCACCACTCTTGGTTGAGTGGTACCTCAAGAGGTCAGCCAACTTGGCACGGTTCTGGCTGTCTTCATGGATACCCAATTTGAGGTTCTTGGAGAAGGCCTCATAGAACTTGTTGTAATCCTCCTTGTTCTCAGCAATTTCAGAGAACATCTCAAGGCACTTCTTCACCAGGTTCTTTCTTATCACCTTTAGTATCTTGTTCTGTTGCAGCGTCTCACGAGAGATGTTGAGCGGAAGGTCATCAGAATCCACCACACCTATAAGAAACAAAAATATCTACCATCAGCAAATTTGCTGATACAGAAGTTTTATGGACTTCCAATTGGTACTGGTACATAAAATTAAAGTTCAGTTGTAAAGACCTAAACTATTAATTTCAATGAGAAATTCATAACATACCTTTAATGAAGCTGAGATACTCTGGAATGAGCTCCTCACAGTTATCCATGATGAATACCCTCCTGACATACAATTTAATGTTATTCAATTTCTTCCTGGTATCGAACAGGTCAAATGGGGCCCGCTTTGGAACAAACAATACGGCCTTGAATTCAAGCTGTCCTTCAACTGAGAAGTGCTTCACAGCCAAATGCTCCTCCCAGTCATTCGTCAAACTCTTGTAGAAAGAGGCATATTCTTCCTTGGTGATTTCCTCAGGCTTGCGCAGCCAGATTGGCTTTTGCTTGTTGATTAGGGCCCACTCATGGGACACCTCCTTGACCTTTTTCTTCTTTGGCTTCTGTTCCTTTTCCTCATCGACCTCCTCAACATCACCTTCTTCTTCCTTCTTAGTCTCTTCTTCATCATCGTCGTCATCAATTTCTTTCTCTGTTGTTTTCTCAGTCCAAAGGTAGATTGGGTAGGAGATGAATTCTGAGTGTTTCTTCACCAGGTCCTTCAGCCTTCTCTCCTCCAGATACTCGAGCTAAGCAAAAGTAACAAGATAAATGTCAAATTAAACCACATCAATACAGGAGAAAAGGAACCAAATTCAATCAACGATCATGTCCAGAGGAGTTTCAAAAACAATTTTCAGAACTTCACTTTCCAACATGAATATGCATTTCATTAGAAAGCACCTTTCTTTCTATATTCATGTCTGGTAAATTGCTTAGGGTAATTGATCAGTATTTGGAATTAGAGAGACAAACAACATGATCCAGGCTCTTGTGACTTTTTGTGAGCATCTCAATATTAATAGTTAAATGTAATAAGTAACCAACAGTCAGAACTAGCTTCCCAAACTTAATGTCTTAAGTTGGAACATTGTATATTTGTACCCATGTACCTATGATATCTCACATAACTATTGAAAAAAAAAGTACTCACCTGATCCTCTTTGAGGTATAGAGTGATTTTAGTGCCACGTCCAAGTTGTTCACCAGTAGTGTCGCGAGTCACTGTGAAAGAACCACCTGCTTGTGACTCCCAAATGTACTGCTCATCATCATTATGTTTTGTCGTGACCACGACCCTCTCAGCCACCAGATATGCTGAGTAGAAACCAACACCAAACTGACCAATCATGCTGACATCAGCACCTGCTTGTAGTGCCTCCATGAATTCTTTTGTACCCGATCTTGCAATGGTACCCAAATTGTTTACCAAATCTGTGCAAACACTTGAAATACACCAATTTAAAAGCTGTTCATAGAACTAGAACTAGAGAATAAGAGAGATTGTATTCTTTAACCGAAGTCTTTCAGGGAACTTAGATATTTTTCTAACAGGAACATTGCAGAAAAAGTTAAATTTCATCAAATTATAGTCTAGATTGCTATAGATACTGATTCTAAAACTAAAATCCTACTGAAATTGAAGAGTATAAAGTAAGTCTTAATTCAACTGCCTATTTCATATAAGATTTTAAATTTCCTATAACGAATTCACTGCCACACCAGGGAAGTAGAAACAACAAAAATACAAGACTAGATCTAAATATTAATTAATATTAAATTGAAAAAAAATACAAAAATACGTACCAGATTTGGTCATGCCGATTCCACTATCTATAATGGACAATGTCTTGTTCTCCTTGTCAGGAACCAATCGAATAAAGAGTTCCGGCTGACCATCCAGTTTGCTCTTGTCTGTCAAGCTCTCATACCTTATTTTGTCCAATGCCTTCAATTTAACAAGGAAAACCCCAATCAGTGTCATACTTTTACACAATGTAAGATTATTAGGATACAATTTTTCTTTTTGATAAGAATTTTAAGAAAAATCAAACACAAGACTTGTGTATGTTTAGATCAGATAATCTCTCCTCTCTCCTAGATCGATTTTTCACTTTTCACAAGATAAAAATTAACAACAGGATTTTCTATACTAAAACAAATTATGTAAGAAAGGATCGACACTTACATCAGAAGAATTGCTAATGATTTCCCGAAGGAAGATCTCCTTGTTGGAGTAGAAGGTGTTGATGATCAAGCTCAGCAATTGATTGATCTCCGCCTGGAAGGCGAAGGTCTCGGCTTCTCCCATCTGCACATCCGCCATTGATCAATGCAAAATCGAATCGAGGAGACAAAACAAAGATCGCGCTTCGCTTGTAGTTTTGGAAGAGAAATTGTTAGAAAGCTTTTGCGCTTTTGTTAATTGGGGAAGAAGAAAGAGCGTCGGGGATTTATAGGAGGGAAGAGGTTCTAGGCTCTTCTATTTCCCGCTTAGTTAAGAGTTAAGACGGTTATGTAATTTTAGTTTTTTTCCTTGTTTTTTCTCGGTTTCCTGCTTTTTTGGTACGTGGGAAGACTTGAGTGGGTTCTAGAGAATTCTGCTGCTCTTAATAAAAAGTTCCCATGTCATCTGTTATAGTTTGTATTGCAGAGAGATACAATTTTAAATCTTTCCATCATTTATTTAGATTTTTCATTTCATATAATTTGAGAATATTGAGATCTAAAATTGGAAGTACTTTATTGTGATTTATTTATGATCTGTTCTTCGACACATTGTAAGGAAAAAACAAAAAATACATGTGTTTTCATGACCTTTGAATGATTTATAAATGATAAAAAATATATTTGTGTATATGAACCAACATTTTTGTATTGTTTTCTCTTATAATTTAGTAACATTTCAACTGTTAGAATTGTTATGATAATAGAGATCGACACATTATTTAGGCTGTTAAGTTCCTACTAATAACGAGCAGTCTCTTTGTTATGGTCGAGAAGTTTCCCGGTTGTTCTGCTTAAATTCACGAAAGAAGTTATCTTATATGGATTGTCGTGCGTGGACTATCGTGTTGCCCACTGATACTTTTTCTTGTGCTGGTTTAAATTCGGAATTCTATTCTTCTTGTAAATTGTAATGTATACAATTTATCGGAATGATTACAGATTCCATTTGCAAATGATCTCAGGCCAGGTATAGAATATCATTTTCTCGTCCGAAAAAACGCATCAACTTCTTCGCTTGCCAGAAGAAACTAATTTATTCTTTCGTGAGCTCCCTAAAAGGCCCAATTTACATTTTGAATTCCAAACAAGGGATTTAAGCTGTCTATTTTGGGCTGGGCATCAGATACAAGGTGAAAAATTAAAAATGTAAATTAGCAGTCTAATTAAATGACATTGTGATTGTCTACAAATGTTGCACATTGACTCAAATGGAATAAAGAACAAAACCTTTCTTTTAGTTCCGAAAGAGAGAAAAAATTTTGAGACTTTTTGGACTACAGTTCCATATTTTCACTGACAATCATTAGACACCTTCCAGACTTGAAAATCGAATATTATACCAAAATACTCAAGGGTACCGACTGTATATGAATGAATTAGGATTCAGACTACAAGTTGTTGTGTCGTTGATTATGAAAATAAAATGGATATGTTGCCCTGTCAAACCTTGCAAACGTAGTTTTACTAGTAGTAGTATCAGTATCATCTCTTATCTCTCTTACATAGTTACATTACTACAAGAAGATTCACATAAAGTTCTACAATACAACATTATTTATATACACAAGCCGACTAGCCGAGGGAACTTACTTTCATCCACAACACCACGGTGCAACACTCAAAATACAAGACATGCATTACACAAGTCCATACACAAGCACACACAATTGCATTATGCAACAAAAGCTTCACTTTTCAATCCACCTCCTCCATTTTGCTCTCCTCAGCACCACTCGACTCCTCCAGTCCCGGCATCTCCTCCTCCTCTCCAGTCCCTTCCTCTTCATCAATATTCAGCCCCAGCTTCAGCATTCTGTGAATTCTCCCGGCAAATGTGTTCGGATCATCCAAACTAAACCCTGAACTAAGCAATGCTGTGTCATAAAGCAGCATGACCAAATCTTTTACCGTCTTGTCGTTCTTGTCAGTTTCAAACCGCCTCTTCAATTCCAGTATAATACCGTGCTCTGGGTTTATCTCCATGGTTTTCTTACTGCTCATGTACAAGCTCATGCTGTTATCTCTCATTGCCTGAGCTTTCATAATCCTCTCCATGTTTGCGCTCCAGCCGTACTCTCCAGTGACAAGACAGCATGGTGAGTCAACTATTCTATCAGACACAACCACCTTCTCCACTTTGTCACCTAATATCTCTTTAATGGCCTTGCACAAGGGTTCCAGCTCCTGTTTCCTCTGCTCCTTCCTCTTTTTCTCCTCTTCAGTGTCTTCTAACTCGAGCCCTTCTTTTGTTATCGAGACCAGCTTTTTACCATCGTATTCCTTTAATTGTGTAACAGCATACTCATCTATTGGATCTACCATGAAAAGAACTTCATAGCCCTTTCTCTTGATTCTTTCCAGCAACGGGGAGTTTTCTACAGCTTTCCTGCTCTCTCCAGTGATGTAGTAGATGTGCTTCTGGCCTTCTTTCATCCGAGTGACGTAGTCCTTTAAACTAGTCATCTCATCTCCACTCTTGGTTGAATAATACCTGTTATTAATTTAAAATATACATCTTGTTATATCAGTTTAACAGCCACATGAGCATCAACAAAAGATTTTTGCTTTCTACATGTTGTAGCATACTGCTGTGCCACATGAATGACTTGATTGGTACACATCAGGAATGGAATCAGGTCATGTTTCTTCTGTAGAATTCATACTTATACCAAAATTTAACTCAATTCCCCAAACAGATATACAACATCAGATGAAGACTAGACAATTGGATATCTCCTATTGTTGATTCTGAACCAGATAAATGTTACTAAATAAAGGCAAAAAAATAACTTGTAAATGAATAAGAGAAATGCACAAATCCTCTTTATTCTCGTACCTCAAGAGATCTGAGAGCTTTGCACGATTTTGGCTATCTTCATGGATACCCAATTTGAGGTTCTTGGAAAAGGCCTCATAAAACTTGTTATAATCCTCTCTATTATCGGAAATTTCAGAGAACAGCTCAAGACATTTTTTGACTAGATTCTTGCGAATCACCTTGAGTATTTTATTCTGTTGAAGCATCTCTCTAGAAATGTTCAGAGGGAGGTCATCAGAATCCACAACACCTGAAAAATTAATACTAAATTGAGAATCAAGGAACAAAATCTCTTATAAAAATAAGAAAAAGGAGGTAAATACGAGCAGCCACACAGGGCGACCTGCACAGGCCAGTACATAAAAAATGTATTTACCTTTCACAAATGTGAGATATTCTGGCATCAACTCCTCACAATTGTCAGTGATAAAAACCCTTCTGACATAAAGCCGAATATTGCTTGGCTTCTTTCTAGTGTCAAACAGATCGAATGGGGCCCGCTTTGGCACAAACAGAATTGACTTAAACTCGAGCTGGCCTTCCACCGAGAAATGCTTATATGCCAAGGGGTCCTCCCAATCATTTGTCAGACTCTTATAAAAGGAAGTATACTCTTCTTTTGTGACCTCTTCAGGTTTGCGCAGCCATATTGGTTTCTGTTTGTTGATCAATTCCCATTCATGCTTAACCTCCTTGACCTTCTTTTTCTTTTTCTCTTCTTTTATCTCCTCTACTTTCCCTTCTTCATCCTTGTTTGTATCATCATCCTCATCATCTTCATCGATTTCTTTGTCGATGGTTTTTTCAACTAATAGGTAAATTGGGTAACTTATGAATTCTGAGTGTCTCTTGACTAAATCTTTTAACCTCCTTTCCTCTAAATATTCAAGCTACAAACAAATTGTAAAAGAGGTAGGTAGATTAAAAAAAGAAAAAAAATATGGCCTTGAAGACCACAAAAACAGGACTCATAGTTTCAAACCATTAATTTTGTTGAATGGTGACCCAACAAACTAACATAAAGTTTGATTCACAAAATCAAAGTAATGCAAAAAAAAAAAAAAATTAAAAAACACTGGATAGTGGCCCTTTGGTTTCCCTGAAATTAGGACACGGTTTTAACCAATGCAGATTGATTTTCACAGTGAATATATCCCTACATGAACAAACGAGAGACAAGAATTCAAGGTAGGTGCTCACAGCCAATATTTCCCGACCTTTACAGAAGATAAGGAGCTACTGATTTTTTGTGTTCATTATGGACCAAATACTAGAATTCCAAATGTTTCTCACGACTATTTACTAAAGCTACAACCAACAACATATAACTGATTTTCAGTCAGATATAATAAAATAATTTTCTTTCACTATTAAACTACCAAGTGAACAAACTAAATTACCTGATCTTCTTTCAGGAAGATTGTGATTTTGGTGCCTCTACCAAGGGGCTCACCTTCAGTGTCTCTCCTCACAGTAAATGAACCGCCAGCCTGAGACTCCCACACATATTGTTCGTCATCATTGTGCTTGGTTGTGACCACAACCTTCTCTGCCACAAGATAAGCCGAGTAGAAGCCAACACCGAATTGACCGATCATGCTCACATCCGCCCCAGCCTGGAGTGCCTCCATGAACTCCTTAGTACCAGACCTTGCTATGGTTCCTAAATTGTTCACCAAATCTGAAACAGAAACAATAAAGTAAATAAGATTATTAGTGTTATTATTTTAAATGAAGTGGAGTAATTACTATTATGTTTACCAGTAAAATTTCTCTTTTGAAGTCTAGGATTAGAGATTCTAAAAAATTACCAGATTTAGTCATGCCAACACCGCTGTCAATCACTGACAAGGTCTTGTTAACCTTGTCAGGAACTATTCTGATAAAGAGCTCAGGCTGTGAATCTAGCTTGCTCCTGTCAGTCAAGCTCTCATACCTTATCTTATCCAATGCCTAACACATTCAAACAGGAGTAAAAAAAAAAAAAAAGAACAGTGAGATGACATGTGACATGCAAACAAATGGAGAACTAATTAACAACTGAAGTGAAATAGTAGTAAGTTTACATACATCAGAGGCGTTGCTTATGAGCTCTCTCAGAAAGATTTCCTTGTTAGAGTAGAAGGTGTTGATGATTAGGCTAAGAAGCTGGTTGATCTCCGCTTGGAATGCGAAGGTCTCAGCCTCTTCTCCCATCCTTACATCCACCATGGTTGAACTGTGCTTCTTTCTCTCTATTGCCTTGAAAGTGTTCGGTGAATTGTCTCAGAGAGCGCTCTGCATAAACAGATGAGAATAACTTATACTCATGAGCTCGTTTAAATAAAGCACCGAGTAACAGTACAGAAAGCATCGATCGTCTCCAGTGCCATTATACATTTAAGTCTTCATTATAGTCACATGATCAGGAGGCCTCCAGTAAAGCAACTGGAGGGGATTATTTTGATGAGTTCTCGGCGCTTCTAAGGTTGTCAGGTTGGAGGATCGAAAAAAGTCGAACCATCGTTTGGTGCTGAGGTGGCACTGGTTCCGAATTCCAGAGAGTCTTCTGTTTCTACTTTTGTTGTTGAGAAATAATTCAAGAGCCTTCTCGACCGCTTGTAAAAACCCAAGTCCAGGACCAGCCCGATAGGCCCAACTTTTTGGGCCGAAATCTGATAAATTGGAGAGTTAATCGCGCCTAAATCTTACAAAATCGTACCATAGAACTCTTTAGGCCTCAGATAAAATATGCATCAGATAATATATTAATATGGGCCTAAGATATCTATTATCTATTTATTTTTCTTTGAAGTATTGGGCCCAAAGCCTACTATGTAATGTCTAGCTAAATTATGTATTTGACTTGAGGATGTGTCTCTCTTTCCATAAAACATCTCTGTCAAAGAAACAAGGAAAAAGATGGTAGATATGCAGGGAAGAAACTCTGTTCACAATTAAGTTATCAATACATGAACTGACTTTATAATTTCCCTTTGGTAATTAGTTTGTAATTGCTTTCTTTGTCACAATGCGTACGAGAGACCAAATTTAGAATATAATAAATTAGTTGCTATCATTGTATTATATTTTTGGATTTTTGGAAACTCGAGTCCGCTTAATTTGACATTTGAATACGAATATTTTATAGAACAATAATTGTGTGCTTACAAAATCTTATGTTGCATTGGATTACAGATAAATACTAGTTCATACAAGTGACATGCAAGTTTAATTGCTTTTAATCCTGTATGCATTTTGGATTTCTTTTTCATGAGTATTACTCTAAAATAATAATATAACTTTGCATGAAATATTTTACTTTGTTCTCTTAAATAATAAAGTTTGTAAAGTAATAAAAACAAGCCGGAATATTAAATTACCTGAATAAGACAAAACTGGTGGTGTGGCCACAAAAAATCAAGGGGAAAAAAAAAAACTAAGGACGCATAGATAGCCGTGTGGAAAATTAGATTGGAATAATCATTGCGTAAGTCAATGAAATCTTAAATTTATCAGAATATTTATGAGCTTAACTTAAAAAATCGATGAAACAATAAATTTGAATTCTCAACCTTGATCTATTTATTAATCCAAGTGTTTCTATATCAGATAAGGACGAATAGATTGGATGGCTTCCTACTTTGCTTTAGTACGTAAGCGAGGGATCCACTACTCGGGATGCATTCAGTCATTAAATAAGAGGTTTAGAAACAGTCAGTTTTTTTAAATTTTTTTTTAAAAAAAAACGTGCAGCTTTAATTGAAAATGTTATTTAAACTGAAAAACACGTAATTTTAAAATATTCAGTATGATTGTCTTTACAAAGATGCGAGTGGCAACATATATATTTTTTTAATTAATACTATACATGATAATATTAGTGCTTTATGTTTTTTTAATTAATTTTCAACTTGAAGGGATATTGAACTTCTTATTAAATCGTGACAATACAAAAGTACTTATCTTTTTGAAATAGTGGCGTGGCATTCTTTAAAATTATTATTAATGTTAAATAAATAATAAACAGCACTAAATTGAAAAAACCATATATTCCCAATATGGAATGAACAGTACGCGGCTATGCATTTTGTGACGCTCCTCTGTGGAGGTAATGTGTCGCTGGTCAATTTGACCCATACAATAGTGTATTATGAATTGTTGTATGAAAGGTTGTATGAAGGTGAACTCACATGGACCTATAAGGGAGAATGTCTTCTTCTGTTTGTTTTTTGTGCACTCTGTGCATCCATCCTTAGCAAGACCATATCTTTTCTTAGTATGAGACGGAACCATGTATCTCTTGGTCTATGAAATTTGTATGCTATTGGTCCATGTGCATGTAGACCTAATTCACTCGGATTTACTGTGTCGAATTATTTTGTTTGCAACTGAATGACTGTCACTCGATTTTTATAGTTATTGTGATTCGTTATAGGTTTGGTTGCATAGGGATGTGTTCACGATCATTTAAATTTCTTTCTTTCTATATGCTCATGTTCTATTGTTGACCGGTGAATCAATTGATATATGTCCTATTGTGTTTCCAGCTTTGTGGAGCCCATCCTGATTTGATTTCGGTAACAAATGATGCGCCATCCTTTTGCAAATTATTATGCAGATCTTCATACACATTTACTTTTTGGCCTCTTCTAATTAAATTTGATTCCTTGTCTCACACCACTCTTATTGTAGTAATTAAGAAACAATTCAAATGCTTTAATTTGCTTAAGTTTATTGTTGTATGTGATAATTTTATCCTTGTATAATTGTATTCCAAAAATACTACGACGATGTTAACAAATAAATCACATAAAGTGATGATAGACTTCAAGTGTGGCATAATATTTTTATTTGCTGTAATCTTGACTTGTAGACAATCCAATTCTGGTTGCCGCAACTGAAGGATCTAGTTTATATACAATTTGGAAGTACGTTCTTAGATTATATACTCTGAAAAGCCAATTTTCAAGGATTTTGTACGCTATGAAATTTTATTTAGAGTATTTTCTTATACCTAAATCACGATAATAAGTTTGAAATTTGAAAATAAGTTGACGGCAATTAAATTTTATGATACAGTCATAATTTAGATGTAAATCATAATGCATGAAATTTAACAAACCGTTGTCTTGTTTTCAAAAGGGAAAGTAAATCATGTAGGTGAGGATAATCCATGACAATTTCTTCTATTCTTTTGGGAAAATGTTAAAAAAATGAATAATTTGCAAATAATGAAAAGGAAATTATTTTAGTAGTAGTATCATTTTGATAGACTTCTGCGCAAACAAAACATGAGAACATGCATGTTATCGAAGTGATACATTACATCAAAAGCAACTTTTGACACAGGATAATTAATGTTATATATAGTTTTATAGTTATGAAAGGCCACTCTCGTTCGAAATGAAAAATCATCGTCACATTGTTGCCGTTTGGTATGAAAACAAGACTCGTGCTTTTATCATTCTCACTTATTTTGAAATTCTTTTAATAATTTTAATCGTTCAATATAAATTATTAAATACGAAAATTTCTCTTTTATTTTCACATAAATTGAAAAGATGATAAGATTTAAGTGGAAACCCATAAGGGAAAAAAAAATCCAACCTAGGCAGATAAAAGTCAAAGAAACCAACAACCAATGCACGAGCGAATTGACAGAGCACTCTAAAGGACAAGGTTAATAATTTAGCAAGTATACGCCTCGTGCTAATGATTTAAGGACACATGAACGATGGAGCTAATTAAGTCAAAAGTCGTCCATATCATACAATATAATTATGTGCCTATTAGAAATTCCTTGTTTTTTTTTTCTTGCTAATTATCATTAATTAACCATTTAAACAACAAAGATCTCGATGGATCTTGTTCAAGCATCAACACATCACATGAGAAGGGAATAATCGATTTTACCTCTTCTTGTTTCGTAACAAGAAGGCCCGATCCGATGCGTGGGAGTCGGTGGTGTGCTCTCCTTCACCACCAAATTGCCGACGGCCGCCTCGAGTCCACCTAGAAGTTTAATCACCTCCTATTTCAACTTGTGCTAGCAAGGAAGAGGAGAGCAACTAATCTTCAAGATTTTCTCTCTTCTACTTTTTTCAATTAATTAGTTTAATTAATGGAGAAGGGAGAAGGCTCAACACATGAACATTTGAGGTGGATTAAGAGCAAGAGAGAGATGAAAATTCTGAAATTTTCTCTCTAATTTTCGTTCTAGGAGGAAGAGGAAGAGAGAAGGCTATGGTGGCTAGGGTTTCTCTCTCCAAATGATCTCTTTTTATAGACCAACCACTCTACAAACTTTAGGGACTTTTTTATTCCTATTAGGGCAGCCTCTATATGGGCTATCAAGTCCATTTTGTAGTGTGTTAAATGTCCACTAATTTAATTAATTAATTGACATTTCTCTTGTATTCAAATCGGACCTTTAATTTACTAATTAAATAAAAGTTCATAAGCTCTATTTAATTCCTATAATTAAATTGTGTTGAACAAAATTAATTATTAACTTATTCATAATTATTTTGGGATTAGCAAATGCGTTAATTTATTTCTATATGATTTTCTTGACTTAATTAATTATAACGGTTCGCAACGGTATATAATTAATTAATCAAGGCCCCGTTTGGATGAAGCCGGGATTTGCAAGAATTGCAAATTCCGGGCATAAAATATGCCAAATTTATTATAAACAATTCAAACTCTTCATAAAGTTACACACTTCCCAATAAATTTATGTCTAGGAATTGCAAATTCCCCAAATTCCTAAACGATCCAAACGGCCCCCAACTTATCATATTTTCGCAATACACTGCTGTGAATAAATAAATAATGCACCGTATGATTAAAGTCCTATTTGTGTGACCCTTTGAGGATTTATGCTATGTTAGTCATGGAATTAAATCGATATTTAATTTCAATAATCATAAGTGGTATCTAACAACACGTTATGATTCCCAATTCGCATAAATAGTGTACTGCTACAATATCTCAATCCTGCATAAGAAATAATAGTATTTTCTTGTCTGATTCTTATGTCACATGATATCATCGTATAATTCAAGATAGAAACGTGTCATTCTTGCAGATTATACGTTTCTTGATCTAGAGATAATTGTATCAAGTTGCTAGCAAACAATCTATCTCCATCAGGGGACCCAAACAGATATCATCGCTCATTAAGTAAATTAATGAGAGACATACGATTTTCTTGATAAACAGTTTTTTTCCGCACAATTCAAGAGAGCATAAATAAAGTCCGTATAGCAGCCTTTATCAGAAATCAACGTTAGACGATATTTATAAAACATATCCTTATGTGGAAAAGCTGAACCATCTCAAACTTAGAATCAAATTCAAATGAAATAAATAATGACACATAACACAATCCATATATTTATTTTATTGGATCATGTCATGTACTATGTTCCACAACATATACATATGCAATTAAGTTGGCAACTCCTTACCTATGATTTATAGAACTTAATCATCACTTAACTTGCATACTAATCTTATCCGATAATTAATGTTCCTTGTTAATTATCAAGATTATGGACCTTTTAGATTTATTATTGTCATTTAATTATAAATGAACTACAGAGATCTACAATTCAGATCCTCAATCGGAATGATCTGTCAACAAATAAATCAAGGAACAAATAATCAAATATCATCAATAACATAAATCATAGAAATAGCCATATAATGATTGGCTTCTAGGACATAACTCTAACAATGACTTGGGCAAGTATTATTTCAGGAAATTGTTTTATGGAATTATGTAACACATGGTTGTCTTCCGCTTTTCGACGAAGGTGCTGAATAAATGTAAGTCTTTTCTTTAAAGATTTTCACATTCCAATCAACAAAATTGTCACTTGCTTAGTTATAGTATGTAGTAGGAAAAGTTGACTAAGAGGCAAATGAAAAATTTTATGTAGGGATGTTTATTTATTTTTTTTTTTATCAGATTTGACAGATCAATCTGTATTTGAATTGACTCATTTAACACTGACTATAGGTACGAATAGAGGACAGTAATTATTTTATGTGTATTTAAATTAATTTGGATAATTTTTTTGACATTTGTATATAGAATTCGATGCATTAAAAAAGTAATAAAAACACATGCAAAGATCATAAACCTAATCAACTTATCCTGAAAACTAAATATTTTTGACAAAAATATTACAATAATGCTGCATCGAAAGAGGCCAAATCATCCGACCCATTTACTCGCCGGGTCGTCTTTAAATACGATCATTTTTTTTTTTAGATATACTAGATAGTGGCTATCTAGGAAAAAAAAAAAAAATTAATTACTGCCATCTAACAGTATTTCATGAAAAGACTAGCCTCCTGGATCACATGTTCATGTACCAGTTGCGCAGTTCTTGTGCAGCTTCTGAAAACCCTTCCATTTCGCTCAATCCATATGCCCCAAATAGTAGCTGCAAGTTTAATAGACCTGAGTTCATCATTTCGTCGGCCCTGTGAACATACCTCCTGCAAAATTTCTTCCACACTGTTGAAAAACACATTGTTTATGCGTAACAAACACCAAAGCTCTTTTGCAAAAATGCAATCACAAAAAATATGCTGAGCTGTCTCCAAGATATCCTCCTGACAAAGATGGCAATGTTCGGTTACAACAATGTTCCGTTTCAAGAGTTGGTCCTGTGTCAGTATTCTCCCGTGAGCCAAAAACAGTAGGAAAAACCTGATTGAAGGAGGTGTTTTCAACTTCCAAATTCTGCTGAAACGGAACTATTTGGGGCATAAATGTACGATCATTTTTTATTCAAGACAATTTGAGTCGTGCATGAATACCCATCTACGAACGATGAAATTAAAAATTAATGTTTTAACAGGGTGAGAGAAAAATGGGATCCACAAATTTAGTCGTTTGCACAGCAGATTTCACTTGTCTTGAAGTACAATTCATTTCAGATTTGGATCCTTCAAATCAAATTTATCATTATGAAATCCTTCCTAAACAATATTATACGTGGTGGGTTGTCATCTTTTGGATCCTTCAAATCAAATTTAATTAAAGAATGGAACATAAACTGTGTTTTGTTAGGACTGGTGTGTTGTCATCTTTTGGAATTATTTTGAAGTCAAGGAAAGGAAAACTTATCCTGTCATTATATCATGCGTTGATGGTGATAACTCGCCCAATTTCACTATGACAGTTTAAATCCCATAAAAGTTTTAACTAAAATTCAAAGATCTGGGTAACCCTTCTTGGGGTTCTTTCGTTCAAAAAATAATAATAATAATAATAAAATACAAAGATCTATTTGTTTTGTTGAATTTCGATTGGATAATATCCTGGAGTAAATATGGTTGAAACTCAATTATTGTGAAAATACAAGCATATTAAAGCTAGTCAACATTGGTAATATTATAAACTGCAGGAGGATTAATTGCGGAATCAAAATTAGAACTCAGTGCAATGCACCAACATGGCAAAGGGTACTGTATGTCCCCTTAATTATTTTACACTTCTTTGTTTCTTTGATAGAAGTTTCATGAGAAACAGGTTAATGAATGTACAGCACTGGTGTGTTTATAGGTAGATGGGGAAGCATACCTGGCCACTATTTCCAGAGTACTCGTGATAGTTCTTTTTCATATTCTCTAATAAGTAACCTTTAAAAGTGTTAATTAAAAAAAAACTTTAAAAGTGATAGAATATGTGATTGATTTTAGTTACTTTTTTTTTTTTATCAAATTGAAGAGAAGCTTCTAATCATATGAAACTGAAATTTATTTTTAGTAAAAACTTGCTTATGAAAATTTTATCTAACGCATTAGTAAGACATTGTTTTATATGGTGGAAAGTCGCATAATTAAAACGCATTCCTATCTATCATGGAGGTAATTTGAGGCTTCAAATTTATCTTATACTAAAATAAAGGGGTGTAAGTTGACTCAAAATTCAATTATTGGCTCAAGTACCAATTAGTGACTTTTTAAGTGGTCTTGGATTCAATTTTAGTGATCAAAATAAGAAGATGGACTTAACATCTTCTCCGTCGCATAAAATAAAAAAAAAAAAAAAAAACGAAAGGTAAGCATTTCTAGGATATGTAAATTTTGAAAAATGGTTGTACTATAACTTCTGCTTGCTGTAGTTATTGACAAATTTCTTCAGTCAATAAAACAATTTTCCAGTTTCCAATGAATAAATATATTATCGTGATTCACGTGTCCCACGAATATTTAAATTATCGTAGTCTCAACTAAGTATTGAATGAATTCTCACGATTACATTGACGAATTTTACATAATTAAATATCGCGAAGTAAAATTTTTAATTAAAAAATAATTAAATTTAATAAAAAGAAATATTTTCTATTTACAAAAATTGTAGGGGTTATTTTAGTTTTGAAGTTTGAGGGGTTTATCTCCAATCGTCAAAGTACACAGATTTATCCGATTTCCCCTTAAACACTGTGTTTGAATAACAAGCGGGGAATGAAATAGAAGGAAAAATATTAGAGGGAAAGAAATGGAAAGTGATGGAAAGAAAAAAATTTTAACATTTAAATATTTTACTGGCACATATCTAAAATCTATCTTTTGTTTTTCCTCTTTTTGAAAATCTGCTGTGTAAAAAAAAAAAAAAAATCTAAAATGAAGACTTTTAATATCTTACATGTTTAGAAATATGCGTCCGACTTGTATCGTGGTGATGTCTAACATGACCTATATTTGTTTTTCAATGAACATTAATATTTTATTTATATCTAACATGTATCGTGCTGTGATGCACCATGTTAAAACTAAAAGTAGAAAAAAAAACTAAAGAAAATTGAAATGACATCCATGGACCAGTATCCTCATGTCTTTTTAAAACCCGCAGTTCAAATCTTTCATCTATGATCGTCTGATCTAATTTCAACAGTTAGATTTTTACGGACCACACGAATATCGGCAGATTTGATATTAATAATAGGATATCCATCATAGATCAGACGACCATAGATAAAAAACTTGCACTGCAGGTTAAAATTCATAGTGTCCTCGGTGTCATTCCCTAAATAAGCTTACAACACTAAATGTTAATTGGATGGTTTATGTTAGTTGTAGATAATTAGTGCATATTATCAGCAATTTTTACTACAATCAATTTGAACTGTCCAATGAAAATCGAATGATTTTTATTTAACTTTTTTTTTTTTTTACTCAATTGTAAGCCCTTAGGCAAAATCGGATGATTTTTATAACTATTGCAGAGATATGTTATCGTTGGATAACAGGGAAGCTATGACTCAGGTCCTTTTTTTTTTTATTTATCCCTGTAGGTCACACTCACAATGTCACACACATCATCGCCTGAAAGCTGGAATTCGAACCTAGGAGGTTCTGTGTCTATCCAGCTGAAGCTGCTGAACTAAGCAGAGGATTGATTTTTTTTTTTTTTTTTTTTTTTTTTGATGAAAAGCCCGTAGGCAGCAGAGGATTGATTCAGGTCCTTGTTAAGTGAACAGTGAACTCCGAACGGTCTTGCACATGCTGCCATGCCGCCCCAGTCCTGCAGCCGTTTTACTCTCCATTCTCCTGCGGCAACGTTCATGTACTTCCCTGTATAGCGAGTTATTCTAGACAACTCTCTAGTAAACAAGCACAGTAACAAAGTGCCTGAATAATATTCGTATTGTACATGTTGGCATTGTTCACGTACCTCTTTAATTGAAAACGGCGAATTAATATAAATAGGTATTGATAAATTTTATAAATAATATTCTTATCATACCCGAAATATTAATTAACTTTACAGAGAATATTTAATCTATATATAGTATATACTCGAATTATTCTCAAACATTTTCGTGTATTATTATTTGGTGAACTTTTAAAAAATCAAATATTTCAGCATCATATCTCCGTTTTAGAAGAAAGGAACTATTCTGAAACTACGTCAATTATTCTCGAATTAGGCCTTAAACTTTATACTACGTCAATTTATTCTCGAATTATAGGGGCATTTGGATAGGTTAGGAATAGCCTCTTCCTAGGAATAACTTCTTCCTAAACATAAATCTCTCTCACAAAGTTACACACTTTCCAACGTTTTAGTCCTAAAATCCTTATTCCTTCCTTATTACCATACGATACATCTAATTAATTTTGACTATGCCATATACTGCATTTTGATTTCACTATACCAGTACCGCCACATAAAACCATCATTTAAATTGATTAGTCTTAAGCAGGAATTAATGCGCGTATCCAGAAGTAATTAGATGTTAGTTTATTTTTTTTATTGTATTATACAAAGAAAATTGATTACTGCCATCTGCAGTTTTGCTATCCCTAGAACAAACTGAACACATAAACCAGAGAAGTTGATTATACAAATAATCAAAGTGAACACATACAAACAATTAAGTTTAATAAAAATAAGTTGAATATGCATATAAAAATATGAACAGAAATGATAAAATTTATTTTTTTATATTGTTCACTTTGATTATCTATATGTTCACCTTATCTATTTTATGTATTTATTTTATTCAAACGATGGCAAAACTGGAAATGACATTTATCATTTCTCTTATACAAACGCTACTATGTGACGCCCACTTGACCGCTCTTTATATAACTTTAAAGAGTAGTTGTTGTTCATCATCATCAATATAATATGCTGATTTTACACTTAGGTAAACTACAATACTGCTAAGTTTTAATAATATTTGTATTAGTCTATTAGATGCCTTTACTAAATTGAAACAGAACAGAAAGTCATCAGCTACAGTTGGAAGTAAGTTTGAATACTGCAAACATTTTCTATTATTTAAAAAACCCAGAATCCTTGTTTTGATTCCAAGAGAAATCTTCTTCTGAATAATGATTAATAAAATAAACAAATTTAATTGCTTCCTCTTTCTCAGGTCAAGAGCCAATTAATTACATTTACTCCCATGCAACCTTCAACCAACTAACTAAATAAAAGGCACTGTTATCTTTTTGTCCGTTAATTTTTGTCTTTTCCTCTTTAATCCCTGCAATTTTATACCAACACTCCACCTGACCAAGACAAGTTGTCAAATAATTTACAAGTTGAAGAGAACATTAAGGCCCTTTTGATAACGTCAAAACTTTGTAGGGCTACATTTGCAATAAACCAAAGTTGACAAATTATTTCAAATTATCATGTGCGATCCAAGTACACGCATCCCTATATAAAAAAAATGCGTTCTTCACAGCACTTTCGCTGTTCCTTGCTGGAATTGGAAGTTTGAGACAGACACTAAGAGAGATACATCGTAAGGATGGAGAGAACAGAGAAGCCATGGGACAGAGAAGGAGAAGAGAGAGAAGAAAGTGAGATATTTGAAGAAGAAGAAGAGGTCAATGGTGGTCTAGAGGTGAGAGAGAGGAAGAGGAGAGGAAATGGGGCTAAAATTGCAATTGGAGAAACTAATGGGGGGTCTTTCAAAAAAGAGGAGAAAATTGAGGAGCAGAGCAGTGTTTATGTTGAGTCAGAGAAAGTAGAGATAGTACAAGAGGAGAATAAAGTGGAAGAGGAAAGGAATGTCTATTTTGATTCAGAGAAAGGTTAGTTCTTTCTTTCTTAAAAAGTGCATGCGCCTGCACCCATGAGAAATTTGTATTTATTTGGTTGAAGGCATTGATGTGAGTGCTTTTGATTTGGTGGGGATTTACGAGGGACAATGTTCTCGGCCAACTTTTTGATCCGGACTTTTAAGGTTGGCAGAGTGTTAATTTTTTATTCGAATTATTCGATATAATTTCGCGGTTAAAATTTTTTTAGGCATATCAATATGATATTATATACGGGGTATCTATTAACCGTTGAGATTAGATCTAATGGTTCAGATCAAAAGTTGGCACAAAGGATATGATTCCGATTTATGAAACAAGTCGTACCATGTCATAGCGTTAATGGGCTCAAAGCTAGTGAAATCCAAAAGCCTTTGAACCTGATCCGATTCTGGCCAAGTCCTTCTAACATAAAAAGGCCGCCCTGACCTCTCTAAGCTCTTAAGAATGACCAGGGTCTAGAGAGACTAGGCTTTGGAAGAGCCATGCCGCAATCTCAGCTGAAGAGAGGAATAAAAAGGTTAGATTTTGGAAGGGCCAGGACCTAAAGATACTAGGTTTATGAATGGCCAAGACCTTGAAACGAAGAATTTATGAAAATTCAGGCACAATCTCAAGTAAATGATAAGATCATATCTGATCCAATATAATCTAAATTGATCATTTCAAATAATATTTAAATTCTTTAACATGATGCTAAGATGAATTTTTAAAAAATATACATATTTCTCATTTTTTACGTTACATCATTTCATACATTTGTAATTTTTAATTATTTTAATTCATTAATATATTAACAAAAAATAATTTTTTATTTTTTATATGTTATATAATATAACCGGTCTTAAACCTAAATTAAAGATGAAAGCATGTCAGCAAGTAATTAATTGAAACATTATATAATTTGTGAGGCATATGACTCGTAATTTTGCAATATTCTTTTTACTTTTTCTATGCGTTGTTACTTGTTAGCTATTTCAATAATTTATAGTATTTTATTATCTTTTATAAATAAAAATTATTTATATTTAAATATAGTTTAAATAAAATTTTAAAGAAAAATAGTGTCTGTCCTTCTGTCCTTCAAACCCTTCAAGTCCAGCCTCTCGAAACCTGAAGGGCCTAAACGGGCCAAGCTCAACTTTTATATTTAAACTCTTCTAAATCCGACCCTTTCAAAAGCCTCCCTAAGTCCGGCTTAGTCCGGCTCCTTGAATAGACCCTTTTAGACCCGGCATCCCGAGAATCCGGTCCGCCCAGATCCTTGAAGACGTTCACTGTTCAAAGCCTGATTTTACAAATTTAAACTAAGTTTGCTTTGATATATTCTCTCTTATAGTTATCGTCTTATTTGTATTGTTTTATACTTTTATTGCATTTTTTTTAGGTTTTTCAGGAAATAATCATACTGATGTTTAGGTTCAAATTGCAATGTCTGTATGAAAATGTTCAAATGATTAAAACGTGTTAGATATCACAAGTACATGCTTGCCACGTTGAAAAGAGGAGGTATTCACGTTGATTCTTAGCTTTTGAGGCATATTGTTAGAGATATGTTAGGTAGGAGATATCGAAGTTGTATGATGATTGGAGATTAATAACAATGTAGACTACAAAAAGTACGTAGGAGATGATTAGATATGAGATAGTTATCATTGTCTTTAAAATTAGTCTATAAATAGACCCACATACTTGTAATCATTAATCACAATTCAATACATTTCCATTTCCAATATATTCATATCGACCCAAAAAAGACTGAAAATTGAACAATATCATAGATATATTGTTTGATATACGGAAATAATATTAATGAAATTTCATGCAATTTGGGGAACTGTTGGATGCTGCATCAAACCATTAATTTTAAACCGTTTAAAAATAATCACTTGATGAACAAATTAAATTCTGCTTTAACTGATGATAACAGAATCTCCACTTAACTGACATATTAATGGATGTTAAACGGAAAAAAAGTTTGTATAGGTCAAATACCTAGATATAAAACGTAAGATTTATAATCCTATATATTTTGGTAAAAAGTTATTTTTAATATAAAAACTTTTAGTATGCTGTTATTTTTCTTTTCTTGAATTAGATAATGCTTTTATTTTATTTTATTTTTTTTTGAAATTTATAAAACTGTTATCATTAATATTATTTTTATTGGAAAACCCACCAATAATCCTGCTTCACAAGTATAGTTGATAAATGATGAGTATAGGAAAGAAGCACATATAGCACAATATATAATACGATCACAAAATACTTGCAACTTCCAAACAGCACCCTAACATGACTACTACCTGTTTTGTGGCTTATTTATACTCTGTATAAATATCTTTCCCATATGAGGAAAATAAATTACCTTATACTGCAATATTTCTGAAGGAGAATGGAAATGCCGGTGTTGCAATTGGACTTACCAATCAGTTGGCCCAAGTTTAAAATCTATCCCAAAACATGAAGAGTTTTGTGAAATAGCAGCTCAACTTCAAACTTTTCCTCCTCTTCCATTCTTTTTTCATTCACCAAACTATAAAGGTTAGTTTTCAAGCTATTAAACAGGTCGACATCTTCAAAAAGGTTTCTGAAATCAAACAATTATATAAATAATTATGTAAAATGGTGTGTTTTGTATCTTTGTGTATCAAATATTTGAGTAACTTTGTTTTTGAAATTCTTTTAAAATGAAGAACCTACTTACTTTCGCCGGTCCCCTGAAATCAAGCAATTATATTGTTTTGATCTGCTTATTTTTACTTTGTAATTGCAGATTCAAATGTACAGAGCAGTACCAATGGGACAACCTCTGCACAAATTCTTGCTGCTCCTGAGGAAACACCTACTTGAAAAGTGGTGCTGTTCGAAAATGGTTCCAGTTCAAATTCGAAACATTATTCTCCCCTACCTGCAACTAGAGAAGAAGGTTCGACAAGCAATACTGTAGTAAACATCAAAGAACTTGACCTAGAGAAGGTTCTCGAAGAGCAAGATACGCATGACTTGTACTGCCCAAATTGCAATTCATGCATAACTCGAAGGGTGATTTTGAAAAAGAGAAAAAGAATAGCTAAAGATGTTAAATCTGACTCACGGCCCGAGAAAGTTCCAAATTTGGGCCAAATTGAAACTACAAATGCAAATCTGGATGAAAGAGAGCAAACAAGTGTTCTCTTTAAGTGCTTATCTTGCTTCAGTTTCTTCCTTCCAACTGGTATGTACAAGCTAATAATTGTATATGTTTAACATTTTACTTTTGGAAATTGAATTTTGTCGTGAAATTAATTAAGTATTAAACAAACATTAATTGCCCGGGTGCTATATCCCAGTAGTAGACTTTTTTTTTCCCCTTTTTTTTTGCCATTATAGCTTGTATCTTAATCTACCAATCTTTTTTTGGTGATGAATAAGCGATAATAAGTGCCAGGCTTGATTGTTTTGGTTATCTTCCAATAATATACTCTGGTAGTACAATTGTTCAGGTGCTCCCATGAACCAGCAGGAGACAACCATACTGGATTGGCTCCACCAGCATCAGTTTTATAGTTTACCTTTGATTGTCCTTTCTAATGTTTAATTTATGAGATTATAAAAACACAATATCACTGATCTATTAAATTAACTTATTTTTATGACAGCAGATTGTGGTTTTGACATATTCCATCTATTTGGTGGCAAAAAGGACAGCATTCAAACTCCATCCACCACACAGCCTAAATGTGAGATGCAAAGTACAACTGATACACAAACTAAAGGGGAGAAAACAATTATTGCACATACTAAAGAGGAGATTCAGTCTATTGCTACTTTGACCGAAACTAAAGAGGAGATTCAAATCACAGTAAACAAACAAGATTCAAATCAGACTTCTCAGGCAAATGATCACAATTGGTTTTTAGGCTTTTTCCAACCTGGAGGCAACCAAATAAAAGCAACTCCCCGAGGTAGGGTGACAATATACTATAAACATATACACTTGTAGTGTGGTAATTTCATGTATACCCTTGCAAAGTTTATAGATATCTAGTGCAAGCCTCACCAGCAAGAAATGTTATGCATGCCCCTATAATTATACAAATGTCACACAAAATCCTATAGATCATGACTTATCCCATATGATTCTTTCAACCTGTTTACTTTAGAAGTTGCAAACTTCTTTCACATTATATATTCGGGTATGCATATAAATCTAGTGGGGTAGAAATGCCCTGAGTTCGCTTCTAAATTATTTTGATTGGAAACTGTTTTGGGATCCGATTATGCGAAATGTTGTTCACATTGCAGTGGTGTATTAGGTATATGGTCTTCAGAAGCACTCCTGTTTTTGGTGTATGGCTCATCTTTCCCTGTCATTTTCATTTTTGTTTGTGCAGACAAAGCTGATAGTGAGTCGTTCAAAAAAGTAGGGAAAGAAGGACCAGAAGAAAATAAAAGATCTGATGAAAACCAAAGTACAATTGTCAAGAACCCGGGTGTATCAGGTTTCTAAACTTTCATCATGTTACTTATCACCGTTTTGTTAAATTAATACCCTGTTTAAGGGCGTACTTGCTTCAATAAAACATGCAATGAAATGTTTACTAGTTTTGCGAACATATATTCATATATTCAGCTTAGTGGATCGAACCCATCAAAATAAAAATTAAAAGGCTTAAACAGAAGGCTGTAAATCTAAAAAAAAAAAAAAACACTATACAGTACTCCAAAAAGATCTCCATAAATAAAAAAAAAGATACTTCTAAATGCATGAAAATGAAACAGGAGGTTCCCTTTTTTTTTTTTAAATAATAATAATTGATGATGATTATTATTATTATTATTATTATTATTATTATTATTATTATTATTATTAAAAAAATGCCTAAACCGGACCTTACATATATACAATATTGGTACTCGTGGGTATGTACAGGTACCTTTGTGCACTTCTTTTTTTCTTCCAAAAATAAATAAAATGCAAGAACCAGACCTTACTCATATAAAATAATGGTACTTATCAGTCAATGCAAGTATCTGTGGCTGGTCTAGCTTCTATTACTGTCATATACATAATTTAGTTCCACAGTAATAGGTTCAATATCTATTTTTGGTGTGTTTTTTTTTTTTTTTTTTTGTTTCAGTCACTGAAGAGCAGAAGACTGATATAATAGCAATTAGTGAAGTGAGTACACTTCCAAGTACAACTGAGATAATAAAAAGTAACGAGATTGAAACATCTGATAGAAAAAATAATACAGGTATTAAACCTTAACTTGTGTGCAATATTTTTGGTAGAACTATATTTTCATTACCCTTTTGACCACATTTTTTTGTTTTCTCTCATTTCAGCAAAGATGACTGATTTATCATATATTGTCAACAAACCGAAGGATCCAATTGAAATTGTTAGCACTGTAAATCTTACATCTGAGATTCAAGAACAAATAACAGGTATATCTTTTTTATAATATTTATGCATTTCTATGCTCTTAATATGCTCTTTCCAATTAAAAAGAAGTATTTGAAAATAAAATCCTGAACCACTGGCATTCAAAGTCTATATATTTTAGGAAAATTTTAACACAACACAATTGCCAGTGAAAGGTTTAAATTGTGTAAAAACTGATCAATGTGCCTTTATATTTTCATAATTTGGTGATCTGGTCCCTGTAACTCTAAACACAATTCGGAAGAGAAGTAAACAAAAGTATTTCAATTATATAACGTATGAACTATTGGGTAAGCTTTGCAGTATGTATTGTGAAAATTTGCACAATGTGAGCAAAAATGTTTTTCTTAGGATCACACGTGCCTTCTTTTATATTAATGGAAGTTCTGTCACTACTTGCCGATTCTGTTATATTTATAGAAAATCCACCGCCTTGGATCTATTTATTAAATTCATATGAACACTTATGTGTTCCAATTGCAGAGTACTCATTCTTTTTGATGCTTCAATTATCTTATACTTTTCTGATAATATAATAAAAAAAGTAAAATATGTAACCATGACATCTGTAGACGTGCTAATGTTTATGGAAGCATCATCTCTATTATTTTAATAAATAGACTATTATTATGAAGCTACAGATAATACTTAATAATGTTTTAGCTGTCGTTGACCTTGCTTGGCAAGTGCTACTATTTCCTTCTTCTGTAGATTTTTTTTTTTAAAATACTATTCCAGCAAAACAAGAACTTGATTAATGTATAAGGACTTTATTTTTTATATAAGGAACAAATACACCACCTCCCTTGATTACAAAACTAGGTTTGAACCCCATTAGTTGTTCCGTATTAAACTTAGAATGGATAAACCTCCTCTCGATAATTTCAAACGGCTAAAGTACCCTTGACTTGACAGGTTCTGTTCAAGTACCAACTACTGTACCTAGAGAGACAATTATAGACATGCCAAAAATTCGACCAAGGGAATGTGGCTGCCCTGGAATAAATATAAATAATTGGGATATAATAAAGCCAATTGTTTATGGTGGCTTAGTTGAAGTTATCACAAGCCTTTCTATCATTTCATCAGCTGCTTCAACTGGTGCTTCGACATGTAAGTTTCTTTTTTCTCCTTTCATCCTCTGCATCTCCCCGCTTCTCTTTGTAAAACTGCTCTGGCATCTTTATTTTATCTCACTATAGAATACTTCATTATTTTCTTCTTTAGATTCATTATGAATAAATAGATAGATTCTGTTCATTTACTGCTGGTAGTCATTTCAATAGTTGATGTTTAAAAAGCAATATGATTATCTCAAGAGGTATTTTCTAAATTTTTTTTTTATTTTTTCTTTTCTTTTTACTGCAGTGAATATTCTTCTTCTAGCAGCAGCAAATTTAATTGGTGGTCTTATTCTCATCATTCATGATGTAAGTGAATTTGCAAATTGGTAGCATACTGGAATTGTGCAGTTTTGTACTGAGGTCATGTTATATATTATGATACCTCAATTAGTCATAACATACACAAATTGATTGTATCAGGTTAGTTGGTCTGGTATGCCATACAGTTCACACTTCACACTACCTATCCTTAGGCATTTTTTTACTATTGAGGGCATTTTTATTACTTCTGGTGGCAAAAATTGCAATAATTTAAGTTCAGATTGTAAAAGGCCTATACATTACTTCAACCGCTAAACTTTAAAAGACATTATATCATTTCAGACTTCAGAGAATTTTAGTTCACCGCTATCCTTATTCTCTTGGTCCATTGAGAAAACAGAATATCTTATAATATACACACAGGAAAACCATGTTTTTAATGTAGCAAACAACCTTGAAAACAGCTTTCAGAATTGAAACATGCACAAGATGAAGCAGATGACCAAAACAAAGATGAATTGGGGCGGTACTGGGCCTTGTTAGGCCGAAAAGGCCATTTCAAGCTGCATGCATCAGTGGCAATATTCTCTTACATATTTTTCGGCCTTTTACCACCTCTCGTCTACGCATTCTCCTTTCGAAAGACAGACAATTCAGAGTACAAGCTGATAGCAGTTGCTGCATCTTCACTTGTGTGCATTGCCATACTAAGCCTTGGGAAGGCGCATGTGAGGCAACGTAGGACGTACTTCACTACAATGCTTTATTACATCACCATAGGAGTTTCATCCTCAGGTTTGTCTTATGTGGCCGGTATGTTGCTGAAACAATTGATTGAGAGTTTGGGTTTGTTTGATCAAGGATCATCACCAGCGCCTTCTCCACCAAACTTAATCAGTGGTACCTACACCAGGGTACCATCTTGGGTATCATTTTAGAACTTGTAAGAATTAAGGGCTTTTAGGGAACAATTTTTCATTTTTTTGGTCTTTTGTGAGTAATGGTTTGTCTTTTAGAAGTGTCCCACGTTTTGTATGTTTTTTTATTTGTCATCATTTTATAGAGGGAATGTATATGTGTTACGAGAAATACCTCTAGCTAGAAAGAGCTTTTTCTGCGGTAATTTGAGTTTTGGTGTCAGGTAGAGGCTTTGAGTTCATACCTCAAGCTGTTGAAAACATTAATCTAATTAGTTTTGCGGTATATGTGTTACAAACCTTGACTAAATTTTAAATTTTTTCGAAATTTTTAAGTATTTTTTTGAAATTTTAGAGAAACATTAATCTAATTAGTTCTGAACCGTTCAAAAACAACAGTTTTTAAAAATCCGAAAAAAATACTTAAAAATCTCAAAAAAATATAAAATTTGGTTTGCACGGTGATTTCAATAGAGAGATCACATTGGACGGTTTGAATCGGTCATTTTGAAGTAGATATATGAGTTTTGATCACAACTCACGGAGGCTTTGGTGAGTTGTAACTCACCATAGCAAAACTATATATATATATGGCTAAACTGGAAATCAAGATGTGATCTGGTTTTTAAGGGCATCAATTTTAGTGTGCAGCATATTTTGGATAAGGCTGAATTGACTATTTATCCAAATTTGCAGCATGTGTTGCATACCACGGCTGTTAATCGTGATATCAAATATGAGCTGCAAAAAGATATGGCATTAGTAATTGTTGATGGATCTTGGGATATAAAAGGAAACATGGGAATTGCTGTTGTTGTGTTTGATCCAGACGGATGCCTCTACAACCAGGTTTCTAAAAAAGGAGTCGCTACGGATGCTTTCACAGTGGAAGCTCTGGCCTTACTTTTGGCTCTTCAACAAGCCAGAACTCTTTTGCATTTCTTTCCTAAATTGTGTATCTTTTCTGATTCACAGGTGCTAGTAAATTGTGTTAATAATCGCTCTCTGCAGGAAATTTCTTTCTGGCAAGCTGAAAGTGTTGTGCAGGAGTGTATACAAGAGCTCTCCACTTTACTTGGAGTTCATGTGAGGTATGCAAGGAGAGAAGCTTTACAGGAGGCTCATACTTTGGCAAACAAGGCTAGGAAGGGATTGACTCATCAACACCATCCTCATAAATCTGCCCTTCGTGCTTCTGACTATTTTGTTTGGACTTTGGCATAGAATGTTATAAATAATGTTATTTTGATTATCTTTTGTTATCCTGTAAGATCTATGGGGCTCTTTTTGGGGGGTTTTTTACTGTTCAGTATCGATTAGGTTGTTTTCCTCTTTACTAATGTGGTAACGCTTCAATGCTATGTGTAATATGGGATACTTGATGTATGGGAAAACAGATTTGTATTTACATGTTACTTAGTGGAAACCCTACGGGGTATTTAAATGATCAAAAAAAAAAATATATGGCTAAACTGCTTTGCAAAGCATAGAGCACTTATGCTTTGGAGTTTGTGTCCGTTGGATCAAGTTCAGATTGGGAATTGAGATCAAATCGGACAGCCAAAATTTAGGCGCTGAGGCGCTGAAGTCGATCCGTTTCTCCGTTAGTTTATTTCATTCCTTCCGTCTATTTTCTGTCTATATGTCTTCTCCGAAAGAAATAAATTATACTCCATCTCTCCCTGCTCGCTCTAAAGTTTAAGACCCCGTCTCTCCCTGCTTTTCTACTCCGCATGGTTCCCTTCTATCTATTTCTCATTTCTATTTTTATTTTTCTTGGTGTGGCAAAGCCTTCTTATTTCCCTTCCGCTCAAACAATCATCTTCTCATTTCATCCTGAAATCACATATTCGTAGATTGTCTCGCTTGCTCATCTTTTTTCATCTTTTCCCCAAAATTTTGTGATTTTTTTTGGAGAAGTCAAATTGTCTCAAAATTGTGTGGTTTTTCTTAAAGAAGTAAAATTTATGGAAAATATGACAATTGAACATGCCGAAGTCAAATCCTGCTGTTCTATTTTTCTACACATTCCAAGTTTGTATTTGATGTTGATTTTAATATGCTAGTTTATTGTACCTAGCAGAGATTGAAAAAATAGTCAACAATTATCAAATATCTTTTTGTTTTTGTTTTTTTTTTTTTTTTTGAAAGTTGGCGATAGCCAGCAAATGTATTGAAAATAAGAATTTATGTACAGAAGGAGGGTCTGTGCACTTACACGAACCCAAAAAACAAAAAAAAATTGCTAACACTATAAATTGCTAAAAATTATCAAATATCAATCAGGCCAGCAGCGAACAAGCACATCAATTAATCAATTTAAATAAATCCTAATCATGCATATACAAGCATTGATTAAATGCAATTACAGGCGTATACAAGCATGCATACATAGTTTAGAAACGTACATGCACATAAAAACAGATAATCATAGCTTTCATTTGATGATTAAATGCAGATATAAGGCACTGATATATTACATGATTCAAGAAGGATGTACATAAATCATTGACTAAATATTTATATAAATCAAGCATAAGATCATTGCATAATTCAAGTACACTATTTAAATCTACCTTAAACGGCATATACCAAAAGTACGATAATTACAATAATGGAAAAACCAATCTAATCAGGTCGGTTTGGATTAATTCAAATCTTGGTTGATGGACCGGATACACATTTCGACTCCAATTCAAAATTGCTGAATTGCAAATTTGCAACTCTTTCCACCAAACTGTATCTACCTTTGATTTCTTGTGATTTGTTGGCTGTTTGTGTGTTTTGATTAAGGCTTGTAGCCGTGTAAAATTGTCATGTGTTCAATTGCTGCTTGTGCTTGGCTTTTTTTTTATGAATTGCCAAACAACACCGATCTTGTCTCAGTCATATGGTGTCTATGATAACTTGTTTCATGAATCTGGTGCTTGGAAAGGTTGCTTTAGAGTTGGTTTGTGTTGTGGACATTGGTTGTCGAGACTTAGAACAATGCCACCTCCCATTGCAAATAACATCAAAGGCCAGTTATCCTTGAAATTGTAGTGATACAAGCAAAATTAGTAAAAATGAATACAAACAGTCATATTTAATGGTATCTGGTCAGAAGATTTGGAGTTCAATGACCGTACAAATAAAAGTAGCGAGAGTAGCTGACCATGTAAAACTAACGGGCATTGATCTTGAATAACTTGAATTTGCAAGAGTGAAAGCTTTTATGCAAGTTTCATGAAACTGAAGAGTAATATGAAAGTATGAGCAATAATGAAAGCTACTTTAAGGTTATTTTACCAGCATGAGAAATAATTAAATCAAGTATCTAATATAACCAACTTTTTTTACCAGTTTATTTTGGCTTGAAACCGATTACAGAACTAGGACTTACCAGCATATTTTTTAACTAGAAAATCGTTTAGAAAGCAAGTCATGAATTTACAGTAACTAAATGTCATGAATTTACCAGAAACTTTATTAACCAGCTTGTAAATAGACAAGGAACAGACAAGGATTTACCAGAAACTCTATTTTTTTAAACCTAAATAGACAAGGATTTATCAGTAAAATCGATCCTAAATGTCATGAATTTACCAGCTTGTAACTTCATTTTTTGGTTCAGCCCCTTGTGCTATGGTTTACCAGCTATACCAGAAACAGACAAGGAAAGTAACCAAAATTCGATTCAAAGAAAATTAAGGAGAATAGGTAAAATTCGAGAAATGTACCACAAAGAACAAGAAATTAAAAGCAAAAATCGTTAATTGATACTATGATTTTACAAATCGTGTTTTTTTTTTTTTTTTTGCCAAATAAAACCTTTATGCAATAATAGAAAGAAAAAAATGTAAAAAGGAACAATTTTGTGGTAAGAAGAGGTACCTGTTGATTTGACCACACAACGAGTAATCTTGGGTTTTTTTCGAAATTGGAAGGGAGGCGGAGAGACCAGTTCGAAGGTGAGGCGGAGAGAGTCGAGAGAAGAAGAGGCGGAGAGTGCGAGGAGGTGCGCCTAGCCGGCCAGCCGCCTAGGTTTTGGCTTCGAAGGAGAATGTTCAGATTTTACGGAGGAGGTGTTGCGTCTTAACAGAGAAAAGAGAGAAGTTGGATGGAAATTTTCAAAATTAACGGAGACAAATGAGTCCTTTCAGCGCCACAGCGTTCTCAATCTAAACCACTAGTTTTCATCAGCGCACAAATCTGAACCCGATCCAACGGTCTAAAAGTCCAAAGCACAACCCTCATATATATATATATATAGATTGGCTAAAATGCTTTGCAAAGTATAGAGCCCTTGTGCTTTGGACTTTTAGACCGTTGGATCGCGCTAAGATGTTTGCAGAGATCAAATCGGACAATTAAGATTTGAGCGTTGATGCGCTGAGGAGGCTTCATTTCTCCGTTATCTTTTTTTTTTCCTTCCGTTTCTTCTAACGCTAAAACACCGACTGAAACCCTTCTAATTCTGACCTCTCTCCTTCGAATGAAAGAAAAACCCTAGGCGATCCCTCCTCTTCCACTTGATCAGCACCTACACTGTGCTTAGACCCTACGCGCTCTTTTTTTTCGCCTCATGAAGCTCTATCAACGTCTCTGAAGCACTTCTTTGGGAACCATAGTCCCCACCTCTTTATTGCCTATTACCGATCCATATCTCTTTGCAACCAACTCTCACCAATCCAGCATTTTTTTTTCATTCAGGTTCGTCTCTCTCATTGCTCGTAATTTGTAAATTTCTAGTTCTCATTTATGACAAATTGAGAGAAATGCACCAAATTTAAGTACAGACCATATTCTAATTTCATTTTTTTTTTCCCCAAACATTTTGTGATTCTTTTTTTTTTTTGGAAGTAAAAATATCTCAAATTTACCTTGGCGAAGTACCTTTGCAAAGTCAAATCTTTGTGATTATTTCCTGGTCACCTTGCCGAAGTCAATTTGTGCCAATTTAACTTCACTGAAAAAAAAATTGTGAGCTTAACATTGCAATATCTGAAATATGGGAATTTAACATGGCTAAAATATCTTAATTTTTTGTGATTTTAACACGGCAGACGGGCAGAGTATCAAGTTTATGGAAATTTAACATGCTGATGCCGCCCAAATTTGTGTGACTTTTTATGTTTTGTATTTGATGTTGTTTATGATATGCTGGTTTATTGTTCCTAGATATTGAAGAAATGGTGAGCATTAACAAGTATAATGAAAGTGCATCATCAACAATTGCAACGCAGACTGGCATTGATTTAAATTGTGCAGTTTTGTTGGGTACATGAAATTGAGTATGTTGTTAGTAATTAAAATTGGAAATACACTACCCAAGTTTGTTATATATTTATCTTTTCCTTTCATAGATGGACATCATGCTCGGTAATATGACAGAGCTTGTCAAATCCATGTTTATACATACACTGATTTTTAAAGTGTATAGTTTGTTTATTACCGCATTATTTTATTAGGACTGTGTTATTAGTAAAATTAAATTTGTGTTTTTAGTTTCCTTTGTTTCTCACTTGTGATTCTTTTTTTTGCTGGCGTGAATTTAAAGTTCTTAAACCAATTTCAATGCACCTCATTTTTCTAGTAGGCTTAATTTGGACAAACGAGTTCGACACATTCTAGTCCCTTTTACAATTCCTTAAATGAAAAACAACATTGTTGCAATTCAATTTGGGTCATCTTATTCCAATAGCACAACATTTTCGTCTTGCTGGGAAGACCTTCTCAAGCCATTTACAGGGATCTCAAAACTAACTACAAAAATTGCTATTGTTTACTTTTATTCCCTCAAAAAGAAAAAGGAAAAAAATGAGCAAAAATGTGACTCCACAGTAATTCAATATAAAAAAATTCAAATTCTAATAGCAATCGGTAAGAAAGGTATGGGTATGATAAAGCACTTCTACCTGAAAGTAAATATCAATTTGGAACCCAATCTTTCATTCATGAAATTGATTTGGAACTCAATCATTCACGTATATTTAAAACTGCCATTAACAAACAAGACACAAACATGTTCAGCCAAATTCTAATGGTAACAAAACAAAACAAAAAAAGTCTGTTCAGCCAAACAGCACATCCCTCATCTCGAATAGTTCTGTTGTGAGCATCTAATAGGAGAATGCATGACCGCTAAGAAAATCCTGCAAATCATAACAAAGAATTGCACAGTACTGCATCATACCAAAAGCTACTACATCTACCATCTTTAGATTTATTGAAACAAAAACAAAGATAGAGTAAAACCAGTATGAATAGTAACTGGTATAAAACTTATCTAGTGAAACCCTATAACACAGAAGCCACTGGGCTAATCGAGAAGATCTTCGTCCTCCAACAATTTATCCTCTGACCTATTACCATCTGTTATTGATACACTGGCCAACAAAAAAAGAAGCAGCAGTGCTGCTACAAATGCCGCCTCTAGCTTACAAACCTTGGCATGCCAGAATTGTTGCTATGAAGTGCTGATAGAAGAGGAAGTACATGTATATATTGGTGATAAATAGTTTTCATACATAGTATTTCCGCCATTTATAGGACTTAATTTCATGCATTTCATCGTAATTTTTTTTGTTTAACTGATAATTTAGGTTAGAATCTAGGTACTGCTATGTTTGCTCTGTTTTTGTACAGGATTGAAGATAAGCTACTCAAAACGGCGAAATTTGCATCGATTAGCGACCCACCAAGAGCACCAGCGGGTAAAAGAGAAGACTGACGACACAGAAGATTTCAGCGGGCCGCTGGAAAGGAGAAAATCACTGCCAAATTTAGACAGCCAGTTTTGTTAACTTCTCAACCGCGTTCTGAGCTATTTCTGGAGCCTCTAATTGCACGTCCTTGACCTCTACAGAACCGCCAATGTCTATTATAAAAGAGAGAAGCCTTGATGCCAGAAGGGACGCAATTTTGGAGGTTAATTGCAGCTAAGTTGAGACAGCCAACAGGATCGCCAGCGGGTCGCCGACACCATCAGCGGACCACTGGAGAGTAGCAAAAGACAGAAAGATAGAGTCCAAGTTGCAATCTATTGTAATCTTTGATTCTTTCTTATGTTTTTGTTTATTTTTGATACCTTTTGGTTTTATTTGATGAGTTGTAGCGAGTAGATACTGATTAGGGGCCATGACAGTGAACCTTTTAGTTTATGATTAGATAATATACTTTTTAGTTAATTTCTTTGTTGCATGTTGTGTTTTATTTTCTTTCATTAATATCTTATCTGATTGCTTGAATTGCTTAAGTTAGATTTGCTCGCATTCGTCAAGTATAAGCCTTGCTTGATTGTTTAATGGTTAAGTCCAAACCAAACTTAAGATATTTGATGCAATTGTACCAACTTGAAGGTTTGAACTGAGAGGTTCAAACCAGGACTAATAACGAGAGTTAGGTCCTTTCTAAGAGTGAAAACTCGAAGAGTTCATTAGGTTAGAAAGGTATAAACTTATAGAAACTAGACCACGAAACGAGAGTTGAAATCTAAGGTCTATACGAAGGGATTTGAGTTAATTGATCGTCAACCAGACCTAAAACGAGAGTTTGATCTGTTAAACATCAACCAAACCATATTCCTTACACAAAACGACTTCTAAATTAACTAAATTGTTGAATATGCACTAATTCTGGCGGGTCGCTGAGTGAACAAGCGAGGTGGTCTATGCCCGCCAAGTAGCCAGCGACCAATCAATAGAATTAGCGACCTGAGTTCTTTCAGTGGGCCGCTACGAGAGTCAGCGGGCCGCTAGAACTGGAGTAAACTGAAGAATTAACTTGCCTTAAGCCCTATTTTTAATTAATTGCGTTTTAATCCTCTTCAATTGTGATCTGTTAATTTAGAATTTATTTTACTGCAAGTTTTTAATATTTTGTTACTGTGACCAATCAACTTTTATTGCTGTTCGATTAATTTAGTAAATTAAATTGAGTTAGAATCCAATAATTCAATCCGTCCCTGTGGTTCGATCCCGAAATACTTAAACGATTGTCGTGCGCTTGCGACTTAATTTAGATAGATTAGGGTATAAATTTAAAAGCAGGAAAATCCACATCAAGCTTTTTGGCGCCGTTGCCGGGGACAGTTTGCTCGAATATTGGTATTTTGGTTTAGTAAATTTGTTTAGACACCCTTGTATCATTGTATCTTAGTTATTGTATCTTATCTTTAAAAAAAAATTAAAAAAAATTATTTCTATCACTATGTTTCATTCTTTTCAGGATTCTGAGCAAGAAGCGGAGGATAATTGGAAGGAAATCAACCACATGAATAGACAATTTGGACTCAATGCGAACATGAGTGAATATGAGCGTGATTTTCACATCGTTCAAAACACGATAAATGACGCATGTGGAGACAACCAGAACTTCAGCAACCTCATCGACTTTGAAAGATCTTTGGACTATCAAACAGCCCGTTTGAGATTCATATGGAGGGAACCTGAAGCACAAAATATGACTGCTAGTCCTAGCGGTCCGCTAAGACCCCCGGCGGCCCGCTGGAACCTCAACAGATAGACATGCAATTCTGGTTTGAATGATCACTCTTCTTTTGCTTTGAACAATGATGGTTTAGTGTCTCAACCATACCATAGGTCTACTTTTTTTCCTAGTTTTGATAGTGTCCAATCATTTATGCAAATGTCAAGTTTTGAATCAAGGTTTGAAGAATTTAAAATAAATCAAATCGAATTTAATGAGAAACTTTTGAAAGAAATGAAGTCTCTATCATCTTCTCTCAATACTCTCATTACACATCATCAAAGGATGTTAGAGACTGAAAATTCTTCATATAGACCACACAATGAACCAAATAATGAAATGGCTTTGCGTAGTGATTGTAAATTTGAACATTCTAGTTCCAAGAAGACCCAAAGTTGGTTAGATACCAACAAAACTGAAAGCAAACAAGTTGAGAATAGGGAGGTACAAGAGGAATTTGATGAACCAAAGTACATACCACCTCCTCCCTACATCCCTCCAATTCCATTTCCACAAAGATTGTTTAGGGCTGAAATTATCAAAACTAATGAGTTGGAATTGAAGTATCCTCCAATTGAGAATACGAATGATGAACTTGAAGAGAAGAAAGATGGTGACACTACTCTCAAAGTCGAGGCATCCGACAACACGAATGAGAAGTTCAACCAATTCGACTTGAGCACTCTTAGAAGATGTTTGGAGAAATCCGATGTGATGGAAGACAACAAACCTCAAATCAAGTATCACATCATAATTGAGCCTATGAAGATGACATCCAAAGAAGAGCACTCCAAGCATGTTTTAAAGGACCCGCTCAAGCACTTTTGGGAGAACTATGATGCGTGGAGAGGGAGAAAAGTGAAGATAAGATGAGTAAATGCAAGGTGGTCAAGCTAGTGACTTAAAACAAGCGCTTCTTGGGAGGCAATCCAAGACCAAAAATTTCATTTTCTCCCATTTAGATTAAATTAGATTTAGTTATTTTAGTTAGTTATAACTCATCAATTTTTTTGTTGTTGGTTTTTAGGTTTGAAGAAAGGTGAAAAATCAGCTTTTGGAAGCACCACTACACGAATTGTATGCAAGAGCTCAAGTTTTGGGGAATACGCCATGAAGGAGCATACAAGCCGTTTTGCAAGTCGCACCAACCCCTATGCGAACTTCACAACAACTACAATGATTTGATGAGTTTCCTTTCCTTTTTCTCTTTTAAGTTTTGTTTTCCTTGCATTGAGGACAATGCAAAGTTTTAAGCTTGGGGACGGAGAATAGGAATTGTATCTAGGTTTGCATCATGCATATTAGGTGTTAATTTTGTTTCTGTCCCAGTCTCGGCGGCCCGCTGAGATTTTCGGTGGGTAGCTGAAACTGGAACTGATAGCTGAAATTGTGCATTTCATTTAGGAATTGTATATATTGCATGATAATTTCATATAGATTGCAATTAGGTAAGTTAGCTGAAACTGGAACTGACAGCTGAAATTGTGCATTTTATTTAGGAATTGTATATATTGCATGATAATTTCATATAGATTGCAATTAGGTAAGTTAGGAAGATGCTTAACAAGTTTTGATATCGTGAATTGAATGAATTATTTAGGGAGTTTTAGAAAATTTTTCGATTTGAATTGTGGGTCATCTAATTGATCGACTAGTCCCTGTGACCTTAGGAAATGAGTAGGTATTGTATCATAATCTATCTTGATTGAGACTTAAATTTGATGATTTGATAAGTAGTATGAATGACTTGACCAATTAGAAATCGGTAAACCAAGACAACCACCAATTGAATTAATTTCCAAACTTTGTCAAGATCGATTCTACCGACCCAAATGCATGTCAACTAAGAAAGTAAACACTAAATATAGAGTCAAACAACCGCTGTTTTCAAGTTTATTAAAAGTCAAAAATGTAAATACACACCCATGTATATAGAAATAAAAAGAAAAAAAAAAGAAAAAAAGGGGAACTAAAAAACTGTGCTCTGAAGTAGACATTGCGGAAGGCTATAGGTAATTGAAGGAAAAAAAAAGTTCCACCAAGTCAAAAAGGACGAGGAAAACCTCAAAAAGTCCAAACCTTCATTAATCTGGCCGACCCCCCCGCAGCGAGGAAACTTCCCTAAGCCCCGGAGAAAAAAAAAAAAAAAAGTAATCCAATCCAAAAACTTTGAAATAGAATGGGTGAGGAGTTGTACCCTTTTTTCCACCTCACTTTAGTTCGACTTCCAATGCGTTTTCAAAAATCAATAAAGCGGTTAAAGTACTCGAAAACTTGGTTGTTAAATAAATTGATATGACATGTTATTTGTGTTGGTAGGGTGTGATCCCGAATCTCTTTGCCAAGTCAATTGTCAAACTTTGAAAAATCAACAAGTTTAAGAATTGAACAAGGTAAGTTATGAACAATAGTTACAAGCATCCTAAGTGTTTCACCCGTGGAGTAAGCGTGGGTCGTTTGGGACAACTCGATTCAGTTTGAAAAATCTTGTAAAATTATCTAAATAATTCAATCAAATCACGATATTAGTACATGTTAAGAATTTTCATAACTTGTAAGCCTCAAGCCATTGTTTTAGTTTAGAGCCAAACCATCCTTCTAAGATAGATATTTGCTTGGGGACAAGCAAATGTTAAGCTTGAGGGGATTTGATGAGTGGATTTTATAGGCATATTCAGGTACCATTTTGACTCCAAACTAAATCAATTGCCTTGAGTTTAGATAGTTTAGATGAGTTTAAGTTAGTTAATTAGAATTTTTGTGTAAAGAATGAGTTACTACCTAGTTTCTAATTTTATTGCAGATTCTGGATAATAAATGACTTGGATGAGTCTATTAAGTTGAAGAGCTCGTTCTAAGCTTTCCAACGGTTCTTGAATCACCTCAAACGGAGTTCGGATGAAGGAGATATGCCCAAAATACTGACAGAATGCACTGCTGGTATTTTCCGGCGACCCGCCAGACCTAGAACCGCCAGATTTATCAGAATTGCCCAATTTAGCAGTTCTATGTTTGGACGACGGTTTCCACCGATTCAATGTGCATCCAGAGCGCATTTTCAGTTATTTCCAGCGTTTCTACACCTTCCCAATGCCTATTAAAGACGAGTTTGAGGAGACAAGAAAAGAGACAAGGAGGGAGATCAAATCCAAGGTCAAATTAGGGTTAGACATTGATTATTTGAGAGTTAAGTCTCAAGTCCAGATCGTGGCAGCGCCAAGCAGGTCATTTGCGACAGCAACAGACGTGTTTGATAGGAGATTTTGACACGCAAGAGGGAAGCAAGAGCAATTGGTTGTAATCTTTCCTTATTCTCATTTTCTCTTGTGTTTGTATGATGTCTCTTAGTTGTTGATTGTTTGTTCTAGGGCTATGGTTGTAAACTCGAATTCTTAGTTGTTGATTGCATGTTTATTTAGTTTATTTAATATCTTTGTGTTTTATACCTTGCTTGAATTGCTTAATTGATTGTGTTTGAATTGTCTAAGTTAGTTTGTTTACATCCGTTAAGTAGAGCTCGCTTAATTGTTTGGTGGTTAAGTCCAAACCCGACTTAGATTGTTTAGCATAATTGTTACCAACACGAAGGTTGATACCGAGAGGTTAAACCAGGACCAATTAACGAGAGTTTAAGTCCTTTCCAAAGGTGAGAACCAAGGAATTCGTATGTTAGAAAGGTATAAACTTATAGAAACTAGACCACGAAACGAGAGTTGAAATCTAGATTTTATACGAGGAAAATTGAGTTAATTAATTGGTAACCAGACCTGAAACGAGAGTTTGATCTAGGAACCTTAATTAAGCCATTATCCCTACACAATTATCAACTTAATTAAGTCAAACTGCATTCACATCACTAACCCTAGCGGGTCGCCGAGTGAACCAGCGAGGTTGTCTATGCCCGCCTAGTAACCAGCGACCAGTTAATTAGATTAGCGACCCAAGTTCTTTCAGCGGGCCGCTACGAGAGTCAGCGGGCCGCTAGAACTGGGATTAAGAAGAAGTGTTAGCAACCAGACACCCTAGAATTACGTGACTTGTTGAATTTCTCTCATTTATTCTTGTTTTGACCTCGAAATTAGACTTAGGATTTAGACCCACTTTCAACCTTTAATTCACAAAAGAGTTGAACCGTCTAACTAGTTTAGTAAAGTAAAAGACCGATATTCCAACACCGTCCCTGTGGATTCGACCCTCAAGCTGTTCTACAAACGATTAGATCGGTAGACACGAGGTTTTTATTTTGAGACTTGGTTTTTCCATCGATCAATTGGTCATGGTACGAAATTGCTCAAATACAGGAGTTGAGTTTTGACATTCACAGGATCTGCTCAAATTAGTCTACTTATTTGTCTATTGAAATTTTTTCATCTTTGTTATTTTTGTTCTACTGATGTTGATGTATCTGTGATTGATTTTGCGAGACTTGTGCTTGTTTGTGTTGGATGTAATACTCATAGATAAAATTGGGGCGCTGGTACATTAGATAAGGGGTACCGGCACGTGTAGATGTTGAATAAGCTGGGATGGCTTTTGTTATGGATGCTTTGACTCTTGTATCCGGGTTAACTTTTCTTTAATGAAAAGTGGTGGTGTAATACCACTTATTTCAAAAAAAAATTTGTCTATTGAAATTGTAAATTAGCAATCTCAATTAACATAATTTCACAATAATATGAATATTTTATCATTATCTTTTACTAGTTTATTTGATGACTCTATTGGTAGTTCGTATCAGAGAGGAAAATCAATTATAAATGGGAAAATTGATAGTAGTGGTCCTAGTGGGGAAACGAAGGGCCAATTGTACCTGTCACCACCGAGGGTTTTTTCGCGAGAATGGGAGGCAGAGAGGGTTGTGGGAAGGCGAGGCGGAGACAGCCGAGAAAAGAGGAGATGGAGAAAGCAAGGTGTTGCGCCGAGGGTTTTGGCTGAAGGAAAAGATTTAGAGAGGTGGTGTGCTTGAGGCTTTGAGCGGTTTAGCAAAGAAAACAGACGGCAAAGTTAAAAACTAACGGCAAGAAACGAGCCTGTTCAGCGCCTCAGCAATCTGCATCTAAACCGATGGATTTGATCTGTGCACGCATCTTAACTCGATCCAACGATCTAAAAGTCCAAAGCACAAGGGCTCTATGCTTTGCAAAGCATTTTAGCCACTCTCTCTCTCTCTCTCTATATATATATATATAGTAAATCTATTGTGAACCATGGTTCATATAAGGTTTCGTGCACCATGACCATTCTGGTCGGTGTTTTCACAAATTGTCAAATCTAATTTAACCAACCCAATCTATATATTGAAATCTCATAACAAATAAAATTTTACAATTTTTTAAATTTTTTCACTATTTTTTTCGATTTTTTTAAAGCTTGCTATTTTTTGCTATAAATACACTAATTTGTAAGCCAAAAATAGCAAGCTTTAAAAATTTCGAAAAAATAGTGAAAAAATTTCAAAAATTGTAAAATTTTGTTTGCTATGAGATTTCAATATATAGATTGGATTGGTTAATTTAGATTTCTAAATTTGCAAAATCACCAAGATGATCTCCCTATTAAAATCTCCATGCAGACTAAATTTTACAATTTCTCGAAATTTTTAAGTATTTTTTCGAAATTTTAGAAAATCGTTAATCTAATTAGTTTTGAACCGTTCAAAAACAGCAGTTTTTAAAAATCCGAAAAAATACTTAAAAATCTAAAAAAAATATAAAATTTGGACGGTTTGGATCGGTCATTTTGAACTATATCTAACAGTTTTGATCGCAACTCACAGACCCTTTGGTGAGTTGCAACTCACCATAGCAAATTCTCTTAAATGGTACATCTAATATGTCTTATGAAATGCAAGTTCACTCTTTAAAAATATACATATTTAACTACCGAATTATTAAAATATTCCTAAAATAACTTATCAATGTTAATAAAACCAAATTCCTTTCGTATAATTTTGACAATGAAATATTTATAATTTGGAAGAACCCAAAAAATTCCACTACTTTATATATTTTTAGTTTTTTTCTTTCAGATATAAATGATATTTTTAGTTGCTCCCATACAGTGAGTCATCTCTTCTGTATATATAGATTTATATATATATATAGCAAAGAACGAAAGGAAGATGGGAGCAGTTTTATCTGTATGTATATAAATAGATATTCTTCTTCAACATATACATAGTAGTTCCCTGCTCTTCCCAGTCTCTCTCTGTCCCAACTAATTTGATCTCGGATTAGGAAGTTAGATTTCCAGGATGGAGTGGAGGATGCCATCAAAACCAAACCCTGACCAAGAAAATCTAAACTTGACGTTGCTTCGACGACTTGATCCCCATGCCGAAAAAATTCTGATTAAAGCTCCCCACGTCGCCTTGTACCAAATGGATTCTGAAAATGCTCAATGGGTTTGTTCTAACTTTGTACATAAATTATATATATATATAGAGAGAGAAAAAGACTAATGTGCCATCGATGACACGGTCAATCTGAACTATTTAAGTTGTTTTATATATTGAAATACCTGTATAGAACAAATTTTAGATTTTTTTATTTATTTTATATTTATTATGATATTTTAAAAAAAATATTATAATCGAAGCATTTTAGGCCCTCCAATTTAAAAATATCATGATAAATAGCAAAAAAATTCGAAAAAGTGTAAAATTTGGTTTCCAAAGATATTTCAATATGGAGAACAAGTTGAACAGTTCGATTTGATCATTTGAGATTTGAATCTCTAAAAATGTCTTAATGGTACATTAGCCTTTTTATATATATATATATATATATATATATATATATATATAAAATATGTTCTTTCTTTTTGCTTTGGTTTATCCAGAACAATGACAGCATTTATACACTCGATATTATCTGAATGTTGTTCTTTAATTTTGTATTTGTCCTATCCATGATTACAATTGAACAAAGTTGTGTCTTATGGATAAATATAATGTTATAACCTCATATTTGATAGATTTTAATTCGTGTAGTATCTATCTGGTGCCAATTACACAGCTCAATCGTTTATACTTCGTTTGATTAACATATCTTTACTTGTTATGTGAGTACAATGCATGGAAAATTTACTTTTACAGCCACATGTTTAGTTCATCCTTGCAAAGAAGCATTTCACTCGTGTTATTCATACCAAAATATTTCAATATATATCATTCTATTTTCTGGACTGAATTTTACAATTAATGTACGTATGGGGAAAGTGGCATTCCTCGTTGATGAATGGGAATGCAAAATAAATATGCATTCTTTTTCTTTGTTAGATCAATTCAAATGCAAATTGCTGATTATAGAAATGGATGGGTATCAAGAAACTTTTTTCAACAACATTGTTTTCTTCTTCTTTTCTAATTACAGGGTAAAAGAGATGGGAAAGGTTGTCTTTTGGTCGTCAGAAGGTAAAACATGTGAAAGTATTTATTTATCTTAATTCGTATAGCTTTAGTATTTAATTAACTTCTCTGCCTTTCGTCGGTGACAAAAATTTTCTTTCTTTTAGCTCCAGGGATTCTGCCTCACGCTTCAAGTTTATTATACCGAACAGCTTGAACCCACGTGACCCAAGTACGACCATTTCTTACTTTTGTCACTACCACAAAAGATTATTTTCGTACCGGTTAATAAATTAAATTAGTACTAATTTTGCAATAGTTTATAATGACAGGCGTGCTAAGAAAATTAAATAACCGATACAGATAGAAAGGTGCTGAACTGCTGATGGTGCAGATTAGAAACAATTAAAAACCGATGCTAAAGGTTGCCATCAGCACATGTTTTTAGTTAAAACGGGAGCAAAAATTCATTATTTATTTATTTTCATTATTATTATTATTATTATTATTATTTATTATTATTTACTTGTCATCTTTAAACCTAAGTAAGGGGCTGGTGTGTTTCGGCAATCAAACCCGAACCCAGAACCATGTATTGGAATTCGGTTATTGGTGGCAGATTCAATCCACAACCCCAACATTTGTTTCCTAAAATCCACATATTCTGCTTAATCACATAATTTTACAAAAAGGACCTTAATAACAGAATTAATTAACTATAGAAAAGTTCAAACATAGTTCAAAGATATTGAAGTAGTCCCTATCAACATAATTAATTTTCAAAGAGGTACCTGGAGCCTTAGAGGTGTACCAGTATGGTAGAGGAAGAGAAAATGGGCGGGTACCAATACTGTAGCAGATCGGCAGTGGCCAAGGGAACATCACCAAGCTACACAGATAAAATAAGGAGAGGCATTTAGGTGAAAGCAAGCCTAAACAACGCTCTATTAGGACTCTACAAGCTACAAACAGGATTTAACCGAGCACGAGTTTAGCTAGAGGAAACTAACAGTTAATAGATGAAGCAACATCCACTTAATAGATCAAATTGAGTCAATAAAAGAGTGCAAAACACAGATCAGATCAAATAGAGGCAATGCATAATCTCAGCACACAACACATTCAATCAGTTTAACAGTCAAAGCAATCATATGTATTTGATATGTCCAGTAAAGTAGAGAGATCAACGAGAGTAAATTCAGAAGTAAAAAGAGATTTTATTGCTTGTTAATTGTGTGTACAGTATTGCCTAATGTTCCTATTACAGAATGTCCAACCTCATTTCTTATGCTCCCTCCTCTATATTTATAGGCATTTGAAATATATTCTTTTGCTGACGTCATCAGACAGCCGTTGCGCCACTTGAGCCACTTGCCTCTTGACCTTATCCGAGGATTCTTCGAACCCTCCTGCGAGAAGGGTTAGCCGAAAGCGACCCTTTTCCCGAAGGGTCTTCGCAATTCTTCATGGGACCAGTTTGTTAAGCCAGTTGTCGCCTCCATTTTCGTTTCCCGCCTCTTTTCCTGCTCACTCTGACACAAGGTCAAGAGACGGATCGCTGACGTCATCGTTGTGGGCTGGACCTCTAATTGTTTACTTTTCTTCATTCGTACTATACTGGGGCAGGCTTCTATATCCTAGCCCTATCAGTATTCAATCACAACATAGCAACAAAGAGAATTGGGAAATGGGAAGCAGAGCCGTAGAATAAACAAACGACCTGGTTTTCTCATTGCAAATTAGAGGGGTGGTCCAGACGTTGGGTTTCAGACGCGAAACGAGAGAGGAGATGGCGAAAGCTGGAGAGCAGAAGGGTTTGAGGTCTAGAATTTTCTGTGGCATTTTTTGTGTGACCATAGGTGTAGCAAGCAAAACAAGGAGGAGATCTCCGAAAGCATAGAAGAGAGGATATACAATCTACTTGAGGTGCATGATCATTAGGCTTCCACCAAATTATTTTATTCTACCTCTTTGAAAGATCTTAAAAAATGAGCTTAAAAAGAAAATCCTAACTTTTTTAATACTTATCTACCGTATATACACATATGAGCATTATATAAAAAAAAAAACTTGAAGAATTAAAATCGTCGAAGAATTTGGAAAAACAATTAAAAACTTAATGAAGCTTCAAGTACATAACAGAATGAACATGTTAATAAAAATAATTACGATTACCTCTAATTCGAGTTTTACTTCATAGAAATTCGTGAGTATCCTAAATACTTAATGCTTTTTTAAAGGTGAAGATAAATCTACAAATTAGTGAACAGATCACACGGTCTAGAAAATTCTAGATTCAAATTCTAAGTTTCTGAATTTTTATTTAGCTTACTTTAACTTAAAGGTTATTTGTTAGTATTAATATTAATATTATTCATTTCTTACAATTATAAACTTATAATTTCTAAAGGTTTATCATAAAATTTTTAACTTATTGCAAATTTTATTTATTTTAATCTTAATCACATTGTTAAAATTGAATTTTTGAAAAAAAAAAAAATACGGGTTTCCACACACACACACACAAGATTGCTACATCCTCATTTTGTATTTCCATTAATCAACAAGGAATGCCACTTTCCCCATACGTACATTAAAATTCAGTCCAGAAAATATAATGTCATAGTTGGAATATTGTGGTATAAATAACACGAGCAAAAGTGAAGTGTTCCTTTGCAAGGATAAAACTAAATTTGAGGTTGTAAAAGCGAAATTTCCATGCATTGTACTCACATAACAAGTAAAGAAATGTTAAACAAACAAAGTATAAGTGATTTTTTGATCCTTATCTCTGAACCGTTTCCCCCTTAATTAGTTGTATGACCGACACAGAATAATTAACCTAATTACTCCTTTGATGCTATAAAAAAGACCTGATTTGATAAACTGAGCTTCTATTAGATAGGTTGGCTTATAATAATATTTTGGTTAGACTAATCACATAATATAATGACAATATAGAATTAATTTTTTTCTTCATTCATAGATAATCATTTTAATATCTAATTAAATATATTTATATTTGTATTCGTATCTGAAAAAAAAAAATATAGATACGAATATGGTTTGACCACTGTCAGAATCGTAACTGATCCATTGGCATCCCTACTAACAACTCAAGTCTCATCACAAGCAAGTTTCTAGATCAAACGCTATACTTCTCGAAATTCAAACTTATATAGATAAATTCTGATTAACTATCAGCCTGACCTATCTTGTAAATAGCATAAATTACTCACACTTTATCAAAAATTTTCAAATTTACACTATGTGGAAAAGATCTCTAGATGGAATACATACTAGCTAGAGTTGTACCGGACATGGTCAAATATATTAAAATATTCCGATACGCCTGTTAGTTTGTTTGAATTATTGTAACCACTGACTAAAGTGGCTAGAGTGCTTTCTGTTAGTGCGCATTTTTTTTTCTAAGTGCGCCTGTTAGTGCGCCTTTTTCTGAGTTTTAGAGTATTGAAAAAGGACTTCAATTATTGTGACGATGGGGCCCAGGGTGCACCCGACAATAATGAAGAATCATTTGGAAACCTCTATACAAACTCACTTAGAGTCATTGGGGAGGACATCATCTCACACCCAATAACTCGCTCTGTAATAATCATCCTCTTATAAAACTCCGCTTTCTCTTAAACTTTGCACTCTCAGAAGTCCATAGTTTTGAGAAAATTCCTGGTCGATACATCTTTAACATTGGTATCAGAGCGATGTTTGTTTCTAAATATTATTTATGACTTTCTAAGTTTCTTTATATTCTAGGTAGGTAATTAGGATAAGATTATACCAAACCATAAAAATTGTTCATGAATTAATGATTAAATAAACCAAAGATATTAATTAAAAGTTTGAAATTTTAAAAAATTTTAGCTAAACCAAAAGATTTATCCTGCTGTACAGTACCTAATGAGAGAGGAAATATTGCGGGTAAACACAATAAAGTGAGGTAAAATTTCTTACACAAAAGAATTATAGAATGAAAATAAATTGGTTTGTACTCCAAAAAGGTCATAAAAAAATACTGACATGCTTTAATTGTGACCACAATATCTCACTGTATTCTTGATTGATTTCTAGATTTTTAGTTTTTATCGAAAGTAGACTCAAAGATTTGTTGAATCCCATAACCTCACTTGAGTCAAATATACGAACCATGAGATATTGTTTCACAAATTTAGATAATAAAAAAATATAAACTATTTTCTTATAAGAAATTACGGTTTCTCCTAATTCTTTCCTTAATCACGAAAGTAATAACAAAAAGTTCAATAAGTTACGAACAATAATTATTTAATTGATTAAAATAACAATTAAACTGGCAACATAGAGGCATTAATCACTTTGATATATTTGTAAGTACTTTACAAAATAATGCGCAATAAAATCCCAAAACTTTATAGTTATCTCCAGCCATTGTCATCGCTTGATTGTTGATTGGATGATGTCGTAAATTTCGTTCTCCAATAGAAAGGAGAGCGAGAGACAATTACTAAGCTAAATTTCTTCACTTGACTTGATGGCAAACTCTAGAAGATCGGCCTAGACTAGTCGCATCTTGTGATTTCTATGTTTTCTCTCAGTTTGGACTATATAAGCGATAGAGAAGTATTTTACCATGTTCTCCATCATTACAGAGATATATATCGGACATGAGATCACCAAACAGGTTGCACCTGTGGATACAAACAAGAGATGATGAGATCAAATCATTCTGTATAGATTCATTGTATCATTTCAACCGATCCGATTGAATTTTTAAATCAATTTGGTTGAAATTATCCTGAGAGTAGACTGAAACTACTGTCTATTCCAACCGATCTGTACGGATCTAATCTCTGGACAAAATACTGCAATTTACTGCAATTTTAATTATTTTATATGGTAGGTTTTTGGGTGGCTCTTGGAGAAGAAATGAATAAAATGCTTAAAATTCGAAATAAATTAAGTAAACTAAAAAAAATCACTTGATATTGCTCCAAATCGGAAATACACAAGTTAGATGAGCTTTCTTTTGGCTTCTTCTCTAAAATTCTTATTATCCCTAGATTTTTAGGTGATTTTAGCTTATTTTCAACATGGGGTTTTTGGTGTGACTCTTGGAGAAGAGAGATAAAGACGAAGAGAGGTGATGTACGAACAATAGAGAAAGATAATGAAAAATAACACGAACAAGAGAGATTTTGGTTTTGAAATTAGACCGATTCTAAGATTTTTAATAGAGTTTTAATTCTCAAAACATAACTAACTGTCAGAAGGCACAATGCATGTCTTAAATAGACAAATACAAAAATCCTAGAAAGATAAAATACATAAAATTACTAAAACAATCCTAAAATTGCTAAAATTATAAAGAAAGGCCCAAATGTCTTTGAAGGAAGGCTCAGATCGCGAATCCGAGCTGACGATTTGGGTCACGGAGCTCTTGTCAAAATTTCAGCCCGATCTAACGGTCGGATCAAAAGTTACATCCATTTTATTGAAGTGTGCACGGGACCATATTGCATCAAGAGGTGGCTACGGCTTTGATCAAAATCTCATTTTTTTTAACATGAAATTTCATTTCATTGGAAAATTTTTTATCAAAATGAACAGATTTGGTGTTATTTGGTTGGAATTCCCATGTAATTAGATTCAACGAAATCCTGTGAAATCAATTGAATTGAAATGAAATGAAATGAAATTCCCTGAAAAAATATTTTGATCAGGGCCTAAGTGTGAATCCAGGAGAGAGAGAGAAGGACCCATTTAAACCCTATTATTTGAACTAGATCTGTACATCGAGCTTCGCTCGACGAAATTGTAAGCAATATATGAAAAATTGTATCTTTAATTTTTTTAAGTTGATAGATGATTTTGAATAAATGATTTTAGTGGAAATTATCTTATTTTAAAAGTATATTTGCTATATAAGACATTTGATAAACTGATATTTTTATCATGAAAGAAAAGTAATAATTATAAAATTGTAAATTCATAGTGAAAAGTGAATTAGTAAAATGGAAACAATATTACATTGAGTAGTAGTCCATTATATATTTTACACACTACATTGTTCATTTTTTGTATACAATTGTAAAAATTCTTTAAATGTAAAAATAAAATTCATAAAAAAAAATTTCCTTATTGTTTGATAGAAGAAAAATAAAAAATTCATGCCTCATGTATTTTCATCTTCGAATCTATTGTAGGCCAAATTTTCATCACATGCACACGTATCACGCCTATTTGAGAGTGATGCGGTGTCTAGTATATTTGTCATTTCGAAAAAAAAAACGATTGTTGAAAAACTTGAAGAAGGTAGATACTATAGATAGATAATATGTTGGCACATTTTGGTGGAGGAGGCATTCTCTTGATGCATCATTTGTCGATACATCTCTTAAATGGCACACTATGAAATATATGTTAAAAATATAAACCTTTTTAATCGCACCCTTTGAGACATCTACTCGATTGCATTCTTTTGTGAGTCATATCTTAAATGGAACCCTATGAAATATATGTTAAAATAAGCACCTTTTCAATCGCACCCTTTGAATCCATCCACACATTTTTATTATATGTAATGTAATTATAAAATTGTCAATTCTAATTGATTGAACTGGAAAGTGAATCAGTAAAATAGAAACAATAATGCATTAAATAGTAGTTCCATTACATATTTTACACACTATATTGTTCATTTTTGTTGTACAATTTTAAAAAATTCTTTAAATGTAAAAATACAATTCATAAAAGATTTACCTTATTATAGAATAGATTAAAATTCATGCCCCATATATTTTCTGTCTTCGAATTTGTTGCAGGACAAAATTTTTGTGACATGCGCTCGTATCACGCCTAGATTTTTATATGACACTGATGTGATATCTATTATGTTTTTCACTTCGTAAATGAAAAATGATTGATGAAAAATTGAATAAGAGATGTACTATTTATAGAGAATATGTTGACACCCTTTAATTGAGGAGACATCCACTCGATACACCTTTTGAGATATCTATCCAACTTCATCTTTTGGCAAGATATCTCTTAAATAATACCCTATGGAATATATGTTAAAATAAACACGTTTTCAATCGCATCTTTTGGGTCCATCCACGCGTCTTTATTATATGTAAGATTACTTGTCTACTAAATCAATACGTGTTATATAAAAAAAGGCGGTACAGGTCAATCCAAAATAAATTTAGTTTCAGGACCCGATTTTAATTAAAAATAGGTGCTAAAGGGTTGCTAAAAACTAGTCAATATTTTTATGAGAGAGATTGGCCTTAATCACCTGTTTTTAATTTAAAGATCGGTGATAAATAATTAATTTAACAAAACTTCATGCCACCTATTCTAATACGGTGCTAATTGGGCGTTGCTGATGTCCTTTTCTTTGGTAGTACTGCGTTTATTATATTTTGTTTTGTGGATTTTTCGTTATTGTGCCTCATTTGTCAGTTGTATTTCTATATCTTTAATAGGCTGGGGCAAGTCATGCAACATCTTTACTTCAATATTATCTTTACTTCAATATTATTCTTGCAACATTCGAAGAGAAATAACCAGGCTATTTGCTGTTTTTTGTTGTTGTTGAATGATAAACAGAAAATTTGGTGGAGGATATAATGGAGATACATGAATACGACGTAGATCCTCCATTTCTGATATACCAAAAAAAAACTAAATTGGTCAGAGGTATTTTGTTCAAGGAGCCTCAAAATTGCCAGGAAATTTGTATCGTTTTGAATAGGTCTGTTTTTTTTTTTTTTTTTGCCTGCTTATATAATATTTGAGGTTACTTTACATAATAACATACTGATGCCTTCGTGTTTCACTCGTATACCCCAGGATATTATTTGCCTTAGGGAAGACTCCCCCAAATCTGAAACTACTATCCCCAACTAAAAGGTACTACCTAAGCCATTATTGTAGCCTGTATGAACATTATTGTAACTCGTAAGGCCGAATACTTTCAATTTTATCTTATTATGGTTTTCTTACTTTACTGTGAATATGTATATTTATCCTCTTTTTATATGCTTTGATTAGTTTCTCTTGGTTGGTTCATGACGGTTTATTTTGTGATGTTTTTTTTAGAACAATGTTCTGCTACCATAAGTTTTGGTTGTCACAAATGTCACAACTTTACTATTTTATTAATATTTTAAATTTTAAATTTTAAATTTCAAATTTAAACCATTGATCTTGTTCAATTTAATGAGCGATGTATTTCTATATAATTTTTTTAATTTTGAAGTTTATTTGATACTCGATGTTGAGGTCAAAATATAAGCCTATTAAAATTAATCTATCATAGTTAATAAGATCCGTTCATTTTAGACCTTTTGATTGAGTATCAAATAAACTTCAAAATTTGTAAAAATTATATGAAAATGTATCGCTTGTTAAACTAAATAAGATCAATTAGTTTAAATTTAAAATTTTAAAATATTTAAAAAATAATAAAGTTGTGACATTTGTGACAACTAAAATTTTGTGGCACTAGAACTTGCTTATTTATGTATCCATTGACTTTATTTGGCAATTAATGGTTTCGACGCTTGCTGTTCATTTGGGTCACCATTAACCTTGTTTTAAATCCATTACACTTTCGATTTGGTCGATATATACTGATTATTTGTCAATACCCGATCACCAGATTTAGATCCAAATATTTTATTTTGCGTTTGGCAAGTTTTGCTTACTGACTAACGTTAAATTTTATTGGTATTTGTTCTATAGTGAACTCGAGCAGCTTGACGTGAACAATTCAAATTTCAGAGATGGTCCCCGCGATTCTTCAGATGCCACGTCAAACTTGAGGTCTGACGGTTGCGATGCGTTCCGGCCGTTCCCCGATATTCCTTATCCTTCCTGGCTCAACCGATCTCATAATCCTACCCCAAATTTAAAGCCGAGTCAGAATAAGAATTCAACAAATGCAGCAACTATCAGTATTGAAGATGTTCATGAGTTATTAAGAAGGCTTGCCGAGGTATTTTTATTTTTTTTTCTCTCGATAAATTTCATGTTAACCCTTGCGAATATTACAATTGCAAATTAGATCCTCTTTATTTCTACGTCAATTACAAGAAAAATGATACAACTAATATAAACAAGCAAACAACTGAGTCCAGATGTATAATAAAGCTAGGGATTGCGTAGAATCACTTGATCCTTTCAGGTTGGCGGTCTTTTACGTCCTCATCCTCCACTCTTGTTCTTCTATATCATCGTTTTTTTAATATGAGACTATGTTATTAGTAACTGAATATATTTTTTTTCAATTCTTAATAATTCTCTGTTTACCCTCTAATTTCTTCACTCTCTAGTTCGGAAACATATTTTTATAGTCATCAATAGTCTACCAAATTAAATGATATAGTCTTCTAGACAATAAAAACACTCAACTTCCTAAGCACAATAAAAACTACCTTTCAAACTTTAAACAACAATTGATCCTAAAAAAAAAAAAAAACCTTAAACATCAATTAAACACTTTGATCATGCAAACAAAAATTAAGCTTATATTTCCAACACCACACGAAAAAAAGGCTTCTGTAACGGTTAATATAAGCCTTTAATAACGGTTATGCTAACGTTACAGTAGCCCCCGTTACAGAAGGGTTAATAACCGTCACAAGATCTGTAACGGTTATTAACTAATAACCGTTACAGAATCCCATCTTCTGTAACGGTTATTAGGTAATAACCGTTACAAAAGACTAGATTCTGTAACGGTTATTAGTTAATAACCGTTACAGAAGGTATGACGAAATTAGGTATCAATTTTTATTATATTTTGTAACGGTTATTCCGTAATAACCGTTACAGAATCTTGTCTTCTGTAACGGTTATTAGGTAATAACCGTTACAGATAATTACATAACCGTAAAAAAATAATTTTTTAAGAATCTGTAACGGTTAATACTTAATAACCGTTACAATTTTTTTTTTTTTTAAATAAAACGCCTGTTTTGGGTGGCTAGCCCATGTTTGCTAGCCGTACCAATTGGTACCAAATTGTACCAATATCAAACATATCACGCACATTGCATATCAAACATATCAAGCATAACACATATATATATATAGCATATATATCAAGTTATATATACCAAGTATAACATATGCAACAAAACAATTAACATATATACAAATAATATCAAACAAGTCATGATAACATATCAAATTTATATTATTCAAATAATACCCCTTGCATGAAGTTCATTAACTCTATCACGATACCGTCAATCGTACTCTTTTCATATGGTTTTCCAACCGGCTCGATCATCTGCATTTGATTATAAACAAGTAAAAAATAATTATTAGTTAAATTATGATATCCTAAACCAAAAACTCTAAATCTTAATTGTTTTGATCCTAGCTAAACCCTAATTAAATCGTAATAGTTAATAAAAAATCACCGGGGGTAATTCTCCGCATGCTGTCATATAAGCTATTACGTTTCTCAAGGCGAGCATTGTAAAATATCCACACTCTGTGCCGCCTCTTTGTTTCGGCCCCTAATTAAGATTGAACAAAATAAATAGTTAAGATTTTTTATAGTTTCACAAACCGTAATAATCTTGTAGACACTTATTAGCCAGTTTCATACGTACCTCTATTTCGTACCAGTCAAATACTGTTCTGATCTTTGGGTTATATTTTCTCAATTCCATCAGGTATTGCTTATATACCCTACATGCAATAGCATTAAATTATGTTAGATATCTTAGATATAATCTAATATTTTCTCAATATCAGACATAATTGTTTTGTTAATTTAGAAAAGAAAACTTACTGGGTTATGAACGGCTTAATTTTGTACTTTTGATTCTTGCGTTTCAAAGAATCAACTAAGTGAACAGTTCGATTCTCGACATGAATAGCAATGAGAATCCAATGAAACCTGTAATAGAGTTTATTGTTTTGATGGAATTAATGGAAAATAAAAACTTCTTTTGTATCTAGCTATTTTATTCATTATATTGGTTCTTACTCCTCATTATACGCCAGAAGAAGATAGGTGGATGGATATTGTAGAAACATTCTCCGAAGGTAATTCACCGCATTATTGTTTTCGTGTTGGATTTTCTTGCATGCCAACATCTCTGGATCCAATATGGTGATGCCATCAGGAATGGGTTCCTCCATCCAAAACCTACAAAAAATGGATATCACACTTAATTTTTTTCAAATTGAATTGAATAGTAGGCACAAAATATTTAAGTTTGAGAATTCATACCAGCAGTACAACTTAACTATCGACACGTTTAGAGAATTCCTTTTAAAACATTCGATGATGTCGCACAACTCGACATTGAACTTTACCTCCCCATCGTGCGTACCCCAGGGATTGCAATTAAAGAGCTCAAAATTTTTCTCGTCTTCCGGTTGGAGAATCAACAAATTGTACATCTCCAGTTCGGATGGGGTAAGTCGTTCAATGACGTCCTTTTCGAGAAGTGCGTCGCGAGTAATACACGACCCCGCACTTGCGACCTTCGGACTCTCCACCACCTTCTTCACCACCTTCTTCCTGATCTTCTCTACTGGTTTCTTGTTGCTCTGAATCTGCATTCAAGTTAATCATATAATTAATTAGTCATTAGTCATACGTAGAAATGTGTGAAACAGATTGTGATTATTAAATGATCCCTTGTTTCATACCTCCACCAGAAATGACGGCCACGCAAATCGCCCTCTAATATTATCGCCTAATAGCTCTTCTGTCCAACCAGGGACTTGCCAGTGACGAAAATCGTCGCCTACTTTCAGAAGTTGGATATAAACATGTTGATCAGATAAGGGCACACCATGTACAATCTGACCAACAGTACTCGGAATAATATTTCCCTCGGCCGTCTTAATCCTCTGACTATGGTTATCAAGGAGGTAGAGATCGCACGGCGTTTCCTTCTGAAATTCGCAAATAAATTCAGATAATCATTCTAGTTACAAATGTAATAAAATTCATTACTTGATAGAAATGACATAATAATATGAACCTGAACACCGCCACTCGGATCTGGAGGCATATAGCTTGAGGCGACCGTTCGAAATAACTCTTCGTTTGGCATTCCTGAGTCTACCTCGGCTTCAACGAATTGCTGGGGCGTGAAGAATTGAGGTGGTGTTTGAACCTGCACTCCACTCATGGCCAACCATTCTTTGACCTCCTTAAAAGCTTCTTGTCTCGCTGCATTCCTTATCTCCGTAGAGTTAATTAAATCCATTTTAGCTTTTTCGGTGGCCTGGTTCACCAAATCTAAAATCTGGGCCGGTGTCATGCATCCTTCATGCACATTCTTTCTAACATTTCTATCATACAAATCTTTCTTCTTGGTCTATGAAGAGGATCATCTCATTCTACCTGAATGTTCCGGCCTGTCAACTGCCCGACTTAAAACTTCTTGTGGCTGGATTGATCAAGAACTGATTTCGTCAGACAAGGCATGTAATCGACTGAATGCCTCAATAGTCGCCGAATTCGAACTGTGGAATGTGTAACTACCTATTTAGCAACAAAGAATAATTATTAGTGGTTATAAGAGAGAATTTGTGTTAGCAGAAAATATAATCTATGTATGTAATTGTACCTTCTGTCTTCGTTTGACAGGTCCTTCCCATAAAATACCTCTGACTCCTCGATTCCAATTCTCCGATGGTAATGCTTGTGGAACCGACCCCCTCGGAATCACCAGGTATGACAATTTTGTCTGTAGGTTTCCACGAACCCTTTTTTCCTCTATAGCCAGAGGAACCCATTCTATGAGGCTCCTTCCATTGCTTTCTCAACTCCTTCGCTTTATTACTATTTTCCACAAATTCTGCACTTGTCCTCTTATTGTAAAATTCCTCCCATTCTTTTTGTGAGATTGGGTGTTCATCGCACGGATTTTTGGGATTGTTTGGATCGGCATTTCTGATGTACTCGTCAGCAATCCTACTCCTATAAGCCCTATGACTGATGCCCATAGCTGTGAGAGTGCTCTTTTTGGCTGTAGCATCTTCCTTGATGTTGAACGTTTTCTGAAAGATAGCCACACATTAGTTAGGGTTTGTACCTAGGCATAACGGAAAACCTTCTGTAACGGTTTTTATATAAAAACCGTTACAGAGTATTTAGCCGTTTTTTTTCTCAGCCATAACGGAAAAATTATTACGGTTTTTTTTCTAAAATCGTTACTGATGATTGGCGCCAATTTTCCTGCGCCATGTCCCACTATTCTGTAACGATTTTTTAGAAAACCGTTACAGAAGGCCCGTTACAGAATCTCTTTTTTCCCGTAGTGCAACATCATTCGTTAAACTTAATTATCATCCAACACGCATTCCGAATAGTTTCTTGAATCTGTTGAACAATTCTGCCAAGAGTAGTTTAGTGAATGTGTCTGCTACTTGATCATGGATCGTCACGTGAGTCAACTCAACATCGTCATTCTTCACATGTTCACATATAAAGTGAAACCGAACATCTATGTGTTTGCTTATTTTATGATGCATCGGGCTCTTCGTCAATTAGATTGTTGACTTATTGTCCACTCGAATCTCGGTTGGTTTGTCTCAAGCAAAATACATCTCCTTTAGCACTTTCCCTTATGTTCCCTGAATGCGCCAATAGCAATTGCTCATGAGGACACATTCGTGGGAACATAAGGGGAAATGCCGTCAGATTTTTCTCAAACACCGGACTGCATCTAGCATACTACTCGCTAATTCTAAATGATACAGAGTATCCAAAGAGCAGTCCCAAACGAAGACTATCTGACATTAATCCCTAATGGATTAATCTAGGATGAACAATGACCTAAATTCGGTGTTGTTCTGATTTTTTTGTCCTATATGATAATACAATGCAAATAATTAATACATAATTTGGTGATAAATGAAAATAAATAGAAAATTTTATGAAATTATACCTTTATGAAAATATACCTTCTCTTTTTGGATTAGATCTGAAAATAAGTTAAAAAACAATAAATCATTAATTTAACCATAAATTAAAATAAAAACCAAAATAAATAAGAGGAAAATAAAAAATATAGAATATTGCTCAAATTTAATTTTTTGTTACCTTAAATCTTCTCTCCTTCTCCTTTTCTTTCTTTTTGTTTTTAGATAAATTGGGGTCAAGCCTTCTCTTCTCTTTCTAATTTTTACTTTTCAGATTTTTTGAGTGAAAATAGATTTAAAAAAAATTAATAGAAAATTTTTTTGGAGGGAGAAAAAAAAATTCGAATAGAAAACCTAATGCTTTAAATTAAAACAGTTACAAATTGCTACTTTTTGAATTCTAACCTTTTTTAGATAAAAACGGTTACAATTTCTCCTAACGGATTTTTTTCTGATTTTTACGGGAAAAATGTGACGGTTTTTTGCATAAAAATGGTTACAATTTGATTTTTCGATTTATTTACACCGCTCCTGTTACTTGCTTTGTAATTGTTTTTACCAAAATTTAATACAGATCCCTGCTGCAGATTCCTTTTTTTTTTAAGTGTTTTATAAGTTAGTTATATATGCATGTTAAAAGGAAGATCGCTATTTTGGTTTATGCGTGTACTTAAAATTAAAATTACTTCCACCTATATTTTGCCATCACATGAACTCTAAAGACTAGGCCTCGAACTTATAATTTGTTTTGCTAAAGCATATTTGAGCTTCATTGTAATATTCCTTGTTTTCTGACAGAATGAATCTTTCGTGAAGATAGTCCATTCAGAGATCTTAAACGTGAGTCGTGATTCTCAAAACAAAAGAGTGCGTCGTTCTTGATCTTCATAGTGAGCACTTTTATGTCAGCTTTTCCTAGGCCTGCAAGGAAATTCCTCTTTGTTTTGTAATTTCATTTCTTTATCTTCGCACTAATGCAGTTTTCTTATATGGACATGTTATTTATTTATTTTGTAACATTAGATGATCAATTTAAAAAATATTCGATCGTGCATGTATTTATGTCATAACAGCATATCTGTGGGACTTCAAAAAAAAAATTTTCACACATCATATCTGTGGGACTGGGTCGATTAGAATCGTGAGAGTGAGGGGATGTTGTTCTGTGCTTAATTTTCACTAGCAGGGCTTCGCGCTTTGAGCGAACTATATTTTTTATCTAATGTTTGCTTGCATTTGTAATAATATATAAGCATTATAATAATACTGAGTTATAGAAAAGCATTTGTTATAATAAGATTAGTAGTGCGAGAGAATCACACAATCAATTTCATTTGAATCGACTGTTTGTTTGAGCAAAATATTCGTGCCATCAGTAAACTGAACATTTAAAATATAAAAAAAATTAGCAGAAAATAATTTGATAAATTATTTTCTGTCATCCATGTAATTTATATTGCAAAAATAAATTAAGAGAAACAGCCAAACATTTTATAAGGTAAAAAAAATTCTGGCGCTATTTTTAAAATGGTAGAAATCATATGAAATATTTTGAATTATGGCATAAAAATTTAATGTTAGAAATCACATGAAATATTTATGAAATATTCTGCGTTATTTTTCAGTGAACGGAAACCCACTTCAAATTCAATGCAAAAAATTTACAGTTTTGAAGGCATTGTATTTTTGAAATCTTTATAATTTTTTGAGTATGGAAATAAAATTTCACGCACAAATAAATTTACTGATGATTCGAAATAATTAAAAAACTAATCATATTTATGAAACCATGGAAATTAAAAATATTATAAAATTTGTAAAATTATTTAAAATATTTTCGGAATGGATAATCCGAAAAATTTATATGAATAAATTCCTCATATACCATTCAGCATGGCCATAAATTTTGAAGCCGTGATAATTTTTGAAAGATCCTCTAACAATTAAAAAAACCAAACTCTATTTTGCTGAAAATGTTTAAAATGGATGTATCCATTTTTGCCTGAAATTGGAGAAGGGAATGTGCGCAAAATTTTGGATGAACGGTAACAGAAGAGCGCGTGGAATTAGTAGGCATATAGATTGTTGATTGGTTTGGACTTTGGATGAACGGTAACATTTTCGGAAAAAAAACAAAAAAAAAAAAAAAGATGAATGGTAACACTAACAGATGAGCATGTGGGCCCTACCTGTGAGCTTTTAATGATGGTCAGTTGGCCACATGTTTTTTTTTTTTGATTGAAAGCCAGTAGGCAAATTCATTAACGAAAACTGAAAAGTACATCTAAATTGCCCTCGATAAAAAAAAATAGAAAAACCCGGTGTCTGACTAAAACATCTCCATACCCCACTACCAACAATCCCTAATTAAAAAACATAAAAAAAAGGAACAAAACTAAAGAAAAGTAAACAGCAAAGCTTAAACTGAACCAACTGGTAAGTAGAACCAGCGTACTAAAAAACTACCTAAAAACACCCTACAAATAAGACACCAGGTAAAAGAAGAAAAATACAGCATCAAGGTGGGCGCTGTGGAATCCTCTGAAAAAACCTTTCGTCAATTGCCCCTCTAATCTTCCCCAGTTGCTGCAAAGCCATATGTGGCCTGCCCTGGTACTGTGTTTCCTGCCTTCTAGCTATATTAGCTAAATCATGTGCCTGCTTCACTGCCTCCCGTCTTGTATGTTGCAATACCATTCCACTTTGCCTCAGCTCAAATCTGGCGATTAGATCATTAACCAGATTCATCGCTCTCCAAGAGGGCAAGTCAGTACTGTCACCCTGATTAACCGCCATCACTAGATTTTGGCAATCTGAGTAAAAATGAATTAACCTCTCTTCTGACACTTGCAGTGTATCAATGTATGTCATTGCCTCCCCTAATGCCACTGCCTCTGCATGAAAAGGATCGTGCACTTTAAAGAAATGCATCCCAACTGAGTGCAGCTTCCCCTTCTCATATACCACAAATGCCCCTCCAGATTTCATGGACTGGTCCCAGGATGCATCAACAATTACTTGCCATCCATCAATGTTGTAGTCATATTTATCAAATGCTACAGTATGATTGTTTCCCCTCCCTCCTGTCTCCACAAAAGGACATGACATAGCAACATTGATTTTTTGAATAACCTCCTTCGGTTTGAAAGTACAATGTTCAATCACCACCTTATTCCTTTCCTTCCAAATTTCCCAAAGGGTATTCACAAACAATCTGTTACCCTCCTTATCCAAGCTTTGCCATAATATAATGCATAGTTGTGACTATGTCCAAATGCAGTTCATGCACCCTAATCCCTAATTGGCTTCCAAACCATACTTGCCTGGAGGTGTTGCAAAAAAATAAACAATGCATTTCATATTCACTTTCCTCATGACATCTTTGACAGGTACTCGAGAAGGTTGGAATTCTAGCATGCATATTGACTGCTACAGGTAGCCCTTTATGCAGTTGGCCACATGTATAATATAGAAGAGCAGCAACAGCGATGGACAGAGCGTGCACGTGGGAATGGAAATTAGATCCGCATCCAATAAATGGCGGTGGCCCCACATGTCAGCCACACTATTCATGAACAGTGCCTTAGAAATAGTAACGGATGCGGATTCAATTGGCCCGGATTAATATATGTGTTTCTATTACGTTTGTCTAGATTTGTGGGAGCACCACCAACCTGTACGGTGGTACACTGACATGATGAGTTGCTATCGAAGGTATTCTAAAGAGAGTACATTTACTTATATAAAGGGATTTATATATGGAGATACTCGATTTCATGGGGTAGTACTAATTAATTTGTTAGTTATTACTAAATATTAATAGATGATATTTCTCCAATTTGCAATTCTTGATTCGTGCAATATTGGGATTGTTTTGTCATGGTTTTAAGTAATAATCCTCACTTGGTTAATTTTATAAGAAATAAAGAATGCACTACTATCACTATACGAGCCTCATTCACACATTTATTACTTGAATCTCTTGATCCGGCTTTTCATTTAGCTAGCATGTTCGACATTAACATTAACAACAAACAAAGCAAAGACGAAAATAAATAAAACTTATCTACATCACTTATACACTCATGACTATCATTATCAGCAATGGAAATTTGGAATTCCTAACAGGGTAATAATCTAAACTTTCATCCCCTGGACATTATTTTCAAAGAAAATAGTATATGCATTTTGCAGTAATGGTCCAAGGTCTTTGATAACTGGTAAGCCACTTATAATTTTTCACACACGCCCCTTATTTTATTCAATATCTTGCAATTCGTTTAAGGAACTTTACTGAAACTTCATCAGTTGCTGAAGAGGGGAAACACCGCCAAGTTTGTATAAAAAGACCAAGTAATTTATCAAAATCTGATTTCTATTGAAGACGCATATGAAATTATTAAAATTACCAAAACAGCTAAAAGATGCTTGACAAGGATTTGTGTTTTTATGTAACAGACCCTAACAAAACTATTTTCTTTTTTTTTTTTTTTTGCCCAAAATGAAACAGATGCAATCTGTTGAAGAATGCAGAAATCAGTTTTACTTAAACCTAGTTGAACTATGTAAACCCAAAAGGAAAAAATGAATTTTGTGACATTTTGAAAGAAGATTGAACCAAAAAAGAAACTTCTTGAATGCATAAGCTTTGAACTATAACAATGGTGTACACAACCGTTTCCTCACCTGTCATAAGTATATAAAATAAATCCATATCCTAGCCTATCATACTCAATTAGACTAACAGAGAAGATCAAATTTTGGCAAGACCCTGTAACCTGATATGCTAACGTCAGACTCTACTCATGCCTTTTTCCATTCAGCCCTTACTTTCTTTTATAATTAGAATCAAGTTACTCACAAACATAATATCCTTCCTATGCAGTAGGCACAGCAAAATAACAAGACCAATGATTTCACATGTGATTTCACGAAAGTACAACATCTTCCTAAATCCAATCAAAGGGTTAATCGCCTATCAAGAAACAGTAATAAAACACTGTCCTTTTCTGAAGCTATTAGATTTAACTAAGGTTGGAAACTTGCAAAAGAAACTTCTTATTATCATCTAGTTAATATGAATTAAAGAGACAAGAATACAGCCACAACTATGACAGTTTACTACTGCACTAAATACAAAATTGGCCAGGTTCGTGGACAAATATATCAAGTCAATATCAGACACAAACTGGATACATGATGTGACAGTACCACATTCTCTTTTTTTTACCAGCAAAACTAAAAGCACCAAGAAGTACTCTTTGCTTCGTACAAACTCTTTACACAACAACACTAACCAGAACCACAATTATTATGCTGAGCTTTTCTGCCTCGGGAATTAATAGCACACCTTGTGAATACCACCATTATTATGCTGAGTTTTGCAATCTAACAAAAAGATTAGGGAAAAAGTTCAGAAGAATATTTAGGAGCCATAATTATGCCTTTCATTAAATTTCGACCACCTTTGACCCTCCCAAAGCCGAATGATAGCTACTGATGTTTCCTTAAGATTAAATAAAAGAAAATTTTAGACATCTAAGTTGCCATAATGTCCTTCATATATTATATTTAAGTAGTTGTTTTCTAGAAATAATTTGACAGAGATCTGTTTAAAACCCGTGGTGCAGAAAACAACTACTTATTGGGATCATATCGCGTCTGAATATATCATAGTATATGTTTTGAGATTTAACTTGTGGACAATCTAATCATCTCCCATTTTAAAGCCAACAAGGCAACAACTTCATTTTCGAATCCACCTCGATTGATTTCTCGGCCGAAAGCTTTTACTTCAAAATGCCATCAAATAGTTCTAGTTTTATTTTACTCAAAAATCCCAACTTATAATTCAGTTTCCAACTTTTCAGCCGACCAAAACAGAAAAGGCCACGTACGGCAAATACAACAGAGCCCACAGAAAAAGGGAAATGGGCCACACATCACTTAATAAAGCCCACAATTTACACAGACGAAATCAGAGGAAAAAGGGCCAACCAAACAGGCATAGAGCAGATAGGCACGCGGCCCAGAGAGGAATAACCCAGGTGGGAGATAGAGGCCCGACCTGTCGGTCCTAGCGGATCCGGGTACAACGTGTTCAGGGATCAAATTCGAACCCAAACCAGAAATAGAATCTGATCCACAAACCACATATTTTCACGACAGACCCTAATTTAAAATTATTTACTTAATAATTACATTAAGGACCCTAATAACAGAACAATTCACAGATAAGTTAAAAAATATTTACAAACAAGTCCCTGGCAACAAAAACATTTTTCAGAAAGGTCTCTGGACTTATTAAAACCCATACCAGACTGGTACAGAGCCTGATACCAGCTCTGTACCTTGTACCAGATGCTCACACAACACAGTGCAGGTCACAGAAAGGCCTCACAACAAAAGTCTAAACCAGGGCCCGGGGGTTGAGGGTCGAACGGATTGGAGGAGAGGGAGTAGGAGTAGGAGGTGGGGTCGAAGCCTCTGTCATAGGTGAGAGAAGGAGAGGAGTGGATTGGTCGAGACTCGAGAGAAATCGCCAGAGCGTATCTGGTTGGTGAGTCGCGAGAGGAGAAGGAAAAAGGGAGAAACGGGTAGAGAGAAGACCCGTTTCGGAGAAAAAAAGAGAAGGATCGGACGGCTGTGATTCAATCAGATACTAATAATTAGATCCAAAGGTCCATATCAAAAGGAATTTAAATTTTTTTTATTTTTCAATCAGTAAAACTCAGTTTTTAACACAAACTAAACTCATAGA